>JAVJGI010000001.1:52990103-53025583 GCA_035590275.1 Ibycter americanus | reverse complement strand
GGCCTGGCGGGGGGCCCCGCCGCGGAGGCACCGGCGCTGGGGTGGCACCTCGAGGAGACCCGGAGAGCGCAGTCCGCACCCGCGTGGGGACCTGTCACCCCTGTGGGACCCAGCACCGCGCGGGCGAGCCGTGGGGGGAGAAGCTGGCAGCTGTTGAAACACCTACATGATGGCAGGAGAGGGTGCGCAAGAAGAAGCACCGTCGGGTTGATGCCTACTAGCCCTCCCTCAAGGATTCTGACAGGACAACAGGCCGCAGGAAGAGCTGTTGTTCCCAATAATCTCTCCGCATTCCCCCTGATACCACCACGTATTTATTAGTATATGGCGTAGGCAAACATATCACGGGGGTTCCTCGTTTAAGTGCTGCAATGATGTAGTAATAGCACATTTTCAGATGCTTCCTATAAAATCCAAATTTCTCTTTAAATAAACTGTTATTAGTAAAATTTGAAGGGAGAAAATACGATTTTAACTGCCAGCATCTTGCCCCCTAAAAGTACCTTTAACGTCACTGCAATATCTAACCACTCTGCTTCAAAAGGAAACCATATTTAACATAGGGCCCAGAGTCTTTCCAGATGGCATCTTTAAAATTGGAGCTATTTTCGTACATGACTTCAAAGTTAAACCATGTTTTGCTGATTGTTCTGCGTGGATTCTGTGTGATAAGAGGAACCACTAGTAACATATCTTCCGATTAATTCTGTACTGGAATGATTAGAAACCAAGCTTGACCTATCCTTACCATCGTCTAGACATGAACACAGATCTTCAGGGATCTCAGATTTTGGGATAGGCCCTTCGGGTCACAAAAAAAGGAAGGGAAAGCTAAATCTATCAGAGGGGGAACTGTGGGGAAAAAAGAAGCCTCTGAGCTATGAATTTTTTTAGTTCTGAAATGAAATGTTGCCCTCGGTGTTAGATCGTTTGATCAGCAATGTAAGAAAACAATGCTAATGGTGGAGTTTGGAACATTGTAGTTTATTAAACATTTTTTAAATTTCTGAAGAATGTCGTCTGACTGATAGGGCCCATCGGGATTTTTAGAAGTCTTTTGGCAAAGAGTGTTAAAGAAACTAAGCAGTAATTACATAAGACCAAATGTCTTGGAATTAATGATTGGTTCAAGATGGCGCACAGGGGGAGAGAGTGAGCGTGCAATAGTTGTAAGTGTAGAGGTCACAGGTGCACTGCTCTAGTGCATACTCATAAGTGACGTGGAAAAGGAGCTGGACACTCACGTGACAACCTTCTGATGATACCGAGCTATTCAGGGACTTAAGGACAAAAGCCCACTGAAGATCTGCAGAAGGATCTTATCAGACTGAATAATTAGGCAGTAAAATGGCAGATTACATTTTGGATAGATAAAAGTGATGCACAGTGTGGAAGAACATCGTAACATCGAATATTAAATAAGGAGCTCCAAGCTGATATACTGTGCAGGAGCAAAATCTTGGAATTACAATATATTTCTGTGAAAATTTCACTTCAATGCTTAATAGAGTTCAGAAACACAAGCTATATGCTGAGATTTGAAAAGGAGCAGAGAACAAAGCATCCTTATGCTGCTGTGTAAATATATGATTTGACCACATCTTGAAATCTGTTTGTGGTTTCACGTTCCCTGAGCTCAGGAAAGAATAGTAGTGGAAAAGGTTCAATTAAAGGTAAAAATGGTGATCAAAGGTACTTTGCTCATCTCTCAGGTAAATACGTTTCTGTCTGAGAAAAGCTGACCATTGATATAACAAAGCGCTAAAAATCATGAGTGTACGTTGTATGTAAACACTTAGAGGTGGGAATTGTGTATGTGAACCCCATGAAAGCCACTAGGGACAATTTGCACTTACTAACTTGTGTCAGCTACTCTGCAAAGGTGATTATGTGATGTTACAAAAGTTGACTTCCCTAACTATTACATCGCTCGGTCTGTATAACATGAAAGTGTATTAACTTTGTTAATATGTATTAGTTCACATTATACATCGCAATGTAATGAGGTAGCAGAATTTTACTGGAGGCTTTGGTATTGTTCGTGCTCAACTAAAACAAACTAAAGGATAACCCAGCCCTGGAGAAAAGGACATTGCTTCTTGGAAACATAGAGCTGTCCAGGAAGGATAAAGGATACCCATAGACAACCCAGATAAAGCCAGAATCCTAGCCCAAATAATACGTCTTTGAAATCCTCCCAGTGTCATCTGGCATCATAGATAAGTAACTGTAGCATGACTGGTTCCAGGGACATCTGGATCCATAGATAAGCAGCAAGAATGCTGCAGAGATACAGTTGCTTTACAAAGTTTTACTAGGATTAGTAATTGGTATAGTGTGGGTCTTAGTAATTAGTCAAATTTTGTTGTACCTGAATGGTTGAAGGGTATAAGAACCCTGTATGAAACCACCATCAGGGTAACCCAGTTTGGCTGGGACACCTCATGCAGATGAATATTTACCCTTGTAATTCTATACTTTGTTTCCTAGCCTCTCTTGGTCAGCATGGGCCAGTTGCAAATTTTTGGAACAGTGAGCTACACTTAGCAGATAATTTTCTTCAAAACCTGAAAAATTTGAAACATTCCTAAAATAAAAAATTATATTCTCTAACACAAGCGATAATTGAAGAAACAGTTTGCTAGTCAAATTGTTACTTTTCAGCTTATCTAGCTGTATCTGCAACAGTACAGAGAGCGATAAACATACTTCGTATCAGTAAGATGGAATCAGTTATTTGATACACAACATTGATTAAGGACTTTTACCACTCTTTCGTAGATACGTGTAGCTAGCCTGTTCTGAACTTAGAAAGGCAATTGCCTGTAACAAATGCAAATAGATTATTCAGTATTTGAATAAGGCCAGACTAAACAATATCATCCAGAAGAGGCTTTGTTACAGAAAGCTTGAGAGTCAATCTGCATCTTCCTCAGTATTTTCCAGCTTCATAAACTCAGTCCCTTCCCTGCATTTTCTAATCTTGCATTCAAAGCTATTCCTTTCCCTATCATGCAAGTGTTGTCTTAGCAGAGATGAGTCAGACCAGATCAGATCAGATCAGAGCTCCTCTTAGTCTCCAGCCCTGAACCTATCTAGACTACCAGAGAGGGAGTAATTCTGCTGCAGTTACCACCATATCGCTCCCCTTTTGTTTGCCATTTGCTAGTCTTTTTTGATGACCTCTGAATTCCCAGCTCTCTTGAAGTCTTTTGTTCCTTCTTAATTTGTCCCATGACTCACCCACCCCACAACCCTAGTTAGGCACTTGTGAGGGTCCCTGCTGAGGGCCCTGAAGGGAGGCTTATCACTTAGTAATGGTAATACTTGTCACCCAAGTAGGAGATGCTGGTGGTAATGCTACTAACTGGCAAATAGAAGCAGCATCCAAGCAAGTAGCCTGTTTTACTTCACAGTGGGTCCTAGTTTCTACAGCAAAGACACAATGCCCTTCCTGCATCCTTTGCTATCCCTTGTGAGACTGGTCCTGTCATCTGCTGTGGGACACCAACATACTAGGAATTCAGCATGACTCTTCTGCTGCTGCTGCTGCTTGTCGTGCTGTCAGCCTGCATTTCTTTCCACCCTCTAACAAGATTATCTGACATTAAATGCTGATTGTGGCTTGTAGAGCCATGAGACCCACAGGTAGACAGTTGCTGCTGTAGAGCTTCGGCTTTGCAGTTCAATTACAAAACTGTGAAACTGCTGTCTTTGGAGAAGACTCAGGAGGAAAGAGAATAAAGAGGGTGAGTAAATGGGCTACAAGATTAATCAGGTGCTCTAGGAGCTTTTCTTGGAACAGTTTTACTTTGCACGTTACTAAATTCACAAGCCCTCCCAAAAAAACTAAGAAAGCAACGTACCGGAAAAACCTGCGAAAAACAGCATTGATAACCCAAGTTGAGAATTAAAAAGGGCACTTTTTGGAGACATGCAGAATTTCTCTCTGAGCCACTGCAGTACCTTCACATAACAGCTTCTCCTATGCCCCTTCAGGACACTAGCATAACTATAGTCACGTGGATATCATTTTTCACTCCGTAGGCTGCAGTAATGCAATAGCACAGTATTGAACTCTGGGAGCACAGAGGAAAGAGCTTCTTTTGGGTGTATATGCTGTGAATGCACTTTGTAGATCTGAATTATGTCGCATGGAACATTTTGGCTTCCAGGGTGAAAATACATTACTTTGTAAGTATTCAGAGCATTTAGAAAAGAAAAATGCCATCTTTTGTTTTGAAATGTGCAAGTGTCATCTCAAAAGTAAGTTAGTTAGCCAGTATGCAAAACTGAAGAAAAAGTCTAAGAATATGAGATACTGCCTTTAATACAAAGTTGTGCAAATTTGGGTGCTAGGTGAACTAGCACAGCTTGGTAGTTTCCACAATCAGATTTATACACAATTACATTAATATTAATTTGTCAACTTCCAACCCTCTAACACTGATTGGATGGTAATTTACATAATGGTTACACAATCTTACTGGTTAACTATGCATGATCATTGAGGAAGGATTTCACTGTGGGTCGGGGTACCTGGTGTAGGTAGGGGGTGTGATTTTTAGTATTGTGATGAAGGTAGTTTGTATAAGGACACATCTTTGGCTATCTAACAAGTATCAGATACATCTTAATTGCCAGAGTCTTTGCCAGCTTTCCAGGATGTAATTGTTCTTCAAAGTTGCCTTGTCCTAAGCAGCAATTACTTCAGTTAATCATCCTTGATAGTTCTTTGCATGGGACATCCTGAGTTGAAATAACGTGTGCATTCTGTTTCTTCAAGAATATGTGCAGATTGTTAAACAAAACCATATGTCCATATAGTATTTGTTAGTTAGCTTATACATTCTGGTTACAAAATTCAGTAACACAAGCACAAACTCCACACAATTACAATACTCAGGATTTGAAATAGCAGGAAAAGAACTTTCACTGCTGAAAGTTTCCCAGCCTCTCATAACGCAGGCTTGGACTCTGAAACTGAAGGAACTAGCTTAGTTGTTGCTTTGCATTTCTGCAGCTGATCTTAATGCTGTACAATACATTTCCGCTTCAAGTGGCTAAGCAAAGTGCATATGTTATATCATGCATTCTAGAGGTTTCTTTACATATAGATTGCTGCTAATTACCATGGTGCTCCCTCCTGCTATTTCGTTTGATTGGAGGGCATTAGGACTATTAAGAAGTGTCAAGAGGGTAATTTTACATTATGATGTTAATTTCTGCATCTGTATTTTTAAAAGGGTCACATGGCTATAGAGGGCTCAGGTTTTCTGTATCAAGCATACAACTACTGGTTATCTATTGCTCTCTAGTGGCCAACACATAACCCTGCTGCTATACTCCGTAAAGATTGCCTTCATGTTTTGTTATCAGAATATATATATTACTGTAACATTATAAACTTCATCTGCAGACATTCACCTTCAGTTTAAGGAAAATTGCACTTCAAGCCTTGGGGAGGAAAAAATACAAGTCGCTAGCATTTTTCTATCTTCTCTTGCCCCAACGTTTCTAATATTTCCATTCATGTTCCTATTTGTTGGTGACCTCACCGACTCACAGTATCTCCTTTTCTCCACCCCTAAACGTAAACTGATAAAGCCTCACTCCCCTGTTCCTGAGCTACCTGGTAGCTACACCAATGATATAGTGTATTTTAAGTGGGATAAATACTCTGCTATATATTTGTTTCACTTCCGAATATATACACATGCAGTAACACAATCCATTACTACTGTATATGGTATAATCTGGTAAAAACAAACCTTGCAGCAATCCTATTCCAACATCTCATGAACACCCAGTGCTTTCCTAGGAACCACTGCCATACACACTGGCTCCTCAGGCTTAATTCATCCGTTTCAGATTCTCTAGGGGAACGTTCATGCAAGGAAAAGTATAGCTGTCTGGGAGAAATAGGAGAGGCTTACCTAACAGCAATGAGCAAACAGGTGGTAAAATCAGTGTGAGTGTTCTCTACCTGTATTAGCGCTAGCTGCTGTGAGGTAACAAAACCATATATATTTTTCTTTAGAAATTAACTGGATTCATACTTCTGTGAAAGCAGATTTGCCCTACTGCAGTAGGGGCCTCTTTCCACAACTTACCAAAATTTAAAAGGTGCCTTAGACTTCTCTTTTGTGTACTGTAACTATTACAAGAGCTTTTTCAGATAATTAGCCATTTGTGAAGCTTATATTTTGTCATCTATGAGGAAATTAAAGACAGGTGGAAGATCACCCTTGTTAAATCTATACATATATAAACCCTGTTAAAGCTATAGAGGTCTTAAATGACATTCCTTTATTTAAAAGACTTTTACATTGCGACTTTTTATAAAAGGATCCTAGTTTCATATTAAAGAAAATATTCAAGAGTAATGTAAATCCAGAAGGTGGCTACTCAGTGTGTGCCTTTTGCTTTAAAATAAATGAAGAAGGGCAAAAGAAGAGTTTGGGGCTATCTCTGTTTTCCTCCAGAAATTCGGGTTATCATTATTGCTTGTGTTTTACTTTTGTATTTATGGGGTTTAATTCCTGAAGAAGTAAGGGTGATGAACTATTAGAGGGAAATGTTTTTAGTCATTCTCAGGGTTCTAGAATTTGTAAATACATGTTTCCATCAAGTCTGAGAACTTTATTTCCTGTCTCCTGCTTAACACCCCAAACCACTGGTGCTGCTCTATCAGCACAGAGCACTGAGAATGGCATGAGACAGGGCTGTGCTTTATGAAAGATGAGCCCTTCAATACAACCCTGAGACACAATATGATATTAAAACTGCCTCATTCTGGATCAAAATCACATTCAAGAGGCATCTTTTAATTTCTTAGAAAGGGAGGAAAAGATTAGAAGTTTATACAGTTTCTGGCTCAAATTTTTCTTGAACCTATAGATTGCTGGAAAGTATCTCAGACATCTGATAGTTAAGGATGCCAATGCTGCACCTATGCAATTTAAGAGAGAAGAGTGTAGGTTTTTTAGGACAGTCTTCCAGCAAGCCTACTACTGTAGAACTTATTCCCAGTTTATTGTTTGATGCAAAAGAGTCTGAATTTTAGAAAACATTGCAGAATCATGGATTTTTCCATACTTAAGACCCATGGGGGTTTAAAGTTTCCTGCTGCTATGGCAACTTTAGCAGTAAATGCATTTTGAATACCCCTTTGATGAGTCACAAGTGTCTATTAAACTCTCTTTGTGATGAACTACCATTTCCATTCAGAGTCTCATTGCTCTTTTATAGTAAGCATTCACTCTCTCCAATCTAATATTAAGGAACCAAAAAAGTAATGTTTCAGATTTGTACAGTCACAAAAGAAATCTTACCAAATTCCTTGATCTTCAGACATAGTCCCAAGTGTGGTGAGAGGAAACATTGCATCACATTACCAAAGAGCTCCAAAATACAGCCTCAAAAATCTTGGATATTCACAAATCTGAAAAACATTTTGTTAACCATCAAATACAACATACTGAATATTATAAATTCCAGGTTATCATCTTTACTGTTTATCAGAAATTAGATCTGCTAAATACTATCACGCTTGCTCCCTATACACTACAACTATAGATATTTTTATTGTAAACATGCCTGGAAGAGAAAGGTGGTAAAAAATAAATTGCTTTAGGTAAGACTAAAAAATGAGCTTTTTAAATCTACCCAATTTCAGCCCCACATACTTAAAGTTACTCTCTCCCCTTTGAAGCTTTGAAGATCCTTAGTTCTATAGACAAACTCAAAAGGCCAAACATAGTTGGTGCTGTGCAAGAGACTTGATGAGTAATTGAGGAAGTTTCTTAGGCTTCAACATTTAGCTGTCTAAGTCTAGTTTGATGGCATCAGTCTGGACAGTTCAGAGAACAACTCAAACTGGGAGGACTGAGGACTGATATACCTCATTTCTTTTGCGGCTTCCACAAGCTACATTGGAAGGAAATAGATTTGAGAAGCTTCTGATGGGGATAGACCTAGATATAAATGTATTCTGAAATTTTCTTACTTTTTTACATATGTTTAGTCTTGTAATTATCACTGACAAAAAATGTGCACAGTTGTAGAAAGGATTTCTGGTCTTAAGTAAAAGTCAGTTAATTGACTTTGAACAGATAATGGATGCAGCTAGCCTTTTGAATACACCTAATGAGCTTATTTGGCTTTTTGAAGTCAATTTGATGTCTCAACAGGCATCCTTAGTGATATTTTTAGTTGCAGTAAATAATTTCATAAAATAATGAGGTTTGCAACAGGGAAATCTTTTGTCAAATTAGAATTCCAAGACTAAAATACATTTCCTAGCAGCTTCAAATGGGCATTTTTTTTAAGAAAAATATAGTCATCCATCTCCAATCCTGGAAACTGTTCCACATAAAAGGAACCAACAACAATAAGATTCCAATGGAGACACTCTTTATGCTGTTACTTTACCGTAGTGAATTTTATTCTGCAACGATGTTGCTAAAATGTGACTCTGAGTTAAAACTGATTAAATTCATTAAGTCCTTCAGGTGAACTATTCTTCTGCATAAGGTCTTGAGTTTAGACTTGTAACTTTAAACGGCAGTTTTACTCTAGAAGCAAAGCATTAGTCTGATTTCATGCTATTACTGAGGGTTTCTGGGAGTTCTGCCTAAAAAAAAACCTAAAACTCTAGAGCAGTATTCAACAACCATGGATTTGTTTAAATTACCACTAGTTTTGGCTATTAAGAGTTCCAAAAATTATTTATTTAAGTCTTCCAGTGCTTAAATATCTGAATGGCCCCAAGACCCCATCTACCTCTTTAGTTACCAACATAACTTTAAAGACCTTACCCAGCACACATCACTTATTTAAAAACATAAAATGCTATGTTGTTTAACTATATTTTTTCAGAACTAAAATTAAGAAGTGCAAATGGCTCCCCCTTTGACATTCTGCATCATCCAATTTTACCAATATTAAATTTATTTCATTTATATTCCTATTTTCTTTATAACAAATGTCTATCAAGACATGCATAACACAATTAGAAACATTATGAGGTCTGTATTCAGTTCTGTATTTAAAAGCCAGTCATTGAATGATCAAAACAGAACATGGAAGTACGATCTGTTCTTTTTAAGCTCAGAAGTAGATTGCTTCCTTGCTGTCATCTTTATTCCAAGCTCCAAAGGCACAATTCAAAATTCACTAAAGCTGATGGAGGTCTTTCCATTGATTTTTCCTGGGCTTTGGTCAAGCTCCAGATGACCTAGATTATTATGTCAATGCACAAGCTGAAACTCATTGAATACACTTGTTTACAGAAGCAATGAAGGAGGTCAAAATTCTCATTTAATCTCTATACTGGATAGACCACTGATGAAACAGCACAAGTAAAAGGCAGATTTTAAAGAGGCAGACCTGAAACACTGTGCTGTACAGCTGCCATTTAATTACCTTAGTTCTCTGATCTTAATTTCTCTCCATACAAACTGAACATATCAGAATTAACTTAAGAATGCTACTTCTGTTCCTGGTATTATTATTTTTTTTCAATTATTTTTGATGGTGACAAAATTAATGTGTGCACACAATGCTGTAAAGTGCAGTGCAAACGTCTGTAAGCTCGAAGGGAGTTTTACCCCATTGGACCCTAGGGACATGGTTTAGTGGTGGAATTGGCAGTTCTAGGTTAACAGTTGGACTTGAGCATCTTAAAGGTCTTTTCCAACCTAAACAATTCTATCATTCTATGAATATTCTAAGTGGCCTGAAAGCCTGAAAACTGTTAAATGGAAAAATATACTGGATTGATACTGCTGTACACCTCCACTGGAGTACTGCAAGTAGAGAAATGAGATATGGTCATAAAGAAATATAAATCCATTCAAAAGCATTTTTGCTACCTCTTTTTCTTGAGCATATAATTGCACATACAATATGAATTGAGTATAACGTTGTTTCAGTGTTGTCGTAGTTTAACCCCTGCCAGCAACTAAGTACCAGGCAGCTGCTCACTCACCCCTGGCCCCTGCAGTGGGATTGGGAGGAAAAATGGAAAAAGCTAAAACCCCTGGGTTGAGATAAGAACAGTTTAATAACTGAAATAAAGTAAATAATAACAATAATAGTAATGAAAAGGGAGATATCAAAAAGAGAGAGAGGAATAAAACACAAGAAAAACAAGTGATGCACAATACAATTGCTCACCACCCACTGACTGATGCCCAGCCACTCCCCAGGCCGCATCAGCTGGCCCCGGCCAACTCCCCCCAGTTGATATATTCATCATGACAACCTATGGTATGGAATATCCCTTTGGCTAGTTCAGGTCAGCTGTCCTGGCTCTGCTCCCTCCCAACTTCTTGTGTACCTCCTCACTGGCAGAGCATGGGAGGCTTGAAATGTCCTTGACTTAGGGTAAGCACAACTTAACAACCAAAACATCAGTGTGTTATCAACATTATTCTCATACTAAATCCAAAACACAGCATTGTACTAGTTACTAGGAAGAAGATAACTCTATCCCAGTGGAAACCAGGACAAGCGCACTGACTTTTATCCACCACTACCACCACAAGAAGTATTTCCTTTTTTCCTCTCTTCTCCCTATCCAAACATCACATGTTGTGCCTTCAAAACTGCTGATAGCCTTTTCCCCCAGAGAGGTTTCTTTAATGACTATTTAGTATGATCAGCAAGCAGTTAATGAGAAATTTTGGTCGGAACAGAAGGTATTTGTCGGAAGAAGACAGGATAAACAGGGAAAATACATTTGCTGCAGTTTCCACCTCTGTGACACTGACAGTGCACAACAGAACAGCATCTCTAAAGGGATTAAATGCACAAGATAGGTATGACAGAAGAATTAGTGACAATATAGAATGTTGTACAGGTCTGTGAACTCTGAATTTCTTCATAGATGCCTGAATCTTAAAAAAACATTGCAGCATGACCAAGTGCAGATTGTCAGATTTTAACATAAATTTTGTAAAAAACAGGAATCCAGAAATTCAGAAAATTTCACACCTAGTTAATTCCACACGGAATACACATGCCACTGAAGGAAAAGTGGATAGTTATGAAGGACTTCCAAGGAATGAGAAACGTAAAGTGGGATCAGAATAAGGGATGACAGATCTAATCTAATGGCAAAAAAAAAAAAATACTGATGAAAATTTCTTTGTGAGGAAAAAGTATAAGGGCATTTTATTTTTTAAAAAGTACTGCATATGATCTAAGGTAGAAATCTTAGCCTGTCTTGTGTGATGAAAACCTTGTTGAATTAAAATATGTCTCTGAATAAAAAGAAGGGATATTAACCTTTTCTATTCAAATTAGGCATGGCTTTGAAGCAGAATTTAAATTGAGTAGTAGCCTGGAAGCTTTGATTTACATCAAATAATTGGATATGTACTTTCAACATGCAAAGCAGGCAGCAGCTGAAAATAATCTGAAGCAAAACAAGATTTTCAATATCATCACTGAATTATTGGTAACAAAGGCCAGGAGTATTGGGAACAAAAGCGAGTGAGGAAAAGTATTAAAGATCAGATGATTCACACAGGAAAACTTTATATATAAAGTAATGGCCTCGCTGACTGCTACTACCATTCAGGGAAAAGAGCTCTTCATTGGAATTGCGAATTTTAATAAAATGTCAACTAAATGCTCAAGTGCTCAGGTCAGACAAAGAAATCCAGTGCTAAAAATGGCAAAGGAAGAGAGAACAGAAAAGGGAACATTATATTTTTCTCTGTATGAAACCCCTGTGCCTGCACCTTGGGTACTCCGGGATGTTATGACTCTCCCATCCCAAGGACTAGAATGGGTTCAGAGAAGGGGAACAGAGATGATCAGGGTCTGGACCAGCTCTG
Source organism: Ibycter americanus (assembly GCA_035590275.1). Classification (NCBI taxonomy): domain Eukaryota; kingdom Metazoa; phylum Chordata; class Aves; order Falconiformes; family Falconidae; genus Ibycter; species Ibycter americanus. The sequence continues at coordinate 53,013,737 of JAVJGI010000001.1, read as the reverse complement.
TGAAGAACAAGTGTTAGCATAAGAGAGAAACTGCTGAGGAGGGAATAAAATATAGAGGCCTCTGCAGCCATTAGCAACACACAGAATAAACAGAGGACAATTGGTTTTCACAATCCAAGAGACAGAGGTATTATTCTCAAATAAAGCAAGCAAGCAGCAGATGCAGAACAAACAACAGGAGGTGATCTTCCATACAATGAGTAAATAAACTACAAAAATCCTAGTGATAGTGTTGCTCATTGTAAAAAGTGTATATGCATTTGGTAAGTGATTGGGCAAATGCAAGAAGAAATATCCATGGGCAGCTAAGTAGAGGGACATCGCTCTCAGAAAATATCACTACATGATTACTGTTTTTTGTACTTTGCACTAGGCATCTGCTGTTGGTTGCTACAGGTTGCTGGGTTAGAAGGACCTTTGGCCTGACCTGTCATTTTTATACATTGGGCTGCTGGCAGTTGTGTGCTTGTATCTTAAAGAAATTTCTTTTGTATTGTGCATCAGGCTGATACACAATACAAATGATCTTCCACCCTGTTAAAAAGAAAAGATGGGAGCAGCAGAGAGCTGTTGCTAGAGATCAGTAAACTATAATTAAATATTAAGCTATTGATGGTGATTTTACTATCAAAAACAGCAACAAGCATTTCCTACCTAACACGTCTGTTACCACACAAGCAGAAGAATTAAGTTAAATAGTGATACAGTAAGATTGTAACTTAGAAGTCCAAAGGCATTTGGGGTTCTTTATCATGCAGGAATTTAAGTTACCCATTGATATTTGGCTCAGATTTCAGAAAATAGCATTATTACTTTATAATTTTTTTATAATATGAATACCTGCCATATCTCTTTTTATATTATTCCTCCATAAAACAATTTTATAATCCACAAGAACTTGAGACATTTTCATTGTGGACTTTGAATGTTAAAAAAGGTGGAAGCTTAGAGTCAGAGACAAGAAGTTCATTAAGGATAAGGAATGAACACCAGTGGTGTAAGTAAAGTCTTTAGTAAAGTAGACTATTAATAAAGTGAGAAAAGGTCAGTGAGAAGGTCCATCCAAAAAATCTTCAAATGCAGCAGTAGAATGACTGATGAGTGAGAACAGTTAAGACAAAGGTTCTCCAAGAAAGACTTATAAAGACTGTAGTGATGCTATAAAATTACCAGATGGAAAAACTCACTCTGATTTTACTGGGATTAAAGTATATCCTTCAAATGTTATTGTTCCTGTCTGTATTTTCAGTAACTGAATTCAGTTCCTTGGCTGAATGAGTTTATGGGAGGATTCATTGTTCATATTGCCTGTCAGCTCCGCGAAGTAGTCCCATAGTAATTGCTCCTCAGGACAAGTACACTTCCTTAGCAGGGCTGTGGTGGAGGCAGTAGGTGGGGGATGATGGATGGTGGGCAGTATATTCAAAGGCTGATACAACCTAGTGAAACTGAACATCTTGGGCTCCTTTTAGCATCAACAGTCAGAGCTGGGGTCCTTCAGAAAGAGCTTCATAAGGGAGAGAAACTCCAATTTCACCACTTTGAATTTCTCCCTGGAGAGCTTATCTCTCTACACTGACTGTGCAGGGAGCTTGGGCAATGGGGCTTATTATGCTAATATTGAACTTTGGGATGTTACTTCCCTTTGAAGATCTGGCGCTGTGTGCCATAAGCCTGTTGGATTTCACAGTAGCATCGCAAAGGCCCCCCCGAGAATGCAGGCAGAGGACAGACTCCACGTTGGGGTGTAAATGCAAACCACAGAAGGTCAATGCCTCATCAGTGCAGGAATGCAGCCTTGGGAGCTGGGCAGAGCTGCTGCTGGTGCATCACAAAGAGGACAGAGATGTATCTAATGTATGTAAAACATCCCATATCTAGTGAAAACACAAAGAAGATTACAGGGAAGTGTAAATAATAGTCACAGTGCCTACTAGAGAACAAAGGAAGAGCAGAAATAAAGGAATTGCTCCAGCATCCTCTCTTCCAGTTACAGAGGAGTAATGTCTAAGTAATGTCACTGCTCTGCCACAGCTGCCACCTCCCTCACCTTTAGCAGAGTAGGACCACTTTCTGATTTGCCACTCCCCATATTTTGCTCCTGTCATCCAGCAGTTATATATAAAGAGTTTTCTTCTATCAGGTTAAGTAAATAAGTATGTTGAAGAGAGACATAAATAAGTATGTCGTGTCTCTCTCTTTCCTGCTCCAACTTTCCCACAGGACAGTGCAATAGAATGCCGCAGTGATTTATTACCAAACCTGTGTAAAATTGGGTACAACAGTCATGATGGTGTGCATGCACCGGAAATGTTTAACAGTGTCACAGTGAAATTAAAATTATGAGGCAGCAAAGTGAACTGTGAAAATACCTGTTAGAGGAGAGAGGCAAAGATGAACCAATGACTTAATAAATCTTACCAGTGTTTTCATAGCGTTTAAAAAACTGACACTTGGACACACACACAAAATCATTTCCAGAGTAGGTAACTGGATACTTTCTATCTAATGTATAACAGTCACCAATGAATGACTGCTGAGCTGTGAAACTGCGACTGTATTTCTTCATAGATGGAATATGCCATGGAAAGTGCATCCCATTGCTGAGTGGACTGGCTTTTGTTGCCTGCCTAAAAGGCTTCATATGCATCATGAAAAAGTCTTCCAGATGAAGTAAAGTGAACCTTATTTCCTCCTATATGACTATTCTGACAGTAAAGCAAAATACTCACGCTTCTTGACCCTGATTCTCTTTGAGAACTTTAATAGCTAAGCTCCTGGAAATTTCCTGCACACTGTCCTTTGCAGCACCCATCATTATTTCTCTAGTTATTTTCTTAAGGTTGTTGCTGGCACTGTGCCTGATGTACACCTAGAAGCTTGCTTCATTTGAAATCATACTATTATTACTGTACTTTTCAAAGATAGGATCTGGAGTTCAGTCACCACAATGCTAATATCACCCTGAAATAGGTGACTCCCATACTGTCTATTCTCAGCTGAGCCAGCATGGATTTCATGTTTGTATTAAGGGTGCTTGTCAAATACTTGTCAAAAGTTTATAGCTTATCAGGTACACACACTTTGCGCTCGAGTACAAGTTAGAGAATGTTTTCTTCTGTGTTAAGAATCAACATAATAAAAGAATGAAGTGCAGGATATATCTTCCAAAATGACCTCTGTTTGTTGAAAGGGATGAGACAGTCCTTAGCATAGGGAAGGAGTGTCAGAGCAATCTCCAAGTATGTTAGAGATTAATAAGGACAACTTCAAGAAAAGGACAGATAAATGAGACTTATTCTGATAAATGTAACCTTTGACGTAACACCTGGGTGAAGAGAGAAGTTTCTGACTGTGTGAGCCAGCAAAGAACCTACAATATGTTGACCAATTGCTGGCAGACTTTAGATTTATTTTTTGTATTAAAAAAATTAAAGTGCCATTTTCTTTCATTTTTTTCACTGATGCCTTTTACAAACACTTGTAACTGTGTAGCTATCCTGGCTATTTGAGATGTAAATAAATACTTTCCGCTCCACTTATCTTAACCTAAATCAAATGAAATGGGATGTCAGCCTTTGGATAATATTACACAACTTTAGCCCTGCAGTGGTTATATTCTTTAAAAGTAGGAAACTGGAATTTTCAATGAGGACATTATTTCCCAATAAACTCTTCTGGGATATTCAACTGGTAATAGAATGTTGTTTCACAAAAGCTGCTCAGACTAGTTTGAGATCTAGGATCTCATGGGTCAAGAAAGACATTTCTTCTGATGATTAGCTGAAGCTCTCTGGGCTACTGTAATACACTGAGGACTGCGGCTGACACCCAGCAGTCCCTAGGGTATATTTAGCAATTATCGGTTCTTCATACAGCTTGGCATGCTTTAATTGTGTGCTATTAATTTCTCACATTAATTGTAAGAAAGCATTAAGAATTCTTCTCTTCCCTTCTATACAGTAATCATTATTATACTCATTACTGAGTTAATTGCAATAAGCAGTCATTATTTTAAACTTATCACATCACCTCTAAAAGGAGTAAATATAAGCATTAAATAATACAGCTACTTAGTAACTGTAGCTTCGGAAATGGAATTCAGATATCTAATGAAATCATACTACTCTCTAAGTTCGCAATGTTAAAATGCAACACAAAGCAGAATAGGTATTGGAACATAGGCAAAAAACTTGTTCCATTTAAATTAAGGGACAGTTCTTATAGCTTGAGTAAGATTACAACCATACAAAAATTTAAACCAAGCTAAAACTTCCTATTGCTTCTCATTTCAGGTGGAACTACAACCTGAACTTAGCATGTAAACCAAAGAATAGAGCATGTGCCTCAACCAGGCTGTATAAAAGAAAGAGAGTGGACAGAGAAAAGAGCCAGCATGTTAAATTGAAATGACAGTTGTCTCATATTTCTCATGGTGAACGAACTAACTCAGAACAGAAGCAAATTCTAAGAAACATCACTATTCAAGTACTTTCGTCATGTTTATAAACTGTGTGCTAATCAATAGGAGAAAAATATTTGAAAAGATAAAGTTCACATCCAATCAATACATAGCCAAATCCTGGTTTCACCTTATATGTTGAATAATGTAAATACAATTTTACAAATGTGTCCAAGCTTATACCCTGTTGAAAAAAGGCAGGACAAATGGTACAGTGTGGTAGTGAGCCACAAGGACGCTTTGTGCCTGCACCTCTGCCACTGTGATGCTGTCCCCTGCTTCTACTGCAGGCTGTTTAGAGGACAGTGGGAGTGTGAGCCCATGCTTTTTGCTCTGTCTTTGCATCTTTTTTCTGGTTTTACTGTAATGCTGCTGCTCTGATGGATGCTGCTCAGCCCTGCTACCTCAACAGTGCAAAGGAGTTCCCAGCAGACAGGACCTAACAAATTAGTGAGATCAATTGCAGTGCACTGAGTTTTAAGAGAATCACTAAACTATTTTGTTGTGACTCTAACTAGGATCTTTGCTAAAAGCTTCCTGCCAGTGATAGACTGAAATAGTGAAGGTTTCAAATGTACTACAACTGCCAGCCAGCTGTAAATAACAACCAGTTGCATTCAACGAGTCAGCCCAATGCAAGAATAAAGCTTGAGGAATCTATTTTTGTTTGGAATAGAACCAAACCTTAACCATAATTCTGTCCACATGATTAAACTGAAGCTGCAGTGTATCTGAAAAAGAAATTAGGATCGCTATTAAATAAAGATTGAATATTGAAAACTTTGATGAGGACAAAATGTCAAACAAATATACATCTGCAATCAGGACGTAGCTGTGGAAAGCTGTCAGAATTTAAGTCACTGATGGAGATGTGGGAAGTAAAGCAGAGAATTCAATTTCTTCCCCAAAGAGGAGGATGGAACGAGAAGTCAGTCTATCAGAAGTATTTTGTTTAGTCCCCAACAACACCAAACAACAAATCATGGCTCGAGCGTGAGGCAAAATTTGCAGTTAATGACCGATGATTGAAGAAGTGAAAAACAGATCTAAAACTAATGCAAAATGAAACAGAAGCAGAGACTGCACTATTTAGGAAGATGGTCAGGAAGACACAGGTTAGCATCACAATGATTAACTGAAGGGGCAGCTGCAGCAGCAGTCAGTTGATCTGCAGAGGCCAGGGATGTAATACTGAAGGGAGATTGTTCATTTGCACAGAGAGTTGCAAATACAGACTTCTTATTGATAGAGTTCCTGACAAAGCAATACAGCTTTTAAAAGACACCAAATGATATTTATAGTAATTAGAAAATGTAAATTATAGAGCCTGATGTTAGATTATTCCATTAGGCATCAGATGATTTATAGCATGCCCGAGCTACTTTTGAAACTGTGGGGCTCCTGGCAGGAAAAGGGCTTGCCCTGGTGGCAGGATGCAATGTGTTACCAGCCATACTGGAGCCTGCTAAAATAGCAGCAAAGAGTTTCAGATGGAATAGCTGACCTTCAGTTACTTTTATAATGCTCTATTAAAATGCCAGCTGGAAATATCAACCATCTCCTCTATTGCCAAATCCTTACCAGCTTCAATGAACACAACAAGAACTTGAATGGGCATTTTTGGTTCATGTATGTATCCAAATATTAATTTCTGCTACCAAAAGAGGTCAAAGTCAAGGTAGAAGTTAGAGTAACATGGCCTTCGCATTTTGCAGTTGAACTCCCCCATGAATGTGTCTACATTGTAGTTTATTTTTTTCATTTGATAAATGCCGAAATCCTTCTATTTTAGGCAGGTTTGAACTTCGGTGAAATGGAGATTTTTGCATAAAAAGAAGCAGGTAACTTAGCAGAGGTACCGTTTTAACCTTAGTGGAAAACAGAAAGTTAAAAGGGACCATTTCTTTCTGAGCTTTGACAAGAAAGTAAAAATATGTGGTTTCCTTTCTTTAAAGCCTGTTTAGAGAAGTGCCATTGGAACAAATATTTCTACATCATTCTTTACCAATAAATAAACATTTGCAGCTTTTAATGCAGTTAACAAACAAGACTAGGTTCCTCCAAACTGGAAGTCAAAATGCCTTTTATTTTCCCAGACCTCCTACCCCCAGCCCATCTGGAACCCATCCTGGCTTTATATTATGGTACATATAATACACCTATTGATTAGCCATTTCTCAAAACAGCACCATTTACAAGGCAGTAATAAGTGTTCCTTTCACATAAGGTTAGATATTTGCATGAACTAATTTTTCAGAGTTACACAGAATGGATTTTCCTTCTTATTTTCTTGGGTTTGGTTGTCAGCTTCTTTTTTTTTTTTTTATAATGCCTCAATTCTTCTTCTGGAATCAACAACGCTCAAGAGGGTTTGTTACACTGCAACACTCAGCTGTAATACTGTAAAACTGTCCAGGAATTCAGTTTATTCAAGGGCAGTATTTTAGTTCACAATTGTATCTTTGAATCTGACATTAACAATACATCAAATGGTGAGATCTACTTGCTTCTTGATAGGGAAAGATAATTGCTATCTGTCCTAAATAATTTCAGAATAGTAGAAGTTATTACTATGATTTGAGTCTTTCCTTTTACATGGCTTACAGGCTGTTTTCAAGCCCAGACTAGGCAGGGTGTCTCTATAACCTCTGAAATCTAGTCCCTTTCTTGTCATAGGAGTGTGGGTGGGTTTCACTAGAAAACTCCTCGATGATAGATTTGTTGTAGTGTAGTTCCATTCTGAAAACACACCAAAACTTTCTGCCTAGTATTCCTCCTCTTGTGGATCCCCGTTTGATGGCCAGGATTTTCAAACTACTATTAGCCTTGCCAACAATATACTTTATTCAAATATTTTATCAGTTAAAGGAAATTTTGTTCAGATAATGTCAGCTATGTGAAAGCTAGATCCCTTGTTAGACTCCTTTTAAAATAATTTCCTTGCAAGTCTCAGGGCAATGAACCAATGTCTGCTGGATGTCACTTTCTATTTTCAGCACAGCAATGAAATACAGAATTGCATGTATTAGTACCAGAAAGAATCATAAATGCTGAAGTTGTGGGAAACTAATATACCAAATTTGAGATCCACCAGCTGTTTATTCAACAGAATGACAATGCAGTCTAGTTCAGAGCTATTTTCTAAAAGCTCAGCCTGCCATTCCTATAAATGAAAATAACTTACACGCTGCGCTTTAGCAGGTTTCTTGTAAATGGTCTGAATAATAATCACTCTTGGGACAATATCTCTGCTTAAATTATCCTTGTGTGCCAGGGGTTGTTTTCTCAGCACCACAATTTGTGTGGTTGTTTACTTACTTTCTGTCTACCAGAAAGGGAACAAGCAGATGCTGTGGCCTCAATATAACACAGACAGAGCATGTTTCAAAAAACATGCATAATCTTTGTGGAGAACTCACACATGCTGCTATGAGGCACAGAAAGCTGGTTTCTTGCTAAATGTCATTATCTTGTCCCACAGGGCAAAAAATAGAGGCAGGAAAAGGGAAGAGAGCCACAAGCAGCTGAAGCCTTCTGCATCCTTCTTCATTATTTTGCCGTGCCAGAGGCAGGTAGCTGACCCACCTTAGGAAGGTGATCCAAGCCTAGGCAGAATAAATGGCAAGATGACTTTCACAGACCTTGACTGTGCAGATGATGCAGTAAACTGGAAGAACATCTGAAATACTTGAATATTTGAAAGCAGACCACTCTGATGAGGTGATCTCATCTCCTCATCCCATCTCCTGAGAAGAAACCAATTACATGCAGGTGCAACGCTGATCGCCCAAGGCTTGCAATCCTGCACTCCTCCTCAGCTACAACTGTCTCTGTATCAAGACTGAGCCCAATCAATACCTATCCTATGGCTTTATCACGTATAGCTGTGGCTTGAATGGTAAACTGATCAAGGGATGTGGCTGTCTTCTGAGGGCATTTAGCAACTGCTGAAAAGCCATCAAGCCATCTTACTGCATCTTCTGCCTACATTCAAAATGGCAATTGTATTAGTGTCAGCACTGCATGAAGGATGTGGTTCAGAGCAGAATTCAAAGCTTCCCAAAAATGTGGAGTAAAAAGTACAAGGAACAATGCACTGTCAACTTACTCAAGCTTTTTGAGAGAATAATTAAAATTTTTGTTGATCCTCTGTCCTTGTGAGACCCCTGAACACTGACCACAATTTCTTACAATTATGTCTGTCCTTTTACAGCCTTTTGAAACTTCACAAATGTCTGTCAGTCCCTCCTTGAACTTCAGAGCATCAGGACTCAGAATTTAAGAAGCACTGCTGGGCAAATTTCCCTTTTGGTTATGTGCCTGGCGAACACAGAGGAAAATTTCCACCAGATGTGCTGCAACACTGGCAATAAGCAGCTCAGAGCAGTGCAGGTAGCTCACACACATCGATGGCAACACTGTGCAAGCAGTGTCTGAAAAATGGACTGAGCTCCCTGCCCCGCAGGTCTTCAACCTAGTCCAGTGGGGTTTGGGCAGTAGTGACAAGCCTTGAAACAGGATTTATGTATGTATGGGGCTATTATTCACTTTCTGTCCTAGGAAACTTAGGGCTAAGACAGCGTAAGACAACATTTAATGTAGACTGCTGTGAGCCTGCGGTTTAGCATGTTTTCCAAAATTATAACATTCCTTTACCATTACACTGGCAACCACTTCAGTTACTCAGGGCGAACTACCTCAGCATCTTCAGTGTGAGAGTTGTTAATTTTACAGAACAATCCCTTAACTCACAGGAGCTGAAGTATAAACACATAATACTAGATCTACAAAAGCTACCTCAAAATCTGTGCTAACATCAGAGCCAATTGTTCTTGAAAACAGAATTGGCTTGATTCAGTTTATAATGCTGTCTGATAGTAATGCATAGAAATTTAAAGCAGGCTGTGCAGTCATTGGGACTCTATGCACAGGAATCCTGGGACCGTTTTCCTCTCTCTTATGGGCTTGTTGGTTAACTTAAGCAAATCACCTCATTGCTGATCCTATGTCACCCACAAGAATGCCTGAAATATCAAGTCAGATACTGCCAGAAAAAGGATCAGTGTGTAAGAATGTTAGAGCTATCTTAATGCAGAAGACACTTCCATGAGAAACCACATATCCTTCTAGAAATGACAAATTTCTGGTTAGAGTTCCTCAGCTCCTCAAATAGCCAGCTAATCCTGTGCATCAATACATATCCCTAAATCTCAAGGTGAAATTTTCAAAAAATAACTCATGCAGGTAATAATTATTCTGCGTATGGTGGAGATCTGGCAAACAAAAACAATACAGCAGACAAAATCCCATTAAAACCAAGAAAATGCTGCAGAGCAAAACTTCCCTTGTACTACTTCTATTCTCTGCATGACAGAAACATATTCTACCACCAGATGTCAAATGGGGATAGAAAGACTGAACTCCTCCAAATTTCTTTAGGGTATCTTTCAGAAATTAAACATGCATGGAATTTTGTAATTTCTGATCACACCCCAATACATAGGGAAGTACATGCATGAATCAAGATTTTCCCAATCTACCCATGAAATTCAGCAACAAATTTTTACATATCAAGATGTGACTTATGGAAAGAAACAGTAAGTATATGCTTAGAAACTAATTATAGCTACTTGTTGTTTTGACTGGCAATGAAACCAGTTTTGCAGTGATCTACTGTTCCTATTCAAGCAGGCAAGAGTAAAATTTTAGACAAACTTACTTCAAAACTCCCTATAGTCTAAGAAACAGAAATAAACAAGTAAATGGGGGAGAATACTGAATCAATTGCCTAAAGAGATCAAAATATTCAATGGATATTCTAGAGAGAGAGAGAGATATGCAGATATATTGATATATGGAGAGAGATGTGTATGTATGCATATACATGTATTTAAATAAGCCACCATGCCAAATGGCTCACTGTTTAAAATACACAAAATTACAAAGAAATCAGTGTTCTTAGAAAACTCTGATACAAAACTAAGAATATGAGATAGGACAAATTAACATAAGCGACAAAAATGTTTCTTGGGCCAAATAGCTTTATGAAGAAAGCTTATAGCATGACATAAAAAGTTAAAAATAGTAACTGGGGGTGGGGTAGGGTTTTTATATCTCTTTGAGAAATGGCAATACCCTGATGCTTGCACCAAATTCAGTGTAAGACTGACAGCTATAATGCTAATCAATAAAAAAGAAAAAAAAAATTAAGCTTCTGATTTGTGTATTTGAAGAATGTTAAATATCACGAACAATTAAGATCTAATGTGGGATTTTTATTTAGAAGCAGAGATTCAGAAAAATAAAGTGACAGTCTGAAAAAAGAATCAAATCAAACCTCTTTAACAAGTACAGAATTCGTAAATAATCACATCTATAATCTCAAATATAACCCATAGAAATATAGCAAATAGATTTGATCATGGAGAGTAAGACATTCTGCTGCTTATTCATTGTTTAAACAGGGAATGCATAAAATGCAGCATGACATAGTGCCAGAAACTGTCACAATAATGGCAAACCTACAGTTAGACCATCATCCAGCCTGCTGGAGCCAGGCTTCGAGACACACACACATGTATGAGCCCCCTCTAGTCTTCGAGTTCTGTGGTTGCTCTAGTGTTAACAGTTAACCATAAAAATAAAAGATTAACCTCTTCTGAGAAACATACCTAATCCTGGATGTAACATAGCCCTGCTTCTGTGGCACCTCACTAATTCAACTTGCTCCTCAGATTAGGTTTTTAATGATGAACAACACTTCTTGGAACTTGTGCTCCTTAAAATACCATTCTTATTTTGCTGAACTAATGAAATGCAGGCTACCCAAGAAATCACACAAGTGATGTGTAGTATTGCTCTATAAATCAACAGGTTTGTTTCTCAGTTATCTGATAGGGGTCTGCAAAGGATAATAAAGAAAACTAAATACACTTTCAGGCTTAAATCCACTTCAAACAACTCTCCAGGGCTGGAAGAAAATATTTACAGGCTTGCAAATTGAAAATGGTACAGATACTACAAGGAGAATTCACCAGGAGAACTATCTTTGAAAGACTGAGTGAAATGAGGAAGGAGGGCTTACAGTGTTTCATATACTCTTGGAGACACTACACTACCTTGTTGCTAAAGTTGTCTTGGACTACACAACAGGGTACCATATCTCCAAAACAGGCCATAGATTATTCATGTACGCCATCTGTAGTTGTCCCAAATACAGCCAGTGACTCCAGTAACCAGTTAGCAATTATAACTATGAGAATAATGATTGTGGCAGCTATGACCACATTTCTCTTCCAGTTAATGGTATACTATGACAGGAAAGATGAATCTTTTACACGCTATAATGGTTAATGTGAGGGATGTTTGGGAGTCCAAATATGTATGCTTTGAATTCTGGCATCTTTGGACCAGAGGCTACAAGCTAAAATGCATCAAGCTCCACACTGCTCCTGGATAATAATATGATTTAGGATTCCTGACTACCCATTAGGGTAAAAATAGGCTATATTTAAAGTAATGAAGACACGACTTGTATTACTCTCTATTGTTTGCTCAGAAATCTTTGTATTTTTCCATGTATGCAGTGAGGGCTACTTAGCAAGACATGCTTCCTAAAAGTGCTGTTGTAGCATGATCTCTTTTTGCTCATCTGTTATGACACCAGCTGTCTTCATGATTGTTCATTCTCACAGGCTGGATATTGCTCGTGATTTACAAGCCAGTATCTTACTCTGTCTCTTAAACTTAGAGGTTTTACACACCCAAAGACTGTAAGCTACAGCCACACTGTAGTGCTCACAAAATGTCTTGTTCCAACCAAGAGTGCATGAACAGGGAGTGCCTAGAATGGTCTTCAATACTTCATTTTGTATCTTGCACCTATCATCTGTGTGCCACCACCAGTTGACATTTTGTTAGCTTATATTGGGAAAGAAAAGCATTGTGGACAACCCAAGTGGCCATGCTGGCTGGATGAGTTCCCTTCTATTTTTTGCATGGCCAAAGATGAAGAACTCCAAAGTGAAAAAGGACAGTCAGAAACTCAGCGCTTTTTTAAGAATACCTGTCTTCAGTGAATTAATGTCTTGCCTTTCCAAACTTGCATTTGAAACATGGAACATGGGTCATGGTGCATGAGCTATGACAACAGAACTCCTGGAAATCTTACACATCTTCATCACATGTACATCACAGATTTTCACTATGGGAGTGATGCAAACATTTCTTTACTCCTGCCTTGCCAGTTTCTTTTACTTCCCCAGCAATCTAGGATATCAAACCCCCCCAGATAATTAATTAATGTTTTATCAAGACAATACATATTAAGTATAATGCATCAATTACCCAAACCAGCAACCAGTACAGAGACAGCCAGTGCTGTACTATTACAGGTTTATCCTCTAAGCATTGTTTATGAGTAGTTTGTCCATTTTTACACTATTTCAATGGATTTCAACATACGTAGCTTTCTCTAAAAGCATTCAGAATATTTATATTTACCACAACAGCACATCTGTGGAAGTGCAGTACTTCAAAAAGAAGTGAAAAAGAGAAGTGAAATTATTAGCAAAGTACCAGCTTAATGTATTATATACAGGAATAGGACTATAGTAATTTTGAGTGAGGTACATTAAATGTGCCACAGGTGACTATGGATGTTTACACATTTCCATACTATAAGATGCAGCAAGGGCAAGAGATGGAGTCCAAAGGATATTTCCTCAACTATTTTTCATATCAAGCTTGCAATACATATATTATCCTTTACTTCGATGTGTTGGACATGTTTCAGACAATCTATGAAAGAAAGCAGCCGTGGCTTACAGATTTCAGTTACTGAATAGTCTCCAGTGAAACTATGCACACCACTCTTGTGCAGCTTTTCCTCAGAATTATCAACCCGCATATAATTAATGCCCAAAGCTCTAATTAATCTACCATTCCTATTTTGTCTGGCAATGCAAATCCCCTTTCCCAGCAGGTCAGGATGCCGGATTCTTGCCACATAACCATTTTCCCCCAAGTAAAACACAAGTGTTTCCCCCCTCTGTGTTGATCACTGATTTTATAGTGAATAAATCATAATGTCAGCCCTAGCAGTGATTTTCTGGGCATACACTAAGGAAGGGCACAAACAAAAAGAACAGTGTTTGTGACTGGCCAAATGCTCCTTTGCTAAGCATCAGGCCCATCTAGTTTATTATTTTCAGGATTAGGGAGGAATTACTCTCATCCACCCTGTTCCTCCCCTAACAGACTGGCCTGAGCATCAAAATTTCATCCCCCATGAAGCAGGGTGGGATTGAGATATGAGGTTTGTCATGGTTTAACCCCAGCTGGCAGCTAAGTATCATGCAGCTGCTTGCTCACGCCCCCCTGCCCGCCCCCAGGAGGATGGGAAGGAGAATCAGAAAAAGGCAAAACTTGTGGGCTGAGATAAGAACAATTTAATAATTGAAACAAATTTTAATAAAAATAATAACAACAACAATTGTAATGAAAAGGAGAGAGAGAGAGAGAGGAATAAAACCCAAGGCGGGGGGTATGGGGAACCAAACAAAACCAAGAAACAAGTGATGCACAATACAATTGCTCACCACTCACTGGCCAATGCCCAGCCAGTCCCCAAGAAGCAATCAGCTGGCCCTGGCCAATGCCCCCGAGTTTACATGCTCAACATGACAATTTATGGTATGGAATATCCCTTTGGCTAGTTAAGGTCATCTGTCCTGGCTCGGCTTCCTCCCAACTTCTTGTGCACCTCCTCACTAGCAGAGCACAGAAAACTTGAAAAGTCCTTGTTTTAGAGCAAGCAGTACTTGGCAACAACTAAAACATCAGTGTGTTACCAACTTTATTCTCATACTAAATCCAAAACACAGCATTGTCCCAGCTACTAGGAAGAAAATTAACTCCATACCAACCAAAACCAGGACAGGTTTCTGCTTGTCAGTGGAGTGCTGCTGCTTTTCAGAAGGTAATAGGACCCTCAGGGGCTGTGTCTGACTTTATGAGATACATGGAAATTGTGACTGTAATCCATTGACTTGCAGGTTTTTAGGCCTTTCTGTTGTCAGTCACAAGTCTGTTATAGCAATGGTCTCTGTATGTCTGTTTCCCTCCAGCATCCCCATCTGAGGTGTAGCAAGCAAACTGGTATTTTGTGAGAGCTGAAAACAGGCTAGCTGACACTGCTGGGTGAGATCAAAGTGAACTTTAAGGCATCAAGGAGAGTGTTGAGAATAAAGGAAAAGGGTGGATAAATAAAAACACAGTCAGAAAACTGAGAGACCCCTGAGGGCACTAACAGGCTTTAATTGCCCAGACTAGCATCACCAGGGACCCCAACCCATATACCCAGAATCCCCAACTAAGCTCCTCTCTTCACCTGTGAAGTTTCTACAAGATGCGTTCGTAAGCAGAAGAGAGATCTCTCTTTTCCAGTCCTTTGAAACATCAGTGATCCCACCAGTACAGCCTTCCAGGAGTCTCAGCAGGCCCTCTCACACTGCCATTCATACCAGTACTGCTGGAAATGCTTTTCCTGGTACATTCTGGAATTACATTCATCCTTTTCATGGCAACATAAATGAGCGAGTGATACCTATCCAGTGATCAGCTCATGTATCCAGCTCCTCCTTCTTCTCAGGCCCTTCTTTGTCTTTGCTTTCTAATGGAGGACTGAGCTTCTAGGAGGAATTGTATCTGTCAGGCCCTGAGTACAAGACCTTGCATTTTCATTTTGTGCTCTGAATTTCATGCCAGCTTTAACTCTACAGTAGCAAAGGTTGCTTAGTTCTTCCTTTATGAAATTCTGGCCCTCTTCTGTTTTGACAATGCATACAAGGTTCAATGCAATCAGAAATCTTAATTTTTAAGCACTTACTGAGTCACAGTCATCAGAGATGACTTCAAACAAGAGCAGTCCTAGGACTGATGCTCAAGGAGCTATCTTGGTCACTACTCTGTGACCTGACACATTCCTTTGCAGCACAGCCCACTTGCCTCTTTTTTCACCAATTCCCTATCCATTCTTGTACTAATTTCGATCTTCTATACTTAGTTAGCACTTCCCATGTAGCACTTTTGGACTATAGAAAGGCTACTAGGAGAGTTCTTGATTAATAAACTTTGACAGCATCCATCCATCTAAAATTTAACAACTTAAACAGAAATGTCAAGCACATTTCACAAAAGAAATGAGTCAATAACATGGTGTTTACAGAAAGCCATACAAAACCCATATAATTTCCTTTCTCGAGAAAATTAAAAAGAGCTATCAAGACAGCCTGATGCTATCTATCCTGGTATATCTATACTGCATTTTACCCTACTTTCCAGATAGCTTCATGCCTTTAATTATTCTTTCCTTTAAAATCCGTACAAAATATTTACATGCTCCATGTACTTCAAAATTTATGCACTTTTGTTGCTGTAATTGTCCTAATTCATGTGTTTTGTCAGGGTCCAAAGTGAGGATGGTTTTCTGAATTTGGAGACTTTTAAGTGTTTCAAGAAAAATCCCCTTAACACAAGCAAAGCAGGCAAACAAAAATTATCAGCTATATTCTGTTTTATTTGTGTTTTAGCATGCTTCAGGTGAATTAAAGAATAAACTGATTAAGCTTAGAAGAATTTATTTTGATCTACATTCATTGTGGCTAGCACACACCACCCACCAGTTCTGAGGGGAAGCAATACTCAAGGTGACATGAAAAAAATTAAAAAAGAACTTACGTTGCACGGATAACAGTATTAGCAGGCAGTAAGGCAGGCATTTGAGTATCTTTGTCCCTTTGACCATGTCCAAACTTGCTTCTTTGCTGCCCACAATGGGAGACAGACCCAAAGATGATTCCAGGCTGTGGGGCTCAGACCTGACCCTCTGTTCCTCACAGCAGGATCCAGTCAGGGCCATATTTCAGGAAGGGCTCTAATATTTTCTCCTGGCATCATCAAAGACCCTCCTCATTCTGTGGCCAAAAGGAAATCCAAATTTAAATCTAAAAGACACCACAAGCATAGAGTGACAGTATTGTATGGGGTCTGTCTGGGATGGATTCAGTTTTCTTCAGAGCAGCCTGCCTGTATGGGGCTGTTTTGGATTTCTGACCAGAACAACACACCGATGTTTTAGCTGTTGCTGAGCGTGCCTAAACACTGCCAAAACCCTTCTTTGTTTCTCACTTTGCCCCACCAGTGAGGAGGCTGGGGGTGAGCAACAGGCTGGGAGGGGACACAGCCTGGACAGCTGACCCTGACTGACCAAAAGGATATTCCATACCATATAACATCACATGCAGCAATAAAAAAACCTGTGGTGGGGTGGGGCTGGTTTTGAGGGGGGTGTTGCTCAGGGGCTGGCTGGGCATCAGTTGGTTGGTAAGAAGTGATTGCTTTTGCATCACTTGGATTTTTTGGTTTGGTTTTCCTTTTTTTATTTTTATCCCTCTACTTCTTAAACTGTATTTTGTCTCAGCCCATGACTTTTCTCACTTCTGCCCTTCCAGTTGTCTCCCACATCCCACTGAGGGCAGGGAGCAAGCAGCTGTGTGGGGCTGAGCTGCCATGCAGCGTGAGCCCACCACAGACCTTTTTGGCACACAACATGGGGCACAAAGTGTTCAAGAAATGATAGATTTGATTGGAGTGTGCTAAAGGGAATACCTGTTTAGCAGTTGCTGGCTGCAATGTTGACTTCTTTGTTCTCAGGACTGGCTTCTTTGTTGCCTTACCTGCTCCATGCGTGCTCCATCTCTTGCTGTACGTCAGATTTGAGAGTTTGTTAAAGGCTGGTTTTGGCTTTTGCAGTTTGCTGTGCTGTGTAGCACTTGGTTGTGTTTTGCCTGGGAGAACTATGCTAAAAGTTCACTGGCCTTGAGCCTAATCTGGCATTTGGGCCCTGCATTGCAGCCATCCCAATATCTCAGGAGCCATCTTGTAACACTGAGCAGGCCAACATAATGGCACACAGGGCTGGTATGGTAAGCACAATACATATATATTCTCTCATACATACAGAATTTAAATCTTTTCAGATTGTTTGATTTTTCGCAGCAGTGACAGTATACAAGTACCTTATGCTTTCTGCATTTTTATATTGAGAAATACAAAGTTTAAATAACAACTCCAGAACTAGAGAAAAGTGAAGATATGAAATACATCTAGATCCACAAAATTGTTTTGAATTGAAACTGTGCACTCTTAACTGAGAGTGAGCTCCATATTTTATGTACTGTAAAGGACAGACCTATTTTTCACAGTTACTGGCTGGCCTCTAGCAAACAGCACATACTGCTCTGGGAATGCAACTGACCAGGCTGGGAAAGCCAGGATTTTATAATTAAATTACAGCAGCTAATAAAGAAATATGTAATTGATTATTTACTGCTTTAAAAGACATAACACTAATATAATATTAGAAACCTCTCTATATCATCAATATGTTATATATGTGTGTGTAATATATATATATCTACACACACACACTGGATTCAGATTCCTTCTCATCCATAGCTGTGTGCCTTTCATGGCTGTTCCTAAAATTCCTATTTGTTTCTAAACAAAACATATAAATAAAATACTTTTTACATCCACCTTAATTTTCATTAAATTTGATTTATTAGGTACATTACAGGTACAAGCATAGTAACATGCGAAGGTTGCAGTTAAATCAGCATGCATTATTTCAATTTGTGATGGTGAAATAACCGTATGCAAGTCTGTTTGAGCATGATAAGAACAGCAACAAGCATTCAGTCCATGTTTTGCTTGAGATTGTCAGCATTTTAATATTATGTGGCAGGCAAAATGCTACAATGGAAGTGAAAACAGATGGGGAAAACATTAATGCTTTGCTTTCCTAGACTGCAGAACACAACTGGACATTGTACTACAGTTGTCACTAGGCTCTACCATGTGCATATCATCTCACATTCAACTGATAGGCAAAGTGATGAAAAGTAATATTTTAATAAATTAAAATTACGGCATTCATGCTGCAAATGGGCAGCAGCATCTTCCTTAACGAGCAGGTATCACCAGCTATGAGATGCATGTACAATGGAATCTATGGGGAAGAAATATCCAAGGACTTCACCCAAATTTAAAGGTATTTTACATACAGGGGAGAGAGAGATCTCCCAGTTCCTTTTCTGGAACACTTACAGAAAAAAAAAAGCCCTGGGATTAAAAGATATTGCCAAAGCAACAACTGGGCAGTAAGACAGTTATTCTGAAATTTGTTCCTGATGTCTGCACCTGAATTCCCAATTGCCATCTCAACACACCAAGATCTGTCACCCAATATTATGAAAAAGCCTGCTTGTATATGCGACATAATAAAAAATACAGCTTGTATCTTAAAATCTATAGCAGTATGTTACCAGATTTCTCACAAAGTTACTTGCAAGGCATGGCGGTTAAGCACATAAAAGAGACAACAGTAAGAGCCAGCCCTTGTCTGGAAAAGCTTGCAGTGCTACAAGACAGACATAGGTTAAGAGAGGGAGATGCCAATCAGAGATTCAAGCCTTTATACTAGCACCTTGTTAAAGAACTAGTAGTGTGTGAAGTTTTATACAGTGTCTGTCAGCTTCCCAGAAATACTTTATGAAATTATAATACTCTTTATGACAGCTTTGAGCCCCTGACAGCAGGTCTAGCTCTAAAAATACGATGTGAAAGAAGTCCTGCAGAGAGGAATAAAAGAAAGAAAACAGCCCAGAGAAAAGACTGGAGCCCTTACTGGAGCAAGGTAAGACAAAAGATCAGACTGCTGAATGAGATGGAGCTATGAGGGCCTTCAAGACAAAGAAGAAACTTTTAAATCAGCTACTGGAAATGAGTAAAAATGAGGAACAGTGGCAGGTGTAGCAGGGTGTTGTGTTTTGAGTGATGAGGAGTGGAAAGAGACAGTTCCCAGTGAGGCTGCAAGGAAAGAAGTTACAGCAAGGGAGGAAAGATACCTGAAGGACAGCAGGTGTGGTTAACCTGTATTTAATTGAATGGAGAGAAGGAGCAGAAAGGCATTCACAGTCAAGTGAGGATGTAGAGGAGGGAAGAGTCCTTACTTCATGTTATGAGCCTGAGTGACAGGATGGAGCTGCTGTCAGCAGCAATGGAGAAAGGCAGCAGTGAGAAGATTAAGGGCAAGAAATCAGAAGCTTGGTATTACCAGTGTTAAGCCTGAGCTGCCACGGATTCATGCACTGCCATGCCAGGGTTGGTCTGCAGTGCAGCACTGGACACACAATGCAAGGACAGGCTTGGATTCGTGATTCACCAGTGAAAAACTAGTAACTGAAATATTTGAAGAAGTTGTTCAGAGTTAAAACATAAAAAGATGAGTTGAGCATCATACCAGAAGCTTCTTTCTTTCCTCCAGAACATTTTCTCACTTTGGCCCAGGCTGTGTACTGGCTCTGTGGACTGCCTGGATCCTTCCCAGATACCTTCATTTTTCCACTGCCTCTTGCAAGCATCCTTTTCTACAGGGTAAAACAGTTTCTGCAGTTTGTATTTAAAGCACACACATATCTTCAAGGTCTTCACTGCTGACCAGCAAGATGGTGCTTGCTTCACATTACATTCATGTACGTCAGCTTTTTGGATATTTAAAGATTTGTCACTTCTTAGAGCTTTGGAATTTTTGATCTGCCAGTTTCTTCTCATATGTTTGTTTATTTTGCAAAATTAGCAGGAATCTTTTCACCTTAAGCCTTTACTTTTCTGGCCTGGGTTTTTGTATTCCTAGAATTTCAGTCTAAAAAACAGAAAAGCTTTTCTTCATAAAAATGTACTGAGAATAATGTTAATAATTTGGCTGTAGTTCAACTCCAACTTTTTCTGGTTTATTTTCACTTAGGCTATCTGATATAAGCAAGACTGATTTTTGTTTCCTTGCATGAGTCTTTTATTTTGCCTTATAACTGAAAATGGATCAGGCACTCAATGGATATATAGGAAAACATGTTACCTGTACCACATCTTATATATGAAATAATAAGAACATGTCAGTTACAAGAAAATTCACAAACCGTGAAAAAATTTGAGTACATGTATGTATAGTAGGAAACTGTATTTTAGGATATTCCTATAAGGCAGGTTTTATTAGCTAATAACTATTGCTGCCTAATTTTTTAACATAAAAATAATTTGTAAAAAATCATAGAAGAACAGAAGCAAATACTTAGAAAAAGAATTAAGCAAACTTGTTCCTCATTCAGTGAAATACGATTAGTAATACTCCCATGTCTTAATCTGCCTTCTGGAGGGGTGCTTTTAAGACATGCAGTATATTACTAGGCATTAGTGAATATAATCCTGACATTTCTCCCTACAATAAAACTTAAAAGATACCACTGTCCCTTTCTTTTCAGGGTAACTTGGAAACCTGAATTAATTTAGAATTAACAAGTAAAATTACATAGGGGAATACATTTGACAAAGCTGTCGTTAATCTCTTCACTATGGACCAAGGCTAAGCAGACATGTCTCCCTTTCAACTATCCAAATAACACCACCCAGAAGTTTATGGTTGGCAGCAACAGCTGTAGCACAGTTTAGGGGAGAAATCTCATACCTACCTGCAAACAGTAGCCAACACAAGAGTTCTCATCACCCTCTGATTGCAGTAGGAATTGAAAAGTTTATGTCACAGGATAACACAATGGTGAGGGTTGGAAGGGATGTCTGGAGATCATCTAGTCCAACCCCCTGCTAAAGCAGATTCACCTAGAGCAGGTGGCACAGAATCATGTCCAGGCAGGTTCTGAATGTCTCCAGAGGAGACTCCACAACCTCTCGGGGCAGCCTGTTCCAGTGCTCTGTCACCCTCAAAGTAAAGAAGTTTTTCCTCATGTTCAGATGGAACTTTCTGCGCTGCAGTTTGTGCACATTGCCTCTTGTCCTGTCACTGGGCACTAGTGAAAAGAGTCTGGCCCCATCCTCCCGACACTTTCCTTTAAGATATTTGAATATAT
Organism: Ibycter americanus; assembly: GCA_035590275.1. Taxonomy (NCBI): domain Eukaryota; kingdom Metazoa; phylum Chordata; class Aves; order Falconiformes; family Falconidae; genus Ibycter; species Ibycter americanus. The sequence goes on along the minus strand of JAVJGI010000001.1, from coordinate 52,992,290 downwards.
TGATCAGATCCCCTCTTAGTCTTCTCTTCTCCAGGCTAAATAAGCCCAGCTCTCTCAGCCTTTCCTCATTAGGGAGATCTCCAGTCCGCTATTCGTCTTTGTAGCCTTCCACTGGACCCTTTCCAGTAGTTCCCTGTCTCCCTTGAAGTGGGGAGCCCAGAAGTGGACACAGTACTCCAGAGGCAGCCTCACCAAGGAAGAGTAGAGAGGGAGTATAACCTCTTGAATGGCAGCACAGCATTCTGGTGTATCATCCACCCGTCCCAGTTTTGCATCATCAACAAACTTGCTGCAGGTGCACTCTGTCCCTTCATCCAAGTCATTGGTGAATAAACAGAATGAGACTGGACCCAGGACTGACCCCTGGGGAACACCACTAGCTACTGGCCTCCAGCTAGACTGCACCAGTGATGACAACCCTCTGAGCTCTGCCATTCAGCGAGTTCTCAATCCATCTCCCTGTCCACTCATCTAACCCACACTGCCTGAGCTTACCTATGAGGATGTTATGGGAGACAGTGCCAAAAGCATTGCTGAGGTCAAAGTAGACAACACCCACTTCTGTCCCCTCATCTACCCAGCCAGTCATTCCATCATAGAAGGCTATCAGATTGGTCAAGCATGATTTCCCCGTGGTGAATCTCTTCTACTACTCCTGATAACCTCCTTTTCCTCCACATGCTTCGAGATGACATCCAGGATGAGCTATTCCATGACCTTTCCAGGGATGGAGGTGAGGCTGACCGGCCTTTTTGAAGACTGGATTAACATTGGCTTTCCTCCAGCGCTCAAGCAGCTCTCCTGTCCTCCATAACCTTTCAGAGATGACAGAGAGTGGCTTAGCAATAACACCTGCCAGCTCCCTCAGCACTCAGGGGTGCATCCCATTGGGGACCATGGATTTGTGGATGTCAAGTTGCTTAAGTGATCTCTGATGTGATCCTCCTCAACCAGGGGAAAATCTTCCTTTCTCCAGACTTCCTCTCTTGCCTCCAGGGTCTAGGATGCCTGGGGGCTGGCCTTTACAGTAAAGACTGAAGCAAAGAAAGCATTCAGTCACTCCACCTTCTGTGTCCTTTGTCACCAGGGCATCCACCTCATTCAGCAGTGGGCCCACATTTTCCCAAGTCATCCTTTTCCTCTGGATGTACTTGAAGCCCTTCTTGTTGTCATTGATATGCCTTGCCAGATTAAATTCACAAGGAACCTTAGCCTTCCTCGTCACCTCCCTGCATGTCATGACAATGTTCCTATATTCTTCCCAAGTGGCCTGTCCCTTTTTCCACTTCCTTCTTCTGTTTGTTTTGCCAGAAGCTCCTTGCTCATCCATACAGGCCTCCTGCCCCCTTTGCTTGATTTCTTACTCATAGGGATGCTCATACGTTCCAGTTGCTCCCTCACATAAAAAGGAACTCCACCACTTCTTTTTGCTGGTCTGTCTTTCCTAAGAAGTACACAGTCCTCCATGACAGCATCCCAGTCATGCAAGCTATCCCACCAAGTCTCTGTAACTGCATTGATATCATGGCCCTGTGACTGCACACAGATCTCTAATTCTTCCTGGTTATTCCCCATGCTGTGTGTGTCGATGTACAGGCATTTCAGAGAGGTAATTGAGCATGCAGGTTTCCCAGGAGAAGTGCAAGTGGATCCACCGTAGCCACACACACCCTTGAGGTGGCTGGCCTTCTGGTAGTCATTTTGGGAGGCAGCTAAGGATCACATATCACTGCTCTGGTTGGCTTGATTTATTCCCCAGCTGGACCCACTGGTGTGAGCATTGCCACTTTGGACCCCTCCCCCCAAGCCCTTCAGTTTAAAGCCCATCCCACCAACCTGGCCAGCCTGCTGCCAAAGATTCCCTTGCCTCTTCTAGACAGATGGATCCCATCCCGCCCTAACAAGCTATAGTCAAAGAATATCCCATTGTCATAGCAGCCAAAATTCTTACACCAACACCACCCACAAAGCCAGAAGTTGATGTCCATCATACATCTGTTTCTGGCTGCACCCTTTCCTCTTACTGGTAAAACAGAAGAAAAAATAACTTGTACTCCAAAATTTTCACTTGCACCCCCAGGGCTTTCCCTTGCTTCTGCCCAGGTTCTGGCTTGCGGTGTCATTAGTGCCCACATGAAGGCGTAGCAGCGGAGAGCAGCCTGTGCTCTTCACAGGCTGTGGCACCAT
>JAVJGI010000001.1:52965583-52978176 GCA_035590275.1 Ibycter americanus | reverse complement strand
GGCCAGGGAAGGTTTAGACTGGACAATAGGAAGCATTGCTTTGCTGAGAGGGTGGTCAAATACTGGAACAGGCTTCCCAGAAAGGTGGTCAATATCCCAAGCCTGTCAGTGTTTAAGAGACATTGGTCAGCCCTGAACTGATCAGGCAGTTGGAGTAGATTATTATTATTGGTCCCTTCTGACTGAAATCTTCTATTCTGTCTTGGACTGCATTAGGCAGAGCCCTTCCAACAACTAGGGAGGCAGTCCTTCTCCTCTACTCAGCATTGACAAGGATGCATCTGGAGTGCTGTTTCCTGTTCTGGGCTCCCCAGTAAAAGAGGGACATGGACAGACTGTAAAAATTCCAGAGAGGGACCACTAAGTTAATGAAGGGACTGGAGCACCTCACCTATGACGAAATGTTGCGAGAGCTGGGCCTGTTCAGCCTCGAGGAGAGAAGGTTCAGGGGGATCTTATCTGTCTATATAAATATCTCAAGGGAGCATGCAAGGAGGATGGAGCTTTTTTCAGTGGTGCCCACTGACAGGAGACAGGCAACAGGCACAAACTGAAATAAAGGAAATTCCATTTAAACATAAGAAAAATCTTTCCTACTTTGATGGTGGTTGAACACTGGAACAGGTTGCCCAGAGAGGCTGTGGTGTCTCCATGCTTGGAGATACTCAAAATCTAACTGGTCTGAGCACCCTGCTCTATCTGACCTTGCTAGATGATCTCCAAAGGTCCCTTCCAACCTTAACAATACCATAAGCCTGTGACACACTCCATCCTGAAGAGAAGGTTCATTATATAAACAATTCTCGCCCAAATTTCTAGAGATTTAGTCAGTTACCAGCAGTGCCACAAATTCCTGTATAAACTTGGAAATGTAATTTATAACTATGTGTTACAGTTGCCCTGTCCTTAAAAATATATTAATTTATTATTATTATTATGCTACTGTTGTATCATCCCATGGAAAGTGAATGCTTAATTGTTACTGAAAGATTAATAGGATAGTTTGCTTTTTAGGTTCCCAGAAGTGTCACTCAGAAAGCAGTCACAGTCATACATAATGTTGCAGTGAAACTGCAGAGTTCTTCAAAAGACAGACAGGCCAAGCTGCAAATGGACACCCAGACAGAGCAGCCAGTGTATTCCATAGGCACACACAGACAGCAGCCCCAAAACTGTTAAACCAGCACTCAGGGATGTTGATGAAGCATTTTATAGCATTTCTGATGAATGAATGAATAACTTGCATGCATTTGAGAAGTAATCCAGTATTGCAAACTATCGTATTATGTAGGTCATTTCAAAAGCAGCTACGATAATTAACATGAAAGCAGTCAGTATTCAAACTATCAAAGCATTTTCATGTCTGAAGAGCCATTCTTTCAAGCAAAGCAATTTTTCGCCTTTGACACTGACTTTTTGACAGTTGGGATTTACTCATCTAGAACATTACCTGTGTTTCTCTTCAGTTTCTTTATAAACCCATTATATGTTTTTAATGAGGATGATATTTCTTAACTACTACTTAACTTTAGCTATTAATAGCTAAAAGCAAACTATGAACCTGGATTTTTTTGTTTGTTCCTTTGCTTTTAACAGTCACAACTCTTAATGTCAGATATTAAGTAAATCAACAGCTGTTGCAAAACACTTAATCCTGCAATTTAAATTCTAAAAATCTAGCAAGAAAACATTCTCTGGAGTCCTTTGGAGTTGAGCGCTGCTTCCCTCTACTCAGTCACATACCAAGATCTTTCTTGGTTATTAGTAGCATTTTAAAAATGCTCAGTCCTGGCTTATTACTTTTCCTTGTGAAATCAAGGGTACAAAGACCACTGTCTTTGACACTAAGGCTAATGCTGAATTCTTTCAAAAACTCCATCACAGATTAACTTGGTTTGGGGATAAGACAAATATGTAGTCACTTTCAAGTCAGACACTTCCTGTGAATAAAGAAGGTTGATCTGTGCAAAAAGGAGGTCAAAGAACTGCAGAAGAGTTCAAATTTTATCTTAGGTAGTATTCTACTGAAATCCTCTAGAATGTGTATGATAGTGTCCTTTGTCACATATGTTGTGTCTTAACTTGAAAAGTACTTTAAGCACTAGGAGATGTATCAAATCCCACAAATAGCCTTTTAATTTTACTCTCCTATATACCTGAACCACTCTAAAGAAACAGCCAGGATAAACACATTGTTGCCTTATAAATATCACTTGCAAAACGTGCATACCATAATTGCTGCAGTATAGCCATGTTCTGGTGTGACTGGCAAGGGAAGCCACATCAATCCAACAGAGTTCTCCAGGAGAAACAGCCATGAAAGTCTTTCCTCTTCCTAACATTAGCATGGCAGACAGGGGTAATAATAACCAGCTTCAAAAACAACAATTAATCATGGTTTTATCCAATAACAAAAACTTTTTATTATCAAGTACCTAATACAGGTTAGAGAAACATTAAGGTCAGGACCTCATTCAGTAACATGGAAACCCTGGATGCAGTTGCATGTTACAGTCAATCACAACATGCCACTCACGCTCTCTGCCAGCCCAGGTAAGGTCTGCCAGTCTAGCAAGTGCCACACCAGGTTCATAAAGGCTTATGAATGACATGTCACACCATCTTCTTTCATGAGATGCCTGTGATCTCTACAGCATAACAACATTTCTTGACAGCTTACTTCATATTATAATTCTCTGCATTTATGAAAAGTCTTTCATCAGGAGATCTCAGAGCCTTACAAGAGCTGGATTTATTTTTTTTATAGTGAGTTTATATAAAAATAGATTTCATATTCTGACTCCCTTGCATTTAACTGACTGTCATCACCAGGACTGCCTAAATTTCTGTCTGCTCTCTCCCTGTTCTATAGAGGAAGTTGTCAGGAGCAGAGTGAATTACATTTATATGTGCCACATAACAGCACAGGACTGCTCACCATCTAAACTATCTAAAGCAGGAATCAAGTCAGAACAAAAGGGTGAAAAACAGGCTCTCTTTCTCTGAAGAGGAATTAGTTTAACCTGCAGGGGGGTGGAAAACCTACAGAAGCAACTGCAGTTCAGCTTACTGTATTTTTTAGAAGATACTTAAGGATAAACATGTGAAAAGGCATTATTGGCACACGTGTCTACTTCTTCAATTTAATTTGATATATCTGACTCCTGAAATCTGCAGACCAATTTTTTATTAATTCCAGCTTAAAATAATTGTTACCATTACTATAGTGCATTCTTCTCAGTAAACTGGTGATTCTGCATGGTTTTGCCATGAAAGAAGTGAAGATGTGACCATCTACAGGAAGTGCTCTGTGTCACAAATTCAATCATTTCTAGAATTTTTCCTTTTTAATGAGGAATGTCATCTAAGTTATCTAACAAACAGGCCCACAGGACAATCTAATGTCCCCACCAGCAAATGCTTTAAGCCTCCTGTCTAAGGACAGGCCTGACAACATACCATTATTAACAATCATGCCAAAGTCCTCAACAACATCAGAGTGTTCTCTTTCTAAAAATTCAAAATTCTTCCTTATATGATAATGTCTGGCTAACATGATGTGATCCAAAAGAGGTGTATGCCTACAGTAATTCATGGACATGTTATCTTACGTGTAAACTGTTCCAAAAGCTGTTTTCTTTCCTCCATTTTCAACTATTACGTAGCCCAAAGATGCCCACAGATTGCACAACAATCAACAGATGACTTAATAAAACAGTTTAATATCTCCTTACAGTGTTTCCATTGTATATACAGATATTGCAGGTGATGACTTTGGTGCAACACCACAGAGACATTTTGGGTTTAACTTCCATTTAAAGACCTAATTCTCAATAGTTTCAGTGGAAAGAAGGCAATTTAAATGGGATTTAGACATCTAATTCACTTAAGGATGTAAGCCTTTGTCTTTCTATAGTAGATAGATCACCATCGCTTTCCGGACAGTTCAGTGGAGATGATGTTAGATTTTGCCTCTTTAGGCTCTGTGAAAGTTAGTCATTATCTATGATCCAGAAATTCTAGGAGAAATTTGGAATATTATCAACTATATTTAGCAATCCATTTTTAAAGCATGAATAACTCCACCATTAAAAAAACAACTTTATCATAATTTCTGGACACAGACTAATAGGGCTAAGAAGCTCATGTGAAACTTCAAGGCTGTATTTAATTTTTGTTCTGCCACTTAGCATTGCATTTTTGTACATACATTACAGCCCTATGAAACAGAAAAAGAGTTTTCTTTTTGTCCTGTCTAGCAACTATTAAATTTGCAGATCTTTGAACTCTAGAGACCTAAAGTTATTGGAAAGACTCTTACTGAACCTATTGGTGTTTGGGTTAGTATCACATTAGAACTACTTCCTATGCAAGAGGACGAATTTCCTGACATTTAATGCATTGAATCCCCTGAGTATAGTCATTTAAGAAATTGGTTACAAATGGAGTTAATCTAATCTCACTTAAGGAGCTTCTCAGTTAAGAAGCCCTGATTCCCCTCTCAGTGGGGTCATCTTGGCAAACTCTACTTCAAAATCAAGCTCAGAGAACCATGGAAAACAAAGGTCTCTGAAGGCTACTTAAATACTTCAGAATTGGATTTTCACTACACAGAAAATGATACCAATCTGACTGTACTTAATTTCAAGTTTGTCCTCATAAATGTTGCACAGCTAAGTGTTTCCTTTGCTAGACTGAGTAATCCCCCATGTAAATAAATATTTCAGTGGTTTACATACTGGAGTTGAGACAGTCCCTCTTCCAGACCTCTGAGTAAAGCTTTTCGGATTACATCTTTTTCTGGCTACATCATCACATCTGATGTGAATCCTTTTTCACCATACCCATTTCAGTAGTTCCCTGTAGTTAGATGAATTATTCTGTGACACTATTGCTTTTCTGAAGTCCTGTGCCTCTTTTTGTTCCTCTTGCCTACCAGACTTCTTTCTAATTTGCATATGTCAGTCTTTGTCTGCTTCATTTGCCTAATTAAGAATACGGTTCTGCTCTACTAATAAGAACAAAACGCAACTCCTAAGAGCTTGTTAATGTAGAATGGAGAAACTGTGTTATGATTCTAATTCCTGGAATGCAATCTAATCTCCCGTACAAGACTAATATTGTTAAGAGTAAGAACTTTCTCATGCCTTAAGACATAAGAAATACTCTTTATGTTATTAACTAAGCTATAGGAACCTTAACAAGCTACCCTCAGAAGGCTGAAGCTCAACACTCTCAAACTTGGGTGCCTCAAGATAATTACTTTAAGCTGTGTCTATTATAGGTCTGATTTTTATGGTGGTAGCCACATACACACACACACTCCTCTTAATGGAGGTGAAGGGACACCCACATATTCACTGCCCCTGAAAATGAGGCAACCTTACTTAGAGGTCTAAACAGCATTCCTTAACATGCTCAGCTTTGACAATTTTAGTTTGGATTCAAACTGTTAAAAATCAAAGCACAGCAAATCCATGCAAATACATTGAATGGCACAGGAGACCTACTGCATCCTAAAGAGCTGTTTCTTACAGTATGCAGTGTCACGTGGCAGTCAAAATTATTTTGGCTTTTACCGACGGTATTAGTGGTATGCTACAGGGAGCAGAGATTAGGTCCTCAGTGAAACGTGACAACTATAAATGGAGTGGCTAATGATCAGCTGCAAAGCCAACATGTAGGAAAGAGCACCATGACTGAAAATAAAATGCTGATGTCAAATTTGAATCCTATATATGGCATCAAGAGCTTCTGCAAATGGAGGTCACTGCCTAACCCACAGGGGTATCCTAGGTACATGAATGACAGCTGGAAGCCAATGCATTTTTTAAAAGTCTATCTTTGGCCATGGCACTCTTAATTCCTTTTTGAAATAGCTAAAACTCTTTGTATGATGAGAAATTTCAAGGATTTTGATTTGTCTCCATATACTTTCACGTTTCTCCTCATGCTGATAACAGCACTTTAACCAATATTACAGCTTCTCTTGTCAGATCAAATCAACAATGAGCACTCAGAAAGGAGTATGTTTTGCTTGTAGCTCTGTCTCACTAGACAGTGTATAATACATCTGTGGGAAGAGCAAAATCTGGCCTGTTTTAGAAGTTATATATTCCTTTTGTTGTTAGGAGTAACAGGTATGACTTCTGTATGTGGCAGTAAGACATGGAACCATTGCTAGCAATCTCTTGCATATCTCTTGTATCTACAGCATAGCAGCCATCGTAACAAATGTATAATGGGTTCTATTACATGACAACTCTGTCTTATAATCCCAGATATAATATAGATCCCTTTTTACGCCAGTTAAGCTTGTTAGGAATAGGGGAGCTTTAACTGTTGAACAGTTTTGGCAATTGTAAATTGCCTCATTTCATTTGTTAGGCTGTTGTGAAATATGGAGGTATAAATATATATGGTTTCCCAAGCCTCCACTACGAAAGATCATGATCTCATCTGTTTCAGTCAGATAATTTTCAATAGAGTAAAACAGAGTAGCCCATAATCAATATTATGTTGCAGACACCAGTCAAAGCTATATGCTCGAAGACATAGAATTCCACAGTACATTCAAGTAAGGTTTCACATGGGGGAATTTACACCTACTTCCAAGTGGTGTATACTTTATGCCTTTAATCAGGAAAAAAATTACAGATAGCATTCTAATGGATATATCATCTTAAGTGTTATCTTTGTAAGTGACTGAATTCAGTGAAGGAATTGGGCTGGAAGTTAGCCTGTGGCAAAGAATTCCATGGGTTAATTATACAACACTCCCTCTACCACTCCTAAATCAGCCTCTTACTTTAAATGACTGTCCCCTTAACAGGGTGAAAGGATCTAATTGCCTTCCTGTGGACCATTTCTAACTGCCTATCCCACTGAAATTCACTTTTATACTCCTGTGCTGTCCTTTTGTGCAATTTAACTTGATTGTGTATCAAAACATTTTTCTACTACCTAGTTGTTAAATATTTTGTCATCTCCTCAGATTATTTCTGATACATTTCCTGAAAAGATGTTCAAAACAGAATGCCATATTACTGGTGGAAACACAGTCTGGGCTGATAAAACAGGTTTAAGTTTTTTCTCTTTTTTTAAATTTTTCCATATCCTTTTCCTTTCCTTTATACAATTGAGGGTACCACAAACACATTTTTACATTTTTGTCAATGTTATTGACAAAAACTACCTTTGTTCAGGTAGAATTTAGTGTAACAGGGTCATATCTTTCTATTACTAATAGCTCCAGGTAAAGCTGTAATTGATTCAAACATAAAGAGGGATGTAGCTTCTGGAGAAGGGGGACCAACAACAGCATTTTAATAGATAACCAGTATTTCAGAGCATCTGAGATTAACATTACGTATCTTGGAGAACAGCACAGAACTTTAACCTTTCCAGAAAGGTCCATATATGATCCTCTGCCTAAAGCGTCAACAACCTTTACTTTTTATCAGCTTTTTAGGGCTCCCACAGTTCTTTTCAACACACAGAATTCACAGTGAGACAGGGATACTGCAACCATTTCTTATTGCTGGGGCATGTGAAGTGCACAAGTGATTAATATTCCAATTGTCTCATGACACTCAAGCTTTCCCTCAAATTTTTTTTTGCCATCCAGAGGGACCTTTACAGGCTTGAGAGATGGACCTGTGTGAACCTCATGAAGTTCCACAAGGCCAAGTGTGAGATCCTGCGCCTGGGTCAGGGCAGTCCCCAGTATCAATACGGGCTGGGCAGACAATGGATTGAGAGCAGTCCTGAGGAGAAGGACTTGGGGGTGTTGGTTGGTGAGAAGCTCAACATGGCCCAGTAATGTGCGCTTGCAGCCCAGAAAGCTAGCCACATCCTGGGCCACATCAAAAGAAGTGTGGTTATCAGGTTGAAGGAGGTGATTCTCCCCCTCTGCTCTGCTCTCATGAGACCCCACCTGGAGTACTGCGTTCAGGTCTGGGGCCCCCAACATAAGAAGGACATGGACCTGTTGGAGCGAGTCCAGAGGGCCATGAAGATGATCAGAGGGCTGCAGCACCTCTCCTCCGAAGACAGGCTGAGAGAGTTGGGGTTGTTCAGCTTGGAGAAGGCTCCAGGGAGACCTTACTGCAGCCTTCCAGTACCTAAAGGTGGGCCTACAAGGAAGCCAGAGAGGGACTTTTTACAAGGGCATGTGGTGACAGAACAAGGGGTAATGGCTTTAAACTGAAAGAAGGCAGATTTAATTAGATATTGGAAATTTTTTATTGTAAGGGTGGTGAGGCACTGGAACAGGTTGCCCAGAGAAGCTATGGATGCCCCATCCCGAGTGTTCAAGACCAGGTTAGATGGGGCTTTGGGTAACCTGGTCTAGTGGAAGGTGTCCCTGCCCATGGCAGGGGGGTTGGAACTACATGATCTTTAAGGTCCTTCACAATCCAAAACATTCTATGATTTTTCCCTTGGTCCTCTGACAAAGCTAAGAACCTATAAAAGAGAGAAATAACCAATGTTTAGCTCTGTAACAGCTGAAGCTAATCTAAAACTGTATTGCTGATTTTGCAGCCTTCCACTCACACATTCCCAACCCTTTGCACCAAGCCCTGAGCTCATTTAACAGTCCCATGAAACAGGCCAACATTCATGTAATTGAAAACCAACCTGACAAACGTTTCATCTCCTTTGGTCCAATTCAGATCTCTGATCTAGGAATGGGAACACATGAGCGCCACTATCTAAACAAGGGATGGGGGAATAAGGTGTGGCCTGGGGAAACGACAAGTGCAGGATTGCAGCAACCCAGCATGAGATTCTCTTAAACTACACAACTTGATCTTCCCTCATCTGGAACAAATTCTGACCCTACAAAGGTCAGTGAAACCAGAACTTCACCCTAATTCTGCAAACCCTATGTTTGCAATTTTATATATTGAATGATCACATTGCTCTACTATTTCTATGAAGACAGTAACTCAAATTATTGTACTTTTTAACTTTCAGAGTATTTCAGGGTATCAGGATCAGAAAATATTCATCAGAGCCTGTCTTTTTTCATTGATTTGATGGTCAGTATTCTAACACTGACCCCACATGAGTCTGGCTGGAATCAAAATTCAGTATTAGGGCAAAAAACAGAGTATTTATCTTGTTGGAATTTGCAATAAATATTATATTAATAATATATAACTAAAGAACCTACATATTGATATCTGGCATTCTAAAGTCTTGTCACAATAGCAACAGATATGATGTGTAATATTAATTCTCATTTCAAACTTCTTGTCCCATTTCTGTTTGACTACTTGGAAGCAGTTTTCACCATTTAGACCTCAAGACAAGGAGATAAACCAGCTGCAGCCTGGAAAAAAAAAAACCACCACAGTACAAAGAAGTATTTTATTTAACATTCCTTTCAGAAAAGCTGATGGTAACCCAACATCAGACAAAACTTGTGTATAAATGCAGTGCTATGCTAAGTGATGTGGAAATACCAAAAGACTGTGACATACTTTCTAAGGAGTTGTTAACATGTGCCTGAGGCTATACTGCCAAGTTGCAAATTTAAGGGGCTTGTTTTTGTCAGTATTCAAGTCATACTTGTTAGTGACCAAAGGCGAATGGTAAACAAAGCTAAAAAACATGAAAAATTGCTATGAATTTTAGAAATGCCATGTGCTGAGCAATGTAACAGCACAGTCTTTGGGTTTTTTTTCATTACTTTCTTAGCTAATGGTCTGAAGTCCAGCCTTAAGTTCACACACCTTCCTCACACAACGTTGTCATTTATGCATATTGTTATCTTAATGCTGGTCCGGAGCCTTAAGCATAACATTAGTATTCAACTCTAAATACGTGAACAACATATTTGATACCACATGTCTCATGATAAACATCTACATGCCTGGAAAACTGAGGCTGCAGGTTATAAACTGTTTGGAACAGAAATTGATCATTATATATTTTACAAGCCACTACATGTATCTGTGATCAGCTAAGTAAATAACATTTGAGCATTCTTTAAAGCAACCTAACATGATGTCCATGTTGTCACCATATAATCAATGCTATGAAGATGAAGCACATACTCTAGTGGGTGGCACATTCATGCTCTTGAAACAGACATAGCAAAGCTTGGCTTTCCAAAACAGTAATGTCTTAATATGTGCAAGCGCAAGCCCAAGGGTGGCAGACTTTTCTGGCAGATTTAGTATGGAGGAATGAAGCAGTTAGCACTTGCTGCCCACCCTTCTGCGAAAAACTACCATCTCCACAGGTATGCCAATGTAAACTGACATTGGCAGAGAGAACCCCACATAGTCCTTCAAGAGAAGAGCTGCGCGACCGCTAGGAGCAGTAACTTCTTCAGCTATTTCAAATAAATCTGCCACCAAATATGAATTGGTTGTGATTCCCCTAGAGGCTGAGCACTTGCAGCTTGAGCTGGCTGGAAATCTCCATTCAAAAAACCCCAAAGACTCTGCTAAAGTACGAGGACGGTTGCAGAAACATGAAAAAATGGCCAAGACTTGCTAACCAAGTTAAAACTTTGCAGAGGGAAAAGTAACAATTCATCAATTCCATCCCTCGCTATGAGCTGAAAAACGGAAACTCCAGGAGCACCATGCTGAGTCTCACCAGTCTACTTCAGATTTGGATTTCTAGCCTCTTAAATACTTGAGGCACCTTAAGAAAAAAAAATTGCTTCTGAAACTCTGACTCCACATTTTTCACTGGAGTCTCTGGAGGCACACTTGCTACTTCCAAGCCTAGGCCATTATTTGGATATTTATGAGAAGTTAATGAACAAGATATCTATAACACATTAGCTGCATCATTTCAAGTCATTATCAAATTTATATTAAAAATCTCAGGATGTAAGCAGAGGTCAGTGCTTTAACAAACTACAAAGGCAACCCTTGCTGCGAGAGAAAATATCTTCTATGAACTAATGTAGTTGAAAAAATGTAAACATGATTCTGGGCACATAGATTTTATTCATGTACATAAATAATACAGCTTTGGTGCACAAAAGCATCTTATGGCAAATGTAGAAATTTTTTTTTTTTTTTTTTTTTGGCTTCAGCATGAAATACTGACATAATAAATACATACAGATTCATTTATTTCTGAAAAATCCAAACAGGTGAGGAAAAAATATGTCTTCATGTGGATAATTTGCTTTTTACTGGGCACATGGCAATCATTCAAGGAAAATGTAACTCTATGAATCCACACACTGGACAAGGGAAAACCCTGTATTTAGTGCAGAAGTGGAAAGTACAGAATGGCAACCCTGGCATAATTGCATGCTGCCCTCAGTGTTCCTTAAGCAGTGGCTACACAAGCCAGCTCAAGACAGGTTCTTGAGAAATTTCAGCATCCTTTCATCCTGAATACCTACACCTGTCTGTATGAAAGCCTCTGTAACACTGCAATGCTGATTCTTCCTGCATTTGAGAATCTTCATCTATTTCTTTGAGAAGCTTTTTTCTTCCCCCACCATTCTCCCAGCCCCCAAAGGAGAATGACACAGGGCTTCCCCATGGCTGTTTTACAGGTCAATTGATTAAGAACATACCAAGAGCATTGTTATTACTATATACTATATTCACATGCTGTGCAAGGCAGTCCTGTCATACCTATCTATCCTGATGCTTTTTTCCCCATTTGAAAATGGGAAAATATGAAAAAACTAACTCACTTTATGAATGAAGCAAGTTAAAGGGACACAAGCAGAAACCAGCGGCCATTTCAGGAGTTTCTGCCTATTAGATATAGATGCTTTGCCTTGCTGCGTCATGCAGAACTGATGGTATACTCATTTATATTAATAGCATTGGAAGGAGAGATATCCAAAGTTATATAGGAGACGAGAAGGAGAGTATGTGGTTTTCCTCACAGTTTGTGTTTAAGTGGACATCCAACTTGGCCTCAAGGGACAACTCTGAGATAACCTTGCTGTTTGTAAAGCACTCAGTAGTAGCTGGAGTTGAATGGCATAAAACTATGGGAATCGCCCCAGACATTAATAATTATAATCATGAATGTTTGAGGGATGAGGTTAAGACTGGTCTTCAAGGAAATAGTGACTGTGGACAGGAAGTGCCTTCCCAAAACCTCTAAAAAACGAGAGAATCAAAGATCACAAGACCTGCACAGCCTCTGTTGCAGAAGGCTACTACAGAGGACTCAATCCCTCCTCACAAATACGATGGTTCCCAAGCAGAACTACAGGTCTGTCCTCTAAATAACTTAGGGCACACACGCGCTGTCCGAAGAGCTATCACTGGGACAAATTCCCCACAGCAGCCACATTTAGGGATGGCGTGTGAGCCTCAAGGTGAAGAGAGACGAAGCTGCCTCACAGCCGCTCATCACGCAACAAAAGGGCGCAAAAGGGGCGACAGCTCAGCGGCGGGGCTCTCCCCGGCCTGCTTCTCCACACAGCGGCAGCTCCCGCTCCCTCAGCGTCCCCGGCTCTCCCCCTCGGATCGGCACGGCTTTCACCCCCTCACAGCTCCACCGCCCGCCTCAGCCGCCCGCGCGCTCCCACAACCCCCACCGCTGCGCAACCGCTGACCCCGCGCGTGCGCCGACGCGACCCAAGGCGGGGG
>JAVJGI010000001.1:52953177-52964891 GCA_035590275.1 Ibycter americanus | reverse complement strand
CCGCCCCCCCCCCCCCCTTTTTTTTTTCCTTTTCCCGTAGAAAAAGTGTTCGCCAGCCTCCCGCAGGTTGAACGAGGCGTTTCCAAAATTATCGGAGGTGATCCTAAGGGCAACAATTTTCTTTATACCAATGGAAAATGTGTCGTCATCAGGAACATTGATGTAATGTATCCTAATTTATTTGCTTTCTCTTAAGTTTCATTTTGTTTTCCAACCCCTCTCTGATAGCCTGTGCTTCATTCACACTTGGTAATTTCAATTGAGGTCACAGATCTGTGATCAGCAGCAGGGGAATAAGCAGGGTGCATGACTCAGGCATAAAACCATGGGCAGCGACTGTAAAACCCTGTAGAGAATGTCAGTGAAACGTGTAGTTCTCTCCCTCTCTTTGCATAGGATTTATGGAAGAGAGACTGGTATATCCTGGTTGGCCCTGTTTGTCTTCTTAAGTATCACTGTTACGGAGTTGAGTGTTGTGTTTGCCTAATAAATGCCCATTTGCTACATTAGCTTGTGAGAGAAGCATGCGAATAGTTACGAGCTCTGATCGTTACACGCGTTAGTCCGTAGCTTCTTTCCCCCTCTCCGCCCGCCTCCCCTGCACTTCAGGAATCAGAACAGTTGTCAGTTGCTTGACTCCGTGGTGAGCTGTGTGCGCCGAGTTCTCAGCCCTGGTCACAGGGAACTTTTCTCATCGATTAAATATTAGAATGCCCTAGTTAATGTTTCCGGTGGTGTGGAGGTTTAGGGGTTTTTTTTCTTCTCTGATGATAACTAGAGAAATGTTAAGTGAGTTATTTAAATTACTTCTTCTCAACGATGGCATCCCTTTGAGAAGTATGGAGGAAGCATTACACGTCCAGGCTATTGTCTTGCTACTGGTTTTCAAAAAATACTTTTCTTCAAAGTAAATGCTTGTTCTTTAGTAAATCAAATTCTCCCCTAGGTTTTCTTTCCTCTCGTAACTGCAGATTGGGCCTGCAGTGAGGAGGGCTGCAAGGGGGCAGGTCATACCTCTCTGGAATTTTTAGATCTCCACAACAATGGATTTGTTTATGGCTGCTTCTGTAAATCACTTATGTAAACTGAATTTTTATGAGCTGTTTTCCTGATTTTTCAACACCCCTACTATATTCAGGCATTTTTCTGTTGTCACACTGTAATACAGAAATGTTACTAATAACTCAGTTCTTTGCAAATTTCTTGTTTGATATCCATCTAAATTCATCCACTTAAACCCAAAAATAAGCTTGCACTCTGGTTTCAATGTCTCAGTATAATGTTGTTGTAATAGTGTTTTGCTCTTGGTATCAAGAAAAGTTCAATTTTCTGAAACCAGAAGCCCCAGTTAAACCTTGTAATGGCACACACTGTGATGAGAGAAGAGAGAAAAGCCACCCTGCTTATGTTACGGTTTGCCCAAGTTATGGATTGTGACCTCCTCCCTTGCACTGTGATTAGTGCTCATCTGACCCTATTTTGGGGGTTAAATTGGAAGAAAACAATTTGCTTTTATCTTCCTGAATCAGCCCAGTGCAAATGTCAGTCCCAGTGTGAGTCAGAATGTAGAGTGCGTGGCGTGATCTGAGTACAGGCGAGGTGGGATTGTGGGAATTGAAATTTAGACTGTTTAAACTCCCAAGGGAAGTTGAGAATGGAAGTCATAAATTCTTCAGGTTTATGGTGTAGTGTGTGCCAATACGCAAACTTACCGAACTGGCAAGTCTGCTACTGTTAATAATTGACAGGTGATGCTCTGCAGACAGCTACAGAATGTATTGTAGCAATGACACAAAAACTGACCAAAGCCTGTTCTATGGCTTTTGTGTCAGAGAATGTTGTGGTTTGTTCATAACCCAACATGGAAGTGTCCACTGTTAGTGGAGTGCCATACCTTCTTGGAATAATACCGAAGCCTGTGTAATAGTTTGCAACAACCAAATGAAATACTGGGAGGTTCGTGTGTAATCCCTCCATGAACAGTTCTCCAATGAGATGGTTGTGCTCTAATTTTAAAAAAAAAACCAACAAAAAAACAGATCATCAAAATGCAGTGATCACCTTTCTCAAGTTTGAAGCTATCTAGTATTAGTTAATCAGTGGTGATGAATATAGCATTCAGGGTTAATGCTTGATATTTGAGCATGATCTAGAGACTTTCTTTAACAAGAAAAACTCCTGGAACAGTACTGGATTAAGCATACTGGATTAAGCACTGTGAGAAGGACTAGTGATATTTGTGAGGTTTCATACCTCATTAATGTTTTATCGTCTTCATGGGTCTAAGCCTACTTTGAAGCTTGGAACTTAAACTGCTCACTTTCATATGTGGCTCTGGTTTCAGTGTTCGAAATTAGCCAGATAAGCTCACTGTTCTTGTTGAATCTAGTATTGGGTATTGCATTTGTCCCAGCTGACACTAAAATCTCTTTTTAGAAGTGGGTGGTTTTTTGGGTTTTGATATGAAAGACAGACAAGTTAGAAAACTGACTTTACAAGCAGAAATAATGTTATCAAATAAACAGCATTTAATTTGACAGCTCTAACTTACTACCTAGTTTCCAGAATCTATTTACTAAATTTGGGAGTCTCTTTCATTTAACCCCTTAAGTCAGTCTTTTAACTCCAGTTTCTCATCATCTTAGCTTCCTGGACTCTTAAAGCGTCTTGCTGTAAAATAGCAGCTACTTACATATGCCATTATTAATAAACTGGGGAGGGAGGGGGGTGCGTGAGCTCCCTGAACTTGTAGGTGATGCAGCTACAGAATGGGGAAAACATTATCTTGTCTTGCTTAGATAAAATCCAGTTGCACACAAAATGGAGAGTGATATGCATGCTGTAAATGCAGATGATTGTGACCTAAGTAGGGCTATAACACACACTCAAGCAATGTAAAAGCAGGAGTGAAAAAGAGCTGCTTCTTGCATGAGTAAGCTGGATTCTGTCTCCTGAGATGTAACAGCACTGCAACAGCAAGAACTCTTTGTAAGCAGAAGATTGTCCGGTTTCTAACACAGAGTGGGTTTTTCAGTTTTTCGCAATTGGATGGCTGAGTCATACTGTAACATCAGGTGTTTTTTTTCTGCTTTGGTTAAATAAATCTGTATTAATTCTAGCAGTTAAAACAGGCTTTTGTTTAGACCATGTGAGTCAAGTTTCTGGAGCTAAAAGGTACCTGTGAACTGATAGAAAATGTTTTCTAGGGAATAGTGTATTATTGTTGTAGCATATATGCACTGTATCTGGAAGAAGTGCAGAATTACTTTTTTATATGGTTAATCTGAGAGCTTTGATGTCATCCTTTTTTGATTTGTGTGGCACCTCTGTAGTGTTAACGCTACTGATCAGCTGAGCCACTGAGTCAGTTTTATTGTCCAGCCTGAAGCATCTATAAATATGTTTAAGACTGAAGAGAGAGAACTATGATGGAGTGACAGTGAATTTTTCAGAATTCCAGTACAACTCTTGATACAATGTATGCTTAATTTTCTTTCTCAGCTATAGTGGAACTTCTGGATGCATGCTGCAAAGCACAGCCGTGTTTAGCATTGTGCTTGGGTAACTGCTTTACCTGGGCCAGCTCCATAGAAAGAAAGCCCGATGCTTGGTCTGTTATTTTTGGAGAGTGTTTTTCTACCTTTCAGCAGGTCTTGGAGAGGAAAGAGTCACTGCAGTTCTGGCTGTTAGAGGAAATGCTTTGTATCAGTTGTTAGGGGTTAGTGTGTTTTTTTAGTGGTACTGGACAGCAGTGTTCTGCAATATGTACTGCACTTCTCAGTTTTAGGCAGTAGCTCAATTTGAGCTGGAAGGAAGAGTGTGAGAGGCATGCAAGGAGAAATTCTGAATTTTATCTTTGAATGTCTGATTTCATTCCTTTGAAAACCAGGCAATGCAACTTTGTAACTTTTTTTTCCCCTTTAAACTAGAATCCTGCAATTGCTGACATCTACACTGAGCATGCCCATCAGGTTGTAGTTGCCAAGTATGCTCCCAGTGGATTCTACATAGCATCTGGAGGTAAGGTATCGGTGCGCGTGCTGTATCAGATATGTGGACAGAGCTGTGAAAGTGCTTGACGCAAAACTTACTGGCAAAAGAGAGTAGTAACGCTTCGCATTTATGTACAGGCTATACATAGTCAATGTAGCATGCCTCAGTGGAATTATATGTATGTGCCTGAGGGAGGAATCATTTCTGTAGTTGTTCCTCTAACCTTTCACTAAAGCAGTGAATTTAGTGACATGCTTCGTCTTTGTAAAAAGTTATTATTTAAATCAAAAAGAACCTGGAAATGTACTTTAAATACCTAGTGTGAAGTATTAAAGAGAACAAATCTTAGTGTAACGAAGACTTACGTGTGTGCAGCAGAATGAAAAGTTATTTCTGAAATACAGGACTGTTGTTTCTGTTTGTTAATAGATGTTGATACTTTGGGGGCAGGGGAGGGATTCTAGAAGAGCGTATGCTCCTTTCTTTTCCCTCCTTCTTTCTTCCTGACTAAACTTGGCAAGACTTGGCATGACTTCTCTTACATTTGTAACCTGAACTAAACAAAGGTTTCTTTGGTAAGTTAGCAGGGGAAGATACTGATTCTCAGTTTCCATGTAATGCATGTGAATCAGTAGTCTGAGAATGGGTAACATGAATTTCTGGAATTGTTAGTGGAAATGGCTGCAGTTTCTGACTTAGAACTAAACAAACTCTTTTAATAGAAGCTTGCTTCAAATAATTGATTTTTTTTTTCAGAAAGACTGGTACACAGTTGAAGAATATTGACAAATACAATATAATACCTTCCATTTCTTAATAATACTAGCTGTTACTCTGTGATATTTTTTTCTAAATCTGCTTGCTGTTATCAATTAGAAATGCTTCAGCAGCAAATAATGTGCCCAAACCCAGAAATGCTTTCTAGTAATATATCTGAAAATAAAGCATTCTGAATATGAGCTGCTTAGAGAGGGAGTCCAGACTCATGTGCAGATCTTAGTAGAATGGGAGTTTCTCTCTCAGCAATTTAAAGGGAACAATATTTTTTTAAATGTAAAATTGGAATATGTATCTTTTGAGTACTGGGGAACCTTTAAGAGCACTGATAGCACAGCTTTTTTTCTTCTTTCCTGGTCCCCCCGCTCCATCTGAAAGGAACCAGAGCCAGGATTTTCTTGGCACAGTCTTGTGTGTGGACCATATGTCAAATTGAATACCTTCTTAAAATCCAGTTTGCATTCTTTATTCTATGTATTTAGTGTTCTAGGTTTGTGTTGTACTTAACACTCGGAATAACCATCTATTTTGTTCTTGTAGCATTGTAGATTTTCAGTCCTCTGTAAAAGAACAGTAATATATACAGAACCTGATCTGTGAAGAAGTTTTTCATTAATGATGAGCCTAAGGAAGCTCCTTGCTTCCTTAGTAGGGGAATATTCAGTTGACTCTTTTCAGAAGTTGTGTGTCATACCAGAGTAAATGAGTTTAGGCTTCAGTATTTCCCTTAAAAAGTGTCTTCTGTGTGTGATTTATAAATAGTTTTGTGATACTGCTGAGCATGGCATCTGAAGATAGTATCAGGCTGTTTAAGCTGTTTCCAAGTATAACATGTAAGATCCATTTCTCTATCTATAAATCTGCGTTAGCCATGTAACCTGCATTAATACTTCATGTGCTTGATGAGACAGACCTTTGGCAATATGCTTTGTGGCTCTTATGGTAATTTCTCTTACTGCAGTCCTAACAGATGTAGTAATGGGAGATACCACAAAGTTAAAGCTATGTATGTCCTAACTATTAATAGAAGGAGCAAACAATTAGATTTTGAAGTCGACTTTAAAGTTCCGCGTCAATAACAAATTCTCTGTGTAAAATGGAGGATTCTACATCTGTCCTTTTAGAAGTGGAGAAGACTAGTCCATGATCAGGTCCCAAAGATACAGGGTTGCTGTATGTCTAAATTGAAATGTAAAAATGCACCAATAAATGGTGAACAGAACTCAAAAGCATTCTGCTTTTGTATGGTGAAGTGTATATATTTTAGCACATGGTTTATTCTAAAACAGTGGCTTTAATGAAAGGTCCACTGCACACAGAATTTGCTGTGTGGGTTTCGTTAGAGATGCGTAAAGCTGTCTGTGTATGGAATGATTCCTCTGGTTACAATGCTGCACCACAGTAATTGCTCTGAATTGAAGCAAGCTCTAGGGCTGTGTAATACTGAGAGGAGAAACGGTGAGCAAGGAAGGTTTCATTATATTAACTCTTAAATTGTTATGACCTGTGCTATGTCTGCTGCTTGTGACATTACCATTTTTTAATATTCTGTTGGATTCCTTGTAGTAATCCCGATGTTGCATGTGCATACCTGCACTATTAAGTGTGTACATACTTCTGTATAGAAAAAGTATGCTGATGAATGTGCACGAATCGAGTTCTATGGGCAGAAGTCTCTTTGTATGTTTACATGTACGCAGTATTTGTATGCAAAAAGGGTTTGCTTTGAAGGTATAAAAAAGCTGAGGTATGAATTTGTGTCGGCCACTGTCCACTGGATTGCTCTCATATTGTAGATGCAGGGTGGCATACTTCCCAATGAAGTGTGGGTAAGCTAGTTTGTGGCTGCCAGGGGGCTTGTTTGGGGTTTGGTTTTTTGTGTAACACAGCTACTTAACACACACTGGCTGATAGCGTTAGAGTTCCTATTCTTATTGTGCAATTTTTTGATGTGCATTTGCAAAAGTTGTCTTCACATGTTGTGTTTATTGCTGCATGTCTTGAATCTTAATATCTGGTTAAAAACATAATTCAGTGAAATGGATGTAGTCTTAAGCGTTCCTAAATCAAGTGATTTGTAGTAATTGCAATAGGGTAAGATAATAGGTCCTTAGTACAAGTGTTCAGTGTAGCTGAAAATCTGTATCCTGGCAGATTGCTGAGTCATGTGACTGCGTCATGCTGGAACAACAATAGTTATATTCTATTTTATTATGGCAGATGTCTCTGGAAAGCTGAGAATCTGGGATACTACACAGAAGGAACACCTACTGAAGTATGAGTATCAGCCGTTTGCAGGAAAAATAAAGGACCTTGCCTGGACTGAAGACAGCAAGAGAATTGCTGTGGTTGGAGAAGGAAGAGAAAAGTGAGTAACTTTTTTGTGTGTGTACATACATACATATATACTGTAAACCTCTGTATTCTAATAAAACAGGTTCTTTGTAGAAAGCTTTTAATTCTTCAACGGAAGAAAATCATGGCTTGTTCCCCGTTTAGGTTTCAAGTTGTGCTGTTCTGCAGCAGAATTCCTTATGCGGTATTTGACAGCTGTAAAGCTACTTGGAAAATACAGTTCTGTTAGAATCGCTCAGTTTAAAAATTGTGTAGGTCTTGTTTGTTTTTCAGAGGTGGGTATTTCATTCAGTGACAGCTGTTTAATATGCCTTTTGGTGGATTTTTTATCTAATTCTGATAGAGTATGGAGAACCACAAGATAATTCTTCTCCCTCTTCTTTCACCCCTCCCAAATTGAGAGGACATGATTGAATAAGAGTTAAAAAGTACAGAAAAAAGTGTCTGAATTTTCTCCCTCAGCAACATGCCCATAATTTTTAGGCCTTACTATGATAAGTAAAAGACAATCACAACCAGTCGTCCTTATCTGACTAAGTGAGGTGCCCATTACAGTCAGGTTTGTGTCCTTTCTTTAATGTTTAAAGACTGACAGATCTTTAAGGCAGAGTCCAGACTAGGTAGTCTTATGCCTAAAGGTCCAAACAGGTGCTTCTGTTCCCTGACCCTCTTCACCTTTTTTTAATCACCATCATGCACTGTGTCCTGATACTGGAGAGAGTCTTTGTCTGCCATTGCTCCATCCACCCCCACCTGCCCCTGGGTAGATACTACATAAATTTGCCCTCCTGCCTCAAAAAGTGTGCCAGTTTCCTCTTAGGTGGATGCACTTTCAGTCTAGAATTTTACTGAAGTAATTCTAAAATCCCTTTTTAATAGGGATGCTCTGGCAGTTTAATACCACTGTATTGATTGTGCTGTGGTTTTGATTTTTAAGGTGATTTAAAGTAAGAACTGACAAAAATGCTGTTATAACTCTTCTTCCTTAAATCTTTAAGTAATAATAGTTATAAAAGTGGTGGTACCCAATCTAGGTTACATAATCAGATAAATGATACAATGTCATTGTTATCCTAGCTTTCTGCATTCTGCATGGTCACTAAGCAGATAGAGTAATTCACTGCTTTCTTTTTTAAACAGACAGATGAATATCTTTTGGATCTCTGAATTTTAGAAGCTTTATACATAAAATCTGTCTGTCCCCTTCAGCAAATGTCTCCTATTGAACGTTAGATTCTCAGGCAAGGTCTCAAATAGCCTTCAGGGAACCATCATGCACTTGCATGAGATTAATGAGATGACCTAATTTCTTTGAGTGCACTCAAATCTGCTGTTTGCAGATGCTCAAGGAGTTAATCTACATGTAACTTTTATTTATTGTAGTTATTGTGTGCTTTTTTAACTAGATTTGGAGCAGTGTTCCTGTGGGATAGTGGTTCTTCTGTTGGTGAGATTACTGGGCACAACAAAGTGATCAATAGCGTGGACATTAAACAAACAAGACCATATCGTCTGGCAACTGGCAGTGATGACAACTGCGCCGCTTTCTTTGAGGGACCGCCATTCAAGTTCAAGTTTACAATAAGTGTGAGTTGAAGTTTAGATGTGGCTGTGTTAAACTGTGCAGCAAGTTGACTAAAAGCTTTCCAACAAGCTTGCAGTTCTTGTCAAAACTAGCTGTTATAACAAATTTCTACAGCAAGAAATGGGTATGTAACTTCTGTGGTCAGTTCTCTTGTTTCAACATTCCTTTTCAATTTTTATTTTTATTTCTTTATTCTACTAGTTAAAATCTCTCATGTAAATGAAACAAAGCCTGAAACTACTACATTTAAGACATTCATTGTTACTGGAAGCCAAAGAAAATAAAAAGGCAAAAGCTGTTGCAGCTGTTTCTCATGGCAGAAAACATGTCTCTTGCCTCAAAAGAAAACAGCTATTGCAGAGATACTGGATGTTATTGCAGTAGTAAATTCAAAGTGTTTAGTTCTTACTTTATTTTTTAAAAACACAGTAGTAGGCCTTTTATTTTCTTAAGTTTGTGTCTTGAGTAGTCTTTGTATGCAGACTTTAGTAAGGATTCCATTCCAGTTCTAGAAAAGGAATTGCTTCAAGGTCTGCAATCCAATGAAATGATGTAGTTGCCTAATATATTTCTGAACTTAAGTTGATACTTGCATTTTGCTAATCTGGTTCTTTTGAAACTCTGAAGTCTGAATTGCTTACCCGTGCTGCTTAGACTGGTACATGATACAGTCTTCCTTTGAAAGTGGTATTTGAGTTGATGCATGGGATTCTGTTATGGGCTGTTCTACGGTTTAGATTAGAACTTGTGGTATCATCAGGAAATAAAAAAAGTATAGTTAAAGAAAGTAGGTTAGAACCTGCCTTTCATAATACTAAAAATAGTCTCCCAAATCTCTTTGCATGGGAGCTTTGGCCTCGTTGTGGCGCTTCCCTATTTAACACGTGTTTTCTAGTTAGCGTGGTTTGAATACTCTCCTACTTGTGAATAGTCTATTTGGGGAGTATACATCAGTCTTGCCTAGTTACTTCACAGAGCTGCCACTCATGCAGTCTCCCAGAAATGGAATTGCAGTGAAAATAATAAAACTTATTCTTCATTCATGTGTTTTTTACAATAAGAAGGATAAAATACTCTTCTGTGTATGAAACTTAATTGGGCCAAGAAGCAAGAGTCAGAATTTGGAAAATGTTGCAGAAGAATTCAGTGACCAGAAGGGAAGAACCCCATGTTTGCATCTAGGCTGCAGCTGAGGGGGTTTTCCTACCTATCCCTGAAACCAGGTACTCATTCACCTGGTATTGTGTTGTTTGAACTACATCAGTATTGATGTCACAGTTTTCTCCCTGGTCTGTTCTTGATCCCCATGATTCTCTTCAGAGAGAGGCTAGACTTGCTTTGTAGCGATTCCCTACAGCAGGCATCTCCTACACAGTTAATTTAGGGCTTGTGTGTAAGAGAACTTCATTGTTACTGGACTGTCTTCTGTATGTAAAGCTCTGTTCTTATTTTATGTGCTGATTCTTACTCTTTTTCCTACAGGACCATACACGGTTTGTGAACTGTGTGAGGTTTTCTCCTGATGGGAACAGATTTGCTACAGCTAGTGCAGATGGCCAGGTAAAAAGCAAGGAACTCTTTTTGTGGTGATTTGAGTGTGAGAAGATTTTCTTGTGCATTTTGGGAATAGGATTAGTATTGTAAAATCCATGTTGCTGCTTTTTTCATGCCAAGAAGTGACTGGCTTAAACTAGTAAGTACCCTTCTATAAAGCTGTAACAGCTGATATCAGCCAAACTGTTCTCACCCAGCTTTTTTCCCCATTCCATCTCCCGAGCATATTACAGACTATTTTGGCTGGAACACATAAGACTTTTGAAATATGTATGTTCTTGTTATGATCCTGAGAAGTCTGGCTGAAGTACTGAACTCAGAGGGAGCAACCCAGCTCCATGTGGAGTCGCTGCTGATAAGGGCAAGTTTGACAATGACACTGTTACCATAGGTAGCTCCTCCTTCTAAGAAGGTACATTCCCAAGACTGCAGTGCTTAACAGCTGCCATCACAGCAGTAATTAAAAAAATGTAAGATCTTCCAGAATTTCAAGTGTCAGGATCCATTGTACAGAGTGGCTTAGTGTGATTATTTACAATTGTCATCTCCTTTGTTTAGTCTTAAGTATCAAATGCAGGAAAACTTGTGCCTCTTCTTCAAAGATCTAGTGTTTGATAAAACTGCAAGCATGCCACTTAACAAAAGAATGATCTGTACAGTACAAGTAACAGTGTTTCAGTTCTTGGATTTTTCCTGTTTACTGCTTTTTCCTTTAAGTTATATGTCTGTGCTCTCTTTAGATTTTTGTCTATGATGGGAAGACTGGAGAGAAAATTTGTGCTCTTGGTGGAGGCAAAGCTCATGATGGAGGTATTTATGCTGTAAGTATCATTTCATTTGTGCAAATGGTCCATAGTATTTCATTACCAAGTTCATGGACTGTGAAGTCTTGCAACAATTAATGCATTTACTATCTTGTAGTGACATTTGTTTTTGCAGATTAGTTGGAGCCCAGACAGTAGTCAGTTGCTTTCTGCCTCTGGAGATAAAACTGCTAAAATCTGGGATGTCGGTGCTAATTCTATTGTCAGTACTTTTAACATGGGATCAAACGTATTGGATCAGCAGCTGGGTTGCTTGTGGCAAAAAGATCATTTACTGACTATCTCTCTGTCTGGCTATATCAATTACTTGGACAAGAACAATCCAAATAAACCTTCACGTGTCATAAAGGTAGGTAAAGCTGTTGCACTAGTTTCTGCCATAAATGACTCTGTGGTTGAAGTTGGCTAGGTGGAATAGTAGCTGTTGAGAAATGGTTGTGTTAAATTAGCATTGCCAAACAAGCTATGTGTGACTGACTCTTGCAAGTGACATGAATCAAGAAGTTAAAATGTTATGTGTGGTGTTGTGCTTTGTGCAAATATATAGACTGATTTTAGTTTCAGTTATGGTCATCAAGTTATCTTTCTTAGCAGCTTTTAAGCATTCTTGAGATGGGGGGGGGGAA
>JAVJGI010000001.1:52928368-52953167 GCA_035590275.1 Ibycter americanus | reverse complement strand
AATTAGTTCTGAGCACTTTTTCTGCTGTATGTATTTCTTTGCTACAGTTATCAAAATCATGGCCACCAAGGATCTATGGAAAAAACAACTAATCATCTGCTGCAGAGAGGACTTTGTTAAGGGAGTGTGAGATGGGGGTGGGGGAAAGTACAATGTAGATAGAATGAGACATCACTGGTAGTTTTCTGCCAGAGCTAGTATATTGTGAACAAGATGACTAGGGTTACTGTGCAACTGAGCTTCAATTTTAGGATTTAAAGAGTAAGCTGATACAGTACTCTCACGGGAACTTACATTTTTACATGAACTAGAAACAGACGTCCCAGATTCTTGGTATTGCTGCTGTAATTCTGGTAGTTGGTGTGGGTACATGACCATATTTAGTCTTCTTCCCTGAATCATTGTGCAAGCAAACTTTGTCGATGAAAAGTGTGTGAAAGTATTTTGGCCTAGCAGGATAATAAGGATATTCATGATGCCTATTCTTTCTCTTCAAGGAGTTGTACATGGAAATAGCTATGCTGCAACAGTTAGATGGCTGCACTGTTAATTAGTGATTTGTATTCTGGGTGACTTTTAATGCTTGTGAATAAAATAATACATTATTTCCTGAATAACCTGTAATTCTTCTCAAACAGGTTTGACTTAGGATGAAAATTTGCCCATCAGTAATGATTTGTGTCTTATTCACAGGGTCATAGTAAATCAATTCAGTGTCTTACGGTGCATAAAAATGGTGGGAAGTCCTATATTTACTCTGGAAGTAATGATGGTCATATTAATATCCTTTGAATGATAGTGATGCTTGTTCTAGCCTTATAGTCTGAGAGAGCTCATTAGGAGGAAAAAAATTTTGCCAAAGACAAAAACTTATGCTTATTGGACACAAATGAATATTTTATGTCTGAAGAAGTTTATTTTGCTTTCCCCTAACTTGCCTATTTTACTGGTTTTGCAAGTTACACTTGCCTGCAAAATATAAGCCAGTTCTTAATTTCCAGTTGTCACATCTTTGTGGTAGATAGATTGCTAATATGGAGGAGCAAGCAAACATGTAACTTAGCCTCTTCTAACTTTCCATGTGTTCTGTCATACATGCAAAATACGTACTGCTGTCTGTTGTTCCATGCAGGAGATAGGTAGATCTTAGCATGTGCTGGACATCATGTATCTAGGTTTTCAGATCTTCAGTACAGGAAAGATAAACTCTTGTTGACCTATCTCTGACCCATTAACATGCATTTTTCTTTACAGCTGTGTTTTTCCCACCTTTCTTGTTTTTTGAAGTTCTGTGGCACACTGATTGTGTTCTTTATTTGGTATCCCAAATGTCATCAAGCTTTCTCGCTACTGAAGAGAACCTGTACTTCTTTTGAGACTTTATTTCAGTCCTGTTGGTTTCTGGAGCAAAACACTGGGAATGCAGCCTGGTTCCCAAAGGACATATTAAAGGGTGAGGTTGAGATGTGTTCAGCTAGAAGACTGTTGGCTTGTCTTCAACAATCTGAAGCTTATAAATAAAAATGCAGTCCTTCATCCTGCCTGCCATGATGCATTAAAATGGTGTCACATTGGTGTAAACTGTCATAAATGCAGGACAGGTTTCTTTACAAAGCTGTAGCATAGTGTTAATATTTCAAACCGATGTTAACATAAAACATCAGGGAAAGCCAATGTTGCAGGACTTCTAACTATAATTCTTTGAAAAGTATTTCCTAGCCTCAGACCTAATGCTAATTGTTCCAGTATTTGCTACTGTTTGTGGTAGGTCATTTAGCTCATTACAGAATATGAGAGACTCATTCAATAAATGTTTTGAGGGTATGTGATTTGGTTGAACCCTGGACAGGTTGCCCAGGTAGATGTAGTGTCTCCGTCCCTAGAGACAGTCAAAACCCAGCAGAATGGGCAGCCTGTTGTAGCTGACACTGATTTGAGCAGTGGGTTGAACTAAACAATCTCAAGAGGTCCCATCTACCCTTAGCTATCTGTCAGTTATTTAACTTTTCATGATGCTGTATCTAACTGCACCAGTATCTTCAAATGTTCCTTAATTCTATTATGCACATTATTGGGATTCCGAAACTGGAGAGAATGATGGCTTTTCTGGAAAAGGCCATACAAACCAGGTTTCTAGAATGGCAGTGGATGAAATGGATCAGCTGGTCACCTGCAGTATGGATGACACTGTGCGCTATACCAACCTTAGCAAAAGGGACTACAGGTTAGTTAAAATGTTGCCTTTTACTGTAGTATGGCAGCCCTAATTATTTTACAGCAAGAGTTTTGTTGATTTATAAGGTAACAAATTTTATGCTGCAATTAATTCAGGTTTTAAGTTGCCATGGAAACTGTAGAAATGATTGCTGTACCAACCTTGCTTTTTTCTGTGACAGCAGGAAATGTATCCCAGGCTCTTCAATTTATCTCATCCCTTCCATAGGTTACATAGAGATCTGCCTTGTATTAGATGGCTTAGGGAACTTTGGGAAGGGCATCCATTTTATGATTCATAAATACCCAGGAATATTGGTAATAAATGTGGTTAGGGGTGAGACACAGCTGTTTCTTCATGGACACAGCACAACTGAAGCAAAAAACTTTTAGAAATCCTATGAAGATCGTCTAGTTAGTGTAAAAAAATCAGACTCTAATGTAGTAACATTAACTTTCACTTTGAAGGTGTACTACCTGATCATGGTACTAATGCTTTAAACAGTAAACAACAAAACTTTGCAGATTATTTAAAAAAAAAAAAAATTATGCATGTTCTTGATCATTAGTGGGTGATCATTTGAATATACAATCTGAAATAATGGTAGATATGGCATAATTTTTTTCTGCTTTGTCCTTCCTGCTCTTCCACCTTGGCATGCCCTCCTCCAGTGGCCAGGATGCTGTGAAAATGGATGTTCAACCAAAATGTTTAGCTGTGGGTCCTGGTGGTTATACTGTAGTTCTATGCATTGGACAAGTAAGTATTAACTTGTGGATTATCAACATAATTGCTCTGTTAATAATGCCATGTATGGTAACGTGATGGTTTCTGACAGATCTATCTAGTGTGGGATCACCTTGCACATCTGCAGAATTTCCTGATAAGAGCTATGGGAAATATAATTGAGCAGGATACTTGATAGGCTTGTGTTTTTGCATCCTGTACCAATTTGGTAGTCTTATGTATAGATTTAAATTTCATATGATCCCTCATGTGGATGTATCTGAATTTGTTATCAATACAGCTTTGTGCTGGAAAGCTACAGCAGTCTGAATCATGTTCTTGCCTGATCTGTTCAGTGACGCGATTTTGGGAAAAGGGTGTCTTGCTCCTGTGTGGTTTCTTGTTTGGTGGGTGAGGTTTTTTCCCACAGTTGATCTTATTAACTAATGCTGTTGTACAGCATTGGTAGCTCTAGTTTGCTTGCCAGTAGTATTCAGATCACGCAAAACCAGAGAGATTGTACCAGGGCTATCTTGTATCAAAGCATGCTTAACTTCGAATGATTTGTGTCTTCTGTATGGATGCTAATTTTATGCTTGAGACTTTCAGAAGTGTTGTCCAAACCTGTTTTCTATGGGAGTTATAATCCCAGTTGTCCATACTATAGAACGGGATAGGAAATAGTCCTTAAAATTTAATTGCAATATTAACTTGCTACTAATTTCGTTCTGCCTCCCTTTCTTTAACAGAGAACCCGGAAGGCAATAAGCATTGTTAAAAATACTGTTTTGTCCGTATTTGTTTCACGTTCAAACCAAATGAGGTGAAGGTGAAGGCAGTAGAGCATGCCCTGCACTATCTAATTTAGAGGACATAAGTGCTCCAGTACAGCAGATTATAGTTAGTCACAGCATGAAGGCATTTCTTTTTGGTTTTGGTTGTTTTGTTGTTTTGGATTAAACTTTTCTCTAAGATCAAAATATAGTAAACTTCTGAGCAATTGGAGTGGATTTGTATTGATGACTAAGCAGTTTGGACTAGTCATAGTTTGGTTTTAGGCGTTTTGAAAGAAGTGTCTTAGTTTCTGGGTTTCTGTTTGCAGATTGTCTTGATGAAAGATAAGAAAAAATGTTTTGCAATTGATGACCTTGGGTATGAGCCAGAAGCTGTAGCCATTCACCCCGGAGGAGCAACAGCAGCAGTGGGAGGAGCGGTAAGGTTCAACTTCCTAAAACTCTACTGCTTTGAACACTGGAACTAGTAACAGAAGCATTTAACAATAGTAGGTATGTTGTGTTGAGATGTAGTAGGTAACAGTTTGTGACAACAGCTGTATTGTAACAAGTAAACTGTGTGTAACTGGTATTCCTGGGCTTTCATGCCCCAGGTTCTCTGCCCATTGTAACCTAATGTCTGTTTCATTTTTTTATCTTGTATTTGCTGATTTTTAAATTGTGAATTTGTTTTTACCCAGTGCATGCTTGAAGTAGGCAAATTTTCGAAATCAAGTCTATATTCTAGGCTTGGTGGATTGTAGCCAGCATAAAAGAGTTCTTTATATACATAAAGGTTCTTTAAACTATTTCTTAATATAAGCACTACCAGATAGAATTGATACAAAAAGTTCCAGAAATATTCAGTAAGCCTTCCTCTTTCTATTGTAAAATGATTTTTTTGGTTTGTTTTTACCTTCCTCCTTCTTCATGATTAATTTGCAGGATGGGAATGTCTATTTATATTCAATCCAAGGAACCTCTTTGAAAAATGATAATAAGTCTTTGGAAGCTAAAGGTCCCGTTACAGACCTGGCATATTCTCACGATGGTGCCTTTCTTGCAGTCTGTGATGCAAACAAAGTTGTCACTGTCTTTAGTGTCACTGATGGCTATGCGGTAAGAACTGTAGTATTAGGAGTTTTGTTTGTTTAAAAACAAATTGACTGGCATTTCGTGTCTAAATCTGTTGTGAAATACAGTGTAGCTGTTGAGACTTCATTGTTAAATATTTTATGTATTTTTTGTTTTCTGTGACTTGTGTTTACCTGGTATTTTGAGTTAGTGTTACTTTTCACAGCAGCCTATGTGAAGCCTCCAGAACATAAGAATAGGTGAGGAAATGTACAGCATAGTTTGGCAACTGGGAAAACATGCAAACCCGTCTAATAGCTAACAGATAATTAAATGGGGAAGGAATTGGATTTCCACAGGCTAACAGTAGTTAAATACAAAAGACTACAAAATACGCAGTTTCCTTATTCAGGTCAGCTGAATTAGTGTGTTTGGGAGGGATGTCGGTTTGTGGTTTTTTAAAAGGAAAAAAAGTCAACAAAATGCATGATTGCCTGTTAGAGAATTTGTGTGCATTATTGGAAAATGGACAAGAATGCAGGCTCAGTTTGATAAGAGTCATGCAGTACAACAAAATGTAATTAAATAAATAAAGCATACTTGGCAATAGAATTCTGCTGGCTGTGGTGCACAGTTCTGTGGTAAGAACTGAGCAATGAAAGGGATACATTAGGTCGGGAAATCTTGCTTTATCTTTCAATCTAGTGTCTTTGAACCAAGAACCAAAAAATGGGCAGTTTCCACTTTTCAGCTAAGCAGGCAATATGTATATCAGCTTGTAAAGTCATTAAGCTTTGACTGAAACCACACTGAAGTAAAAAATGCAAGGTGCATTCCACAAAACCATTTCATTCTCTAAGTAAAAACTGAAATAATTTTGCTTTTAGAAACACCTGTGGGGTTATTTTAAAAGCCTCTAAGCAAGAAGTGACTTGTTGCATATGCACTTTACAGATGCAGCTTAAAAAGTCCTAGCATTTTTTACAAAAGTTTGGATTTTATTGGCCTGATAAGTGTTTCAATAAACAGCATAAAATGAAGCCATCACTTGGTTTATTTAGGGCATCCATCTGTACCTAAGATATACGTTGCCTGGAGTCTTGCCGTAGCTTATTGTGATGCTACACATTAAAGTCAGTGATTTCTTGAAATACCTTAAACTAATGAAATAACACTGTATCTCTGACTTTCAAATAGGAACATAATGTCTTCTATGGACACCATGCAAAAATAGTTTGTATTGCGTGGTCACCAGACAACGAACACTTTGCTTCTGGAGGCATGGACATGATGGTATATGTTTGGACCGTAAGTGATCCAGAGACCAGAGTAAAGATACCAGGTATGTTTCCTTCAGAATCTTACTTCTGAAAGTTGCTAGTATTTCTTGCAAGTAATCCAACATAATACCACTTTCTAGAACTAATGGTAAGCAGGCTTTGAATGTTCCCAAACAATCTAGCCTTTATGTTAATCTTTATCTAGCTACAATAGCCAGAACTCTGCTGTTTTTTAAAAGTTACTACAAAGGAACATATACTTAGCAGTATTTAATGTAGCTGAAAATCACTTATGGAATATGTGCTGAAGTTATTTTGTCAGCTTAGCCTTCCTAATTCCTTTTTGTTACTTCGTGCTACCATACAGATGCTCACAGACTACATCATGTAAGCGGCTTGGCATGGTTGGATGAACATACTCTGGTAACAACATCCCATGATGCTTCTGTCAAAGAGTGGTCTATCTCCTACAATTGAAATAAGCCCTCTCTTTGGAAGGACCTAATCAGGGACTAGAACTACTGCAGTGGAGCATAGCATTTCTCTTAAAGAATCTGTATTGGCCTCTGGGTCTGCTATCATATCCTCATATCTTTACAGGGTGTTCATATCTGTAATTAAATGTACTTTGAAAGCTTTAGCCAGTAACAGTTTGCACATGAAAAGCACTTAAATTATGTCTGGAGCTTAACCTTTGTGCTGAACATTCCAGAGGCAACAGCCAAGCAAGTTGGTGTGAAAGGTTCAGGCCTGAAAGATTCAAACTCAATCAGTTGTTCTTTTCTAACCAAGAAACATGAGACTGTACAGCATGAGAGTAATACTTCTCATTTTTTCTAATTACAGAACATTTCTGTACTAACGGTCATAGTAAGAGTATTTAGTTGTGATCTGAAACCAATCAAGCTGTGTGCAGCTACTGTATATTGCTTTGCTTCTCTGTACTGCACCAAACTGTTGCCTCAAATTTTCTCCTCCAGATAACAATGGGGTACATACATAATAAACTTTTTATGTATTTCATGTCAAAGCTTTGTGGTTTATTTTAAGGTGGAAGTGTGGGGTTTTGATGTACTTACTGTTGTGGATATAATGTTTACAAATAATCATTGTGGCAACTTCTTGCTTCAGAAACACATTTGTTATTCATGGATTAAGAATGTGTGGTCATTTCAATGTCAGAGAAAATAATTGTTTCAAAGATTAAAGATATTTTCTGTTTGAAGGAGGAGAAGCATGTTATTGTTCAAAAAAATGCAGTACTTTAACACCTTTTTGAAAATACAGGAATTAAAGTGAAGCACTGTTATGACTTGAAGTGATTTTTGAGAAGATGATGTTTGCAGAGTAAGTTTTATACCTTTGCATTTTCAGAGCAGTTGCATAGAAGCCGTGATCTAATGTGAACAGACCACGATCTTGTATTTAGTTCCCTTCTTACACTCTACAGCACATTTGAGTGATTTGAAGCTAGCAGTCGAACAAGGGTGGAGGAGCACACTCATGCAAAGCAGTAGGAAGATTTGTTACCATCTCTAAGTGGCCAAAAGAAGTTGTTGCTATCCAGAATTTTGGAAGACTTAAAAACCTTTCTGTACTAAGTCATCACCATCACCCCTCCAGTGCTCTTTGGTTTTTATTAAGCTTTCTTTTCTGTGTGGACTTGTGTGTTGGTTTTTTTACCAATCTATTTCTAATGACACTAATTATACAGCAAATAAAGCGCTTTTGCTGCTTCTCATACTGTGGACCATTGCTCAATTGCTGAAAAAAATTGCCTGTCAAAAATGACTTGGTGAAACACCTTTAGAAGGAGAAATGTTGATTTCTTGTTAGGGAGTGGTGATCAGATATTTCCTGGCATGCAAACCAACATACACGTTAGAACAGTTGACAGATTTTATCTAAGCAGAATATTCTGCATCATGGTTTCTTTGTGCTTACTGTATCTCTCCATTAGCAATTTTGCATGTCTATTAACAATGCAAGGACAAGAGAAGGTTTGGAAAAAGGCATGCTTGAAACTAAGAAATCTTGTTCATTTGATTCTTATGCTTAGTGTCTAGTTCCTAAAGCTTGTTTTGTTATTGCATCTGTTTGCTGGGTTCCTGTTGTAGTTGAATCCCTGTCATTTAAGTAATGATAAAAGGGGTGGTGGGGAGGAGAAAATTACGCAGATGCCTATGGGCAAAGAGCAGAATTCACTGGCAAATCCAGCTTTTTGTGAGACTGGGGCCTGTTAGCAAAATGTGGAGTATTTTTTTTGAGGGAGATGGCATCGTTTCCTGAAGCCTGCTACTACTACAAGTGGATTCTTTGCTGCGCACCAGAGCTTGTGCACCATGTCTGATAGGTGATGTGTAGGATGAGGTATTTTTTGATTCCTGGAAGACCTTGTAATACTGCTCATGTGGAATGCCTGTACTAAGACTTACGTTTAAATGCCTGCCTGTGGGGGTGGTTGCTCGTGCTTCAGCTTCCATTGGATTTGTTTATTGGCATATAGCCTGAGCTTCTAATTCCTTAAGGACTAATACCATCTTTGTAGTTGGATAGCGAATCCTGACTACAAAACTGAAAAGATACTCAGCTGTTGGACCAAATGTCATAGCGCAGGCTGATAGTTTGTGATCTGCCTATGCTGCATCCACACAGAGTTGAAGGAGCCCAGTTGTACCGTTCCGAATAGGGCGCCTACATTACTTGTATTTGCCCCAGGCTGAAAAAGCCTTGTACTAAGCTCGAAAGTCAAGAAATAGCGATGGGACAGGAGCACCTAGCTACAGCATGACTCTTGCTTTCTGATCTCAGTTGCAGAAACAACCCCAAAATTGAGGTTTTCTTTCACTGAGCCTCCCACTGATAAAATGCTAGGTGTATAACATTTTAAAGTGATGGTTTTTTCTAAAGGGTAAACAAATGGTGAACTCTTACTTCGCTGTATAAAGCAAAAGACTCTCCAGAGAACATGCAGACATTTCTAGAGATAGCTATGTGGAAGCAGAGCATTGCGAAGTTTAAGTTTTTCCCTAACAACCCTCTTTGGTCTGAAAACCGTAGACTGTCAGCCTCTGCAAAACAAGCCATTTGCTGTCAGGGTGACTATGTAATGTATGTGTAGGAATGGAAGTCTTTCTCTCCATTGGACAAATTGTGGTTGTTTCAGCCATAATTTTTCTTTCCCACTCTCTGTAAGCGTTGTTCTGCCTGTGGTGAGAGAGGATGTGGAGGTGGCAGCTGGTGGCAGGCAAGCTGTGGACCCTTGGCCTGCTCTGGAGCAAAGAAACAGCAGGAATAGGCGAGGTGGACTGTTGTAAGGTCCTGACTTCATAATCGCCAAATTCTGTTCTTCAGCAGTACTGCATAGATTGTAGTGACCTCAAAAGGAAATATGCGCGGTACTTGATGTGAATATGAAGTTGGGCTGTAAAAAAAAACAAACAACAAAACCAACAAAGACAACCACACAACAACAAAAATAAAACCCTTAGGTGTTGCTATATTAAAGAGTTGTGAGTATTTTAATGCTAGCTCAAGCCCTGCCCTTTAAAGAGTTGTGAGTATTTTAATGCTAGCTCAAGCCCTGCCCTAGCATGGCTCCTCAACCCCCATTACTCTTAGAAGTATGTTCATGCTTAAAACAGAAACCTTTAAGCTCTAGCTGGCAGTTACTGGAAAGCAGGTTTCACTTCATGACTGGCAGCTCGCCTGCTTTACAGTGAAAAATGCAGCTTAATTAGGCCAGGGATAGATTTGGGGAACTAACATGACCAGTAATTCCTCACAAGGCTGTATTGCAGGCATTCTCCCCTCCCCCTTTAGCAGTGTGATTTAATCCCAGTTGCCTGTTCCATTTATGCTGTGCTTGTAGAGAACATTGGCCTTCCAAGAAGCTGGTCTATACTGTCAGCCAGAAACTAACAGCAGCTGTTCTGTGGCATATTGTCAGCAAATCCTAAAGGAGATCTTTAATTGGCAATGGGTAAATGGAAAGGTAAAGGCCATCACAAATCCTTGTTTAGTAGAAAGTTGGGTATATGATAGAATTATGGATAGACCTACAACAGATGTTCTGGCGCCTCTGTTCCTTGGCTAAACGCTTTTGTTCTTAACCGTTAGAGCTTCTCAGAGTGGGGATAACTGCCTGAAGATCTTATTTACATGAATATTTTTCTTGAGCATAATGCCAAAGCTGTCGGATCCTTCAAGCCGGAATTGAATTTTTTGAAGCTACATTTCTAAACAGAGAATCCAAGAATGCCTCCTACTGTAGATGTTAGTATGTCACTGCAGATACTGTTTCAAGGTTGTGGCACAAGGAAGGATTTGCCAATCAAACCTTTTGCCTATGATAAATTCAGCTGCGGCTATCTCTGTGATGAAAGTATACTGAGGAGGAAAAGGTGCCTTCCTTGTGCCCAGGAGCAGAACGATGCAGTTAACTGGCTGGGCTGAGAAAAGTCACAAGTTCTCATGTACGCAGCAGATGCTTCTGCTAAGAGTGCAAGTCTCCCCAGAAGGGCTTGGGAATGAAGCTAATCAGTGAAAGAATCATAAAATATCTCCAGTTGGAAGGGACCATAAGGATCAAGTCAAACTCCTTGCTTCTTGCAGGGCTACCTAAAACTAAACCATATGACTAGAGCGTCATCCAGATGCAACTTGAACTCTCACAGGCTTGGT
Source organism: Ibycter americanus (assembly GCA_035590275.1). NCBI lineage: Eukaryota > Metazoa > Chordata > Aves > Falconiformes > Falconidae > Ibycter > Ibycter americanus. The sequence goes on along the minus strand of JAVJGI010000001.1, from coordinate 52,942,416 downwards.
GCCGTGACCACTTCCTTGAGTAGGCTGTTCCAGTGACCAACCACCCCCTCAGTGAAGAACCTTTTCCTAATGTCCAGTCTGAACTTCCCCTGATGCAGCTTCATTCCATTTCCTTGTGTCCTACTGCTGGACACCAGAGAGAGGAGATCAGCACCTCCCCCTCCACTGCCCCCCTTGAGGAGGTTGTAGACTGCAATGAATAGATGTGTTTTTTGCATACTAAAGGCGGTTCCTTTGAAATAGCAGTATTTTTACTGACAGGAATGAAATCAGTTACACCAGTTCATAGACATGTTGGTGGAAGGGACCCTGAAGATATCCTTCATTCCTCCATCTAGTCTAATCTCATGTATGAAGTAGGCCTATGAGCAATACTAGACCAGGTCAGCTGTTTTGTTTTCTAGCCAAGTCTCAGAAAACTTGGAAGTCTGGAGATTACACAGCCTCTTTGGGTAATCTGTTCCAGTCAAGTTTTTCCTAATGTCCAACCTAAGACTCCTAAGCTGTATCGTGTGGCCACTGGCCCTTGTTTACATTTTCTTTTAGCAGCAGGAGGAGGTTGAACACTATGGCCTTGGTATTGTCCCTCTGGAATACTTTGTTACCTGCTGGCCACCAGCTGGATGTGAAGCTGATGATTGCTGCTCTGGCAGCCCCAGCCTGGTGGGCCATTCCTCCAGCCAGCATAACTCAGCTTCCTCAGGGAGACTTCTGTGGGAGGAGGTGTGTGAAGTCCGGGTGTGCCGCATTACATCCGTCACCTCATCTGCACTGCGGTCAGTGGTGAGATGCACAGCTATCGAGTGGTCAAGTGTGATTTGCCTGTGGCAAGTCTGTGTTGGCTATTCCTTTGTCCTGCAAGTATTTAGGATTGAATTCCAATGGGAAGTGCTCCTTCATCCCTCTGGGGACTGCAGTGGAAGCGAACTAGCCCCTGTTCCTTGGGACTTCTTTTATTCAAAGTCACAGCAATGTATTGGGTGCATCAGCCTTCTTCCAGCCATCCCATGACAAACGTGATTTTTTCATGGATGATAACTATCTTGTAATCACACTGACCAACTATTTCAGCAGCTCTGGGTGGGTCCCATCACAGCCTTATGGACTTGGATGCACCCAGTTTTTAGGTAGACCCTAACACTGCTTCCTCCTGACGGCCACCCCTCCCCTCTTCAGAACAGGCTGGCCCTCGCAGGGGTCTGGGAGCTGGGAGCGGCCTGGCTGTGAGGACCAAGACCAGAAAGTGGTGTTATCCTAAATCTGGGTTCTTCACCCGCCGTGCAATCCACGCAGCTCGAGATCTTTGTTTATTGCACGTCTGCGCAGAGATGGGTGCCAGGTGGTAAACCTGCAAAGCTAGCACACCTCTTAACACGTAGTAAAACTTTTTATACACTTTGAGCAATTGTTTACAATTATCTTTAGTCACACTTCATTCTCATTGGCTCTTACAAGCCTCATCTCCATTGAAAGGTACGGTGCTCTTTATTTTCACCCTGCCTGTTCTATGGGGAGGGGGCTTTGTCAGCAGGGAGCTTTCTTTGCTCGAGGGTAGATCTTTTAGTATGTTAATTAGGATCGTTCACACATACTTCCAGTAATTTTCTGTTTGGTCTCCTCAACCATTTGGTTCTCCTTAAGCTTATCCTGTTGTGCCCCAGTTGACGTATTTATGGTGGCTGTTCCTTCTCCCAAGGCCATGTTCTGTTAACTGTTTGTGAGGATTTAACATCCTGTGTTTTTTCAAATTCTTTCTTTTTTTTCACTACAGATATTTACTTTTTTTTTCCTCTCTCTCTCTTTTTTTAAAGTATATAATTATTATATCAGTGTTGAGTACTTCAGCTTTTTCTATCATCTGGTGCCAGGTTATTTCTCCCATTTAACAACAGGCCTCCACTTTTCCTTGAAAAATTCACGAGATAAAACTGCATTGTGCACTGTTATAAAGATCTGAAGCACTGCTGTGTTTCTCTATTAAAGCACAGACAATAGAAACTTTTTTTTTGTGGCCTAGTTGCTTGAGACTTGCAGGAAATATGTCGAGTATGAGGAGTATGCCTTACTTTCAAATTAGTTCTGAATTTACCATCTCTATTTCTGAACTGGTCAGTCATGTAGCTGTAATAACAATTACATGCTGATGAGGGAAAATTCGTAGATGGCTGTAGGTTCATGAAGTTCTACAGTTCATGGTTCACACTAGCTCTCTAAGCCAAGCTGAGAAGGACACAAAATGCAAGCCAGTCTTAGCTGTTTTCTTTTCCCATTCTATAGGTTTGCTGGCAGCTAAGTATACTGCCTATGTAACTGTGAGCATCTGCAGTAGGGTTATTTACTGCTGGTTCAGACCAGCCAGCTTGCATTGTGGGCAGGCAGCCCTTAGATATCTGTGAGTTAGACTGGTCAGTTCTAATTTCCCTTAGAAAAAGGTAAAAGTTTGAAATGCAGTTTATCCCTCACACCAAAAGGGATTTCTTCCTTGATACCCAGAAATGCTTGTCATTCCCGATTGCCTGGTCTGCATGATTGCCAGTAAGTCTGTTCCACATGAACAAATGACTCATTCGTATTTAGCAGCCCCCAAAAAACCATGGCTTATCGACATTATTCAGGCTGGGTTGTCAGAGGATCTGACTACCTGAGAACTGCTTAACATACCAGCCAGGTCTCAATGTTTGCCTGTTGATTTGCTTTACTCTGTACAGCTTGCAAGCATTCCAACGGGAAGGGGTGAGCCTCCCCAGGGTAGCCAGGCTGAATATTTAGGCCAAATAAATATTAGCAGGTGTCTATGCTGTGATTCACATCCTCTAAAGACAGGCCAGAAAGGACACATTTCTGGGATGATGTATTTAAACTTTGTCTCCTGTACCGTGGTGCCTATATGCAGCCTGCGATCTGCGTGTGGCCTATACAGAACTTAGGGGCTTGCTCTGTATGTTGCCTCTGAAGCTCCATCATGTGTTCAGTGACCTGCCGGGCAGCAGCAGGGGCTTGCTGCTGCTCTGCTGCTCTGCCAGGGTCTCAGCATCCCTGCCGGTGCGGAGGCTCTTGAGGCAGTGATAGCACCCAGGTACAACCCCACAGGCAGGGATAGAGGTTCCGGAATGGGGAAATCATGTGGGGAAGTAGCTGCAGCCAAATAAGTTGAAGCGTAAGGTATTTAGACACAGTCTTTCTACAGATTTCTTAACAGCATCTAATTTGAGTTGGAAAACAGTCTTTTCTGTGAGTACTTTTTATAATTTTCATGGAGAACCCAATTCCAAGCAGTTAAAACCCAAATCTTTAGTGCGTGCAGCAGGGGGAGCTGTGCCTCAGTTTACAACTACAGAAACACCTGCATCATGTGAAAATGTGAAATAGAGACATCCAGGTAAGGAAGGGGTTAAGAACACACCTAATCGGATCATAAATGTACATATTTGATACATTTTAGACTTAGACGTTAAGAATGAGAATAATGTCTCTAAATGTCAAAAGACTAGTAGTTAAATCTTTGCAACCAGTAGTTACCACAGTCTAGGGCACGGTTTATTCACCAGCACTTCCCTGTGCAAAGGCGAGCGATATTTATTAGTATTTGAGGTCGTAAAGGGTTAAAGAATATTTTTATCGTTAGGTGTAGTAATCTGGTGCATGTATTCCTTAGGCTGCCAGATGTCACGCCGGCAGCGCCGACAGGAGGCACCCGGTGCCGGGTTGGAGCCAGGAGCGGGTGGTGTGCAGGGAGGGGGGAGGGTGGGGGGAGGGTGGGGGGAGGGAGGAGGGTGGGAGGAGGGAGGGAGCGAGGCGGGCGGGAGGGCGAGGGGAGGGGGGAGGGCGGAGCTGGTGTTGGGGAGAAGGGGGTGAGGGGGCATGGCAGGAGGCGGGGGCTGGGGGATCGGGTTGGGGGGGAGGGGGTCGGGGTGAGGTGGGGCCAGGGATGGGGTGGAATTGGGATTGGGGCTGGCGTTGGGATGGGGCCGGGAACAGGATAGGAATGGAGATGGGATTTGGGATGGGGTGGGGCCAGGGCCCGGGGTGGCACTAGGGATGGGGTGGGGGCAGAGCCAGGGATGGGGTGGGAATGGGGCCAAGGGACCCGAGCGGGAGGTTTCCCTGCGTGTACAAATCCCGGCCGAGCCCACGGCCGTGGGTCACGCCACGCCGGCAGTGCCCGCTCCGAGAGCGAACGGGTGGGATGTGCGTGGGGACACTCAACAACATGCTCCATCCCCCCACCCCACCCCCATCAGCCGTGGGGAACGGGGGGTACCCTCACCCCCAGGCGAGAGGGGCTCCTTCTCAACCCTGCTCCCTGCAAAGCCAGGAGCAGGTTTTTATGTTTTCCCGTTAAAAACTGGAAACGGGAAAAGCATCCCATGGGGCAGTGACCCTCTGCATGGGACTGACGGGCGGTGGGACCCCAGGGATGCTGCATGGCCCCCCCGGTGCCGCAGCTTATATGGGAGACCCGCATAAAAGGCCCCGCCATGGAAGTCTCACCAGCACGAAACGTTCTCCTTGTAATGGGCTTCCCAAGTATTTATTAGAATATTTTATCATATCTGAGGGAGGCAAAGTCAGCCCTGCTTGATCTAGCCCGCTTGCAACTCTCTTTTGAAAGGGATGTTCTTAAAGGGAGTGACCTGCCGAGTGGATAAACTGACTCTGGCTCCGTTTCTCCCCATTATGGTAGGTTGTGGAGACAAGGGTGGGCTGGAAGAGGCTGGTTTGCATAATTGATATTTATCACTTCATCTAGAACAAGTACAGTCCCCCTGTTCATTCCCAGCCCCAAGAGAGGGGTGGGGGTGGGGGGCCCCCTGCGTTTGAAGAGCAGAGGCAGCCCCTTCCCTTCGGAAAGTTGGTCACTCGCCTCTTTGCAAGGGGCTGCGATCCCACCTGCAGTGCCCGCAGGCACCCACTCTGTCACCCATGGGTGGGCGCTGGGTGGAGCGTGGGGTTGGATCCAGCCTGGGCGCTGGGAAGTGGGGATGGGGTTGTGACAGCAGCCAGGCAGCCCCGATCCCCTGCACATCCCAAGAGTCAGCCCTGAGAGGAGGGGGCTGCCCTTTGCAGCACCTTATCCCCAGCTGGGACACCCTCCTGGGGTGCAGACCTGACCCCCAGCTTGCAGGAAAGGGCTGGGCTTTTGGGTTGATCCCAAAAGGATCAGCCTCGGGGATCCGGCTGCCCCAGGAACCGGCCCATCCTCCCTACGGCTCAGAGTGAAGATGGGGCTGGAGGAAAGCCTCTAGCCTTTTGTCTGTGGGAAAGGAATTAATTATTTTGTTCTCTTATTACACTGGAATAAAATCCATTCTAGAGTAGCATAAATTTAGATGCCTGAAGTTGCTTTTTTTAACATCCCGGGTAACATTTCTCTCCCTCTCTCACCTTTTTCCAAATCATTTCTGTCTCATTGTGCAACGGGATGTTCGGGATGAAGTACAAGATGGAGGGGCATTAACCAAAGTACAGCGAAAGGCCTGCGCGGGGGTGTGGATCTTTCCCTGGGTGGAGGATGGAAGGCAAGGCCAGAGCAGGGACCCCCGTGGCCCCCCCGGACCCCATAAGCCACCAGTGCTGGGCTGGGGGTCACCAGCAAAACACAGCCCTGGGGCAGAGCAGCGTCTGGGAATGGTACCCATGTGAGGGGCCAGCCACTGCCTCCCACTGCTGAGTGATGCTCAATTGTTTGGAACATAAAATGGAAATTAATACATACGGTTAAACCCGAGCAGCAGCAGCATCCCCCCCCCCCCCCCTCCCCAGCACTGCTTGCTTTGTTAATTGAATGGCACGAAGCAAATGAGGTCAGAGCTCACTTGAGCCGGACAAGGACACAGAAACACATTGCGCCGCCTGACAGCAAGGCAGGTCTGTCTACCTAGTGATGTTTAGCATTCCTGCCAGGAATAGCTCATTAAAAACCTAAAAGACAGCTTAAGCATCCCATTAGAGACTCTCGTGGTCTGTAGTTCCTTCCCTCGCAGATATGTTTGCGGTGAGAGGCCGGTGTGCGCAGGTAGCGGGGATCAGAGCCAGGCGGTGGGAGGGGAGGAGGGATGGGGTTCGCATGCCCGTTGCAGGGTCACATCCTTCCCCAGCAGCAGCAGCTACAGCCCGTGGAGGTGCTGGGCCCTTTGGAGCGCAGCAGCGGTGTGTGTGGGTCCCTCGTGTCTCCGAGACAGAGGGTAGGAGAGGCAGGGAGGGACGCAGCTGGCTGGGATGCTGCTGGAGCAGAGCAAACCTCGTGCCTGGAACACGCAGCTCCTGCTGCGGGTGATGCCCCACCTGGCCCCATCACTTCCTTGTGCTCTCCCTCTCTCCAAAGGGATCCTCTTGGCCAGGCTTGTGGGAGCATTTCCCACACCGTGCCTCAGTTTCCCCAGCTCTGGCACATCAGCTCACCCTTGCACAAAGTTCCTGAACACCCCCATTTCCAGGACGTCCCCAGGGATGTTCCCAGCTCTGTCCCAGGCATCGACTCCTGCTTTTGGGCCAGACCCTGCTGCTTTTGGGGGTCCATACGTGCCACTCCAGCGCTGCCCCACCAACTGCAGATGACCCTGCCGTGGCTCACCAAGACTCTGGGCAGAGTGGTATGTGGGGAGCCCCCGTCCCGTAAATCCCTGCAGCACCCAGAGCCTCCCGGGCTCTGCTCCTGCCAGGCTTCACCCCCAGCAAACCCAAGGGGCTCCGTGCCGGGACTGTGGGACCCATCCCCACAGGATGCACAGTGCCGGTGGCCCTGGCTGCCATCACCACTGAGGTGCAGGGTGGGGTCCCCGCTCCCCACGTCCTCCCAGTGGGATCCCAGTGCAGGTGGGTGGCAGCACTCGGAGCCGCCCCGGGGCTGCTCGATGCCCCAGCCATGAGCAAACACATTTCGAGGCATTGCTCAGGCAGGAGCACGTTGTACCGCTTCGGCTGCCCCGGCCACCCCATCCTTTGTCCTTTCCCCAGTGAGTACCAGGGGCTGGGGCAGAGCCCACCCAGCATCTCCATCCTCCCGGAGGAGGCTCAGGCATCCAGCATTTCCCTCTTTAAACAAAGGCAGCATGTCCCTGCACTGCCACTTCTTCCCCTCCTGCTCCTCTGCTTCCTCTTTCTTTCCTTTATCCCTCTCTTCCTTTTTCTTTTTTTTTTTAAAAAAAAAAAACCAACAAGAAATGAGTTGTCTTCCCGCAGATGTGACTAAAAGCACTCTGGAAATGTCAGCCACTGCTGGAAAGGGACCCAGATAACATTTAGCTTTAGGTAAGAGAGTAGATTTTCTCTGCACTAATTCATATTTATAAGCTCTCCTGTTCCTGGGGAGAGCGCAGCACTGATAGCACTTGCTGATTGCTAGCGAGCAGAGCAGGGAATTGTTTTCATATCTGAGATTAAAGAGTGGTTTCTGCTCCCAGTGGCACCAGTGTATTTACACTGGTCATTCTCAATTCATTCTTATAAGATTAAGACTGGAAATGGGAAATGGTTATATAGTGCCGAGCCCAGGAGAGGCTGGGGGCTGCCCGGGGGACAGGGTAGCACCGGCTTGGTGGTCCCGGTGCATGAAAGCTCAAGGCAGGGGTAGCAGAGCCTGGACCCTGCGCTGGGGACAGCCCAGTGCTTTGCTGGGGGCTCTGCACCCCTGTGGGGGCTGCCGGTGGAAACGCTTTACCCAGATGGAAACTCCACAGCCAGATCCTGTGGGACAGTCCCTCCGCACGGCCCCGGCAGGGATGGACGGGTGATGGATGGCCGGAGCCGAGCGGGCAGCGGAATGGACGCAAGTGCATGATAGATTAGGTGAAAGATTTATTTCTATTATTATTTTTCAACACATTCCGGGATTTGTGTCAGCTGATTAAAAGCAAACAAGTAAAGCCCTTCTTCTCCATGGCAGATCAAGGATTTGGGAACTTTTAGAGCTTTATTTAGTTTTTCTCTCTTTTTTTTTTTTTTAAATCATGTTTGCAAACTGGCTGAGCAGCTTCAGAGAGTCAGAACGTAAACATGGGGGGGAAAGAAAAAAACTGGCTTGCATTAGGGATTGTAGGGCCTGGAATTAGGGGGAGGAAGGGGAAAAAAAAGGGGGAGGTGGTGGCGGGGGAGGCAGGGGGGAGTTTGGGGTGGAAAGGGAAAAAGGCGAAAGGAGAAACAAGACAATGGCAGAAGGCACCCCGGGGACTTCCTGAGAGGTTTTAGAAATTCAAAATACGCCTTAGAGCCTCAAAGCTGTGTCAGTCACAGCCCTGGTGCAGGGATCACTAAGGCTGCGGCCAAACAATACCAGATTGTCTGAGGAAGGTGGGAAAATAGGGGGTCTCAGCGGCTCCCGCTCACACCAGCGGTTCCGCTCGTCAAGCACGCGTTCCACATGAATCAATTCTGGACAGAGTCTCGGCATAATCCCCGCCAGCCTCGCTATGACAACTTGAAGGAGAATTCGGCGGCTGAGTGACAGCAGACGGAGAACTGACAAGGCAAAAAACTGCAGGACTTTCCTTCGCTTTTTTTTTTTTTTTTTTTTTTTTTTTTTTTGTTTTTTTTCTCTTCCTTTCCCCCCCCCTTGCCCCGTAACTTTTTTTTGCACCGCTCGTTGGGGCGCACACGCGTCCGCACGTTTGGGTCTTCCCACGTGTGCGCTCTCCGCGCCGCTGCAGAGGGGCTTTGCTCAGTCCTTGCAGCTGAAAAGACCCCCCCTGATCTTGGCCCGCTCCTGGGGACCCCCCAACCCCTCCTGACAGTAGGGATGCTGGGGGTCCGGCCACTTCTCCCACCCCATTGCTGCTGCCGGGCTGAGCTGACCATGCATTTTGGGGTGGGCGCGGGGGGAACAGCAGCGAGGGCGGGGGGTGCCGGCAGTGCCCGTGCCAGGGCTGCCCCAGCTCAGGCAACCAGCCAGGAGCCAGCAGAGGCAACGGCACCCATCTCTGTCCAGGGCTTTGGTGAAGGAGGACGCGTGGTGCCAGCACCTCACCCGCACGCTTCCCTGGAGCGCCGGGCAAGGCTCCCTGCGGCTTTAGCACAGCTCCCTGGGGGGGCACAGGGCAGCTGCTGGACCCCTCCACAGCTGGGAGCCCTGCAAGGCCATGGGGGTGAGGGCAGGGGGCTGGCAGAACAGCAGAGCTCCCTACAAACCAGCCATTAAGGCTTTAATAACCCTGGGCTCGTTATCAGGGGTGTGTGATTTGCAGTGTGGCTCTTTCGATTAGTCCTTGACTGGTATCACCCACATGTGTTTGCCACTTGCCTTCGAGGGGCTCCCGATGCCTTCACCCCGGGGGGATGCTGCCTCGGCCCTGCCAGGGATGAAGATGTGGCTGAGCAGGGCAAGGGAAGCGATGGACACAGCAGGGCTGGTGGGGGTATTTGTGGGGAGGGGGCCAGGCAGCAAGGCGCTGCCTTGAGATAGTTAAAGATTACGGTGGTTAAAGATGCTTCTCCAGCCCTGCAGCTGAAAGATGCACTAATCACCTCCCTGCGCCTGTTGCTGCTTATCCCTGTCCTCCTGTGCTCCTGCCTCGTTAGGTAAACGGCGTGTATTATTAATGATCATATCAAGAATAAAAACTGCTTTTGTCACCTCTGGATCCCGCTCCTTTTCGGGCTCCCCTGTTCCGGTTCCACATGCCTGCTCGGGGAGGCAAGAGGTATAAAGGAAACTAATTAAAAATTGCCAGTGTCTTATGTTGGAGCATTTGGGTGCGTTCAGTAGTGAAAGACAAGCGTCTTGTTGCAAGAAAATCAATTTTACAGTTACAGGAGCAGAATAAATAGAGGTGGTGCATTAAAGCAAGAGGATGAGCAGGGACTTTGAGGGTGCCAGCGCGGCGCCTGCCACAAGGATGCAGGACAAGTCCTGGGGATGCTCCAGGTACTCTCGTGTCCGCACCCCGAGCCTGCCCCAGGGCGGTGGCTGCTGCAGAGCCATGGCCACTCACCCCCAGCAGCAGGTTTTGCTCAGATCATGGGTTTTTCACCCAAAGCAGCTCTGCAAATCGGGCACTGCACCCTCGGCTGGCCAGCTCCACCGGGTGGTTTCCAGGAAAGCCAGAAAACTGGTCCCCAAAAAGCACTGTGAGGTGCATGTGGTGCTGGGGGTCATCCCATCCTGACCCCCAGGCAGCTCCAGCGCGTCCCCGCTCATGCCATGAATCCATTGCCCATCCCCGCTGCAAGAGTCCCTATCTGTATTTTATTTATATCGCCTCTCTCTCCGCAGGCACGCGGCTAAAATCTATTGGTTTCGTGCACAATTTCATTGTCTTTTTTGGGGTCAGGAAAATGGTAAACAAGGCAATTATCTTTGGTGGAGGGGGTTAAACACTCCTCACCCTGCACAGCTATCCCTCTGCAGCTGGTGGGTTCCCCTGATGGTCAGGGCAGTTACCAGCTGCCTGGAAATGAGGGAGCAGCAGACAGGGGGTCCGAACCAAAATGATTTTTATGCTAAACTGGATGCAGGCAGGCAGGGAGTGGGTGGGGAGCATGGCAGGAGCATGGGTGGGCATGAGGGTCCACTCCAAGACACCCCTTTGCCGGCACCGGGGTCTCTCTGCTGCTTCTGGAGCCATCACTGCTGTGGTGACCCCTCCTGCTCGGCCGCCCCCGGCTGGATGTGGCATCCCCTTCCCAATCCTGGCAGGATTTTCTTTTCCCTGCTTGTCACACCAGGACAGTGCCGATCCCTAATCCTCAGATCGTCCCTTGCCAGTTTTACATACATCTCTAAGCTCCTCATAATAGATCTATTTAAAAAAAATTTTTTTTAAAAAAAAGGAAGGAAATAAAAACCCCTCTGTGGGTTATTACAGGATATTTTTGCTTTAATTGAAAGCTGCTCTGAGCACAGAAAGCCAGATCCTCACCGGTGTAACCCAGTGCAGTCAGCACCACTTGGAGAGATGAGACCAATTTATACTGGTGCAGGATCTGGCCCGCCCAGCCAGAGTCCACCCAGCCCCCTCTCAGCTGCTGTCACCAGCATCCTTCAGCCCGACCAGGAGCTCAGCATCCTTGGGAAACAGATGGAGCACAGACATGGAGCTCAGCATTCCTGGAAAAAGGATCATGACTTGGGAAATGAGGGACTCCAAAAAGGCCAGCCTGGCAAGGGACCCCCCCCACCCCAGAAAAACACTCTGCGGGTTTTGCAGCCTCGCACCCACTGTGCCCCTCGCCCCACCCAGCCCTGTGCCCATGGCGTGGGAAAGGAGAGGGCAAGGATACCCACCCACGGAGGGGAGCAACCCCCTGCAAAGGCACCCCCCACCCTGGACCCACTCAGCGACCTGCCGAGGACACTCAATTGCAGGGATGGGATGACTTTTTGGCCAAGCGGCAGCGAGAGCCGGGCTGGCTCAGCCGGGATTGTCTCGTTTCTCTGCGCCAGATTGAAAATCGATACAGAGGAAAATTGAAAAATACATATTTGGGGTGACAGGGAGCGGGGACGGAGGGCACCAGGTAAAGCTGGGGCTGTTGTAACGGACCTCACACACCCACAGGTGGATAAATCACTGCCTGGTCTGTGCCGGGAGGCAGAAAGAGTTCCCTGGAAAAGAGGAGCCAGGAGCAGGGAGGAACCGGGATTGATCGGCTGGTTGTGGAAGGCAGGATGAGTGCTAATGAGCTGCTTTCCCTTCTCTAGGATTCATGCCACTCCTTTCCCTAATAACCCACCTTGGAAGCTTTTAGGCACAAGCTGGGCTAAAGGCTCTGCCCTTTCCCTGGGCAGCTCCGCGCTGGCTGGGCTCAGCACCAGGGGCTCAGCACCAGGGGCTCTGCACCAGGGGCTCCAGGGCGGGTTTGGTGTCCCCAGGCAGGGAACCGAGGCAGGCGAGGGGAGCCAAGGCTGTCACCTGCAGCATTACAGATCCGAAAGCTCCATCAAACGGGGGCCATGGCTTTATATATATAAACACCACTTTGCCTTCCTCCTGCGTCGGTACCTCGAGGACGGGCATCCACAGGGATGCTGCAGCAACGCCACCGCGCATGCACGGACACGCGTGCTGCAACGTGTGCGTGTGTGTGCACGTACTGCAACGTGCGTGCAGATGCACAAGTGCACACCGCGACACCCGTGTGCGCAGGGGATGCAGTCCTCTCCGCGCCTGGGCGGTCACGTGCCGTAGGTCCCCATCACCCCCTTGCTGCCTCCCCAGCCCCAGCAGGCAGCTCCTGCCCCAGACCCCACAAATGGTCTTTGCTGGGGCATCGCTGGTGCCAGGGCAGCCCGGCAGAGAGGAGCTGCTGCATCGCTAAACCAACTTAATTAAGTTGCTAAGGTGGTTTCTTGGACTTTGCTTGGCCAGGTTTGTCGGGTTTTTTTTTTTTGAGAGAAGTTGCCTTGAAACCTCGGGTTCTTTGCGGTCTGGGGAGAGAGGAAGGTCTCCGGGTGAATTAGCATTTATATAGCTGTGCCTTGCATTTCAAAACCCCCTTTATCTCTATTAGCACCTAATAAAGACAGAGCTTTGCTCTAATTCATAATTATAGCACTGGATGGAAATATTTGTGTTTCTGTTCCCTGGGAGTTTGCCTCCAAACCCCTCAGCCAATTTGGAGTGAAAGATGGCCCGTCTCCCCTCCGCCCTGCGCTGGGGCTGGCTGGCGAGGGGCTGCTCGGGTGCCTGCGTGCGGGGCAGAGCTGGGGTCACCCAAAACCCAGGGGCCACAACTGTTTGCACAAGGGCTTGATTGCACAAGGGATGCTTGCACTATGCTTGCACGAGGGTTCGGCTGCTCGGAGCAGGGCCAGAAGAGCCCCAAGACTTGCAGCATCACCAGCCGCTTCCCGCGCATCCCTCATGGCTCCTGCCCAGCCGCCTGCAAGAAGACACAGTTGTGGCCCTGGTGCAGGCTGGACCCTGCCTGGCATGGCCCTTTCGGGGTCCAGGAGCCCCCTAGGCTCAAAGGGCTACCATAACCTCGCTGGTTGCAGCCACCCGGGGCTGGATTTGGCCAGCAGCCGTGCGGGCAGCTGCCAGGCTGGTACCCACCGTGCCGCCCAGCCGCAGCTCTGCCTCAGCCGTGCAACGAGCTCGTTGTGGATTCACGGCACTCCCCGGCACAAATGGGTTTAAACTACCTTAAGTGTTTCAGCAGGGAACTGGCGCTGGCGGTGTAACACTGTATTACCACAGCATTAGGAGTGAAGTATTGATCCTAATCCCCTGGTTCAAAAATAGGATTATCAGAAGAGGAGGGGAGGGAGGGGGTGCGGGAGGATGCTCTGGCCCCAGTCCTGGCCCTGGCCCCAGCAGACCTGGTCCCTGCGGTGGAGGAAGATGCTGGGGGACCATGGTGGTGGTACCTGGATGCCCCTCACCCCAGGGGGGGCTGCATCCCCCTAGCCCCATGCTGCCCCAGGGAGATTCGACCACCTTGGGCTCTGCAGGAAGGAGCCAAAGTGACATTTGTGTGAGGGTGAGCTGTTTTCACAGGGTTTCTCCTCCTGCAGATCAGGTCGGCATCTCCTCTTTGCAGTCATCGCAGTTCCATTTGACTGTCTCCAGATGCGTATTTCCATTACCCAGCTCCTGAAAAGTCATCTCCCCTGATCAATACCCATGCCTTTATTCCTGATTGATTGATTGACTGATAGAGCAAACCACCACTGGCTCCACTCCAACTTCCCCACGCCTTGGGGGGCTTTGCTGGATTTCTGCTACATTTTCCTCTTGCTATTACTCTTTCCTTCAGCCTTCGCTGCCAGGCAAGGGGGGTGCAAACCCTGCCATGCGGTGCTGGCTCCTGACGGGCTTGGCTGGCATGTGCTGCACGAGGATGGGGCCGAGCAGGTCTGGGCGGGGGCTGCAAAGTTTTTGAGAAATGGGGTTGCACCAGGAGCGGGTTGCACTGAGGAGGGGGTTGCACTCAGGAGGGGGTTGCACCGAGGAGTGGGTTGCGCAGAGAAGTGGGTTGCACCAGGAGCAGGTTGCACTGAGGAGGGGATTGCACCGAGGAGTGGGTTGCACCAGGAGCAGGTCGCACTGAGGAGGGGATTGCACCGAGGAGTGGGTTGCACCAGGAGCAGGGTGCACTGAGGCGGGGGTGGC
>JAVJGI010000001.1:52890705-52928268 GCA_035590275.1 Ibycter americanus | reverse complement strand
GCCCCGCCGGGCCGCGCCTCCGGCAGCAGGTGGCAGAGCGGCGCTGCCGAGCGCATCTCCCGCTCCGGCTCTTGGCTCTTCCCGCAGTGTCCAGCCGGCTGTCCCACCCGGAGCGGCGCTGGCGTGGTGTCCGTTCGGGACCTGCACCTGCTCCCGGTGTGACTGCGGCTCCCACGGCGGTGAGGGCCGCTCGCAGCCCGGCCGAACACGGCTCGCACCTCGGCGAAGCCCCTGTGCGCCCCCAGCTCCCTTCTGCTGCTGCTCGTTCACCCAGCGCGCCGGGGCGCGGGGTGCCTCGCGGGGAAGGAGACCATTTCACGGGGAGCTGGTGGTCAGTCCGTCATGTCAGACCAGTACACCACCATGCCAGCAAAGACGGTTCTTTCTATTCCGTGCTATACAGAACAGGGTCACTAAGGGGGCTAGAACTTAAGCAGGCAAAAAGAAATGAAGAGATTGAAAAGTTTAAAAGGTAGGCTGTGTCAGAAATATACATTCATAAATGTTTAGTATGTTTATATGCCTATGTTTAAGGGCAAGTCTGTAACAATCTGTCCTCACAAGAGCAGCAAAAGCGACGCCTGACCAAACCTGAATCAAAGACAAGGTGATGAGTCTTCAGTTCTCAAGGCAGGAGAGAGGAGCTGGCGGAAGACGATGCATGCCATGGAGCTTCGGCACCCGCGGTCACTGTGGGGGTTGAGCAGCACTAGGAGAATCAATGAGGTGCTTGATCAGTTAAGAAAAACTCAGAGGTGAAAACTGTGGAGGTTTATACAGTGGCTTTGATACTGAAACAACATATGAACACGTGAGCCCTTATTTATCAGGGGACCAGATCATGTAAGACTTACCAACAAAACAAGTTAAATCAATTCCTTTTTGTTGTGGTCAGCGCAACTTGATTTATTAATGTGTAGGTTAACAGAGCCACTGAGAGCAGAAGTAAAATCTGCAGTGTATACCAAGGCAGCAAAATCAATTGTACGAAGAGCTGGAACCGGAGTTGCTGACCCTACCCTGATAACCACGAATGCACAGAGACCATCACAGCTGGATTGTGCAAGAGCTAATGACCAGCTGAGCCAACAAAGGACCGGTATGGAAGAAAGGTCTTTCAAGGTGATTAGATTACACTCCTTGGCAGAGAAGTGCTGTTGGGTTTTGTGGGCAGCCTGCTGCAGCTGACTGGTTTGGTCGTGCTGCAGAGCCAGTCCTGCAGTGGCCATGTGGGCAGGGCCCCAAGGACAGTGAGGATGTGCCATCAGCAGATTGCTCCAGGGGCACAGGGGTAGCACCTAACCCAGAAGACAACACCTCACCTGACTTAGGTCTCCTGGCAGCGTAGCTGTCTCCAGGCTTCTTGGTGATGCAGGTATGTCTGAAAAAGAACTGAAGCAAAACAGTCCTTCTGCACAGGAGATGACTGAGAAAACTGAGGCTTGCCCAGCACATGTACTGCTCAACCGTTCTCGTTCTCTCGGTCAGAGCCACCAAAGAAGAGGAAGGGCTTCCACACACACAAGTCTCTCTTGATAATGTTGTAAGTTCATCCTCTTGCAGCGTTTCTGGCAGGGCAGTTGAAAGAGGCTGACCACCATCGGTGTTTCCAGCCACCATCTCAGTGTCCTCCCAGAACAGTTCAACCTACTCCAAGAATACACCAACCTACAGATCATCTTGAGCTGGAGGTCATCTGTCTTAGCTGTAGCGTCCAGGTCTGCCCTCCAACTCCAGTCTCTTTTCAAGGACCTTTTCCATCCATAAAAGCTTATGACTGGGAAATCTCCTGTTCTCTCATCTCTGAAGGTGTTCAGGAGGACTCCTCTGCACCTGGTTACAGGATACCAAAAAGGAAATGAGACTGAGGCCCACACTGGATACAAAGAAACTCAGTTGAGTTGAGCTGTCAAGGTCAAGTCCAAGAGAGCACGGCCAGGCACCGTGCTGGACCATCTAGCTGCTTGATTTGCGTGTCTAGTGTGAACAAGGCTTAGTGTCACAGCAGTTGGCTGGACAGCAAGGAGGAAGGTTGCTAGTTGGCAATGCCCAACCTATGGCACCCTGGTCCCTGGAGAACACACTGGTGGGATGGGGAGGCTGTGCCTGCCCTCACTATAACTGGGCACACTCAGTGGAGACGCTGGGAGAGCTGGGGGTGGGTGGGCACATGGGCTGGCAGACCCCACAGGCAGAGCACCGGGGGCTGCGGGGGGAGGTCATCAGGGGACAGAGGGAGACAGTTTTCCCATGCATCCAGGGGAGGCTATGTAGAGTTGGCTGGATTTTTCCAGTTTACAAATATTTCTCATCACACGTTTTCCAGAGGATGGAAGTTTCCTTATCTGAAAGTCCGTAGTTCAAAGCTGTGTTCTAATCTAGAGTCACAGCTCTTTCCACGTGCCAGCAGTGTGCATTTTAAGGAAGAAGCACAGGCAGCTGCATTTTTGAGTCAGGTTCCTGTCACAGCAACTGGGATTGAGGTGCATGTTTTATACGATCTCAGTTTTGCATATCTTACCCAGCACTTCTGTTTTTCCAGAATAAAATAATTGGGAGCTTGGGCAGGCACCTATGTCATCAACTGGTATCAGTTCCCACTATTTCAGCTGTTAACAAGTTCAAGGGTTTTTTACCATATCTTCTCAACAGTGGCCCATTTGCAGAGAACAGGCATTGTGGCACACCCATACAGACAAGTGGCTGAAAGAGAACATTCTTTAATACCAAGTAGCAGAAAATATCCAGTTTAGATTGCTCTGTCTTCTCCAAGAAGTTCTTGGATTTTATTTGATGGTTTCCAATGCTGACAATGATAAGAACCTGTTACTTTTTGCCAAGCCCTAGCCAGATCACGGCTTTTGATTAGTGGGTCTTTGAAGAGGACCTCCCTAAGATCAGCCTTCCAGACCAAAATATCAGGCCTCTGCTTCTAAAGTGTTTCTGCTAGACGCCTGTTTTATCCTTTGGTCAGATTAGGTGTATGGCTGAGTGTCCGTGTGGGTGCTCTCCCATTCTGCTTTTCCGAGAGAAACAAGATCTCACCAGCCAGCCCTCGCTAGCTCCAAACATGACTGTTTTGGTTCCCAGAGCGTCTTAGCCTGTCATCACAAGGTCCTATAGGACCTTTGGAAATGCTGTCCTGAGATAGAATCTACTTAATTTAAACCCTTTAGGTCATTGCATCTCTTCCTGTTCCCTTAGAGTAGTGTCTGAACGACCTGATCGATGCACTTTCTTCCATAAGTAACAGATGGACAGCACAGATCACCCCATTTCTGTTCCAAAGGTGAGAAACTACTGCCAGATCGATGAAAGGAAACCTTGAGATAAAGTACACCATGTGCTTTCACTGTTGGTTTTTCCCAGATCCATGGAGAGTTTAGTGGAATGCAGCATCTACCCAGCACTACAGGACAGATACCACATTTATGGGCAAACCCTTTTCTTTTACCTCTTGTCTTTCTGCCTGGCAATGTGTGGAAATGTAAGGCTGGCTTTGAGTGATTATTGACAATATGATGAGTTTGCTTTCCCAGGTATCATTGCTTTCAAGCCACTGTGTCACCTTGGCATTGAACTAAAATAGGTATTAACCTCTGGGACACCTGCATCATACTTTAGGCAGCGTTTTAGGATATAGTGTGACAATCACTGACCAAAAGTAGTTAAGTTCTGCCAAGTATTTTTAACTTTCTGGATATTTTTAAGGAAAAGAAAAGCAAGTTTGGATAATGGGAACCTGAGTGTCAAAGATAACATCTCCTAGGAATGGTTTTCTAAATGGTGCCAGATTCTGATAAATATAATAGATACTCTTTTTGAATATAAATATATGTGTCTATTTTGGCATTGGGTTGTGAAGTTCACATTAAATCATTAAACTTTAGATGATTAGATTATGATGGCAGCATAAAAAATGCTGTATCTCTAAGGGAGATTAATATATAAATCGTAATTGTCCTAATTCAACTCCTAGTGGTTTGATTTCTCCATAGAAATTAGGATCTTAAGGAGATAGGCTCTTAAATACATCAACTAGTTTATATTTTGATGACTCTTTTATGTGGAAGTTAATAGCTTACAACTCTTCAGCTGTAAAACCCTTCTTCTTTACCATGACCTAGGCAAGCTCTGTGATAAGAACAATGCACTTACTGGTATGTGCACTGGAACGGAACTTTTTTAACATTGAAATTCTATACCTAAAAGTCTTCTTCCTGTATTTTTATATGGGTTTGTCCGTTATTGGCTAATGCATAACGTATCAAATACATAGGTGATGTGTTTTCATGACCAGCAGAATGCTAGTGCAATATGTATTATTGAAATTATGTAGAACTTGTTTGCACTACTTATTTATCCATTTAACTCCTTGTTTTGCTCTATTCTCTGTCTTGTCCATTATTAGTACTTGCCCTTTCGATACAGAAAGAGAGCCCAATGGTCCACCAGCAACCACATACTGAGTATTTGGGGTGGATTGCCCTTCAGAGATGTGCTGACAGCGTGCCCGCCTCCCATTCATAGCAGGAACAGTTTTGGTAGAAGAGGAGCCCAGAGTCACTCAACACCCATGGATTTCTCTGCAGGGTCAGACACGCCTGCCTCATGAGCGTGGCAGGGTTGGCACTCTGCCAGTATGATGCTTTGCCAAAATTGTGTTCTGCACAGTGTAAGTGGCAATTCATCAAGCGCAGTTCATGATATCCAGATGATTTAGTCAGGTTTATTTGATTATAGAAGAGAATTTTTCCTTTGTGTGCTGAAGTGGAACAACGTCCTGTTTGCTATACAACGTGATCACAGTTTCCACATCTCTTTTGCAATCCCTACCGTCACGTTACACCTAAGATAAGACCTACGTTATAATCATTGCTCCACACCAGTAGATTTTTATGGGATAATTTTACTTGTTGTTATGTTGCTGTTACCTTATTTAACACAGTGCTGTCTTAGTACTTTTTCCTCATAAATTGTATGATTTCTTTTCTTAGGCAACAAAAGTCTTCCCCTGTCATTTATTACCTGACGATATGGTAATGTGTCATGCTAAAAAAATTGCCAAAGGAAACAATTCAGGCCACTCTTCTGTGGGTTGTAGTTTGGTTCCCAGTGACCCCTGGTGAGACACCTCCCTGTGTGGCATATCTAACCGAAATTAAGGTCAGAAGGGGCTATTAGATCATCAGATTTGGCCTGATACATATCAAAGGCATTTACAATTCCCCCATGAACATCTTATTTGTTACATATTAAGTTTTCAGGTGATAAAGCTACACCACTGTCTGGTGCTTAACAAGACTGACTCCTCCCTCTACCCCTCAGCAGAAATATTTCTTGCTCTCAACAGAACCAACAAGCCTGGAGGTCAAAGACCCCATGGCTGCATACATACTGCAAGATAAAGCAGGGTCAAAGTGGAACAGTTCATTCATGTCCACACCACATAGGGCTTGGATTTGTACCTCTCCTGAGCATTACAGTTTCTGGGCTCCTAAACCACAATTCTGAGTTCAACATGTTTGAATTAATATCGATGCTGTGTAGCAACCCATCAAGGGCATAGTGTGATAACATGAATGACCTGGGTGTGTTACATGCCTTCAGGAATCACCTGAGGGCACAAAGTCTGCTGGGATAACGTTGGAGGACTTTGTAGGGTGGAGAAGTGGCACAAAACCTGACACAGTTTTGTCCATAATGCCTATTGTGAATGGTCCTTGTCGTCTGCTGTCTTCCAGATTGGGCCCAGTTCTTGTCTCATAGTGGGCTAACTGGGACAGATCAAAAACCATACCATGTGCTGACAATCACTACAGTGCTTTAGGCTGCTGCCTCTCCCAGTTACTTAGCAGCATTCCCATATCTTGTAACTGTGTCAAGCAGCAGTTCTGATTTAGGGAGAATGCCATTACAGCCCAGATTAAGAATCAGTACAGAAATGGGATCTAGAGTCCCAAACCCAGTAAGAAGATGTGGCATGTCTTTCACTGTGGACTCATGAACCCATGAAGAAGTCGCATGCCTTCCTGGCAGATATATATGCAGGCTTTTTGTTGACTAAAGATAGATTTTTTCTTTGAACAGTAAGGTTTTTTTAAATAAATGAAAACAGGATGGTGATGGAATAATTCTGTCTTTTCCCCTTAAAAGCACCAACACTGAATGAAGGACTGATGTACTTAAACATCACAGGAGATTCCTTGATTCTGTAACAAACTGCTAGACAAGCAATTGGCTGAATTTAAAACCCCCTGGGATACCAAAAAAAGCAGATTTCAGTCAAGTTATATCGACATAAAAACTGAAGGAACACAGTCATTGATCAAGCAAAACCACAGAGGCAATATTTTATTTGTTTCTGCTTCTTCATGCTCTTTTCACTGTGGCTTTGCCACAACCATTAAAACTACTTGACTTTTAAAAATAATAATTTTCTTTTAGTATGTATAATATCTATACAGAATCATAGAGTGATTGATGTTGCAAGGGACCTCTGGAGGTCATCTTGTCCATACCCCCTGCTCAAGCAGGGCCGCCTACAGCCAGTTGCCCAGGACTGTGTCTAGATCATGTTTAGACATCATAAGAGCAGCATAAATATTTCCTCCTAACACTCATGAATGACTTTTAATTATAATTGCATCATTGGCTCCTTGTAAGAGCAAGCTTGTCCTTTTCGTTATCCCCAGCCAAGCTCTTTGAGTTTCTTTGAGTAAGACTAGTAACCCCAGCAGAGCTGGTCTCAGGAATCTGTATACTCTCTGATTCCATGTGAGAGACCCCAAACAGAACATTTACCCATTTGTGGAGAATTGTTTGCTTTTTTAAATTATGTTCAGAAAAGATATTTTCAATTCTTTTGTCTAGAAAACAATTTTGGAAATATGGACTAAGTCTATCGTGGTCTAGAGTGGTCTTTCTGAATCTGCCAGTTCCTTGAAAAAACTCTTCAAAGACTGTGAACTGCCTCTTGGGATTCTGTTTGGTCTTTCTTTTCTGACAATTTTTGAAGACCTGCTTTGCCAATGTGTTCTAAATTCCCCAATTCATATTTAGCTTCAGTTTAATTCATGACAGCACTCAGCACAAAATGTCTGTGACCACATCAAACCCGTGAACTAAAAGCAAGTCAATAGAATTTAATCTTTAAGTAGCTAACTGGGGTGCTGTCTGTGACTATGTTACTCATTAAAAAGGGAGCGATTCTTCCTTCTGAAGCCATGCTAATGCATAAAACAGCCTTCCCGGCCTTCTCATGTACTCAAGGGTTCTACCGCAGATTTCAGTCCAGTTTGCCACGTCTTAGATTATGAAATGTTTCTCACAATGGGCCTTGAATATTGAACATGAGAAAGGAGTTAAATGTAAGAACCCTTTCCTAGCAGAATCAGAGCATGATCTCCCCTCTGCAGCCTGGTGACCAA
Source organism: Ibycter americanus (assembly GCA_035590275.1). NCBI lineage: Eukaryota > Metazoa > Chordata > Aves > Falconiformes > Falconidae > Ibycter > Ibycter americanus. Next base: position 52,920,838 of record JAVJGI010000001.1, on the reverse strand, counting down.
GCAGGGTAGGCAGTTCATTAGTCCCTGATGCCCCACTCACAGCACAAGGGATGAGCCTATCTTCTTTACAAGTCCAGGTACCTTGTAGTTTAACACATTTTCAAATAGCTGTTTGGAATCCTGCTGTCACTGTTACAAACATAGCTCATGTAGCCCTTAATAAAAACAATTCTCTAGATATAACAAGAAATAATATCAAAAAGTGCTTCTCTAGAGCAAACCAGGCTTCTTGTACCTGTGTGCAGTTTGTTTTTCACCTACCTCAAAAATGTAACAGCAGAGTACAACTTTGAGGTCTTACCTGTGAACAAGCAGCAACAGAAATCTGAAGTGAGGGAAAGCTATGGCATCGTTGAGCAATCATGGCACAGCAAGGTTAAGACAAGTATTCAGGTGAAATACGTGGTGGCAATGCCAAGCCAGGTTATAGGTTAAAAAACATCATTAATTTTGCAACAGAGGTGCCCTTTGCAAGTAGGTCAGGAGAGTATGTGTTAGCCTTTACCCATCCCAATTCCCTTCAACTGCAACGGACTCATAATAGTAATGAACTGTTAAATAAAAAACATCAGAGTAAGACCTACAGTTTTAAAAATTTGGACTTTTTATCAGTAAACAAGAATTATGACTCTTGTACCTTTTTCAGTACATCAGTATGTTATTTTTCCTTATGGCCATGAGGAGCCCAAGATCATCCCTAGTAAGTTACATGACAAGATGCAAAGGTTTGGAACAGACCACTTTATTGTTTCTGCAATTAAATGACATCCACTATAGCATTTTTAGTTCAACAATTAAGCTTTTGCTAAATACTGCTGAGACCTTATCCTAGATATGACTAAGGTATACCTAATCCACTTTCTGTTTTCCTTTTTAAAGAAAAATCAGCACAAATTTTGAGCCTTTTGAGACAGGAGTGCAAACATCAGGGGTTTTGAAGTTCTGTTCCTAATCCAAATCAAGGAACCTCACTGGCATCTTTGGAGATTACATTCAGCTGCAGCTAGCATTTGACTGGGTGTTTATAATGTGTTATTATTCCTAAAAATCTGATAGAAAGGAGAGAACTGGCACATGTAATGTCATACCTTGTTGTCATATAGACTTCACCTTCTGTGATTGACTGGACCTACCTCTGTGCTCTCACTTGGTGCTAACATATGGAATACTATCAGAAAACTGATGAGTTGCAGAGATTCGCTACAGTTCTTTAGCATAAGTTCTCCAGTAAAACATCTGGAGGCAGATAGCCCTTTAGCTCTGACACCGAAATGGCTGAAACCTCTATAAAGGGACAGTGAATACAAAGAAATACCCTCTCTGGACAAAAGAAAGATATTTTATGTTTGGAGGGATCTTTTAGTGCAAAGGCCTGAAATGTCACTTTCTTTCCTCCAAGCAAGCCACTGTTCCTATAAGGATAGGCAAGGAATCTTCTGAAACCTACCTTCTTCCTTTCTGTCTGAGTAGATCAGTGTAGACGAACTGTAGAGGGTTAATCAACATTGATAATATACAGTTGTGGGCTTGCTTCTGGGGTGGTGGGCTGGCTGATGTGGATAATGTACAGCTGTGGCTTGTTTGGACTAAGTAGCTATATAGCACTGAGGAGTCCAGAAGAGGGGGAGCACTGGGTGAAGAGAGAGGAGACTGGCTGAAGAAGAGCCCAGGGATGTAGGAGAGGCCCTGGGAGAAGCAGAAAGAAGAAGGGGGCCAGAATGAGGAGAGCCTCTCTGGAAGAGGAGCCTGGAGAAGGAAGAAGCTGGACACAGCAAAGAGGCAAGAAGCAGGGTGGACTGGCCTGAAGAGGATGAAGAAATGGCACAGACGGTAGATGAACTTTTGGAACCTTGTGTGGGAAAGCCTTGTTGCAGCTTGATAGTTTTGTAGTGCTGCGACACGTAAGCTCTTCAGAGAGGTAGAGGAGGTGTTTCTGGAAGCCCATGAAGAAAGCCAGGTGTCTGCAGAAATAAGCCTGCACTTTGCAGCATTTAAAAATCCATAAATGTTTATGCTTTAATAGCTAGACAGCTGTAAAACTCAATGAATAATTTGTATCAAGTTAATTGTTTAGCTCAAATGGGCTCATACTTTTATTATGTTTTCATCCTTGTTAATACTATCCTGAATTTTAGAGGTTCCACTTCATGAGTTTAGCAAAGCAGCCGATAAAGAAAACTCCAAACTTGCAGTTTAAGCTCATTTCTGAGTACCTTTCAAACTGAGCTGAAAGATTGCATTTTATCTGAAATGCAAGAAAAGATGCAGAAGTCATTATGTCCTGTAACAAAATGTCCATTGGTTTCACTAGGCCCAGGATTCATATGAAGTAATCTGATTTTTCATTCATTTGTATTTCATTATCCATCACAAATCATGGAACCACAAGCCCAAGGTTCTGTTGCTTTAGATGTTGTACAAATGCAAAAGGTCCTTTCACTGCCTGTCTTTCTCTCTCCAGAAGCGCCCATCGGAATTACAGGTAAGATACAAATCTGCTTAAAAGAGGACTTGATGTCGCGTGACTCAGAGCTCTAAGTGTCAGCCAGGCCCATGTTTACACCCAGGTAAATTCTTTGCTGTTAGGAAACTCAGATTATATTTAACAAAGTCCACAGTCACACTGAAGGTAGAAACCGGGGTCCAGTTCCAGTTGGTTTGGAGCCTGTGTATAACAAAAAACCCGCTGCACTGCCTGCATTGTACTGGGGATCTGCCCAGAGCCCGCAGTGCCAAACACCAAGAGCTGAGCTGCCTCAGGGGCACAACGAGAAAGGCCGTGCTGGGTCCGGGCTCCCTGAGGTGGAGCAGCTGGTGACAGGCCACCCGCTGCGCCTCGCGCCGCACAGCAGCGCCCAGGGGACAGTGCAGCCCTCCTGTCCAGCCGTCCCCTCGCGCAGGAGGAACGGTGCACCGCGATAATCTAAGGCCTGCTCTAAAAGGTAAATTTGGAATTTAAAACAGGTCAAAAGTCCTCATTTTCTAGAAGATTGTTCAAATTAGTCAACCACAGATATAAGGCCAAACTCAGCCTTTGAACTGCTGAAAGGTGTGACGAGGGCGTTTCCTTGCAGAGCTGGGTCTGAGGGCACTTCACTTAGAGAGCAGCAAGCAAGCCCTGATCACCCTGTATTTGATGTGAGGGTAGATGTCATCTTTACTAATGAATCAGCAGGGGTTTCACTAGAATCATGTACATCAAATTAATATATTCCCAGCTTTACTATCCACACTTCCTGGCCAGCAGCACTCAATTTTGAGGTCTTGTGATTAAATCTGACCTGCTGATCATGTGGAAATTGCCTACTTGTGTTACTGCCCGGTCTCTTGGATGTGCAGAGAGAAAATTCCTCATCTCCTTGACAGAGGATATGGACAGCCCTATACTAACATGTTAATATGTTTGCATTTGTCCTCTTTTAACAGTACCTTTAATTTAAAGTGCGATTTTCATTTAATACAAATTAGAACCTAGTTAAGCATGCAAACTTCAACTAAATGTGAACTCAAGGAAATTTCTCCTTGAACAGCACAATTTGAGCAATGCAGAAGACTTGTATTTTGTGTTCACACCAAAAAAAACCCACCCTAATTTTATGCTTTGTCCTAGTCTCTATTTTAATTCTGTGTTCTTTCATTCAGATTGTTTATCTTTGTAGGATGGCTTGTAGTAGAATTTAACTTTGATATATGCCAACTAGCTGGAAAGAAAAGCCTGACTCAGACCACATTAAGAGAATGCCACTAACTTCGTTTCCAATGTTTTCTGGTATTTTCTTGAATTTTTGAGATATTCTGATTTTAAAAAAAGGAGTCCATACTGAAAGTCAGGACAATGCAAATTTCATTAGATCGATGGGAGATATGTCAGATCTCTAAGGAGTGTGCGTATATCACATACACCTGAGCCAGCAAACAGACAAAAAATAACTTAGGCAGGAAGTCACTGGCTGCCTCTGCCTCTTGGCTGTCACAGCCATTTTACTATCAGCTAATTTCTCATTCCCAGCACTGAAATCCTCTCTATATATCAGAGAGATCAGTCACTGCAGATGTGAATCAATATAGCAGTGACTGTCGATCTGATTGCTTACAGACTATGTTTGTTCATTGCCTCTGGCTTTTACAGAAAACTTTTGGCTATACTCTGTTTTCTCTGCTTCTGGAAAGAAAAGGTCCTTCCAGTATCCTGATTCTTCTGGGCCATTTATGAAGGTGTTATTCAAATAATGGCTGTTTCTTCACAGTTAGGTCTGTCCCACAAGGAGAAAGGTGCTGAGACCTTCAGGTTAAAAAATTAATAATTAACAAAAAGATTCACAACTAACAAAATGCCTTTAATCATTTATGGTTTCAGCAGGTAGTTTTCACATCTATCACACAATGTAAAAAAACCTCACATGCTGTTATACCAGTCCAAATAAATTGATATTCATCTCATTTACAACAATGTAGGTCAATGTATGGAAAGATGTAACTATTCTCTGACTGTCCCAGAACAAGATGGAATTGTCAAAGAGGGAGAGATGCAAAATATGATGCTGTTTGACGTCCCCCAATGCCCAGCCTTTTGCTTTCTTCAGGTCTCATTTCAACATAGCTTTAGAACACTTTCCTTTAAATAAGCACCTCAACACACTTCTAACTAGAAAAAATTAACCCAGCTAGGACTGTCTTTTGGGATGTTAAAAAAAAGATCATAGCACAAAAACATGAAATCCTTATAAGCAGTTTTAACAATGTTTATTTTTTCTTGAAATGTGCTTTTCTGTGAGAGTTCTTCATTTTACATAAATTTGAGAAGACATTTTAAAAGGTACACCAAAATCCCCCCAAAATAATTCACTCATTAAAAATGGGAAAAATAATCTTATCTTTTTGCATTAACTTTCACTAAAGCAATAACTGTTTTGGTGTTTAAAAAGAAGACAGTTAAAATGAACCAGAAGAGAAGCTATTCCAAAGCAGCTCTACTTATTAATGTGCTTTGCATAAACACTCCTGGTTTTTGTTGTTCTTATCTTATTCTTCTCCCTACTTGCTTTCCCAGGGGGAGTTTGCATTTCCTGACTCATAGTTTAAGTTTTGAAGCAAATATATAGAAACTGGGGTAACTATATATTGTTAACAATTCAGGAAGTATTAACTAATAAACAATAATCTGGAAGAAAAAGAAGAGCAATGAAACGAGATCTGCTTGCTGGTAAGGTTAGGATTCATAGGTCAAAGCCAGTCAGAGGATCCTGACGTCATGACATACAGCCGCAAGGCGTTCAGGGTTGTATAAGGTAGAGAAAAGTTTTTCCCCAGGCAGTTGTTTCCTGAAACTAATATGTATTTATACTAATCCTGGCAGAAGGAGGGGATACTTTTTGTTTCTTTGATGTTTGTATTTGCTCTTTGTGTCATTTACTCTGCGTAGAAGGAAGGAAATTCAAGATATACTGTGGTGGAAATGCCCCAGGGAAGGTAGTGGAGATGGATATAGACCTGAGTCATGCTCTGCCTGTTCATCACAGGTCTGTTACTCTTCTATTGGCTCCAAAAAATCACTGTCATATTTATGTTAAAACATGGCATATTTTAACTTTCTGGATTACTTCATCTGCTTAGTAGGATTTGTCAGGAACACTCTGATAGTTTCTCTTTAAACTGAAAATTTCTGAAAATATGTTCATTTGGACTAAACTTTCATTGAGAACCAAGAGACAATGATGGTGCTAACTCTCTCTGCCTTGCCTCCAGAAGACAGACTGCAGCACAATGACTGGATGGCTCTCTAGGATACAGGAAAACACTAAAGTGGTTTCTTGTTAGTTTAAGAAAGGCAGGAGATGAGAAGGTATATTAATAGAGAGAATTTCATTTCAGGGAGAAATCCTGTGGCTAAGGATTGTACAAAGCTCTAATCTTTTAATCTGGGCTTTCTTCCAACAACATTGCAGTAAAGCATTCTTGAGATTATCATTCTGAGTAATAGACTCAGCAACTGAAATCAAGGATTGTAGAGGGTTAATCAACATTGATAATATACAGTTGTGGGCTTGCTTCTGGGGTGGTGGGCTGGCTGATGTGGATAATGTACAGCTGTGGCTTGTTTGGACTAAGTAGCTATATAGCACTGAGGAGTCCAGAAGAGGGGGAGCACTGGGTGAAGAGAGAGGAGACTGGCTGAAGAAGAGCCCAGGGATGTAGGAGAGGCCCTGGGAGAAGCTGAGAGAAGGAGGGGGCCAGAATAAGGAGAGGCTGGCTGGTGGAGAAGCCGGGAACCCAGACGCAGCAGAGACAAGAAGCAGGGTGGACTGGCCTGAAGAGGATGAAGAAACACCACAGACAGTAGATGAAATTTTGGAGACTTGTGTGGGAAAGCCTTGTTGCAGCGTGATAGTTTTGTAGTGCTGCAACAAAGGATGAAGAATTTTGTTATTTCTGCAGTTAGACTTTTACACCTTGCTCCTATTCTGCTCAGCATAGGCATGCACCTACGGGCCCTTTGCTGACTGCAGTGTTTCTGAAAGTGTATTTTCAATGCAGATAGAGAGAAAGTAAAAGGCAGTGTTCCTTTTTTTTTTTTCTAAATCATTTATTTGGTAGTTTATTGCCACACATCTTCAGGAATACACTCTTCTCGTTTGAACATTGAAACCTATTAAAAGCTCAACAAGTAGCAATATGTTAGTGGTTTCCTCACTATTTACTGTGTAGCTTCTGCCCTAGAAACTGTGGCCAACTCCTGTCATTTACAAGGAGCTATCCTACAACTAAGAAGCACTTAATTTTACATATATTCTTTTAAGGTGGACTGTGAGAGTCTACACCAAATTATATTCTTTGCACAGTGTTGGAAGTATTGCATTTCTGAATTAGCTTTTGAAAGACTGTGATCTGAATTGATGACAGCTCTTACCCAAGAATCCATGGGTCTGAATCCAATAAAAAGTGATAGAAATGGCTGCTCCAGTTTATGCTAGCTCTTGATAACTCCCACGGCCTCTTCTAGTAGCCGAGAACTGGCTGCACTAGCAAAGCATTTTTTCATTCCCTTGCCCAGAAGCTAAAGTTGGGGAAAAAGAACAGGAGCTCTCAGGAAGGAGATTCGTATCCTGAAGCTAGAATGCAAGAAAAGAATCCCACAGATTATGGCTGTGTTGGTCCTTAAAGCAGCCTACTGTTGCCACTTGGCTTACAATAATATCTGTTTACATTTGTATTTTTCCCCTGTTCCCTGAGTTCTCCTTCAGTTACAAACCCCATAACAGCCCCATTCAGGGATTCTGCCTCAGTCATCGTGGGGCAGCACTCCTACTGCAGAAAAAAAAGATTTATTAACAATTGCACTGTGACCAACAAAGTACCTGAATTGTCAGGAGTTGGCATACATCAGAAAATAGTCTTTTTCCCCTCAGAAGAGGCTTTGGAGCAATAGGATGTTATCAGGATCTGACAAAGAAACTTGGTGTTAGAAGAGAAAGGAATACGTCTTACACAGGAAGACTTTGGCAGAAGAGAGAAAAAAATAGCAAAGAGGGCTTGGTCCCAGCCAGACAAAACTTCAGCAGAGGTACTAAGCTGTGTTTACAGTAGCCTGATGAAGGAGAAGGGACCTGGTTTTTCTGGGCCTCAAGAAGGGAATCAGGTGTGAAGGGTAAACAGAAAGAATTTAATTGCATTTTGGAAGCGGGACCATTTCTGAATGACCTTTACTTTCTTGTTCCTATCCTGAGAACAAAAAAAGATAGAATGTTTAAAACACCATCCAAAGAACATCTCTGTGCATCTGCTTGTTTACATCAGTCATCTATAAACTCAGGATCATCAGTAACTCAGAATATTCAAATTTTAAAGGGGACTGTGTCAGTCTAAGGGGTTCCTACTACACCCTGAGACAGGCAACTAAATCAAGGACTCCTGTCTCTCAGGTGGCAGCTGTATTCAGTATTTAAAGGGTGGCTACAAAGAAGACAGAGGCTCTCTCTTCACAAGGAGCCACATGGAGAAGACAAGGAGCAATGGATACCAGGTGCACCAGGGCAGGATTCATTTCAACAGAAGAAAGAAATTTTTTACTGTAGGAACAACTGATCAGAGAAACAACCTCCCAGGGACATGGCAGAATTCCCATCACTGGAGGTTTTCAACGTGCAATTGGACAGGATGCTAGATAATCTCATCTGGGCTCCCTTCCCCATGAAAGGCTACACCAGACTGTCTTCTGAGGTCTCTTCCAACCTGGGCTGTTCTATGACTCTATGGTTCCTCAAAATGACCTTTTTTAAAAAAATAAATGTCCTGGTGTTCAAGAAATCAATTTTGAAATATGTTTGAAAGTTCCTGGGCAATATGATTGAATTATATGTATCTACAGGTATTTTTATTTTCAAATTTGTCATTCATGAAATGTAACGTGTTAAAAAGAATAGGGATTCATAAGGCACTATGAATTAAGACATATTAAGACCACTAATACAAGATCAAGGCTGGTGAGAGACTGAGTCTCTGTATTGTTGAATTGTAAAAGAGCATATGATTTTATAGTTAAAGCCTATACCATAGCACATATGCAAAAAGATCTCCTGGGAATGTAACTGGTACATTCAACATTAATTTCTGAGTCTGAACAGTTGAGTATTTTACTGTACAACCATAAGGTACAGGGGAGGGGAGGGGGAGCATGGTCATTCCTTACTCTGGTACATCAACAGCTCTTCAGTATGGGCCAATTTCTTCCAAATCCTCATGTTTATCTTCCGGTGAAGGGAAAAGGGACAGAGTGGGTTCCCTTGGGTCCTTGTCCTTCCATGCATTTTGGACATTAAAGCAAGTGAGCGCACTGCTAGTACTGCCAGCTCTGAGTTCAGCCAAGCAAGTAGCCCAACCAGCCCACAGCAATAGCATATACGTTTTAGGGAACCACAGATATTCCCAGCCTGATAACCACATTAACTTGTGCTTATATTTTCTCAGCCAAATCTGAGAATTATGTGCAATTATCCTCAATATAATTACCAACTGTTAAGAACGGTCACATTTCTAGTAAACATGTTTCCTTATGTCTTTGCAATGCCCAGTCTGACTAACCAGCCTAAGTTCCAGTAGGAAGTGAATACCGCGACCGATGTGCTTACAAATTGCCCTAATTTCCAATGAGTCACATTTACAAATAAAGGAAAGGAAAACATCACCTCTCAGTTGTGGCTGTTAAGTACAAAAAAATAGGCCACCTGGACTGTATGGATAAGAAGTGCATTTAAAGAATGAACAAACTCCATATATAAGCAGGAAGCTGAAATAAATGGAAGGGTGACCATGATTTACTCAAGAGATAGAAGCAGCCTGCATAGCCTGAAAACAGGAGTGAGTGGAGTCTAGCCAATGTTTCCTTGCATCATCTTCCACTGTTTTCCTACTACTCCTCTATCCTTATGGGAAAAATCAGACATGTTGTGTTACTCTGCATGTTCTGTGAGAAGGGACAGTACTCTGAAAGATCTTTCCCTAGGACAGAAAACAGTCCTTCATGAATCAATGTAGAGACACCCCTTTCTGAGAGGAAAACAAGGGAAGAAATTAGCCTATGAGCACTGACAGCACTAAAGGAAAATAAAGTAGGTTCCAAATTTAAAACGTACTTACAGATCCACCATAGGTTCATTTCTATCAGAGGGAGAAGTCTCCCCTCAATTCTACTTCGTTATACACAAAATGAAAATATTCCTTCTGGCAAGCTGCCAGCTGAAAAGCATAGTGCTGGGAGGTAGACAAGACACTAGGGACCTCAACTATGTGCAGTACAGAGTAGAAATGAGCATTTGCATGCCAGTGCAGGCTGGGGATAGCAATAGAAGGGACTGAGCCTCTGAAGGTGAGCAAGCTGCCTATGGGCAGAACAAGGCTCCCAAGAGGGCCAAAGAGAGAAGGAAAGGGGATACAGGTCATTAAGAAGCAAGTATGAAAGATTAGAGAACAGGGAGTCTTGTCATGAGCAGAAGATATTGGGTGGCCACCATCCCAGCTTCTTGCCTATCATAGATCCATAGAATCATTTAGATTAGAAAAGACCCTTAAGATCACCAGGGTCAGGGACAGCTGGGTAACACTGTATAAGGTCAGGACTTCAGTGGACCAGGGCTGCTCCTGAGCATATATGGTGTGCTGGTGCCCAACTCCAGAGAAGGATGAAGAGGATATGAAAGTAGTGTTAAATGTAGTTGGACTAGAAAGAGAAGACTAAGATCACAAATAGCAGGAAAGAAGAGATAATGACAAATAACTAGCTAATTGAGCAAGCTATGTAATCACAAGAGAATAACCAGAAATAGGTTAATATTAGGGTGGGAATAGACCTTGACTTTCTTTCTGTGAACTGCTCCAACTACTCAGCTATATAGTCAAAATAATCTCTGATATGAAAACAATTCATAATTATTATCCAACTCCAACATTCAGACCATTTTTAAACCCTTATCACAGGCCATGTTTCAGACTGTACCAATAGCTGGCTGTGTCTGCAGTGCAGCCAGGCTACAAAATGAAGCACATTAAAAACATTACTTAAGGTCATGAAATCCATGCTACATTAATAATTTGGCACAAAGATCTCAAACACAGTAAAAGCTCTTAATTCTAATCTTCAGTCTCCTTCTGCCCAAACCTAATGAGGCTGAAGTCTGTCAACAAATAATGACATTTTTGAGGTTCACCTGATGAACAGATACTTCTGTCTTTTAGATAAGTAAATGATGTACAAAGTAATTTAAGTACCAGCTTGGGAAATACATCCTGATCCTTCAACCCCTACATTTTAAAGGGGTTACTAGTTTAAATGTATCAATGAATCAATTACTACTAGGATGATTTTGTGAGTTGCCTGGAACTAACTCCTCAAACTACTAACTTGCCAATTGTTATGGAGCTGCTAAAAAAGAGTTCTCAAATCTTCACTTGCCCTTCGCAAACTTCAAGATGTTAAGAAAGCAGACTGGCAGACTACTTGTTTTAGGCATGTCATGTATGACAGAAATAAAAAACCAAAGTATGATAGGGGGAATATTTTGAGGAGGAATGAAATCTGGGGATAAACAACAAATTAACCATTTCTTCTAAATGTGGGAAGTGCCTATTACAATGAGGTCTTCCCTTGTATTAGCTAAAAGTCCAGCAGTGCAAAGTCCAGTGGAGAATGGCAAATAGCCTGAAATATTCTGCGGCTATTAATGTGTTTTCCTCAAGACTTGATTTCATTTCTACACTTAATCGGAAAGATTTGGGATTTGTATATGTATATTCTTCCTGCTGACCACTGAATAGAGATTTAGACTGGAATTACAGCAGACAGTTGCCAGTATGACAATATCTTCCCTGGTTTTGTTAGTCTGACTGCTTTTGTGGTCTTTATATACAGGAAAAGCCCTAAAATAAATTGAAGTATGCCAATTAGTGCTTTTGGTAGTAGAACTTATCTCCTTAAGGGAATTTGTATAATTTGTGTTGTCAAAAGCTATGTCCATTCAGGTTTTTTTGTCATGCAATCATGAATAATTTAGGTTGAAAGGCACCTCTGCACTTCACCTAGACCAGCTTCCTGGACTAGCAGTGTGAGGCTAACTTCAGTGCTACATTAGATTGCTCAGAAGACACCATTTCTTCAGGTACCTCTTCCAGTACTTCAGCAACCATTGTGAACTTTGTCTTTTTGTATATACAACCAGAATTTCCCTTTCTGCACCTGGTGATCATTGCCTCCAAGAAGAGTTTGGCTATGTCGTCTCTCACCTGCCCTTACCTCAGGAAGCAGAAGACAGCAATGAAATTCACCCCTAAGACTCTTCCCCAGACTGAACAAGCCTGGTGCTCCCTCAGTCTCTGCTTCTGTGTTGAATGCTCCAACTCCCTGAGAAGCTTCGTAGCCCTCAGCTGAGCTCCCACCCATCTGCACATTTCTCTCTTGTCCCAGGGGACCCAGAGCTTGACAGGGTATTGCAGAGGCAGCATCGCAAATGCCAAGTCATCGTCCATTATCACTTCCCTTGACTTACAGCCGAGGGTGCCATTAGTCTTTCTCCTGTAAGCACATTTTAAGACCAATGCTTACTCATATAGAAATCTCTCAGAATACTAAAGAATTAAAGTAACTAATTATTGAACAGATCTCAGAGCTATAATTTTTCTTTGATAATCTGATTTGGGAATTTCTCTAGGTTGTCTGAGTTTAAAGATCTGTATTCATATCTCAGGGTAGCTAAATCCCTACCATAAATTAGTGTTTAAATATAAGAAGTGAGTCTTATGAAAGAATTCAGGATAAGCTTATGTTTCTACAGAAATCACCATTTTTTTCATGTGGATTTTTTGCCTAATTTTGCTTTGTTTGAAATCAGACAACTTCTGAAAATACTGAATAAAAGGCAAATTTTTCTCTTGGATTTGCTTTAAATTGAATATAATTCATGTTATATTTTATTTTTTTTTCCCCCAAGAGCAATATTCATAGAAAAATGCTCAAGGAAATTGGTCCATTTTTCCCAACAGTTACTAGGTGTGAAACTTCCTCTCAGAGTGGGGTTAACAGTTCCTCCCCTTCCAGGAACACTTGAGCAGAGGGAATGCAGCTGAACTGCTTTGCTTAATTAGTCAGTTTATCTGAATTAAGGATGGACTAACAGTCCTAGACAAGCAGTATAAAAGAGAGTTGGCAGTGCTGAAGAGGAATAACTGAAGACTTGTTGGAAGAATGTCTAAGAGAATAAATTTCAGCCTGAATTAAGACCTTAGTAAGTAGAAGGCTATATTTAATAAAACAGGTGAATTTTACCCATATATTTATCTATTTTACAAGCTGAGATGTTGAATTGGAGCATTCTGATCTTGCATGTTAAGAGAAGAGTGTATGTGTGCAGGAGGGAGGTGGGAGATTACTTTGTGCCCTTTTCAACTGTATATAAATACTGCATGCTGCATGGGTTATGATCTGTTTAAAGCTTGTATGACCAGAGTCCTTACATGCTGACTAATACTGTGTCTTTATAATCACTTGAATGTCTTCATATATATTTTTGTCTTGTATTTCAGGCAAAGGTTTAATTTACGGGGTGTGCATGTTTTTCTTAAACATACCTACTACAATAGTCTTGGCACACATCAGATTCCAAGTCTTTCTTCCACTTTTATATCCATCTTCATATCTCTTACTCTGTTAAAATTACTCACGATATGGCTTCTAGGTCAAAAATCCCAGTATTGCTGAGTAATGATAAATTTTTTAAATTATTTTATTTATAACACACATTAAAACTATGAAATGTTTATATTCTTTGACCCACCTACAGCACTTGCACAACTTCCAGGGTCTTTGCCTTTGGATAACTTTCTAGTTGCTTTTGCTGCTGAATAACTGATGCTGTGGTTGTTTGCGTTAGCAATAAGAACCCCAGAAGTCCCATCCTTTGAGACAGATAATTAACCACAATTTATTCTTCAATAAAACTTAGCATTTACCATAAAATCCCAGAGGCATATTTTTATTCCACAAAATCTTAGTTCATCATATTATGCATAACGGAGCATATTTATTAGCATAATCTAGCCTAGTAGTGCTACCTCTCAGATTAGCATGTATTTAGTAGGATCAGAGAGGGGTGTTAGAACAGAAGTTCTCATGCAAGACTAAACTCTGTTTTAAGTGCACATAATCTTCCTAAGAAGTAGAATAAAGCAACAATCAATGCAAATACTAACAGAAAGGAGAGGAAATACCTGTTACATAAATGTTGCATCATTAAATAATAAATATAGCTTGTGCTTTCTACAATTTCAAGTAAACATTTGTGCATAGTTGATATAGGTCTTAAGAAACCAAGTTAATTTTAAAGGACAGGTCTTAAATTGTTCAAAACATAAATATACACTGAAACCAAGTTTGGGTTTTTACTTATCCTCTAGGATTATTCTTTATCTTCTACTCCTTGTTCTGTGCTCCAGGATTAAGTATGGCTTGTTCTGGTTCAGCATAAGGTTCAGACACAAGTAGAAAAATATTCCCCGTGGAAAATAAAGATAAATGTCCGGACTGCAAATATACTTGAGTGAGTACTGAAGTCCATGAAATTTCTTCCATTATTTCATCAAAGTTTTGGTTTCTGGATTAAGTTGTCATGCAGTTCCACAGAGAAGCCATTCTGGTACAGGTGATGCCACAAACATCAGCACGCTGTCTCTTGATAGCAGAGATTAGTCATTGGGTTTGAATACTTGCATGTTGCTTTCATCTATGGCCTGTGTCCTTCCAGGATATATCTAAGCTCAGTTTAACTTGACCAGTGGGGGTTTAACAGCCTCTGATACTTAGCTTGCTAACTCAACATTTTCACCATCTTGTTTTGTTAATAGGAAAATTTAAGACTTATATTAGTACAGTCTGTCCAACGTGTATTTTTGCCATTTTGCAGCTACTTCTACAGTGACTACAGGAGCATAGTGCCAAGACTCCCACACTAGCGCAGTGAGCTGGTACAACCCCTCAGCCCAGTGTGAAGGTGAGGTCTCGGGGGCCGGTCCTGCGCTGTGCCCTTGCCCATGTACCGCTCTGTGGCCACTGGGCTGCTGTGGGCTGCCGTGCCTAACACTGCTGCTTGCCTCTGCGCCAGCTTGGAGCCGCTCCACTCTAATCTGTAAATCTGGCTCCAAGCTGGCATGATGATCAGTTGGTGACTGCAGATTAACAGGATTATATGGGGGGTTATTTGGCCTATTAGGTTTAGTTTAACACAGGATTTAGGTGGAATTGGAACATTCAAAACTGACCCTATAAATGGCCAGTCAACTTTGATGTTTAAACTCAGTTGTGTGAACTGGATAGCCCTAAGCACAGCAGGTAACTCTGTAGATGCCTGCTGTTTCTGCAGTAGCCATAGTGCTCAGCTGGGCTAGGGTGAGAGAAATAGTCTCACCCAGGAATCTGCTCTGAGCACGTTGAGAAGCTCTCTGGGCAGGTGCACTTGCTGCATGCCCCAATGCAGCAGGTAGGAACAGACCTGACAAAAAGAGGCAGCCGTGGACATGTAGCTGGAGGAGCAGCTTCAATGCCCTCTTCACTCCACTGACTTTCAAAGGTTTGCTCACCCCAAATTACAGGCTTTCAGCTGGTCTTGAATGGCTGAAGGGATTACGACTGTGTCACTCTGCAAAAGATCACACCAACAACACACTTTCTTGTGCCTGTTTGGTAAAAGTGACTCCTAGGCTATGAACCTGGCTCTGCTGGAGTGTCATACCCACTTATGCCACAGCCTCAAGCTTTCCCTTGATTATGCCTTTTTCCCTAGTGAACCTCATCTTTATTGCTCTACATTGAGTACCACTTTATCAGGACAGGTTGGAGCAGAAACTTTCCAAGTCTCCTGTAGTCTGAACCTGATCTGTGTAGGAACTAGAGGAATGGGACTGAATTTCCTTATGCTGAGGAAGAGACTGAAGCCAAGTTTCCCACTTCTGAGGCCATTATGGGTGATGGTAGTGAAACTGGTGGAATCGTGTCCTGGGGTTTTAGGCGAAAAACAAACAGGTAGTGGGTGTTAATCTGTTCCCACAAAGAATAGCTGCTGTCATTGTCCTCACAGCAGGTTTCTGAGCTGTAAGTCTCCAAACCAGTAAGAATGATGTGATAAGAGACAAACTCTGCAGCACACCGACTCGTTGTCCATGGTATATGCTTTTCTTTAAAGTGTTTTCATAGTCCTGAGACAAACTCCTCAGCAAACTCTTTATGGCTCAGCCATAATCTTGAAAACTAGTGTAACTCTTCACTACTTCCTGAAAAAACTCACCCATATTTTAGAATAATCCTGTACTGTGGTGGTAAGGAGGTGTCAGCACAATGAGATGCAAGTATATTGCATGACTAATTGGGACTTGTCCTTTTTTCTTTTGTTTGTTGTTCTCTTCTTCATTCGAGGTGCTGTGAACTCCCAAGAAACTATTTATCTGCTGGACAGTGAAGCAGAATGCAAATTCTGGAGCCTGTAGTCACTACTGTGTAAATATTTAGTATTAGTGATAATGGCTCTCTGGGAAAAAGAGTGTATCACCCATAAGTGTTCCTGGCACTGCTATTACAGTCTCCTGGATCCAAGCCAGAAGATCTGGCAGATGTTAGAGGAAGCACGCTTAGACCCTTAAGTGAGGCACTAATGTAAATACAACAGCATGTTCCCCGTCAGTGCCTATTCAAGCAGTGTATGGTCGCTTTCGCTGGATAGTGCTGAGTCTGTAGAAGTTGCTAATGTCTGTGATAGTTGTGAGCCCAAGGCTGAGTTCCAGTAAGATTCAGTCAGGGAAAGAGATTGATTTGGAAAGAATTCTGAAAGAACCAACTAGATTCTGTAGTCAACTTCAAATGTACTTAATTTATTAGCATCCATGTGACTGAAGCTATAAAATGCAGGATTTCTTAGATGTGCCTATTCTTTAAATACTCAGCTTGTGTGTTCCTCAGAACTTTCTGTAAGGTAAGATCAAACAAAAAATAGCAAGAAGAGAATGGGATATTTCAATGAATTCTAATTCCATATTAATGTTTTAACATCTAATACAGGAAACTGTTCCTTTTTTTCTTAGCCCAAAGACTTTCTAAGTTAGGTGTTACTGTTAAGGTTTTTGTTGCAGTAAAAGAGATTGACTGACAGGAAAACTAATGCAACAAAGAAAATGCATGCTTTGACTGAAGACTTGCTATACCGATCTTTCTTCTTTCATCTTTATTCTAGTACACTTAATTGCTTGATAATAAACCAACAGATTAGCTTAGCTGCTGTACATTTCTTCTGTTAGCTGACTTTGCTCCTTACGTACCATTCAGCTTCTGCCCTCCTGAGAAACTTAAGGCTAAGTACTTCTCACCCCAACATAGAGGGCGAATGTGCAGGTCATGGGAAGAGTTCTCTTGGTGAATGGAGAGGTATGTTTTATGATGTATTTCATTACCGTACTCAAAAGGAACAGAGTGAGACCTTCGCTGTTTCTAGCTAATTGGGACAGCAGGCATGCCTCCCCCCACCTTCCACCAGCCATGCACCAACTGAAATCCAACTTGCAAACATAGGGGTTGGCTATCTTTCCTAGTACTGTCTGGAGCCCTTTCTGCTGACTGCGAGGGAAAGAAGAGGCTCTTCACTTTCTCATCCTTTCTCTCGAGTGCCAGCACAGCAGAGGATGCCCAGCAATCACGCATCTGTTTACTGATTCACAAAAGGTTTGTTTTTAAGGGAAATCTGATTGAGGGGAGTCTGGGCATTTAATGCTACAGCTTTTTCTTCTGAAGGCATTGTTCTGTAACCACAGCATTCCTCACAGGCAAAAAATTCTCTAATGTTTTCTTTAATTGATGTAAGTATAGATTAACCATATGCTAGCTTGGCAAGTGGTTTTATTGTAAATTGATTCTGTCTTCAAGCACAGTAAAAAGCTTATTTAAAAAAATTATAATAATTATGGTGAGTTTCAGCTCCTTGGCACAAATTCTGAGTTCTAAACTTGGGGTCTGGCATAAATACTCTAATACACAAGGAAATAATTTTAAAATAGTGAGATCTAAAGAAAAAAGGGGGTAGTTATAGCGGCTTCTTAAGAGTGTGTATTAATGTATACAGAAACTTGCTACAGATGGATTGGGACTCTTGTATCCTTGCTTGTTTGTATTTAAGAGGGCTGGTCAAATATTAATGTAAATTAATGGGAATTTCTCCACTTGATCTTATGGGATCTAGTGTAGGTCTAAATAAATTTTTAAAACTGAAGGGTATTTTCTTAACTGGAAGGCAGGAAAGTGGTGCTGGGAAATCTTTGCACCATATCCTTCTTAACAAAATAAATTGAGACGTTCCTTACTCAGACAAGGGCCCTAATTCTGTTTTTCATATGTTACCTGTGGTGAGGCAATTCATGGAGGAGATTTAAGCTGTCCTCCTGAAAAACACTGAAAAGTACTGTAGGCTCAGTTTGAGGTTCTGATCTTGTATCTTTTATCTTTTTGAGTCCTAAGACAGAAGAAAGCAAATTGCAGAAAGTACCCTTTGCTTTGGCACACAGTGTGAAAGGCGAGCAAAAATTACAGACTGCCTGAAGTCTGTCAAGCAGACCAGAAAAACAAATCTGTCTCTTCTTAATAACATTTGATTTGGAGTAAATTTTCACTTCACTGTTTTTAAGAGGAACAATACCCAAGGCCTATAAAATACCTTCCTCCTGCAAGTGCTCGTTTGGGGCATCTGTCCTCAGAGGCAGGAGGCAATAACTGACAAAACCAGAGGTGGAGTCTGTAGGCTTGCTTACTAGCTTGCTTTGAATTTTGTTTCTCTGTGTTTGTTCAGAAATGGTCTCATCAGTTGTCCCCCGTGTTGAAGTGCCACATAATGGCTCAATCCCCAAAATACTATATTTGGAAGAGCTAAAGAATCCACTTGCACTAAGTCATAGAGTTCAAAATTAAGGATGCAAAGCTGGAAGTTAAGCTGGTCAAGAACTGTAGTTTGGCAGTAAGCACTTCCCTCTCATACTGGTAGACTATCCTAGTGTATTTAACTGTAATATAAAAGGATGGGTCAAATGTGTATAAAATCCAGATGTTTCTATTAGTTTCAGATACCTACAGTGGTTGGTCTGACTCGCTCAGTACCACTGGTGGGGAACAGGAGAGCCAGCCGATGCTAGTGTCCCCATGCAGCATTGCTCCTTAGGCAACAAAACCTGATACCTCCCAGGATCCTACTCCAGACAGTATTACCTCTCTCCCTATAAGCCCCTTTTCTAGCCCTGCCAACCTCATATTCCCCAATCACCTCTTCCTTTCCTCCTAACACTGAGGAAGAGTTCTGATCCTCAGCCTGAAGGTGGGATTTGCTCTGTGTTGTTCAGCCTTAGTGGTGAAAGGGAAGGAGGACGAAGGTGGCTGTATAGAGAAAACCAAAGGATGGAAAAATCTGCTTCTCAGTTCTGGTAATCTGTGTGGGGTTTGTGTTTTGTTCCTAGTTTTTCAAAAAACAAACCCTTCCAAACAGCACTGTGCTGAAGCATGGGGTGGTTTTTCCTATCCAATGCCAGACCCTAATCACCTGGTTATCTCGCTGTACCTCAGGGGTGCATGTTTCCCAGTGAGTCTCATGTTATAGTAATAAAAAGTAAAATTATATGTTCTAAAAATGTACAGCAAATCACCAAAGATTACTCTTCAGTCCTCCTTCATAGTAAAAACAGTGGCAGATAAGAAATAGAAACGAATGCCTTATTTCTAGTGGTAGGCTATAAACCAAACTGCTTGAAAAGAGTTTATCTCTAATTCTGGATTTCAAGTCAGACAAAACTAGTCCGTGAATGAGAAAGAAGAAAATGGACAAGTAATGGAGCAAGGGGGTTTGTTTTTCTTCCCCACTGCACTGAAATAGAAGAATCCTACCATGGGACTTGGTGCTCTCATGGCTTTGTCTTAGGAGCCAGCTGTTCCTCATTCCTAACCCTGGTGTTATAGTGGAGAGAGCAGCGAAGCTTTTGACTTGTCCTAGACTCTTACTAGAAGAAATTTTATGAACAAACATCACAGACAATGGGTAGAAGGAAGAATAGTAGAGATTAGTTTAACTAGGGAGTTGTCAAATCAGTTTGTTATAATTGCAGGAGGAATTTGAGTTGCGTCACAGAGTTTGAGGAAGAAATGTTTATTACTGTTCCATTACCTTATTACTGCTTCTTAGTTTACAAATTGACAAGGGTTTTTTGTGGTCATACAACAACTACATATTTTTAGTTTAAGTTTAAAAGGAAGAACAAATAGGTAGTATTGGAAGGTACCTGGATTGCCAGCTGAAAAAAAATCAGGTTCTATAATAGGAAACTATTCCAGTACAATTTTTTTTGATTGCAAACTGTTTTTCACAAGGATTAAAAAATAACTTATTGGAGCTCTTGAGCAAGTGAAGTAGATAAAATGAGATCACAACACAGGCATGTATTGCCAGAACACTTTGAAGAGAGTGTTATCAACTCTTACACTCAGACAAAGGGTTTGGAGTTATTGTATACTGCTACAGAAACAGTGGTTCCGTTTCATACAAAAGCACTTCACAGCACTTGAAGAGGAGTAACTATAATGAAAAAAAAATGTTTTGTCTGCCGAGCTGTCAGTATTTCAAGGTAATCCCTGCAAACATGAAAGAACATGTTCTAGAGAAGAGGGCAGCTTAAAAAAAAAAAAAAAAAGTCACAGCCAGATTCCTCCCTCCTTGGGTTTTGGAAAACAGAAGTTAAGCAGCATGTGAACAAAAGTTGCAAGGTCTTGTTCCCAATCTCCACAGTTATTTGAAGCTGTCACATTATCCCTTTTGCTACTCATATCTGCAAGCTCCCTTGCTTTGATCTCCAAGCGTTTCCTTGGCAGCTTGGATAGAACAACAATTTGTACTGGTAGTTAAGATCACTTCAGCTTAGAGGCAACAGTGAATTAGGATAGGTTTGGATGGTCAGTGTCCAAATACAGTTGGAGTCTTCTCCGTGTTTGCTTTCACATACAGTCCACCGCAACAGAGAAGTGTAGATCTGAGGAATAACATCATATCTAATCTGCGGTCAGTCACAAACTTGCATAACACAAACAAGTCTTGATTTGGCCAGAGAGGGCTGTGGCTTCTGCGGAACTATGTGTACAGGCATGAGTCAGAGCAAAGATGTGCATGTAAATGTGCTGCAATCTAACCTCTGATTTGAGAGATTACCTTGTCCTTGGTATATCCAATCCCACAAAGGATACTAGGCTTTAATCAACTAATGTAGGTCAGGACAGAGGTCACTTAATGAGGTCTGAATGCCATAGGGTCTGGTGTGGTAAACAGTCTTTGGCATTAGTATCTTCTGTTGTGGTTTTTGGGGCGAAGTGTGAGCATAGGGTAATGTCCCCAGAAAGAGATGAGGAACAGCACATTATGTATTAATTCCAGCTGGAATTAGGTTTAAATTACTTACACACAGAGAAAGGAGTTGGAGAGTTAAATCTAGGGTTTCAAGCCAAACTGAGAATAACTGCAGACAGCAAGATGCTGCAGTAGTACTTTGCACCTAGGGGGAAACAAATATGAATCAAATTGCTAAAGTGGCAAACCAAGCCATGAGGATGTGGGGGTCAACAGGGCAGAACTGAGCCTCAGGTAACATTATGTTCTGGTCTTGCATATGAGGAAAGGCAAGATGGGAACAGCATCTTAAGGAGCTTCAGGAATGAATTTTGTGCCTTGAGTAAAATCTGCAAGGGGTGGAACAGGAACCCATAGTAACAAAAGAACAGCCACAGGAGACTGAATGGAGAAAATCACCAAAATTTTCCAAATTTCTATTTCAAAAGAAGTGCAAAGTCTCTTAGATCAGCAGAATATGGCATTTACACATCATTACTGTCTTGAGGATTGTTGAGAGCATATCAAACTAGAGCTGACACCAGCAACTGAACTATTTCAAGGAGTTGCATACATTCAGGATATTCCATGAAAACAGCATATATGTCTATAGTGTATGGCTTAGGTGTCCACCCAATGCAGTTATGATGGCAGATGCTGTAGTGAGAAAGGTTATGTCTGTATGTTATGTCATCATTTTGCTTCCTTTGAGACAGTAAGAATTCATACAGGAGTAACAGTGGCTACATTAAAATTTTGTCTATCTTACGCTGGCACACTAGATAGCTGTTTCTTACAAGCTGGCTAGGAGCACATGCCTCTTTTGCAACAGTAATTATGTAAGTTTTTTTACTGTTCCTCCTGCTTCCCTGGGTTATGCTTTTGCAGCATAATGAAACACTCAGGCAAGTTTTCAGCTGCTGTTAACTGTTTGAGAATTGATCTGTTCCCTGTTAGGGAAGCAGGGGAAATAGCGGAGTCTGTACTAACCAGGGAATCATCATCATGAGTTTCAGTTTAGACAAATTCATGGATTTCCTTCCTCCGTGGTGGCTCTTCTCTTTACGTCTGTTAAGATCTTGAGTAGAAAGTTGGAAAAACTGAGTGCAATGGCATTATTACCATGTTTACTTGCAGATTATCAGCTTGTTCTCATGCAGCTGATAAAACTATTGCTTCTGCTTAAATGCGATACCATTTGTTGATAGTTATTAAACTATAGGGCAGATATCTGCTCTTGGTGTTTCTTCAAATGCCATGCAGAAGATTTTTCAGGGACAAGACTAATATGTTGTCTTCCTCTCACAAGGTCAATGAATTGTTTTAGACTTAACCATCTATTGATTATTGTTATACATCAGACTTGCGGGTTTCATGTTCAGAATTTAACTGTCAGGGAGATGGGGAGGAGAAGAAGAGAAAGTCTGCGTAAGACAAGAGAAGTATTATTGCTAAAAGTTCTCAGAAGGTCCTGTAAGATGTGTTTGTTTCTGCTGCTACAGTTACCTGCCTAGCTGAGCCCTTATTTTTAGACCAGACTTAGTCTCAGTAATTGAGAAAACACTCTATTTTGTAAAATAAACAAAAGGAAAAAGGTTAATGCATTCACCAATAGGCCTATTTCCCCTGTCCCCCTCCACAGTGAGATTTGAGAGTAATGGGATTGCAGCACTTTGTGGGGCTCAGGAGCACACCCTACACACCTGATGTGAACAAACCCTTGTCGCACAATGTCAGTGAACAAAAACCACTCTGAA
Organism: Ibycter americanus; assembly: GCA_035590275.1. Classification (NCBI taxonomy): domain Eukaryota; kingdom Metazoa; phylum Chordata; class Aves; order Falconiformes; family Falconidae; genus Ibycter; species Ibycter americanus. The sequence goes on along the minus strand of JAVJGI010000001.1, from coordinate 52,898,151 downwards.
AGCTTAATGTACAAGCCGTGCTTTCAGAGAGGGGTTGAGCTGGGGAGGAAAAGGGAGCAGGCATGACAGCACTTGTGATATCTAACACTCTGATGGGGTGTATTCCTTGCCCACAAAAAAAACAGTAAAGTGCAAGAATCTATACATTTTTACGTGATTACAATACTTCCTGTTCCAGGTCTTTAGGAATAGATAGCCAGGAGCTGTCGGACCCCACTCCCTCTGAGACAATAAAGATCTGCTGTATCACAACTGAAGTAGAAACAGCATAAGCAATTATCAAATAAGACGGGAGTGAAGCAGAGAACTTTAATTAAACTCTGAAATGGAAGTAAACAACCGAGCAAGGAATTTTATTGCAGGAAGCTTGAGAGGATGGGAAAAATGTGAGGAAAAAGAAATTAATTAAATATTGCCCCAAAGGCAAACGAATAACTTAGTCTGACAGTAGTCCAGTCTTCTTCAAAAAGTGACTGATTTCCTCTGCAGTTTGCTTCCCACTCTCAGCCTCTTGCTCTAAGAGAGGGTATTTATATTGTAGTATACTAGCAATATTTATATTGTATACTACGAACAGGCTACTTCTGTAGGCTGTAGTGTTCCATTTTGTCGGTAATCATTTCGGTTGGAAAAGACCTTTAAGATCATCAAGTGCAACCATTAACCCAGGACTGCTAATTCCACCACTAAACCATGTCCCCAAGTGCCATCTGTACACAGCTTTTAAATACCTCCAGGGATGGTGACTCAACCACTTCCCTGGGCAGCCTGTTCCAATGCTTGGTAATGCTTTCAGTGAAGAAATTTTCTTAATACTCAGCCTAAACCCCCCCAGCACAACTTGAGGCCATTTCTTCTTGTCCTATTTCTTGTTACTTTGGAGAACAGACTGACACCCACCTGCCTACAACCTCCTTTCAGGCAGTTGTAGAGAGGGATAAGATCCCTCCCTGTGCCTCCTTTTCTCCAGGCTAAACAACCCCAGTTCCCTCAGCCACTCCTCATAAGATTTGTGCTCTAGACCTTCCACCAGCTTCGTTGCCCTTCTTTGGACACCCTCCAGCACCTCAATGTCTTTCTGGTCATGAGGAGCCCACAACTGAACACAATATTTCAGGTGCAGCCTCACCACTGCCGAGTACAGGGGGATTATCACTCCCCTAGTCCTGCTGGCCACACTGTTGTGGATACTAGCCAGGATGCTATTGGCCACCTGGGCACACTGCTGGCTCACATTCAGCTGGCTGTTGACCAACACCCCCAGGTCCTTTTCCACTGGGCAGCCTTCCAGCTGCTCTGCCCCAAGCCTGTAGCGCTGCGTGGGGTTGTTGTGACCCAAGTGCAGGACCTGGCACCTCTCCTTGTTGAACCTCATACAGTTGGCCTCGGCCCATCAGTCCATTCTGTCCAGATCCCTCTGCAGAGCCTCCTGCCCTCAAGCAGAGCAACACTCCCGCCCAATTCCCCTTTGCTGACTTCCCCAGCAAGCAGTGCTGGCTGTGGTGCCCTGCTCCTCCCTGACCTGGAACATCTGGCTCTAGCTTGGTCTTGCCTCTGCTCTGAGTGATCTCCTGCCCCAGTTCCTGGCAGTACTGCAGCACCTCAGGAACAGTGGATAATTTTAGCAAAACAGACATTTCCTGTGCAGAGCCATTCCTCTTTAAAACAAACACACTGAACGACTACTGTTAGGGGAGAAACTTAAAGCTGAGGTTGCCTGTTACAGCATTAGGTGAGGGGAGATTCCTTGGGCACGGTGGGAAGATTATGCTGCATTCACAGTGGTGGTTTTGTTTGAATTGTAGTAAACCAAGATACGTTCTGACTTGTGAGGCAAAGAAGTCTTAGAGCATGTGAACTGGATGTCTTGTAAAGTTTAGGAAAATGAGAACTGTTTCAATGACTAATTTAGATACAGCCTGTGAGGCATAATTGCTTAATGTGGCACAACAGGCTTGTGCCCAGGGAACCGAACAGTCGATGCACAAATATGCATGTAAACTAGCACAGCTTAGCTTAGGAAAAGCATGGCCAATAAGTCTCACAACACAAGAATTAGGGAGCTTCCATAGAACTCATCAGAAAAGAAGCTAAAATTGACAACCTCATATATTGATCCTGTGGAACTCATTGCCATAGGATGTTGGAATGAAAAAAAATAATTGGAGAATTGAAACAGGAACATGGGAAGTTGAGCCAAATACATGCTGTAAGTTAAGAAGTTCCTAAGAAACCAATAACTAGAAGCTGGACAGGTGAACTGAGAAGGTTTTTCCTATATTTTCTTTGTTTCTCATTGCATCCTTGAACAACCACTACCACCCATTATAAGATGTGACTATGGAGCTGGACCAAATAGAGTGCTGGCTAGTTTTATTAAAGTGAGACTGCTTGCGTAGTTATCTGTACCTTGCAAAGGTTCTGCAAGGAAAGGACAACTCGAGGGAAAGGGCATATCTTCCTCCTAAGCTAAGGATTCCTTTGCTACTGTGTGAGACTAAGTATACTTTCATTGTTTCAGTCCTCTGCATCTTTTCTGAGAGAAAAGGTCCATAACAGAATGTACCGCTGGCTGCAGTCTGGATTGGTACCAACATAAGGACTCTTTTATTAAGATTTATTTTAATGCTTTGCTTGTTTTGTCTGCTTCAGAACTAAACTGACAGATTCCTAGGACTATTGAAAATGGTTTCAAGATCCTCCCAAAATTAAAATAGCTACCTGTGAGTCCATTACTGTATATGTACTAAGGTTTTTTCTGCATTGATTAATACACATGTATGAGTAATTAATTTTCTCTATCACTTAAAACATAAAGTGACTTTGTACAGCTCTCTGCAATCAGCCTTATATTTGACTGTCTCCAGTACGCTGTTATGCAAATGCTGTCTTCACATCTGCCCTCCTTTTCAAAATAACTCAATGATAGGTTGAGCAATACAATCCCCAGATAATGGTGGTATTGTGCACAACTCTAACATTTAATGGAAATAATTTTATGCAGATGTAGTTAAACTGAGCAGTATGACCACTATCCAGTTTAGCATGGAGTTTTAGCGCTTGCATAACTTGTTTGTGTGCTTAGATAGCATGTTCTTGCATCCTATATGGGTCTGCAACAGTGAATTACCTTTCACAGACTGAGTCATGCAAAGTACGTAAACCCTTGATTTTCATTACAACCATAAACAGGAGGTGAGGGGATCTATATTCAAAACTCTGCTATGTAATTACCAATTATTTCAATACACACTGGGGGAATAAGCTCACAACTTTGTACATTCTTCCTGATTGCTTAGTGTATACTACCTATACATTCCTGTTTCTGTTCTCAGGTTAATGTTTTATTAATTAACAACATAAGTCTTAACATGAAAGCAATGCCCCTTGAACCAAAAACAAAGTGTAATGCAGTAACAATGTTCCAGGATTTTTCGAAATACATGGCATGAGTCATGCACTTGGATATACTTCAGTCACTATCACATCCTGTTGGTGTAATTGGCAATCAAACTTCAGTCTCATGAAATGTCCTAGGTTCTTCTGATAATCTAGTGACAATCTTACTGTTAATGACTTGCCTTGTACCAGTGTTCTTCCTTTCCTGTACTAGCCTACACCATGACATTACAGTAGCTTGCTCAACTTGCAAACCTTCAGCAGCAATAGTGGGCAGAAGTCAGCTCCAACCGAACTTGAAAGCCAGCGCTTAAGACACAGCAGACCAAAAGTATGCTACAATGAGAAACGCTTGAGTGTGAGTGAAGTGGAAAAGGTGGAAGGAAAACTTCTATGGTAGCTGTGAGTAGCAACCCAAACAGACAATATTGGGCTATCATAGGGCATTATGCAGATTTATAACTTGGTGCTTTTCTGTTACCTGAGAAGCTGTGCATGCATCTGTCTGGAAGCTTGTGCAGTTACAGCATAGACTATCATGGAATCATAGAATTGTTTAGGTTGGAAAAGACCTTTAAGATCAACTCCAACCACTAACTGCCAAGTCCACCACTAAGTCATGTCCCTAAGTACCACCTCTACACATCTTTTAAATACCTCCAGCGATGGTGACTCAACCACTTCCCTGGGCAGCCTGTTCCAAAGCTTAACACTTTAAGTGAAGAAATTTTCTTAATGTTGTCTAAACCCCCCCAGCACAACTTGAGGCTGTTTCTTCTTGTCCTATTGCTTGTTACTTTGGAGAACAGACTGACACACACCTCCTTTCAATTAATTGTAGAGATGGATAAGATCCCTCTGAGCCTCTTTTTCTCCAGGCTAAACAACCCCAGTTCCCTCAGCTGCTGTTCATAAGACTAGTTCTCTAGACCCTCTTCCCAGCTTCGTTGCCCTGGGAGACAATGCTGTGTCAAAAGCTTTACTAAAGCCCAGGTAGACAACATCCACAGCCTTTCCCTCATCCACTAAGTGGGTCTTCTTGTCATAGGAGATCAGGTTAGTCAAGCAGGACCTGCCTTTCATAAGCCTATGCTGACGGAGCCTGATCACCTGTGCATGATGGCACACAGGATGACCTGCTCCATAACCTTCCCCGGCACCATAGTCAGGCTGACAGGCCTGTAGTTCCCCAGGTACTCCTTCTGTCCCTTCTTGTAGATGGGCGTCACATTGGCTAACCTCCAGTCAACTGGGACCCCGCGCGTTAGCCAGGGCTGCTGATAAATGATTGAAAGTGGCTTGGTGAGCCCTTCAGCCAGCCCCCTCAGCCCCCTTGGGTGGATCCCATCCAGCCCCATAGACTTGTGTATGCCTAAGTGGTGTAGCAGGTCGCTGACCATTTCCCCTTGGATTATGGGGGCTTCATTGTGCTCCCCGTCCCTGTCTTGCCTGTTACAGAAGTTATTCCTTCTCTCCACAGGAAAAGTCTGAATCCCGAATAATGGATTTCTGTAAATGCCTTTTTATTCCATAAACTGAGTACAAAGATACTTTATTCACTTGAAATCAAAGGGAAATTAAGTTCACTTCTAATGTCTTCCTGGAATCTGCTGTTCTGCTTACATAATAATTCCTATAAATTATTAGACCATCTAAATAATTAGGTAGTCAAGAACTGTTACTTACCATCCTGAGCAAAGACTGACAATTTTTACTGCAGAAAAATTGTTCTACAATTTGACTGCAACTGAAGCAACGACTATCTTTTTTTATGGAGAATTCCTTTTGCTGTTACTAGTGCTAACCAGCTGGAAGAGTGCTGCTTTTGACAAATAAAGATACTATACTAAACTCTTGTAGTGTCATCTACCTCCCTTTCTGGAGATCACAGTTCAAATTACTCTGGTTTTTAGAGCAGAAAAACATGGAATGGAAACACTTATGATTAAGATATTGTTTATTGGCAAAGAGGAAGCACACCTTAGATCTGCTAAGAGTTTACTGTTGTGAGCTTGTTACTATAACTGGAATTTTATGAGTCTCGTTATTAGTCCAGATCTATTTATTACAGAGAAAGAGAGAATAACAATGCGGTCAGAAGTGTTACACGCACACTCCTCTGCCTAGCGTTATGCACACCCATCCCCTGCTCCTCTGGGCCCTAAGGGTGATGGTGTCATCCTGGTGGGGGGTGGGTTATGAGAAGTCATCTGCGCCTCCAGTCCTTTGTTCTTTTTTTACTGGTCCGCAGCTCCACATGACATCTGAATTTACTATATAATGGTGCCTTTTATGCATGTTAGATACTGTTCCTTTGCCTATTTCTTTGTTTGACTGCTAGTCATCTGGTAGCAGTGGCCAGGTTCAGCCAAGAGCCCCCATCTGCAGACAGTCCCCTGGGGGTGAGGCAGGTCTGGGGTTCAGATGAGAACTGAAGTCAGCCCATGACCCCAGCACCCAAGGTCAGGCACAGCCCTGCGATCAACAGGCAAGTCCGTGGTGACAAGGCAGGTCTGAGTTTGAGCCACAAAGTCAGGCCTGTTGGTCAAGGTAAAGGTCTGGATCAGCTTAATCTGGACTGAGGACAACATCCGAGAATGTCCGCTTAGCAGGCTCTCCTGAGTGAAGACAGAGGGGAGTCCCCTCTGTAGAGAGGCTCTCCTCATGGCTGGGTGCCTGCACCATCCTCTAACCTGGCCCTGAGCCCAGTACAAGCTATGTGCTCAAGGCCCTGACACCAAGAACTGCTGAAAACGGTAATAACTAACAGACTTTGATCCCAACAGCTTTTGAAATGCAAAGCAGGTACTTCAGCCATCAGCCTTTCCAGTATTTCATAACCCCTGGAAATGCAAGGGAGTTTCATATCTTCACATTCATGTAACTGAAAACTATTGAGTATGACAAAACACTTTTTGTAACATTTTTAAAGCTACAACAAAAGACATTTAAATGCCCCTGGAAATCACAGCGAAAGCTTGGGAGAGGCAGAAGGATCTATCTCACTAGTTCTTTCTTTCATTCTCCAGTTCCTCTACGTGGGAGAAAAACACCTGTGTTCACATCACGCAGAATTTTACCATATCTACATTATACAGCTTTAATTACACAAGTGAAGGTAGTGATATTTAAGAGGCAATTCTTATATTACAGTATATTTCCTTGCTTTTAGAGGGGAATATTTCAGTAATATCTCTTAGCCTTCAAGAGAATAAATGCTGAGCTGCTGCTTGCCAGGTTTCATGAATCTGTGGAGAGAATAATTTGCTACACAAACATCTCTGCATTATTTTTAGTTTCTAGGTGAAGAAAAATGAGATATTAGACCTAAAACTACAGCTAGACAAACCAAAAGGGTCTTGCAGCCTGAAGTGAAGCCAGGACTGGGGCTATTTAAAATAACTGGGGCGGTTGAATAGGGCAAAGTTTGGCAACGTTTATTTTCCTAGCTTGATTTCCAGGACCGACTTTCACAAGAAAGCAACATGAGTACGTACTTCTACTCTCGCCTTGCTCTGCATCCTTTTTAGGCACATTTAGTATTGCGAGGAATGTGTGGACTCTGGGCTTGAGCAGTCCTTGCTGCTCCCAGGGGGCTGGAGCTCCAGCCCTGCAACTCAGGTTTTGAGCAAGCTAGAGACTGGCTGAGAATGCAATGCATGCAAAGGCATTTTGTTTAATTTCCCCCTCCACAGAGGTCAAGAGTGATGTCTAAGGCTAGAAGGAGCCATTATATCAATGAGGATGATCCTTGTGTGAGTCAGAACATGTAGCTTCACTTGGAAGGTTAGGAATTTCAGTGGTCTTTCAAAAAGATCAGTGGTTCTCCTCTGAAGATTTCAAGAGGGGTAGTAAGCAATTCCTAAGTGCAATAGGAGTGTGTAGTGGGTTTGCATGGCAAGGGTTTGGTAGAGGGGATCTACAGGGTGGCTTCTGTGAGGAGCTGCCAGAAGCTCCCCCCATGCCCGATGGAGCCAACGCCAGCCGGCTCCCAGATGGACCCGCCGCTGGCCAAGGCCGAGCCCACCAGCCATGGTGGTAGCGCCT
>JAVJGI010000001.1:52880205-52890300 GCA_035590275.1 Ibycter americanus | reverse complement strand
CAGGAGCCTGCCGTTACATTTCCTCTCCCCTGCCCAGCTGAGGAGGGCAGTGACAGCGGCTCCGGTGGGCACCCGGCACCCAGCCACGGTCAAACCACCACAGACCGCTGATTGGAAAAACTGTTGCGTTAGAAATTGCCTGCCTGTTCTTGATGCCTATAATGAGACTTTAGAAAAAGATGCATAAAGAATCCATCTGCCAGGGTATAGCTGCCTGCTGCAAGCAGGTTTTGCTACCACTTGAAGAGAGAAGGAAGGCTGAAGCCCTTACTACCCTGATGAGAAGAAGTTTCCTTGCTTACAGCATTAATAAAGACTACAGAAGCTGCTCAAATATATCGGTCTTGGGAATTTTGAAAGTATTCTCCAATGTTCAACAAAAAAAACATTTAGATGCTGGGTACTCTGCCTTCTTCAGGATTGAGTTCAAAATTCCCATCCCAGAAGGGCTTCATTTTGGGGCATAATCCTTTATAACAAGAGTTATTTTGAGGGTGTTTTCTTTCCACCTGGAATGAACCTGTACCCAGGAGCAGCTCTGGTCTTAACTCAGGGCATGACCTTACAACATAAAAGCTTTCACTTGTCAATATTTAATTCAACATTTACTAAACGGCAGGTGGATGCTAGACTGACTTCACTGGAAATAACTTGGCAAAGATTTAACTAGCTTTAATCTACATGGAAGGTAATGTTGGAAATAACCCTAACAATGACAGCATTAAATGCATGGCTCATAAGATTTTTCCTAAATGATGACATACCAGACTTGCATGTGTAAATGAGAGAAAATGGTTAAAAGAGCACTAATGGCCAACACAGCAAAGGGTAATTATTAACTACTTTTTCTTGCAAAGAACTGGGAAATACCCCGCTGTAGCTGATTTAAGGCACTGTTTCGTAAGAATCAGTAAAAGCTATTTTAAAATATTTAATATTCTTGTCCTGATTCCCTTCCTCCCCACCCCAATCTGTTAGATCTGTTTGTACTAACATCTACATATTGGGAACTTTGAGGTTTTTAAGCTGAAAAGACTACTTAATAATGATGGTCAGTGTCCTGGCTTTTCTCTCAAAACTATGTTTTTAGCAGTGCAGGAACACAATACATTTCCATCAAAGACATGCAGCCATGAAAGACACCAAATTCCAGTTTTGGGGGTTTGACTAAGTGAGAAGCTAGATGTTCTCACTTTCACTAGCAAAGTAGTTATGTACATGACTAATTTTCCTATGGAATTAGGTTTAAAACTAAAATGTATACTGCTGCTTTGCCAGATCAGGGCATTTTTATATAACGAAAACCTAAGCATTAGTTTGGCTTAGCAATTTGAGACTACATTTCCAAAGGGGCCTATCTGTGTAGAAACCAACTACATCTTTACATGTGAATGAGCATTCACACATATTGTTACAGACACTGTATGCTCTCTGGTTACCATATCTACTCCAGCATTTCTGTTTCCAACTTCCTAACATGAAAAAATTAATCTTGAACCTGAAATTAAAATTTCACAGACTACTGTCTGAATATTCAGTTGGTGAGATTTTAACTTAGCCTTGCTTGTAAAGATTCTATTTTTTCTGTTCTGTTTATAATTTCCACAAAAAGTATCTTTGCTACTTTCTGCTGTGGTGTCTAACAAAGCAATTCTTGGTTTGTTTGTCAATTCTTGGTTTGTTTGTCCTACTTCTTGGTTATGACTGCATAAGTTGCCGTTGAGATGGTTTCTTTGTATTCTTGCTCAGGTTGATACAGGACAAATTTATAACCTTGAATCTAAAACTTGGGAAAACTTGGAACAAAGAGGTAGCTTTATTTAGTCTGAAAGGATTAGTTCCAGCATGGAATGGGCTGCTCTTCAATAATCATTGAATTCCTGCTTTTTGAACAAGCACGCCTTCCCAAAGCCTACATAACCACATATAACATGTTCTATAATGTAGCAGTGCCAGCTTCATAGTCTTGCCTTATTTCCCTGTCCTTATGCTAATCATGGGACATGCTGAGCAACAAGTCCTTTACACAAATGACAGATGCTACTAAGTAGTAGTGCATCTTGGTTTCAGGTGTCACTTTGGATTAATTTAAAAGTTGTGAACATTTCAGTTAAAATGTTGATGATCTAAAATGTAAATTAAATGTATATAGGTCTGGAAGGCACCACCTGTCACTTGTATCTGAGATACAAGTTCTGTTTGAAACTCACCTGTCTGCCCACTCTCACACCAGAGATTAAGAGAATCTCCTATTCCCTTATAACTACCGTGTTACAGAGAGCTAAAGTACAAGACTTTATTATTTTAATGTTAATTATCAGATATTGGGTGCCAAGACTAAAGACACTTTTAGATAAAATATGCTAGGGGATCTTAGGGAGAACTTCCTGTCTCTCAAAAGTGGTGTTTTCATTGATTAGCTTCTTGTAACCCAAGAAGGATGCCTATATTTAGCTGAAGTAAATTTGATGGTAATATCTTTTGAGAACTTCACTAAAATTTATGGAACAGGGTCAAAAGTGATCCATAGGAGCTGCCAGAACAATTGTAACCTGAAATACAAACCAAGCATCGCTTGTTCAACAATGCCACCTTCTCTAAAAGAACACAGTTACTTCAAATCCTAGACAGAATTTACAGTTTCAGCCAACTTACATCTGTACAGCTGTCTCTCTACCTAACACATCTTGGATAGCTTATCATCTGCAAGCTTACAGAAAATCCAACTAAATTTGCTATCAAGGTCCTTGAGGAAATACTGATGAGCCTAATTCAACATAAGTTGGATTTTCAAAGAAAGCAATACACCAGCAGGGAAAAGCCAAAACAGGGCGTACTTCTTCACACCAAAGAGTGTTCTTACCTCTGCTGAGCTCTGGGATGTAACGCACTGATAGCAAAAGCAAAGTCAGAACTGCCACACCCTTGTCCTGACCCGTGTTTGGTTTAGTATTTAAACCAACACTGATACGGAGTTCCTCTCTATGGCACAAAGCCAGAAGAGCAGACAAGGTAAATCTTTTTATGAAATACTGTGGGGTTTGTTACTGTACGGTATGTCTTGTCCCAGCCTTTCAAAATCTTGCGAAGAGGTGACTCCCAACAAGTAGTACACACTGTTTCACATGCACAACAAGTACTGGCCCAACACATCACTGTTAAAAGCCTTTTGCAGTACATGGAATGCTGTGGGTGCTCCTCCACCTGGTCACTTGTAATCCTGAAAGAGTATATGAATGCGAGTCCTAGCCTTAGGCACTTGCATTTCAAATGTCTATTGGTTCGAATGTGGGAAGCAAAGCTTTTTCACATTGTGTGGCGACTGAAACAAAGACCTATTGTATGGTATTGCAGCCATACAAGGCAGTTTGTTCTCAGTTGGGTAGGAAAGATTTATTGCATGAATTCCAGCTGAAGCGTCATACTATGCTTTGGTTTTACTGTTAATTATTTATTACTTCTGAAAAGGTATAAAAGAGTTAAAGCTGGCTTTACATTTAAATCAGCAATTTAACTGTCCCTATTTCAGAGAAGTGGGCTGCTGTAGCAACCCTGACAAGGGCTGCTTCTGAACTGCTTTGAACTTCAGAAATCACTGGAAGTGAAGAATACTTTGGATAAGTGGTGAGTAGCCCCTAGAAATTGGACTTGATACTTTGGAGCTACTTCTCAAATTTGGCAATATTCACAAGGGTTTGATTCAGGGAGGGAGGAACAGATTTATCTTGGTATAAACCAATTTTGTGAAATTTGTAAGCAAATAATTTCTTGTGATCCTCTCCTGGTTAATAGATTTCTATGAAAAATAGCTTTAATTTTCCCCCCAGTTTATATTTTAAAAACCCACACAAAGCATTTCATTTTGAAAAAGAAATTGAATCTTTCCCCTTCTCACTATAAGAGATCAGACTGTGACTTGTATGAAATACTGAAATCCAGGTACAATAATTCATCACCTTGTAAAGACACTTCAGGACTGATGTCACAGATCTAGGAAAAAAGAGGCATAGACTTTTTTTAATGTTATGTCAACTGATCATTTAAAAGAACAGGTATTTCTGGAAGTTGGGGTGTCTACAGTATTTGAGAATTTGAATATTTGAGGACTCTGGCTAAATAGTTCAGCACCATAGAAATGCTCTGTGCCCCATTAAAGTCATGCCACACCTGACTCCAGCAATGGTATTTTAATATTGGGACTGTTTGACACTTTCCATGAACAGTATAAGAAGCATTGACTTGTACAGTATTATTTGCACCAGAATAGATCTAGCTTAACAAAACTACTTGAGAAGAAAGTAATCCCTTCAGTTTCTAATGGAGTTCCAGAACACCTATTTTAACCAAATAGTTATGTCACTTATCAAGACCTAATATATAAATTGTTCCTGATTTGGGCGACACGGAAACTTGAAATGTGTTCTTCACACTGCATACTCTAATTAATCAATCTTTTCATTAATTGATGGTGGATTTATTTTGTGGGGGTGTATATGTGTGATTTACAGTACCAGGGAGAGAAGCACATTTATTGAAATAGACGTGATAGACTAGTGACAGAAGCATCTAGCTTCAAGCACAGAGAAGTCTTCAGCTTGTCTGTTACATTGCAAGGACAGCTCCTGTTTTGAAAGGTACAAGTGCTCACGCATGGAGAATTTCAGCTGTAGCTGAGTGGAAAAAAGGTAGCAGCACACAAGCTACAGGACAGAAGTAAGATTCAGAACTTTTCTCCTCTGTCCTCTTTTACTAGAGTTCCAGTGCTGAATCAAAAAAAAAAAAAAAAAAAAAAAAAAAGGTCTTCTGAAGTACCTACCGATTTCCAGTACAATTAGATGTCAGTCTACCACGGCCCAATAGGACTTACTGAGTCTGTCTGGGTTATTTTTATACCACCATGTTTTCCAAAGCTTTGTGATTCACCATACTGCGGTGTTGTGTCTCTTAGTGCTTCTTTCTCCCATTTAAAAGAAACCAAACTATTCTGTGCTACACCTGTAAGAGCTTTACTCTGAGGAGTGCAAAGCAGTCCCTTTCCATTCCTGAGAGGCTGTGCTGGTTTATAATTACAAGTGTATTTTGTCACTGAAGACTGCTCTTCTGACTTCCACATTTTCCTGTCCATAGTAGCACAATGTTGACACAGACATAATCTTTCTATAGAGGTAATATATTTTGCACCTGGGAGACAGACATGGAAGACGCATATGCCCATCATGAGGAATTTGTGTCAGCAGAACCTTTTATATTGCTGATAAACTGCCTGAAGCTTGCTTGTGTTGTGCCTTGGGTGGAGTGACCAGTGGCTTGATGTAAGTCCAGGCACATCTGAACAAGATGGCAAATGGGCTGGCTACTGGCCCAAACAGTGCTTTACGGTCAGACTGGACAACAACAATAATTGATCTATTCCAGGTCTTATGCTCTTCTTATTTGGGGGGGGGGGCAGTTCTTAATAACTGTGGCTTATAACTTAGCTTTTCTGAGGTTGCCAAGTCCTTGGTGATTTTTTCATCTAACATAACAAATATGGCCATTTAAAATCTGAGTTCATCTGAAACAACTCCCTTTGCATATTTGCTTCCTGTGAACACAACAGCTTTCCAATAGCTTTTGTTATTCCTGACTTGCAGTCAGTTAATGAATGCTGAATGTTCCGTAGAAGTTCAGAACCAAACCTAGATTACAGTAGGTTTATCCACACCTCCCTCAAGTCAGTTTGCTGTGCCAGTCATAACGCTCCTGCTCTGCAAACTGCTGAGCCACCCTTGCCAAGGCTAACAATTTGTAGGACTCAGTTGGATTGCATGTCCTTCTAATGAAGTCAACCTATTCATTGCTAAATAAACTGCTGGATAAGTAGGTAAGCAAACTGTAGCTCTGATCATAATGCTGAAATGGATGATGCCCCCTGGCCTGGCATAAAAAAGCCGTTCCTGACTCATGGGTCACCTTCTGACTAACTATAGAAGCTAGGAAGCAGATAGATCTAATCTTCCATAATAAAGAATGAATAATGAATGAATATTTCTGGATCCACAACTTAAACAACTTACCTGGTACTAGCAATATGAACTTCAGGGGGAAGGAATACACTTTTCCACTGTATTTTTTAAAACTTTTCAATGAATGGCTACCAGCAGCAGCAGTGCAAATCTCAGACTTCCGTTCCCCTAAGTGGAACGTCACTTTTTCAGATTTTGTCAAACACTGCAATTTGAAGACCAGGTTCCTGCTTGCTGTAATCATGTCTCTCTTCCCTGCACATAAGTCAGTAAGACTACAAAAGTAACACTGACAAATCCATGCAGGATTTCAGTGATTTCTACTCCCTCCCCAGCCCAGATTTCTTATTTTTTGCATCACGTTGGATGTCTGTCCTGGATATCGTAACATTCCTTCTTCTATAGTCAAGCGGATATGTTCAAAAACTTGTGAAACAAGGGTTGCCCGAAACACAGGAGGGACAGTTCAGTCTGAACAATTCTACAGATGGCACACTGCTAGCAATTAAACCTTCCAGACACAAGCGACGTATCTTAAAAGTGTTTTAAAGATGGCTCAAAGAACAAGACAAAGAATCAGCCATATAAAAAGCAATGCTGTGAAGGCAGGCAGACACAAGCTATCCTTGCCTAGTGGCTTAGCTGTGAGGCTGCGTTATGCCTCTAGATGCTTGGCAGACTGTTCCTGACTGAGCCTGTGCTGTCTGTTCCAGTGCTACGCCCCATACATTATTTGTCTTGTAAGCTTTTAAATTCCAGTTTGATAATACTTCGTGCTCTGTCAGAACCTTTGTTAATATAATTATCTACATTATCTATATATGAAATACTGTATAGCATGTGGGAGCTGTAGTGAGCCAGTCTGACATTATTTTTGCTATGCTTGTTAAATGTTATATGAGACAGGTGAACTGTCTGATGATGAGACTAAGCATCTCTTCTAGAAAGTGAAATACATTTGCCTTAAAAGCTCTTTTAGAAGAGTAATTTAGCAGGAATTGACAAAGGCCCTTTGCAGCAGAGGAACAGGAGTTGTTTGCAGGGTTTTAGTATTGACTGCACTGGGAAGTAGAGAGGGATGTAGCTAATTTTTCTGGCTTTAGCAGTTACAGTATGCTGTCATGTCTCTAGCTTCTCTTACTTAAAAGCTCAGCCTGCTGTCTTCGAACCATCTGATATAATGACCCCAGTACTGCCAATGGCAGTACTTTTATCAGACAGGATTTCTTCTTAGAAAACATCTTGTTTGTGTGACGACCTCAACACAATTTCCACTCCAATGTGCTGTTTCACTAAATTGACTGTTACTCCCCATGTATTATATAGCTCACTATCTTGTAGACTTTTGTCTACAAGACAACTTGCATTCAAGACTGAATCTACTGATACCATAATGACCAAGTAAGCAAAGATCTTGAAATGTGCTGTCATCTCAAGACATTGAGATAGAAGAACTCGGCTCTCATATTCCAAATGAACTTAACAGACTGACAGACTGCCCAAGACTATACGAAGAAGCACAGTGTAAATAACAGATCATCCATCCTCTTTGGAACTCCAGAAATCAGTTTAGTTTCTTAATCAATGACGATTAAAATGTCCTTTAACATTATTCAAGCACGTGAAGTGATGCTCAGGCAAGAATTTTCTTTACAGAGCAGTAAATAAATGGACCCCTCCTTTGCAAATGCATTCAGGCAATGCCCCAGCTACTATAAGGTCTAATAATCATTAGAATCACACCACCAATTAATCCAAATGTCCTGGCTGCAACCCAGCCATAGTAAAGTAGTTCCACCTGGCTATCTAAACTCCTTTCATAGTTGCAGTGGGTTTGATGCTCCTATTCTAATAGAGACAGCACATCCACTGAAGGGCCTGATACTGCAGCTTTTTCCCCTTCACACTTTAGTTGTGCTAGGAACTACTATGCCTGCTTGAAAGAGCATGCCGCCCTCTGAGCAGACTACTTAAACACAGTTAGCATGTACATTTCGGTTGCTTTTAACTGCATTCAGTTTGGTGCTGCTAATGCCTTCCTGAACGAGGATCTGACTACTGAAAGGAGTAGCTAGACATCTTATAGGCTTTTTCAAGTCCTTCCTGGGTCAGATTTATGATTTTATTAAAAAAAGAAAATCTGCATCAGCTGAACAGTATCACAACTTTCCCTCTTTTATTCCTAGCTATTACCTAACAAGGTAACAGAATGGAGAGCAAACAGCAAAGCAGTGGTGAGATGAAAGAAAACAAGGCGGTGAAGAAAAAAGTGGTGAGTAAATTCAAATCTTCTGTCAACACATTTGTTTGCTATTTGGGGACTGGAGGCAGAAAATAACTTTTTGGAACCTATATGAATACGTGCAGGCACAGGCTTAGTGTCCTAAACACAGGAATGCTGCTGTTTCCTTTCTGCCTTTGATACCTGGACTGCTAATGGGCTTACTGTAAGACGGCACCACAGGCCTCTCATTTTTTCCTGTGTTTCTCTTTAAGATGTATGTCCAGTTTTGAACTAGCCTAAAAAGGGTTTAGGCAAATCATTCTGGGATTACTTGACTTTAGGATTTGACTAAACCCTCCCATTTATGGGAGGGACTCTGTCATTTGAGAGCAGTGGTAACATTTTGAAAGAGAGTTTCTGTGCCTTCAAAAGGAAATTTTGGGAGGATCTATTCTGTGGAAAAAAGCTTTGGTTTTGTCTCTGACACCTTTCTTATACAAGAACCCACAAAGCTGTGTATTATTCTTCTTTTTGCCCCTCCGCTCTGACATGCGCAAGAAGAGCAAAATTATGCTTCTTTCTGTAGGAACATGGAGATTTGAGCAAATGGAGGCTTCCGGGGTGAAAATTTGAGAGGTATAGAGAGCAGCATGTGTTTAGTTTCTGTAACTTCCTAACAGCAGTTGTAAAAGGTCAAAAAATGGGAGTATGTTAAGGTGAGAAACTATGTACGCATTAATCTTATGCGGACATATTATTTGTATTTGAGTACGAACTGAACTACTTGCACTGCGCAATTTAAAATGAAACTAAATAAAATACAGGTGTGTGATTCATCTCAAATGCACTCCATGTATTTTAGAGGCTTGATTCTCCCGACTTGACCCTTTTACTTCTTATGATCATTCAAAGATGTTACAAATTATGTCTGGATCATCTATCTATGATGAAATTTCTCAATAAGTACAATAATTTTACATGTTAATGAGTAGCGTCTGGCTTTCTACTCAAACACCGCTCAGCTTGATCTGAGCCAACATTTCAAAGTTGCTGCATCATAAACTGCTTTCAAACCTGCAGTGCTTTATGGCATTACTTACTGTGGCTTTGAGAGCTCTAAGCTAGTTGTGAGGCATGTAGCCTGTCAGAAGTGGCAACAGCACAGATTTACACAAATATTAACTGCAGTCACCTGGGAATAGTTTCCCTGATGCACTTAATACTCATCCACTGCCAGCTCGAAGGTGTAATTTAACTCTGGGCAGGCCAAGATGCCCATGCTTGTGAATAGGTACCTTCAAAAATAACAGCAGCAGCTTCTACCTTCCACAGGTAGCGCGTCTCATCACCATCTGTTACACAGCTGTAGCATGGCGTGTCAGACCTAAACCCCCTAAGGCTGTGGAAACATCCATGCACCGTGCGGTTAACATCGTAACTGGCTACAGGGCTTGTGGTATCTTCACTTTCCAGCCTCGGCAACACTGGAAAACTCTTCCCCTCCTTACTCTAGTGTCTTGCCTACAGAAAGAGAGCCCAGGTTTCCAGACGGCAGCTGCCGCATCCCCCTACTCCAAGCCGTGGTCCCCCAGCCCCCGTGCCACTCGGTGGAGGGCCGTGAGGGACGCTCAGTCGTGACATTTCCCTGCGCTGGTGGGTAAACCCCTGGTGACATTTCCCTGCCCTGCCTTTACGGGTGGGTAAATCGCTGCTGAGGGAAGGGGCCTGCCGGGGAACCGCACGCGCGGCGCCGCGCACGCACATTTGCTGAAGTCGCGCACAAGCAGGCAGATAGATGAGCTGGGGCTGCCCCGTCCCCTGCGCCCTGCCTGCACCCCCGGGCCCGGGCTCGCTGCCCTCCCGGCG
>JAVJGI010000001.1:52843103-52869301 GCA_035590275.1 Ibycter americanus | reverse complement strand
GCCCGCGTCTCTGCGCTCCCCTGAGATTTCCACAGTTCAGGACAGCCCCCTGTACACCGTGCTGGAGCGCTCTGCTGTGGATCTTGCTTCCCAGAAACGTGGCCTCACCTGCATGAGTGCACGCCCTGAGACCCAGACAGCTCAAAAGCTTGCTTTAGCATTGCTGCGTATCCACGAAGACTGACACGGGTGCCATGTTTCTGTCTGTTCAGCATGTGCGGAACTGTACGTGTGACGGGCCTCCTGTCCAAAGACTTCTGGAGGTGAAAAGAAGGAGGGAAGTGTGCCCCAAAGTCCCTTTCTGTGTCAGGTTTCTTGTTGGGGTGATGGGGACCTGAGGTCCCAAGTGGAGGGAACATAGAATCACAGAATCGTTTATGGGATCAACAAGTCCAGCCGTAAACCCAACACTGCCAAGTCCACCACTAAACCATGTCCCCAAGTGCCACCTCTACACGTCTTTCAAATACCTCCAGGGATAGTGACTCAACCACTTCCACTGGGCAGCCTGTTGCAATGCTTGACCACCCTTTCAGTGAAGAAATTTTTCCCAACGGCCAGTGTCATCCTCTCCCGGCACAACCTGAGGCCATTTCCTCTCATCCTATTGCTTGTTGCTTGAGAGAAGAGACCGACACCAACTTTGCTACAACCTCCTTTCTGGTAGTTGTGGAGAGTGAGAAGGTCCCCCCTGAGCCTCCCTTTCTCCAGGCTAAACAACCCCAGTTCCCTCAGCCGCTTCTCCTAAGAATTGTGCTCCAGACCCTTCACCAGCCCCGTTGCCCTCCTCTGGACACGCTGCAGCACCTCAATGTCTTCCTCGTTCTGAGGGGCCCGCAGGTGAACACAGTAGTCGAGGTGCGGCCTCACCAGTGCCAAGTACAGGGGGATGGTCGCTGCCCTGGCCCTGCTGGCCACACAATTTCTGATACAAGCCAGGATGCTGTTGGCCTTCTTGGCCACCTGGGCACACTGCTGGCTCATATGCAGATGGCCGTTGACCAACACCCCCAGGTCCTTTTCTGCTGGGCAGCTTTGCAGCTGCTCTGCCCCAAGCCTGTAGCGCTGTGTGGGGTTGGTGTGACCCAGGTGCAGGCCCCAGCATGGAGCCTTGTTGAACCTCATACAGTTGGCCTTGGGCCATCGGTCCAGCCTGTCCAGATCCCTCCGCAGAGCCTCCTGCCCTCAAGCAGAGCAACACTCCCACTCAGCTTGGTGTTGTCTGCAAGCTCCCTGAGGGTGCACTGAATCTCCTCGTCCAGATCATTGTTAAAGATATTGAACAGAACTGGCCCCAATACTGAGCTCTGGAGAACACCACCTGTGACCAGCCACCAAGTGGATTTAACTCTTACTCACCACCGCTCTTTGCGCTCAGCTGTCCAGCCAGCTTTTTACACAGCGAACAGTACACACATCCAAGCCATGAGCAGTCAGTTTTTCCAGGAAATGCACTGGGAGATTGTGTCAAATACTTTACTCAAGTCCAGGTAGACAACATCCACAGCTTTTCCCTCATCCACTAAGTGGGTCTTCTTGTAATAGAAGGAGATCAGGTTCGTCAAGCAGGATCAGACTTCTATAACACATGCTGGCTGGGCCTGATCACCTGGTTGTCCTGCACCTGCTATGTGATAACACTCAAGGAGATCTGCTCCATAACTTTCCCTAGCACCAAGGTCAGGCTGTAGAGGATGTATTGGAGAAACTGAAATGGCAGTAGAGGTATGGAATAAAAGTAGTGGTAATACTGTGTCACGTTGCCAAAATACCTTAACATTTGTTCAAGACTGAAGAAATAACTCAAAATAATAGCCTTCATATCACAGTGCAGCTTCTTTTTAAATAGCCTCAGTAAATGGGACTGAGAGCGTTAATGTGACTTTAAGAAAAAAGTAGGTTTTAGGGGGCAAACATGGAACATGCATGCAAAGAATCAGTTATTTGTACCTGACAAACTAGCAGACACTGTAGTAGAAAAGTGAGAATTTGGAGAAGAGCTGGCATGGCTTTTGCGAAGGGGAACTATGACCCGGGCATCTGTCAGAGTTCTCCAGAGTTTCAAGAGGCCCTTGGACTTTCAAAAGATACCCTGGGAGGACCCTTATGGAAAGCTCTTAAGGAAATTAAGCTTCCGTGGGAGAAAAGTGTAGGTCTTAGGATAGCTGAAGCGTTAGAAGAGAGATCTCAGGTTTTCATTTCTTCAGAGAATCAGTTTGTCTGGTGAATAGACTCATATCAGGGTCTTAGGTGTTGAACTTCACGTTTAATACATCATCTTTCATTACTGAAAAGAAATTGCTTACCTTGTTCAGCAACCTGTACTTCATTCAAAAAGCAGGTTATGTAAATTTGAAGGGGAGAAGCTATAACGTACTTAGAAAAGTGATTTGGGATTCTTAATTTGAAGTGTCAGACAGCTAGCTCTTTTTGACTGATACTGTGGGCTTCCCCCCCACCCCCAGTATCAAACAATGGCTGTCAGCTCTTGCCTCCCTCGTCTAACAGTTATTTGTCTTGGATGTAAATTCTTCAGGAGAAAAATGTTGCCTTTCATTGCTTGACTTAGTACGTCCTTGATTTTGCATAGCTGCTAGATGTGGTGCTGTCATAAATACAGTGCAAAAGTGGACACAACCTCCCTTCTTCCCTCAATCCATGAATGCCAATTGTTTTCAGTTCACTCTATCTTGTTTTTTCTAGTGTTATGCGAAAGAATTTATACAATACTGGGTCTTTGGAAAAAATAGACTAATGAAAGGCACTTAATTCTGAGCAAATCTGAGATCTGCATTCTGGGACTGAAACAGAAAACAGAAATGGTGATAAATGTTGTTTCATGGTGAGCACAGTGTAGGGTTTTGCCAAAAGGATTCCTACTTCTATAACTTTTAAAGCATCTTTAAACATTTTCCAGGGAATTTCCCAAGTTACATGTGAACTCCACCTGGCAGGAATTGGTTGCAACTCCCTTCCTCTTCGTTACCTTTGCATTTCTGCCAATTCACCAACTTCTTCAAGACGTTTTCACCTGTACTTGCTACTGGAGCCTCCTTTCCTTCCTTTCCTTCCTTAGTTCCAAGTTATTGGCACTACAGATCCATGAAAAAGCAGTAAAAATATTTGCTCTTAACATAAGACTCTGGTTAATGATCATTGACTAATAGTAGTCAGCATTTAAGAGTTTGTGCATGTTCTGTTTTTAAAAGTCATGGCAAATGCTAGGCAGTGCAGTTTTCCTTGGCTTGCCCAAAAAACTGTTGTGCTAGGATGTGGTATGTCAAATGCCTGAGGTTAAGAGTATGTATGTAAGCAGTGAGCAGAGCTCAGCTGACGTGCAGTACCTTGCCAAGCACAGGTGGCATAATTTTGTGGAGTCTCCCTTCTTAGAGATGCTCAGAAACCTCTGTACACAGTCCTGGGGTCTAGGTGGCCCTGCTTGAGCAGGGGGGTTTGACAGGATGGCCTCCAGAGGTTCTTCCAGCCTCAACCGTTCTGTGATTTTATGTCTGAGCCCTTAGCCCCAGTTCAGGCTGAAATGTTTATATATGTGTACATAGTAAGAGTAAAGCAAACTGTTGTTAATTTTGTACCAACAACCTAAATGGGAACATCCTTGATTAAATTCACATATACCTATGGTTTTTTCTCCACCTTGTTTATGACTGATATGTAGTTAAACATTTGTATGCTTTGACTGGTTCAGTTGGTCTGTATTGCAATTGCATCTAAAAGTGAGGCCCCATTTTCTGGAGGAGGGAGACAGAAGAGCACGGGTGATTCCTGCAAGCAAGCTACTGGGGTTTTTTTGTTCTGTTCCTCTCAGCTGTGTTCTTAAAGTGTGATTTTTAACATGTATTCTTGTTATTATGCATTTTCTTTCAGTATATCAAGAAGTTTTACAATGAAACTTGGGAAAGAAGATATGGTTTCTCAGTGGATGAAGGCACACTGACTCTCCTCTGGTCCATAACTGTTTCTATTTTTGCCATTGGTGGCCTTGTGGGTGCCATTATTGTTACCCCAATTGTGAAGTTCTTTGGACGGTAAGTGTGTTGGAAAACTTGTATTTTCTAAAGCAGTTTCTCACTTAGGCTCTCTAGAAGGCTTTACTTTTCTTTTAAAACCCTCTTCAACAATGCAAATTTAAACATCTTCAAATTATGAAAGCTCATTTCTAAGAGTTCTGAATTTCCAAGAGTAAAATTAGTACCTTTCTCTCTGGCCTTACTGTGCATCATTTGAGTCACAGAAGCGATTTGCTCTGAACAGACAGTGGGTTGAGATGTCAAGGAGGTTGAAGTGTCAAGAGTGGAAAAGGAAAACAATATGAAATAGGAAAGATTTCAGAAAGGATTGGCAGATTCTTGTTTCGCGAGTCTGCTGACTGTTGCTGTACACAGATAAAGCTATCAACATGTCTCATTTGCTTCTCAAGTTTGTTGTCATATGGTAATAAAAATTGGCTTTTTTTTCCCTTCCTTGTGTCAAATTAAAATATAGTTTGAAGAGCTAAACTAGGGTACAGTTCATATTTGGTCTTCCCCAAGCTTGGAGATGCCCTCCCTGCTCTACCAATGCAGTATTTGACCAGGCTTTGACCATAAGGAATATGAGTATTTTAGGAATGTTTGTGCTGATGTGTGTTTGTATTTTTGCTGCAGGTACTAACTAGATATTTCTGTCCAATTTTTGTTTCATACAGTCTTCCAAAGATAATTTTAAAAGTAATTTGTAATTTACCTATATTTAGAAGGGCATGGGAAAAAAAGCCATTATAGCATTAATCTTAACTGCTCATTTGGCTTTTCCTTAATTGTAAATTCTCTATCATTTTATAATTTTTGCTGAGTTAAGTCACTGAAGAAGGTCATCATGGAGGCTTAAATATAAGCATCCACCTCCAATGTTCTTACTTTTCCGTTCTACATTTTTACTGTATCCATCACTTTAGATTGTACTTTCCTGGGGCAGTTTGCCATTCTCCCAACTCCTCCACATAACATTTTTCACATCAAAGAGTATGTTTTCAGCTTCTTCCATTTCATGCTTACAGCAAGTCAGTGTTCTTTGCTCTGTAAATCTCTTACCCATTCTTCATTAATTTAGTCTGTCCCTTTGCTTCACCATTTGATTTTCAATTCTTAAATATTTTTCATAGTCACATGATTTTTTTTTAGGTTGCAATTTCTTCTGTCAGATCATCATTGGCTTTTACACACTTCTTAAATATATGAAACTATGCCTGACTCAGACCAATTAATTCCCAGAATTGTCATTGATTCTTCTTTACTTTATTAAAAAGTGAAGTAAAAAATGGGTCATAGAAGGCTTGAGTTTTTGATGAGGAGTAGAACAGCTTTGCGTGCAGGTTTGTTAAAGTGGTGGTTGATTCAATCATATATATACCACTTCAGTGGGAGCAGATCATATTTCCAGGGCAGAGCTTCAAATTTTGCAGACTCTGCCCCTGTTTATTTTGTTTATCCCTGTTAAACCATGAAAACAGCTCTCTTACAGATATGGTGTACAAGTAATTGGTTAGAGATGGGAAGAGATTGCATCTCTCAGGGATACTGGATAAAGGCTGCTCATCAAAGTGTGGTTGTTGAGTTTGCTGTTCCCACTGCAGTGTGTTCATCTGGTCTAAGAAACCAGACTGACATGTTGGTATGGTAATTGAGGAACATGTTATGAAATGTTGACAGAACAATAAAATACTTTTCTGTTAAATTAGTTGTTCAAGTGTAGGTTGGAGGGTTGTATCTATGATGAAGCTCAGTGCCGTTTACACTGATACAGAATAATGAACTAAGGGGGATCAAAAGCATTACCCAGAAATAATGTATGACTTTAAAAAGAGCACTCTTAAATCATATTGCTGTAAGGTTAATAACATAATTTCCAAATTACCAGATTCCTAGGCCCTACTTACTTCAGAGACACGTAATTTTTTCAAAGGGAGCCTTCATTCACATAAGCTTAAGTCCCATGTTCAGATGTGGATTTGACACTTCATAATTTAAATTCTGTTCTTCTGCTGAAGAGCAGCTGCTGTTGCATATCCTGAACACCCAGAGTGATACGTTCAGTGGATTGCTTCGGCCCCTGCTAGGGACACATTTGCAGGAGAGGGACAGGGTCTTCCCTCAAGCACAGGGAACCATTTTGAGTATGAAGTGATTAAGGGAATTTATCTGGGTTGTCTCAGTTACCACTTTGTTATTCTGAAGTCATCTACCATAGTTGAAATGGTGATCCAGTATTCAGTCTGTTGCTGGATGTTGTTTAAACACCTAGTTTAAAGAACACGGAGCTTGTTATTTAAACACTTGGTTCCCTTACCATGCTTCTTGTATAAAGTGTCATATTTGCTCCCTAGCAGAACTTCTGGAGTCTTATTACTGTATTTTGAGACAACAATACATTTTTGATGAAACTTTAATTCTATCATTTTCCTAGTTGTGAGTTTTACACAAAAAAATTATAAATTCAAATCCCTAATTAAAGTTACTGCAGCCATGGAGGGCACAGAGTCTCTAGTATTCTGCTCTGGCCTCTGGAACAATCCAATATTATGAGAACAAATGACAACCTTGAAATCACAGGAGATTCACCATCTGTGATTTTGCACAAAGCCAAGGACAATTCTGAGGAAGCAGTTCTCAAGTGCTTTCAATATCCAAAACACCAAAAAAAAAAAAAAAAGGGCAGAAAAAAAATCCTTACAGCTTAGCTCTGTCTGTATCTGGCTGATGGGTGAACTGTCTGGGTCATCTGGGATGCTGATAGAAGCTGATTTCTACTGAGCAAATGGCTCTTCTCTTAGGACTACTTGAGATTGAGTACAGGATTGGAAGTTACATTCCGGCAGCAGCAGTACAGATCATCAGTCTTAGAGAGAACCGGTTTTGGCGCTAAGCTGCAAAACTTACTGTTTCACTTAGGATGTAGCTGCTTGTGACAAGTGCTCTGTGCTCAGTCAGAAGTTTTTGAAAGCATCTTCCTTTTGGAATGCATAAATGCTTTATTTCTTTTGGCTGGAGAGAATTCTGAATAATTTGAATGGAAGGAACATAAATTTTCGTATCTAAATGAATGCTGGTCTGGTATTAGTGCAGTAGCTGCAGCAGAAATGTTTAGGCTCTGGACTGGAACTTGAGTCCAGGTTCACTTTCCCAGGTCTAGCACTGTTTTGCATGTTAGCTTTGGGTTGAGTCCACTTCGCTATCTATTCCTCTGTTTACTCAGTTACAGAAATAGGGTTATTGATGTGCTCTATAACCTTCAGCGAGACTGAAAAATGAAATGTGCTATGTGAGTGTGATATATATACTGCGATAGGTTTCATGTACCATTTGGACAATTGCTTGATCAGTTTGTGATTTGGGATGTGAGAGAAATTGTTAGGCTGACCAACACGTGTGTGTCTTTTGTTATGGTGGCTTAGTGTTGAAGTTTGCACAGTTACACTTTGTAAGCGTGGTGAGCACGGTTATCTGACAAGATTGGTTGGACGTTCCAAAGGGAAGAGTGTGCTGCGGTGCTTTATGAGGTGTGGTATCTTTATATCACTTATATTAGAGCTATACAAGCAGTGGTTTGTTGAGGTTTTTTGATTTCCTTCTTTTCCCTGTGCCTTGTTGCGAAAGTAATGCAATATTGGCCCACGTGACCAGGAAAGCAAAGGGGTCTTTTTATGATTTTAGCGATTTTGAATGTAATATGTGATTGGAAGTAAACTCAGACTGGCATGGGCAGTTTGGAGGGTTTTGCTGTGTTTTGTTCTCAGCAGCTATGAGAAGTTGTTCCCGCTATTTATGTTTATAGTGGCTTGGCCACAGCTGGCAGCCAAGCACCCACTCAGCTGCTTGTCACTCCCCATCCCCCAGGTGGGACAGTGGGACTGGGGAGAAATAGGAGGAACAGGAGTGAGAAGACTCATGGATCAAACTAAAGAAAGGGAAAACACTTACCAGTTACTGTCACAGGCAAACCAGACTCAGCTTGGGGAATTTAACTAAATTTATTGCCATTTAGCTTAAATATTTAGTTACTGATCAGGTGTTGGGGAAAAAAGACAAACATTGGGACACCTTTCCTCCCACTTTCCCAGGCTGAACATCACTCCAGGCTCCTCTCCTCCCTCTTGGTACCATATCAGGTCATGCTCAGTCCTTTCAGTGAGAGAACGGGCAGTGCAGGGGTTCAGGGTCAGCATGTAGCAACTTCGCTCTGCCGCTCCTTGCTTCTCACTCTCCTCCTGTGCTCCAGCACGGGTCCTCCGTGGGCCACAGTCTCTCAGATGACATACCTGCTCAGTCCTGGAGCACCTTCTCTTCCACTGACCTTGTTACTGCCTCGTTCCATCTCCTCAGAGGAGCCACCCCTGCAGCCCCTTCACTAACAAAACCTTGCCACAGACACCCAGCACAGTGTTTTCATCACCAAATATTGGCATGCTTTATATAGTAACACTCTAAACAGCCTATTACTGTCTTGTTTTTATTTTTTTTCATCTGGCAAACACAAAATCTTTTGTTTTTATCTTGGTTACTTAGGCTGCGCTTTCCTGTTCTTTGCTGCATAGCATAAGGGTTGCTGGCCAACTTTTTCTATATAGAGAGATATATTGTAGGTTTTATTTAAATTAAAGAAGAGGAAAGTAGTATCTTCAGATGAATTTATAGCACTTGTTTGACCTGAATGAACATTCTGTTTCCGTTTTTTGCATTATTTATACCCCTTCAGACCTCTCAAATTATATCAAACAGAAAGTCACATTCAAACAGAAAAATCTGTTTCAAATGGTACAATCATCACTCTTGACAGCTATGTTGTATAAATATATAGTCTAAATCTCATTTTTTGATCTTCATGTTATTCATTCAGTGTTCAAAAATCACTAGAAAGCAGGAAAAATTAAAAATATGACTATTAAAATATTTCCTGTCAAAAATTTATTGATCTGTTCTAAGAAGTTGGATGACTTGTTCAATGAATGGGAGATTTCCAGTTGGTACCTGTGTGTTGAACTTGAGAAGAATGAGGACTGGTGGGTTGGTTTGTTACCTGCTTTGGAAAATAAAAGTTAGACTGCCTTTCTGGTCATTCATCCTCTTTTGCATGGAAATTACAACATACAAAGATTGAAAATCCATTGAGAGTACTAAAAATTTAATACCACTTCAGTTTTGTAATAAAATTGGTGTATTCTCAGCCTGTGTCATTTACTGCCAAAGTTAATGGATTCCTCATAATCATCAGTGGTGTTTATCTCCAAGTAAATTTGTTTTCATATCGGTTGTTTCCTTCATATGTTGTTGTGATTGGGATTGGAGCCTTCGTTATTGAGTTGTACCTCTAGAGCCAAAACAAGACTGTGCTGAATTATGTGACTGCTAAACCTGGTAAAGACAAAGCTCTGTTGCTTTACCAAATGTAGCTAAGTGAGGTGACTCACAGATGGAAAACATAGGGTATGATCATTCATTTGCTGCAGAGTTGTGAAAATTACAGTGTTTTGTCGTGTGTTAGATCATAAGCAATGCACAGCAGCTGTCCCATTGTGATGTGCTGTAAAGAGGCCACCACATCTCCAGCAGATATCCCTGGGACCCTGCCTGGGAATCATAAGAAACTTTTTGAGTTGCTCGCAAGGCTGAACCTGATGATAATGGCTTCTTCAGCTATTCACTGGCAGGCTGTAATTTAGCAAAACGCTCTTAAATCAATATTTATGAAGAGTAGTGTGTAAAGTAGCAGTGATTCTCTTGAGTTCAGGGTGGGTTTTCTACTTCATCTTTCGATAGACCATCATTGCAGGAGAACTGTTCATCTTATACCTTTAACCACTTTTCTTCCATGTGTTCAGGAAATGAGTCCTTGGATGTCAGTGTTTGCATCTGACTGTAAGGACCCATTAAATTCTACTAATTTCTTCTGTAAAGTATTTCCTTCTGCAGAAGTTATGAGACTTACAAGTCCCTTTTGAATTAATGAGTCCCTCAAACTTGAGCAGAAAGTTCTGAAAGATGAAAACTGTAAGAAGTACAGCTGTTGTTATAGTGCAAATGAGAAATTGAGATGTTTTTAAAATAGATTTTTGTGATTTTGTTTGTATTTTTTAAACAAAATAGTAGTTTTCCATAAAGAATATTTCTTTTCTTTAAAAAAAACATTTGTGTCATGTTTCGTTTGACTGCTATAGAATGAAATAATTTCAAAATTGGGAAACAAAATTGGGAAAAAGTGAATTTCTGTTTTGATTAATTTCAACAATTTTTGGAAAAAGGTTGATCTTTATCACTTGTGTGAGCCCAAGTGGTTTTTCTAACTCTACAAGGAATAAGTAATTTTCCTAAATGTATGTTTTTAGGATTTAAGGATGAATTATAATGACATAAATATGTCAGTGTTGGGGAGTTCTCAAAATGGCAATAACTGTATGTAGCTTAAAAAAGCCTGTAGTTATATCAGCTTATTGCTATTTGAAGTATATTCTCTGGTTCCTACATGCATACATTTACCCAGAGTATGCTTGTTTAGTTCATATTCATACACAGAGACTTGGGCATGGCACTTGAGTTCTTAGGATGTGTAGGATGGCTAATTGCCATGCCTTTGAAGTACAGCTCTTCAGTTAACTGTGATATGATTTATTTTAAAGCTGTGGTATAGGTTTGGAGCTGTATACATTTGGTATTTTGGAACTCCACACAACATCCAAGAGACAGTGTTTGTTAGGCACTTTTTGATTTTATTTATGGATATTTAAGAATAATAGCCTAGTGTGATATGACTATGACTAGATCTAACTGTTGTGATGCTGGTATCTACATAAAATATCTTTTCCTTTTAGGAAATGTACGTTGCTGCTCAATAATGTGTTTGCAGTGACAGCTGCATTGTTGATGTCCCTGTCCTTGTTAGCAGGATCATTTGAAATGCTCATACTGGGCCGAGTTATAATGGGTGTTGATGCAGGTAAGCTTTTATCATGCTGTACTTACCTGAAATGCTTACGCAATGCATAATCTATCTCCTCTCCCCCAGTTAGATCTTTCTTTGCTTTAAAGAGGCATTTCAGGGACTAACCACACTGATGGGGACAAAACAGCTGACTAAGAAGTTGTTGGATCCCATGCTAATACCAGTAGGATTAAATGGAAGGTTTGATACATCATCATTTGCTCCTAGCAACACGGTCTTCCCCATTTAAAAGTAAACCATGGAGGCACTGCTGCACCAGAATAGTCTTGCAGCAAGCAGCAAGGGTCTCAGCAACTTCACAGGTTGCTAGATGGTGAAAAATATTTACCTAATATGCAGACGGACTTAATGATGATTAAGTGTAATTATGTGACTAAATAATGGAAAGTGCTCTGACTTTTGCATCGCTATGCCCCCTTTTTGGCAAGCTTTGGCTATGTTAGTAAGCACAAACTGTGGTTGTTTGAAAGTGAATGTGTTTGTCACTTGCAATGTGAAGTTCATGGGTAATTTTGGTACTGACTGCTAATTTTTGTCTCAAATCGCCACCATACTTCTGGAGCTGTGTAAATATTGTCAGTATAATGCATTTGTTTTCTCCTAGCTTTGGGCAGCATTCTCACGCTTAATTTATACCTGCTACTAAGAGTTCATTGCAGCTGTAAGCCTGTATTGAGAGGAACGTCTGCTAATACCATTTACAGTAAAAACATTTCATCTGACTCTGTCTGCTTTCTCTGCCTGATGCATTGGGGTGGTTTTTTTCCTTACCTGTACCAGTGCTAACTTGATTTTGCTAGCTTTGGGATGAGCAAATTTAAAACATAAAATGTGTTCTCCAGGTGATACTCATCTATGAGTAACCGTTGGTGCATTTCATCAAATAGCAGCCTACTCGCAGCACTGTAGATCTCTAACAGATAATCAATCTCATGGTCATTAAATGGTGCAAGAGTAATTAGGCGTGTGAAGAAGATAATTCGTATTATCCGTGGACAGATACAATTCTGTTCTTGGCGTGTTTTTATGCCACTCTTGTGAGCAGATTAGCACTTTGACTTCTTTCAATAGATGTTTGTTTCATACCTGGCATAATGAAAAGGCAATTTGACGTAATATATGGGCTTTTTCTTCCTTCATAGGCATTTCTCTGAGTGCCCTTCCCATGTATTTGAGTGAAATATCTCCTAAGGAAATCCGTGGTTCATTGGGTCAGGTCACAGCAATTTTCATCTGTATTGGTGTTTTCACTGGTCAAGTTTTGGGGCTGCCAGAAATATTTGGGCAAGTAAGTATTTAACAGATATTTTCTGTGAAAGAACACAAGCATGCTTAAAGTGTTATATTTTCATATTTTGACTGAGTTCCTTACAAAAGTGCAAGCCAGAAAGATTTTTTTTGTTTGTTTTGAAACAGTTTGAAAAGTGGTGTCTTCTGTATCTTTTAAAAGCATGTGTGTGTGACTGAGTTTGGTAGTTGTGGCATGCAGTTTTAACAGCTTGAGAAGCTTGTGTGTGTGTACATACATAGATGTCGTGTGAGTCCCCTTCTTGATATACGTTTATTTTTGCTGCTTTATGGTTTCTTTGTGCATTGTGGAAGTGCTTAAGGGTTTTTTGTGGTTTTCATTTGTAATTTTTCAATGTGAGATAGAACTGGAAAAGGCTTGGTTAAAGTTTGTGTGAGGACCTGAATAGGAAAACTCTTGCTCAACGATTGTAGTGTTCCTTGTAATGCACTCTTCCTTTTAGACTAAGAGGTGGAAGAGCAGAGTTAATACATACCTTTATGGAAAGAGATTATCTGTTCTGATGCAAGAGGTTATCTTGCTTTCGTAAACTGAGATTAACTTGTTGGCCACTGGATGTCATCATTACTCTGAATAAAGGAAGTCAGGGTTTATTCAGGCTGGCATTTAGAAATACTTTTCATCCGGAGATGAATCTTCAAGGCAGTGTGGAGGAAATGTCTGCATCAGTCCTCTCACAATGAAACCTGAAATAAGAATCCCTTCTGACAGCCAGAAAAAGTAGTAAACAGTTGAAAAGTGAGGAGAGCTTGTCCTGTGTCCATCCAAATTCAACTCCTTTGTAAATACACGATACCATCCTCCCTGACACTTTTTATTTTTGTCTGACTGGCTCTCCTATACTGTCTCTTTATCCTTGGGCTCACTTACCCTGTTCAGCTCTCTGATGGCAAATGGCTTGATTCAATTTACCCTTTATTGAAGGACAGATTACTGCTGCTCCCCCGCCAAAGCAACAGATTTTAGGAAAAAGCTTAAAATGGCTTTCACTGACCTTAATTGTGTGGCTTCTACAGATGTCTCTTCTCTTGCTTTGAAAGCTAGTCTGTTACAAACAAGTGTATTAAATGTCAAGAGGCTGATGCAATTGTTTAGAATTTATGTCAGCCCTTATGTAGTAGGGTTTTTTGTTTTGTGGGGGTTTGGGTTTCTTTTTTTTGAAATATGCGTACACTAAAGGTGAGGTGTCATGCAGTTTCTTATTTCCTTGTTAGGTCTTTGGGAGATTTTGAATAGTAAATACTTATTCCTTGGTGTCAGCTCATTCTTGTTCTTTTTACTTCTTTTCTCCCCTTCCCTTCCTCCTGACTGTTGTCTCTACCAAATTATTGAGGTTGCGTTTCTGCTTATACAACCTGCTTTATTGCGCAGTTAATTAATATTACACTAATAAGGATAGCCATTAATTTATGTAAGAAGAAATACACTTTGTCTGTAGAATTAGTTCTTTTCAGGATGGGAAACATCAGCATGTAAAAGGAGCAAAGTTTTGGCTGGTGTGAACTAGCGTATTTCCAGCAAAATCATTGGAGCCAGCTTTAATTTTCCATTTGGGTATGTGGGTGTTTTTTGCTTTTAATATGTTACTAAAATTCAGCACTGAGGGGAAACCTCAGGCTGTTTGAAAGATGATTTCTAGTGCAGTTTTAGCCTTCTCTGAAGGTTTTATCAAAATTCTGTTGTTTTCAGTCAAGCCAGGATTTTCTTCCCTAGCTTCATGTGGTTCCCACTGAAGTCAGTGGGAGGTTTGCACCAGGAACAGCAGTCATTGCCACGGGATGTTCCTGCAGAGGGTGTGTGTGATGAGTTCACTTCTGTTGAAGCTGGTCGGTGGCAAACATGGTGTCCTTTAGTCCCTGCAACACTTTCCTTTCTCTCCTCCCCAGCAGACACCTTGGTCCAATTTCTGTCACTTTGATTTGATCACGTTCAAAAGTAGGTCCAAGATGTTTGCAGGCTATTTTCTAGTTGTCGTCTTCTCTCTGATTGATGTCATGACTTCTGTTCACTAATGATGTAAAAACTTCTTAGCAATTCGTTCCCATGTTATTTAATCTTTTTCGCTCCCTTTTCTTCTGTTGGAGAAATCTTTGTTGCATTTGAAGTGAGGCCAGTATTCCAGGCCCACGGCCACCATATTTTGGAGACAGTTATGCATTCATGGTGTATTATTGATTTCAGCTATAACTGGGAGGCAAACTCGTTTTCCTTAGAAGCCTGAGGTCATTTGCATTATACTTAAGCCACTATGTAATAAACCAACCTGTGGTATAATTCTGCCTTTGTAAAATTCATGAACTGTTTAAAGCAATTAGACAGGGAAGTTGTGATCAGTAAGAGCTTGTTGCCCGTGGTCACTGTTCTGCACAACTACTTGCAGTAGCGTGTGGAGAAGCACCTTTGTTAAGTCTGTCTAACAATGTTCAGCATTAATGATCGTGTAAAACCTCACAGGAGTATTTTTTTGTTGCTCCGTGGTTGGTTGGTTGTTTCTATCAGAATTTGTTATAAATAATACTAATTACAAGTACTTGTTTTCTGTCACGGTTTCATAACAATTTTCTCCTAAGCTCTATCATGTATCTATTACTTGTAACTTGAGCAAGTATCTGAGAGTTTATTAACCGTGGTATCTAAGCAATGATGGTTTTGAAGAAAGGAAGGGCAAAGACCCAGCTGGAACAGGAATGGACACTGGGAGGGCTGCAGGCATGGCTGAGATCCTGGCTTGTACGAGGAGGTGACAGCAACATCGCTTCTGCGGCCAGGTAAATAGAGGGAAGAGAGAGGAACGAACTGCACCATGTTAACATAAGGAAGAACTGCATAAGGAATAAATAGCTTAATCTCAAGGACAATATGACTACAAGAAGAACATTTTATAAATGCTCTGTGAGTAATTGTATGCTGAAATTCAGCAGAGTCATATTTGGAACAGACTCCTGGCTGAAGTAGCTTGAGCAGAAAATTTAACTTTTAAATTGAAGTTTGATGCATTTGTCTGGATTATATGAGGTTATTGCCTTCAGTCGTTCTGTAGAAGTCTCTCCACAGAAAAGGAGAGTGTTTACATCAGCTGTGGGACATAGCCTTACAAGCATTTATTAACAACCTAATTGATAACTTCCTCCCTTACAAAATGCAAGAGTGTTCCTTTAAATGTGGAACTGTGATAAAAATAGCTCAAAGCACTGAGTGTTACTTGAGGCAATACAGAAAGTCCTTACTGCTTTTTGTATTAAGTAAGTTAAGGAGACCCAATTTTAGCAATTTTTTATTTATGAAGACCAGCCCAGGTGAAGCAGGAGGCGTATGGGCAGCCCCAGGTCTGGTGCTGGGGGGCGATGGTTAGCTTTGGCTGTGCTACTGTCTTAAGGCTGGTTGGCTGTTTCCTATTCCTTCAGCCTTCCCAAGCTTTCTACTGGAAGTAGAGATTTCCTTCTAATACCTTTTTCATACCAGTCTGTCAACTTACTTTCTTCTGGTCAACTGTTAATAATCCCTTAATATCTTTCTAACTGTTATTGATCCCTTAATATCTTTCGCTTTCCCTTTCCCTTCTGCCCCCTGCCCAGCACCTACTTCGGTGTGCTTCATTTCTCCTCCCCCTATCACTTGTGATCTTTCTGTTTCAGGTTAGACTTCATCTCCTCTAGTAAAACAAGCTCTTCAATCTCTTTCTCATTCTATGTGCCTTTCTCTATAATAGTTCTCATTTTAAATTTGAACGCAGGAGAACAGGATTATACAGATAACCCAGATGAAATTATACTTTTAAAAATAGAACTATATGAAATACTTATTTCCTGGTTTTCCTGGAAATGTTTTGGCTGAGGTGTTACAGAAATGCATTTACTTTCTTTTTGTGTCATGCCATATTGACATGAACTTGTCAAACACTAGTACATCCAATTTTAGAATTATAGTACAAAAGAGCAGATGCAAAAAAAAAAAAAAAATCTAATAATGATTGTACAACTTAAATACAAGCATTCCTTTGGATTCTTAATATATAGGCTTTTATTCTATTTGTGTCCAAAGGTACTAATTTTATAGTATTGAGTCTGAAGAAGGTGTTCCATTAGCATGCAATGCTTACTAAGAGTGATTACTTGAAGGACAAAAGTTGCAGTGGTGGCAATGGTCCTCTGCTGCTGCTCTTACTTTCTTTCCCCTGTCTTAATTCCCTCCCATCCAACAAGTCCCAGAAATGCTTTTTATTCAAGATTCTAATTTTGTAGGACATAACCTATGGGAAACTGCATGTCTCTGTTGAGGTTTGGGAAATTGCACAATGGTAAAGCTGGCTGGTGATCAGGCTACAGAGCACGACTTTACATGCTTGTGACCTGCTTCTCTCCACCACCCTGACTGCTGACAGCAGTGTGCTTGTTTTCATGTGCTAGCATCTTGGTTTAGTCTTCTGTAAGCCAGAGCCCTTAATTCTTCAGGAAGCCATGGCAACTGTAGATGACAACTTGGTGCTGGCCCACAGGTGTGCAATCACATTGTCTGCTGTAATGTGGGCACTGAATTATTGCTACTGGCTACAAGATTATTTAATTTGAGGCATTTTTGGTTGTATAGCATGTGCAGCTTTCCGTATGTCTGACTGAAGGAAAAAACGGGTAAGGAGGAATTGTTTCAGACCTGTCACTTCTTTGAACACTGCCCTTCAGGTGTTTCCATTCTCTCTTATTTCTGTGATTCTGCAATTTAATCACCCAGCCCATTTTTCTGACAGATTGTTCCCTGCAAAGCAAAGGCCAGTGCACTGTCAACTTCAGTTTTGAAAATTCAAATTTCCACTTACTGTCTTGGGGGAATACTGTCTGGGCTGATTCTGCCGTATTTTGTGTCTCCTTAGGTATCTCTCTGTAACTAGCTCATCTAGTTCCTCCTGCATGTAATGTCCTGCTTCAAAGGTTTCCCTTAAGATGGTAACATGTTTTAAATGTTGTAGACCACCAGGCTGTCTCTTCTATTGCTTCATCTTGTTTAATGAAGGTGGGCTTTAATATTTCTTTAAACGATGGAGGATTTAGTTTATGAATACATTTGCTGTAGTTACTATGTTCCTATTTTTTTTTATACATTCAGCCTTAGTATCTCTTTCATCTGCATACAGGTATGAGAAAGGGGAGAAAAAAATGTTTCATAGTGTGTATATGTATTTAGGACAGATAAAACTGGAATTGTTGCCTGTTGCCATGTTTTCCTCAGACTTCTGCTTTGAGCCCCGTTTCCCATGCGTGGTGTGTAAGGTTTAGCCAAGCTGTAGTTGTTTCCCCTGGAGTTGCCCCCTGTGGCTGGCTGGCTCTGGCTGCTCCTCTGACTGGAACAGTTGTTTGCCATAGGTAGGCCAATGGAAAAATAGATTTTGTTTACTTCAGGAACCCTGTTTTGTACACTTCTTGTGTTTCTAGGTCATGCAGCCACAAGCTTGTCTAAATGTGTTGCACTGTTTCATAGTGTTTTCTCAAAAGTGAGTTCATTACCCATTGTGCAAAATCGAAGAGAAAATCTAAGAATATGAGATACTGCCTTTAATACAAAGTTGCACAAGTTTGGGTGCTAGGTGGACTAGCACACCTTGGTGGTTTCCACAATCAAATTTATACACGATTATATGAATATTAATTTGTTAACTTCCAACCCTCTAACACTGATTGGATAGTACTCTACATAATGGTTACACAATCTTACTCGTTACTTATGCATACTTACATATGCTTCTTGAGGAAAGGTCTCTTTGTGAGCTAGGGTATCTGGTGTAAGGGGAGTTGTTTTTAGTATTATAATGAAGGTAATTTGCTTAAGGACACATCTTTGGCTATTTGTCCAACAAGGATCAGATATATCTTGATTAAAATAGTCTTGTGTTGCTCACTTTTCAGGATGTAATTGTTCTTCAAAGTCACCTTGTCCTAAGCAGCAATTACTTCAGCTAATCATCTGGTTACAAAAATTGATAACAGTAGTAGATAGGATGTTGTCCTAAAAACCTTGCTTTGCTTGCATCCTAAGACTTACTAGGGCAACACTTTCTGAATAATCCCTATTGCTGCTGTAAGTGTTTCCCGAAAAAAAAATAGAGCAAACAGAAAAACTCTAAAATTCCCAGTGTGTCCATCTCTTGAATGTTGCAGGTAGTTTTGGCCATCCCGCTTTATACATGTAATCGAATAATACAGGGTACAGGAGGGAGCATCAGTGATCAGAGGTGGAAAGTGGTTCTTCAGGAGAAAAGGCTGGGTTGAGGCTCGGCAGCTCTTACAGGTAACCCCATGCTGGGCAACCACTTCAGGCAATGCAAAACAAAGTACACCAGAGAAGACTCAGAATTTGTCTTTAGGTGACATGCTGTCTTTGTCTAGATTTTCCTTGATCTTTCTTTAAATACCTTTGGAATTTGTCATGTTGCAAAACTGTTGTATAAGTGGTTATGGCTATGAACTTTATTAATTGGATGTTGTCTTTGTCATTGAAACAACATGAATTAGAGTTTTACATTCCACTTTTTTGAGGACTTTGAGCAGCTTTAATGCCTATCTGGCTAGAGGTTACCAATTTTTAAAAAAGAAGTTAGCTGGAAATAAATCTTTGGCACATGGTGATCCTGGCGAAACTGTCCTCCCCCCCACAACTGATTATTTTAGCAAAGAAATTCAGTTGTTGACATAAATATCAATTTCTACAGCAAAATGAGCTAAGTTTAGGAAAGGACTAATGAACTTCATAGACACTGTACTATATGTCTAATACGGAAAGACCTCTGTGATGAGTCCCTTTCAAGTTAGTTCTTTACACAAGTGGACCTTGCTAAGGAATAATTGTGATTTTTTTTTTTATTTTTTAAAAATCAAACTAAGAACTTCTGTAGATGCTGTGTCAAACTAATTTTCTTTACAAGATCTCTTTAAAATGACGTATTTGAAGTGATAGATAGTTGTGTATTTAGGAGATTCTATATAGGATTCTTTCATTTTGTTTTACCAAGTTCTTTTAAAAGAAGTCCTTCACTTTCACTAAATTAGACAGTGATGGAATAGGTAGTTGTACAGCCTGTGCAGTTGAAGGATGTTCTGAAAACTAAGCTTTGATTTTACTTGTCAAAGATTAATTTTTAGTGTGTTTTTTCCCTTGGGTTTTTTTTAGCTGATCCTTCTTCCTCAGACTCTTGACTCAGATTCAGGGATTCTTTAAAAACTGTCAGTAAATTATAGATGAGGAAAGAAAGCAATTCAGGATTGCTCTGGGGACCTGCAGCCTGCAGGTGGACACTAATGACAAAATGGTCTGGTGGAGATGCTCTGGAAATGAATCTTACACATTAGCATAACACAAAATATGAATCAACCAGTTTCCTCATATTTTCCTGTGAGCTCTTTTATTCTATACGTTTGTCTTCCCCTTGAGCCATGATAGTGACTAAAGTTAAAGGTATTTATCTTTCAAGTTATTAGTGGGAATTTATTTTGGAATGTAGAGACAGGTGAACAGTTGCAACTGCATGAAGTATCTTGGAAATGAAAGCAGTTTATGCCTCATGGATGCATGCTGTTTACAGAATATAAAAAGGTGCTGGTAACTTTCATTAGAGTAGGACAAAAGCATCCACTAGTTTAGCATTTTCCAGAATCACTTGAATTCCCAAAGTATCCTGTTACCAATAATTTCAAACATCTGGCTGTGTGGAATAGAGAAATGTAACATCTTCATTCTGCCTAGTTATATTCTAGAAATATAACAGAGTGAGGCAAAGTCTAGTTGGAGGCCAGTAATCAGTGGTATACCCCAGGGGTTAATACTGGCTCCAGTCCTGTTCAGTATCTTCATTAATGACCCAGATGATGGTGCAGAGTGCGTCCTCAGCAAGTTTTAAGAGGACACCGAACTAGGAGATGTGGTTGATATGCCAGGCAGTCGTGCTGCCATCCAGAGGGACCTTGACAGACTGGAGAAATGGGCTGACAGAATCTTCATGAAGTTCAACAAGGAGGGGTGCAAAGTCCTGCACCTGGGGAGAAACAACCCCAGGCATCAGTATATGCTGGGGGCCACCCAGCTGGAATGCAGCTTGACAGAAAAGACCTGGGGTCTTGGTGGACACCAAGTTGAACGTGAGCCAGCAATGTGCTTTTGTGGCAAAGAAGGTGAGTGGGTTCCTGGGCTGCATTAGGAGGAGTGCTGCCAGCAGGGACGGGATTCTTTGCCTCTACTCAGCACTGGTGAGGCCACACCTGGAGTGCTGTGTCCAGTACTGGGCTCCTCAGTACAAGGGAGATATGGACAAGCTGGAGGGAGTCCAGAGCAGGACCACTAAGATGATGAAGGGACTGGAGCACTGAGGAAAGGCTGAGAGAGCTGGGACTGTTCAGCCTGGAGAAGGTTCAGCTCAGGAGGATCATATCAATGTATATAAATACCTGAAGGAAGACTGTAAGGAAGACAGCCAAACTCTTTTCAGCGGTGCCTAGGACAGGACCAGAGGCAACAGACACAAACTGAAATGCAGGAGGTTCCCTCTGAACATCAGGAAACACCTCCTCTTTTTTATTGAGAGGGTGACCAAGCACTGGCACAGGTTGCCCAGAGAGGCCATGGAGCTCCCATCCCTGGAGATACTTAAAAGCTGTCTGGACCTGGTCCTGGCCAGCCAGCTCTACGTGACCCTGCCTGAGTAGGGAAGGTGGAACAGATGACCTCCAGAGATCCTTTCCAATCTTTCCAGCCTTCTGTGATTCTATGAAATACTAAGTATACGCAGAATTGTATATAACTTTTACAATGCAAAGATCTCAGTGTATTCATGTTGAACTTTTGAAAAGTGATATCCTAAGGCTCTTAAACCTGAACTCAAAGACTTTAACTAAACCATATGCCCAAATATGTGACTAGTCCTGTTAATTTCAGTGGCACAATTTGTATCCTTACAAAGATGCTGCTTTGGGGAGCCTATTGTAGTATATAAATTGCTAGTTCTTAGTAAGATCTTAAGAGCAAAAATTAGTGTAGGAGAGTGGAAAAGTAAACTAGGAATTTAGCTCATCAGTTCTGGTCCCCAATTCTTTTTTCTTTGATCAGGAGTTGCCCAAGTTTGGAGCAAGAGTTTGAGGATGTGGTTTCAAGTACTCCTGTAAATGCTGTACTACTGAGACAGACTTGCAAAAGGTGAGTCCAGGTTACCCTGGTCCCTGCCATTCCTCTGGTCTGTCAGGTTTGTACAGTGTTTCTTAAAACCACAGAAGCAAAGCGTTATATTCTTGACATGAAATGCAAACCTCTGAATTAAAGACTAGAGCCTTCCCAGAAGAGTGTTTTAAAAACTCTGCTAAGGATTCCGGAGACATGTTGGTGCTTGTAAATTGCTGCTCAAATCTACAAGGGGATGGTATCTGCTAAGAATAGCTCAGAAAAACACCCTTACAAAGAAAGGAACTTCCAAACGTGATTGGGTCAAGGGGGAAAGAAACAAAACCAGTAAAACAGAACAAGAAAACATTTCAGCACTTACTCAGATAATCAGTGGTTGCAGCAGGTGTTTGTATGCCTTTTGGAGCCTGGATTGATCCTATGTATCTGGATGGAAATCTGCCTGCGCTTCCTGCAGACTGGTGCTAGACACACCAGTTAAGAGTTGCTTGAGGTAGTGATTTTGAAGATGGCAATCCTCTCATCCAGCAATGGGAAATTTCCTTCATCTTTTCACAGTAACACATAAGGCACAGAGTTTCTTACTGCTGAAGCAATTTCCGTGTCATTTGTCAAGGCACTTGCACTTAATTACAAGCTGTGAGTTGCTGATCAGGGACATGGAGGTCACCTCACCCAATATGCAGCCAAGGGAAGCTGCTGTGCAGCCACCAGGCTGGAGATACATGGTCTTGGTGGTGCTGACAAGGACACAGAAACACTGCCAGGACCCTCTGGGTTGTTGCATGTTCATAGTTCAATAGTACCTATGGGAAGATAAGGTCTGCTCTGTTACATCAGTCCTGTTGGTGGGATGTAGTGAGTGTTGATGTATTTGTAATGGAGACATTAAATGGGGTATTTTGTTTATATCTTTTTTGGACCAGCTGAGATTATGTATTTACTGAAGATTATAAATCAACTTTTTATTAGTTCCCCCAGACAGACACAAAGGTATTTATTCATCCCTTTTCTGTACAGAACTCATTAAGCAATACATCTGAAGACAGCTGTGAGTCTTTGTATTTGCAAATGAGTTTCAGTCCATTAAAGTTGTGCTGTGAGACCTCAATTCCCAAAGTTTTAGGAACAACACATGACTGATTGGCCATATGTAATAGTCAAATGTTGCGGTTTTGCATTTGGGAAGAAGAACATCCTGCATGAGAGGCTTTGAATGTGAAAGTGGAAGTGTAGTTATAGAAGAAAGAAAACTATGGATACACACATATCTATATATATATATATTTAGACATTATTGAACAACAGACTTAATGGCAAAGCATCTAACGTTTGGATAAAAGTTAGTCATCAGTGAGGACTACATTCTTATAGACAGTTGAAATAGTGCCCACCTAACTCTTGAGAAGATAAGATTTCTACATAGCAGTACTCTGTTTAATTAGGTCAGTTGGCAAAGCAGAGACAAACTTTCATGGAAAGATAGCCTTCAACAGGTCCGAAGTAAAGGAAGACTTCAAAATACCATGGAAGTTGAAAGCAGTTGCCTGTAATTTGTCAGACTGTGTTCTCCTGATCCTCTGAAACATAGTTAACACATATAACTAAAATTGAAGCATTTGTATATATTGTCTATGTATTTAAGGTTTGACTTTTTGCTTCTTTGTCAGACATAAAGGTGGACTTTTTCCACTTATTGTAGTTGACCTAATAACAGACAGTGTCTGTCTGAACCTCATCTTGCCCTGTGTTAGTTGGACTCTGCTTCAGATGTTTATGAGCAAGTAAACATTTTGGATTTACCTGTCTTAGTGGTTGAGTATCTGATAATATTTACATGTGTGTTATTAAGCAATAAATCTAAAATTATTTGACCTGTGACTTCCTTCCCAGTGTGCTTCACACACTGGGGAGACAGTACCATTTAAACTTTTTTGAAGGTTCTGGATGATTAACATTTCAGTTTTAATTTCCATTGTCCTTTATAAAATCACTCATTATTGCAAATTCACGTCCTAATATGTAAATTCGTCCTTTACAAATCTGATATTAATGCTGTGGAAGATCAGTCAAGCATTATAAGGTAGCATGCAGTCATCATATTGAGTAGTAGGGTGTATTTTCTCGCCTTGCGTTTCTTAGTTTCCTTTTGAAACCACTGGAAAAAAGAAGAATCAGGACATATATTCCTAATCAGTATTTTGAGGGATTTCTTAACTTAAAGTAAATATCAAATTATGAGATTTTTTTTAAAAGTTTAAAACAGATCTGTTGCCATTAAAAAAGTATCAAGATTAAACATGCAATTGTTTCAGTTGTTTTTAAAACAACAAATGTGCTTTGGGGTTTTTTTTGTTTTTTTTTTTCTTAACCTTGCTATACCTTCATCTAACCTTTATAACTTCAGTTTGTCAAAATATAATCACACAGAAAAAGAATTGCTTCTAATGTAATTTCTAGATGCCCTGAGGCATTTTGCTTCACCTCCTGCTGCAGCCCCAGGAGGATGCAGGTCTCTGGAGTTGTGTGTTGCATCTGCCTGTCCCACAGGGACATCTGAGGTACCCTGGAGCTTCAAAATGATACTGTGTGCTCATGTTTGAGGAACTGAAGCTTACCCTCTTCAATTAGTTTAATTTAGTATTTTATATTTTATTATTTATGGAAGTTAACCTGAGTCTACATGCATAGCTGAAAGGAAGTTTTGTCACAAATTGTGTGTAATTCGAACATACCTCTAATATTTCTTTCTAAAGAAACTCAAGTATATGTGGTGGCTGCTGATAATCATCAGCATTTGAAAGCTCGCCATTTCCCATTGCTTTTCTCAGAAATTTTTACTTTTCTCAGAAATGAATAAGCAGTGAAGACAAATTATGCCATTTAGCGTGCCGTAAAAGCTGGTTACTCCAATAAACGGTTGGACCAAAAAGCCTCTTGGGAACTTGTAACAGACGCTTTAATTCTCCCTCTCAATATGTACAACATGATCTAACATGCAATTTAATGAACAGAAGGTCATGGGATTTGGACACCAGGCACTTCTAAGGCTGTTTTAAGTCCTGATCCAAAGGTGGTTTACTCAGTAACAAAAACCTCCTGCTGACTTCTGTGACTTAAATTAGGGTGGTACAGCCTTAAGTCTGGTAACATTCTGTGCTGTTTAATACCTGGGAAGACACCCAGACTTGAGTAATCTTGTTTCAGACCTATATGTGTAGTAGTGATGTATAAAAATAAATATCCGCGTGGGTGTAAGAACAGAGGTGAAATACACATACTATCTGGGTTGCCTCTGTTTTAAACCAGAAGGTAAGCAATTCATGACGCTGTTATTAAAACACATTTTGACATAAGTGGGTTACAGGAATGGTCATGCAAAGAGAAAATTGTATCCAGCAGGGATGCAGCTGTGAGACAGGGAGGTGAGTGCTCTCTGTGGCCAGAGGAGGTTGTAGAGCAGTGTCTGGATGGGCACAGGGAAGGTAAGAGGAAGGCAGTTGTCCTGCGCCTGAAGCCTGAGATAGATAAGTACCCATTTCTCAGCTGCCTCATGATCATCACCACTGTACCATACCCTTGACTCAAGGAAGAAAAGACAGTTCTAATGCTTAGGAATTAGTTCCATCTCAGTGCTTTTTCAGTCCTTGGCCCGAGGCCAGTGACGTTGTCCGTCACCTTTAGGTGTGTTTTATGTGGCTCAGTAACAGTTTAACAGAGAAATGCTGGACTTTTGCAGTCTTCTCACCTTTGCACACCCAAGTAAGTCTACTCGGTCTGTTCTGAGTAGGGGTGTGATTTTTTTTGTATGGCAAATGGAATATTTCTGCAGGACTGACAGATGTGACACAGAAAACCCCAGAGACCTGCATCTTTCTGGGGCTGCTGCGGGAAGTGAGGCAAGATGCTTCAGGGCATCTAGAAATTGTACTAGATGTAGTTCTTTTTGTCTGTGTGGGTGCATGATTACATGTTCCCGCTTCTTATAGGAACATGAAAAAAGAAGAGATTGCCAAATCACTAGTTCCTGGACATTTTGAGTATCTTGCATTGGATGCAAGAGGATTTTGTCTCTGCTCCCCACATATAAAATGGGTAAAATATGTCATTTTACATGAGAAAGGTGTTATACAAAAACCTGCTGTTTGTAAAGTGTTTAGCACTGTAGTAAACCCATCATAACCACCACCACCACCACCACCACCCCCCAAGGAATTAATTCCAGAATTAACATTTAAGTACTATTTAATAGTGACTGGTAAATAGACCTGCTCACTGAGACATCACAGGTCATCCTGTGCACTGAACAAGAAAAAGAGGGTATTTATTTTTATATGATGTGCTGCATATTTCAAGCAGTAAAGCTAAACAAGCCCTTGATAGCTTTGTGAGGCAGCGTGGCTGTTATGCTGGGATGCAAAGCAGGGCTGGAGTTCACTGGGCAGTACCATGTGCTACCCTGTGTGCAGGCTGCTGCCTAGGAGGAGGTGTCTGGGGCTTGTGTTTGGGGTGCAGTAGTTTCCCTGTGGCTCTATAATGGACAGGAGGCAGGGATGTGGGTGGGAAGTGTGCCCTGGGGCAGTTGGGATCAGGGATGCTCAGCTGGATGTGGTGGTCTTCACAGCACAGAAGACCAAACTTGGGGTATCAAACAAGGAGCCTGACTGTGCTGTAGTGGTTGATACCTAGATGGGAATGGGGAGTGGGATGCATGTCCAAATTATGCTTTTGAAATTAATAA
>JAVJGI010000001.1:52824052-52836990 GCA_035590275.1 Ibycter americanus | reverse complement strand
CGGCGCGAGGAGCCCTCCTCCCCACCCCAGGGCATGTGGAGAAATCCAGGTTAGACATGAGCCAAGTTTCAGGTATCTGAAGTAATGCAGTGCAATAATAAAAGCAGGTGGGGAGGGGAATTCGCAAAATAGGGGGGTGAATAACTTTGAATCAACAATCAAGAAAAATCATCTGGATGTTAGCATTATCTGCAGAAATGGGGGAGGAAAAGCCTGAGTAATCAGAGAGATCAGAGAAGTTTGTGGGTTATTAAAAAAACCTTCTGCTTGTAAGCCATATAATGACAATGCAGTATTTTCCCTTTTAATGATGACTACAGTAATGCTTTTTAATTATTTGCCTCTTAGGTTAAAGCTGCATATTAATTTCAGAAATGTGCAAGCCTTTCTTCTGACTAAATCCTTTTTCTTTCCCCTAACGGATCAAGGCTATTCATGCAAATATACATTTCACTGTGGATTATATCTTGTTGGAGAAATATAAAACTGTTATTTGTAAAAGGTCTGCTGTATTTAAGGCAGATGACTACATTAGTCTTTATGAAATACTCTAAAATGTACATGTATGTCAAAGCTTCTAAAATGGGGATGACAACATTAATCTTCCTAATCGTTTTAGAGCAATAAAAATCCAGTGGGATAATATAAGTCATTGAGTTCCCACAAAGTTCTGCTCCTGCTTTCATCCTTCCTTTTCTTCTGTCCTCAGGAGATAACCAGACTATAACTACCAAAATACAAGCAGCCTCATTCTCTTTCTTGGCAGAGCTGTAAAAGAGCATAATGTCTTTAACTGGAAAATAAGAGACTGAAGGAGGGAGCAGGAGCAAAATGTGTTGTGTAAGTGATGAAAAAAGAGAAGGGGTGAGGTTAGAGCAGGCAGACATGTGCGAGCATAAACCACGCCACCATGAGAGAAGCTACTCCGTGAGCAGAGGAGTAGTGAGGCATCAGGTGAATGATGTCTCCTGAGTTCGATTAACAGGGATCGACCCGGTTCCCTTCTTTCCCCTCTCTAACAGTGTGAACAGTGCATGCTGTGGGTGGCTGAGCCAGTGTCTGGCTCATCAGCCATACAGAC
Organism: Ibycter americanus; assembly: GCA_035590275.1. Lineage (NCBI taxonomy): Eukaryota > Metazoa > Chordata > Aves > Falconiformes > Falconidae > Ibycter > Ibycter americanus. The sequence goes on along the minus strand of JAVJGI010000001.1, from coordinate 52,835,909 downwards.
ACCGTAGCTGACTTGCAGTTGTCTGCTGCCGACAGCAGTGCTAACAGCCAAGCTCTGCTTGTCTTCCTGGAGGTCACCATCCTGTATCCGACTCACTGGGGCCAACAGGAGCTGAGCTATCTCCCATATTCCTGTCTCACTGCTGAATGTGGGAGAACTAATTCATATGTTGTGTGGGGAGAACAGTTGACTGGACCAACAGCGCAATCTGTAAACCTGCTTTGCTCAGGAAGATGAAAGTCTAGTAGGGGGGAGAGGGTGGAGCCATCCCAGCTCCCCTCCCAGGTCCCGTAACTAACATTGTCCTCTTGAGGTAAGAACAGAAGGGAGCAAAATGCCTAGCATTTAACTGGGGTGATCCTTCTTTATAATGCTCACCAGACAGCAGAGCAGAAATGGCTATTTAAATGGTTGAGGAGAAGGTCTTTGGAAGGAGATTGTTATTCAGTTGCTAGAGAGCACTAGGAATGAAGAGTAACAGGGATAGAAACAGGAAGAAAAAGAAAAACCTGCTGCTATAATTACATCAGGCAGTTTACCATCCAAGCTGTAGGACAGTAAGACAGGAATTTGACATTAGTTGTCAACTAGTTCCATGCCAGGTGGACCCCTGATCTGTGATTGTGGCAGTGATGCAGTACAAATAAAAACAGTTGTAGTAGTAGTCGTAGTAGTAGTAGTGTGATAAAACAGAATGTTTTTATGAAACAACATAGGTTATGAACACTTTCAGTTGGAGAGTTTACATTTTCTTTTGGAGAATACTGTTACAAGGAGGAAACCTGCATTTTTGATGCAGCTGCAGGTCATTGTAAATCAATAATGGAATTCAGCTGGCATCCCAGCTTGCCAGAGAACAGAATATTCTTATGTCTTAAGGGTCAAATAACTTAGACAAAATGTCACAGCAACATCTGTTGGTGATGTACAAAATCTATTCACCTAGTATGTTTAGTCATACATTAAAACTCCCATGGTTATAAAAGTAACATTACAACAGGTATAACAAGAAGTGTAGATTTAAGAATCTATCTTAGAAAGATGGATTAGACTTGATACCTTTTGATGTGATAAAAGAGTGAGGCCATTCCTGATTTAAAAAAGCAGGTTGGTAATTTTTTACAAAGCTCCTCATGGGGCCCACGTGGAACAGGAGAGAGATTAAAACCAAAGTTATGGCAGGAACAAATTGCTGCAAATCCAGTGAATTAGATGAAGTTGTAAGGGCTGACAACAAGGACATCCATGATTTAGTTTTGCTTATCTGTGGGTTTTGTAGGTCTCTAAGCATTATAAGCTGTGTTTATTGGAACGGAAGAGACAGCCATGACTACTACATTTGCTGGCTTATGGTAGAGGCTCCATCTTCAGGTGGTTGCTGACTGCTAAAAGCTGGAGTGATTGTGGTGTGTCCGTTTAAAAACAAAACTTTTCTTAAACCTCCTGTCTTTTACAAAGGATACTTGGTTCACTGGACCTTTGATACAACTCAGTTTACCAGCTGTGTTATTTTAGGGTGGCATGTGGATATTTTGTTTTACTTGTACGTCTTGGCTAGTTTCAAGTGAATCTGGACAGGCCTGTTTTTTATTGATGGTCTGTGAAACCAGACGTAAGAACAGGTAAAGATATAATCCCAAACTGGATGATAACTAACAGAAGATCTGTATATTGCTTTACTTAGAAGGAGAAGGAGGTGACACATGGGAAAAGCCTAAAGCCTTTTGCTTGCAGTTATATTTACTGAATTGGAATAGCAAATCTGAGATTTATTCTCAAACTTTGCTACATGCTAGTAGTTAATATTTTGCTAGATTTAAACAGGTATTTAAATGTCTTCTGGCAATGTACATCTAAATTAGTCTCATGGCTGTTCAGTACTGTAATAAATTAATGGTTTATGAAAATAACTGTTTTTTCATTTTGCCAGATATTTTTGTGTTGACATGAAGTTTCTACAGAATTCAATTCCATTCTACATATTCAATTCAAAAGCATTGAGACAAACAGCAATGCACTCCGTATGTCTACTGCTACTCAGAATAGCAGCTAGCATTAATAGGAGATGCCTGACTGGGTCCATGCAGCCCAGTATTCTGTCTCCCACGGTGGCCAAAGCAGATGCTATTTAAGCAGAGCTTAGACAAAGCTTTGTGTTAAAGACACTGGGTTTAATATACTTAATCATCAGTGAAGTGAAAGTGACCATGTCCCTGGGAAACAGATGACAATAATACTCATGCAGCTTCTTTTTAAGTTTTTAAAGGCATAAGCCCGAATTACTACCTGTGACCGTTTCTCTCTTCTTCTGCCTCCTCTTGCCTGGGAATGTCTCTATCCTGTAAATCACACAATAGCATTTTGATCCTTTAAAATGTCATCTCAAAGTTCACGTGCTAATTCAGTCTTTACGATAACAGCTGCTTTCTTTGCACAGTGCTGCAAGTACTACAGTGGAAAAAGAATTAGTAATTCCCTGTGTAGTTGAGTTCTTGAGTGTCTTCAGTTAATTTAAAGGCCTGATTGGTTTTCAAGGCAGTACTGACTGATCTCGTTCAGACCTTTGAACCACTTTCAAATGTTTTACCTTCACTTAGCTGAGATGAATAAAAACTGGTGGTGTAAATGGAAGGGTTTCCTAGCTCCTTTCCCCTTGACTGGAACCATCCACATTTTTTGCTATTTATAAAGGCAGTGTCCCGACATTTGAAAGCTGAGCATCTAGGACCTTCTTATCCAAGGGAATTCAAAAGAAATCTGGGAAAGGTCTAAAAGTTGCTGCAACTATAACTCCTTAGATGGTTTTAAGCGTGACATGAAAATAAAACTTCCTTAGAGAGAGAAGCAGCCAGTCACAGTGGGAAATGAGTCATTGGGGAGAGGAATGGCTGCTGTGCTTCTCAGTGCCAATAATTCAGGGGTTTAAAATGTAAAATGAATAGAATTGAACATCACACATTGAAAGACCTTTGAGTTTTCCTATCTCCCTGCTAATGCAGAATTTATTTCCACATTAATTATGTATAAAATTGTGATTTCTACTGTACTGAAAAAATGTTTATGGAAGAAAATTGGAGATGTTTTGAGTAGCAGGAAAATGTGTTTTTCCAGGAAGACTGAGTGTTGTCTACTCAAAACTATGCATGTATAGCATAGCATTTTCTTAGCATTTCTTGACTTGTTGGTAATTTTAAGTATCTGTCAAAGTTTCCTAGTGGCATTTACATCTCTGGTCCTAATACCAGGGAGGAAAGAAAAAGAAAGCAGTTGTCTATATTTTTCTTGCCTTGTACTTGGTAATTTTGGTAATTGCAGTTTTTTACTTCCTTGTTCCTCTAGAAATATAGCAAGCTCCCTTGTGCAGAAAAGACAGATTGCTTTCTTTTTACTTGACTGCACCTATATTTTTGACTTGTGTGCCCTACAGTAATGCCGACGATTCCAAGGACAGGAAAAATAAAGAAAATTGTGCACTGACCTAATTCACACCAATAAACCAGATGCTTAAAAATCTGAGAGAATCTTTTCAGAGAAGAGTGTGGTGATAGATGTCTGGTTGTTCTCATCTTTATCTGTATTTTTCTTTATTGATGCTCTAATAACACTGAGGGAGGTGTAATATAAGCATGAGGCATTGACTTTAACATACCATAGGCATGCATTGTTCTAGTTTTACATTTCTTACTGGTGTCTTTAAATACATCACACTCATTTTAACAAGAGTTTAGCATGTCATCTAATAATAAATGGGCAGTGGCACAAGAACAAAACTCAGCAGCTTTAATTCTGGGTTCTGAGGTCTGAATTTGTTAACTCATTTCTGATTGTAAGGCCTGTGTGAAAAGATAAATCTCATGCTATTTCCGAGGGGTTTAAATATTCTGACCTCTCCTCTCCCAGGAGAGAAACTAGATATCAGAATAAATGAATGTTATTCACTCAACATCCAGAGGTGGTCAGCGTTCATCCCATAAAAAAATGATCCTTCTTGTTAAGCAGAGTCATGTAGGGCCCATTAAAATGCAATAGAAGTGCTAACTGCCTCTGAAGATCTTGGCCCAGAGCTGGAGTTGGTTCCTCATGCTGCCGGACGGGGAGCTAGCAGAGTGTGGAACGTTGCGCGTTTGCCAAAGGGACAGAGAGGGGTTCTCTGCAGGGGCTACTGGTTCATTTGTGTGACCTGTCCCTCATAACGTTGAAATGCCACTACTTGGCCTTTTCACCTACTGAGTAAAGTTAAAATTTTGTAACTTCAAAACCTAAATGGAGTCCGGCCATTTTAACCATGAATAGACAGTGTCTCTGGCTTTCCTGACCATCCTGTCAAGATGATCCAAAAGAGTGTATACTTAATGAAAAATGTGAAGGTCATTTATTTATAAGCAGTACTAAGCAAAGATGTGGATAAGAGAAAAATTGACTTGGCTTTTAGGAGAACTGAATCAACTTACTCACTTAATGAAAATAATTTTAAGCGACCTGCTGTGTAAAGGATTGTTTTTAGAGTTAGCATCCTACTGGGTTGTAGAGCCTTGTTGCAGGGGTATGTGTAATGTAATGGTTTCTCTGTAGTCATTCCACGATGATGAGCATTTTAAACATCTCTTGAAAAGCCAACCCCTGGGGTATGTTCATAAGATTGTGACAAAAGTATCATCAGCATATACAGAATCCATAAAACAGGGTTGGTGGAGGTACACCACCTCCATTAGGAGATATCTCTTTGTTAGTACCTCTTGGAGGAGGTGTGAGATGGAAAGCTTTTATTATTCACAGTGGAAGGATATCTCAGTAAGTCATCGATGTGCAATAATATAATACTAAATGGTATGTTTTTCTGGGGAGATGAGGTTGGATGTTTGCTTACATTTGCCAGGTAAATTCACTCCTGTGTCTCCAGTGTTGACAAATAGAAAGTCTTGAACTGCGCTGGGTAATTCTTGCTAATATTAGTCATCCTGACAAAGTGAATTCTTGTCTATATGCTAGTAAAAACAAGGTAACGTGAAGAGTAGTAGCTATTCCTTTCAAATGTCTGCCTTTTCTTGCTTTACCAGACTTACCTATGTTTTTGCATCTTATTACTTCTCAATCCAATCTAACTCCAGCAACTAGGTCTGCTGTATTGTTAGGCTGCAAATGTAGCCAAGTCAAATAATGTTCAGAACTGTTTTGCAATTAAACCCTTTTTTTCAGGTTACACAGGGTTTTGACTGCACTGGACCCTAGGTTATATTATATATGGAATATGTATGAAATAATATAAGGAGAAATCTGGTAGGGTGCTAAATAATTTATACTCCTGTTGCAGTTTCTGAGACCAGTTGCAGGGATGAGCTAGATCATACCCAGAGCAGAATGATATTATTGGCAGAAGAATAATTAAGATGTAGTCCATGTATGTGTCCTGTTTGTGTCACACATTTCCATTTCTGTGAAACAAGTCTGTTATAAGTACACACTAGTGCCAAGTGCCTGGCCTGAAATAAATGTCCTCTCTTTGTAGCATTTCAGACCTTCCTTGGGAAAGACGATGTGTCTCAGGAAGTAGAAGAAGTTTTGGCAGAGTCTCGAGTCCAAAGAAACACCAAGTTGGTGTCGATACTTCAGCTCCTGAGGACCCGTGCCGTGCGATGGCAGATCATTACCGTGGTCGTCACCATGGGCTGCTACCAGCTCTGTGGGCTAAATGCTGTAAGTGTCCTTCAGTCCATGGCATCTGCTGGGTTGCTTCTTTCTTTCTTCTTAATACAAGGTTTGTGCTATACCATTCAGCAATCTCTATGACTTTCATTTTTGGCTGTTTCTTACTTGTAGTGATTTTGTTAGACCAGCATGTGGGAAGGTCCATGGAGATCTGTATCATTTATTGGGTTTTTTTTTAAACAAAAGGGAGTGAAGCCATGTTGTGTTAACTTTGAAGGAATACATGAAAAGGTAGCACAGACCAGCAAAGAGCGTGCAGCTTCTGCTTCTGATACTCCGATTCTCTGTTTCTGGTCAGTTAAGATCTGGTCTGATATGCCCCTTGTTTGTTCATGTTAGGTAAACTTGGTCTTTTAAGAAGACATTTCTGCTTGGATTAATTCAGTTCTGTACTTGTAGAAGTCAGTAAAAGTTCCTACAAGTGATTTTAAGAGTTTGCACTGGATGTTTGATTTTTGCTGTTCTTTTATACAATTTGAAGGGTAAGCTGTGTTTTCAATATGACTTTCTTGGAAAGTGGGGCAAAAGAGGAAAAAAGACGCAGAACAGTTAATAGTGGGAAGTCCTATTGACCATTAATGTGTCTGAGGCTGATGGATATCAAAGTCATAATTTCCGTCTGTCTGAGTCTATTGCATCAGCTAGAAGAGGGTCACAGGACAATTTAGGTTGGAGGAGATCTTTGGAGGTTATCTGGTCCAAGCTCCTGCTCAGAGAAGGACTGACTTCAGGGTTGGCTCAGGCTACTGAGGGCTTTGTGCCGTTGAGTTTTAAATATGTCCAAGGGTAAAGAGTCCACAACCTCCCTGGGCAACCTGTGCTAGGTGTTTTCACCACTATGAAAAGATTTTTCTTTATATTCAGCCAGAACTTTCCTTGCTGCAGCTTGTGACATCTGGCTTAGCTGCTTTATGTTGCACAGCACAAACATTCTCATGAAGCACCTCAAAGCAAAAGGGGTTTTCACCATGGTTCAAAGGTGTACATTGCTTATGTATATGAAAGGCAATATTATCACTGCTGAAAGGACTTCTCGCTGTGGCTTTGTGCATTACAGCATGCTTCACCTAGTTTTTTCACCCCAAGGGCTAATCAGGGATAATAAGTGTAAATGCTTCTGATACCTAAACCAACTAGTTCAGGCTTATCTCTGGTATCGCTATAGCTGTAAAACTCCCAATGCAAAGTAATTTGTCCAAGACCATTTGAAAGATTAATGCAATTAGAACTCTGATATTAAAAACTTTTTAACAAAATCCTAGGAGGGAACTAAAGGATTTTTTATACTGTTTTATTAAAAGGTTTGTGTAGGATTTGTATAGGTGGTGTTTTCTTCTAATTGTAGGATTTCAGTGCTAATGACAGGCTATTTTGTTCCTCACTGTGGATACTTTTTTAAGACAATAAATGAAATTATCTTGTCATCCAATCTTTCTAAGATTTATCAATGCATAAGTGAAATAAAATGACGCTTAGGCTGTTCAAATAATGAAGCACATTGCTTAACAAAAAAAAAAAAAAAAAAAAAAAGGAAAAGCATGTAACAGCTAAATTTTCAGGGGAAATAGAAGAGTTTTGTGGCTTTGAGGATACTTGATAGATGACAGAAATTGTCCAGTATTCCATGGCAGAACAAAGCCACACTCTCATAGCTTGAATGGAGACAGAGGGGGATAGTGAGACATGACCAGTCCAGAATGGATGCCAGAGTTCTTTTAAAGTGCCATTGGGTGCCCACTTTCTGAAAATATGCCTCAGAAGAACCATCTTTGTCAGGAAACCTGTGTGTCAGGTTGGTTGTTTCAAGCCTTAACTTTTTTATATTATTACTTTGTTACTCCTCCCATGCAATGCCAATAAACATGAAGAAAATATATTCACACAAAATTTGCGTTCTGAAATTATTTAAATAGTTAATAGTAATAGTTAATTGTGAAAACAATCAAATTATAAGAGAGGTGAAGAGAAATAGCTGGACCACTTGATTAAGAGACCAGGTTTCAATTCTTTGTCTCTTTTGCTTGGCTTTCCTGGCTGATACTGTTCAAGTCACCTGAAGCTGAGAGATTAGAGGACAGGTACAGGTGTGACAGATACTGCTGAACCTGGGTCTTGGTCTGCCTGATTGCATCTGAACTAACCTGCTGGGTGTGAGCCAGCATCAGCAAGGTTTAACTGGCTGTGAACGCTTCCTTCTAACTCGTAGCTCCCACCAATTGCTTTGTCTATAGTGCCCTGTTAGTCAGTCTGGTCTTTTCCACAGCTACCATCTGGGCAGGGCATATGGGAAAGTTGGACTTCTTTCAGGCAAGAGTCTCAGGTCACTCTCTGGGGAAATTACCAACTGGTAGACTTCTGTAGTCATCCTGCTGGTATCTGAGAACACTTGCTTCCTTTTAAGGCTTTTACTTTGCAATAAAAATTCATTTTGCTTAAAAACAGTACATTTGTTGGTTTCCACATGGAACAGAAATCATGGTGAAGCCCTGATCATATTAGTGTATTCAATTATAACAAAATACCAGACAGTCTGACCTAAACTGACATAAATAAATTAATCTGTATTAGTCTTTTTTTCATCTGATAAAATTCATGATACATATCATCCATAATAAATTTATTTATCTTCCACCATTGTATCTCAGTTCTAAAGAAGACACAAAACTACAGTGAAATTATTTTTGATGATCTTTATCCTTTTCTTGGTAAGAAATATACTGTACTGCATATTGCTTTAAGGAAGTCATTCCCAAAGTGGGATCCTTGGGCTTCTGTAGGGTGTGTCCTTAAAGCAGAGGGCAAGAAATCGTGCTGGGATCAGGTGTCTGTGCAGCAATGCATGTTTTAAGTATGCAAATAATCTGCCATGGCACACTTGATATGGAGAAGACTGGGCATTGGGTAGTGTAGAAAGGGGAGAGTATACAGTGTGCAACACAGTATATGTCTCTGTTGTTGCCCATATTTTTTTTGTTGCTTTCTTTTCCTGTTGAATAGTTGAATTGCTTAGGAAGAAATATATGTAGGGAGCTGGATGAGAAATAAAAGGCATAGAAATCTGAGTCAATGCTAGAGGCGTCAATGGTGTGAGAAAGTTTGGGAACACCACTGATAACATATACCACATGCCACTTTAAGCTAAGAGCTTATAGGAATAAAAGCTTAAAATAAGCAAAGAAAACAAATTTCATGCAGGTAACTGTCATCTATAGACAAGAATGCTAAAATGTTACCTCCAGACTCACAGAGATTGTACTACAGATATACAGCTCTTCCTCAATGACAGCTGTTTAACTGACCAAAGTCGCAAAGTTTTACTTCAGCCTATGAAGCAGCAGCAACCAGCTGTGGATGCAGGAAATCAGATGTTCCTGTGTTGATTTGGACTCAACAGCAGTTGTTTCTGGGGTTTTGGACCTTCTGCCCTATTTTCCACAGCTCTTTCATTCCAAAACTTTTAACCCAATCATTAGCAAATTTTGTTAGCTAATGAAATCACTAGCTAACAAAAGAACCATGTCAGAAAAATAACTTTGGTGAAAGTAAAATAGTCATCATTACCCTAGGAAGTTTGTCCCAGTAATACCCTAGAGCAATGTATTTCCCTGTTTAATAATACACAGGCCGAGAAACATTCACTTTTATTGTTTTGAAATGTGTACATCTTGCTAATTTTTACACTAATTTGTTTTTGTGCTGCTACAGAGACTAATAAATCAGTGAACCTCATCCTGTCTTTGCTCTGCCAGTTTTTAAATCCAGCTGTGTTACTACCCCTCTTCCCATCAATGGCCAGTCATGCTCTTCTGTAAAACCACTTGCAAAATGTCTTATGTTCTAGTTGTCACATACTTGCAATATTGCTATCCTTGGAAGCTCTGCCTGCTATGCAAAACTGATACCAGGAATGAAATTCCTGCACTCATGGTCTCTGACTTTTATTGCATGAAGTTTTCAATCTTGTAACTTGCAGTATGGAGAAAAAAATTACTTTTATCAGAATTCTGTCCTACTTTGTTTTCCTTATGTACTGAATAGGTATATGGGAGGTCAACAGTTTGTCAGAGTTCTGGGTCCAAAAAAATTTATCTGTGAGCATAAACATTGCAGAGGGAATTGGGAGCTGATACTTGGTTTTGCTTCAGTCTGTGCTCTGCATCAGCAGGCCTTGAAATGCACAGTTAACACCAGTGCACACTACATGAAGGCAGATTACTTCGTGTAGAGGTTTGTTGCTATCACTTATTGTCACTGCATCTGGTGAGAACTGATGTGCCATTAGTAGGCATAAAAGTCTACAGTCAGATTCTCTTTATCTGTAAGGTGATATAGGTGACTTTTTAGTCCTTGGTATTATATTTTACTTTTTTTTTAATGTAAGGTGAGTTGGATTTTCTTCTTTGGTCTGTGACAAGCAGCTTTGCTGAAGGGCTAGTTGGGAATGTAGAATTACTTTTTTTTTTTTTTCTTTTGCAAAGCTCCTGAGTTAGTATCTTGATGAACAGATGTTGCATATGTATACTGTGCTGACAGGCAACAGGGTTTTCCTCATGCAATCAAAACACTTCCATTCATCACACAAGCATTTTCTTTCTCTCAAAAAACAAGCGACAGTATGAGAGGAAATGGCCTCAGGTTGCACCAGGGGAGGTTTAGGCTGGAAATAAGGAAAAATTTTCTTCACTGAGAGGGTTGTCAGGCATTGGAACAGGCTGCCCAGGGAGGTGGTGGAATCACCATCTCTGGAAGTGTTTAAAAAACGTGTAGATGTGGTGCTTAGGCACATGATTTAGTGATGGACTTTGCAGTCCTGGGTTAACAGTCGGACTTGATGATCTCAAAAGTCTTTTCAACATAAATGATTCTACAATTAGGGTGATGCCTTGACTGCAGTGAGGTTAAGGTGAGATAAATCTCACACCTTATGACCAAAATTGGGCAGTTTCTGCAGTGCCTCTCAGTATCTCTTTCCTGTTCTCTCTTCTGTTGTTACGTGCCATCAAAGTATTCCATAAAGCCACCCAAACCTGCTTTTTAAGCAGTGTGGCTCAGCCTATTTGTATTCTCACACCTATCTGTATTCTCTTGTTCAAGCTTAAAGTACATTTCTTTGATTTACTCCTAAAGTGAATTAAGCTAAATTGAGTTAATGCTACTTGTAATTCTGCCTGGGTCTGCAAGTAGAAATACAGCAGCGTTGTGACTAATCCACCTGAAGTTTGCACCTTTCCTTCCTTTGTTGTCCTGCCCAGCCCTTGGTCGTTTGGGAGTGCACAGTGTTTTAACAAGTCTGTTCTCTGGCAGATCAGATGCTTGAAATGAATACCAATATATGGTAGTTCAAAACATAATGATTAATAACTCATTTTCTTCTCTCTGATACAGATCTGGTACTACACAAACAGCATCTTTAGTGAAGCTGGAATCAATCATGAAACAATCCCCTATGTTACTCTAAGTACTGGTGCTGTTGAGACTGTGGCTGCTGTTTTTTCTGTAAGTATGGTCATAAAAATCCATTAACATGTTTGTTATCCTTTTACAGGTTAAAATATAAACAGAATAGTATATTGATGGTTAAGTGTAATGGTTGATAAAACAATTGAAAATATTATTTCTAGGTTTAATCCTAAACCCAGTTTCGTGGCTTGGGATTTTTTTTTTTAAGAAGATGATCTCTAGTTTTAGTTGCATAGAAGGAGCATAAAAAGTTGACATATCCTGGGGTGCTTTGTATGAGTGAAGAGGAAGAAGGCAGGAACAGTAGGACCTGAAGTATATTAAGTGATAACTCATGAATTATTTCACCTGGTAGAATAACTTTACTTGGTAGAAGTTTATTGTCGTGGTTTAACCCCAGCCGGCAACCAAGCACCACACAGCCGCTTGCTCACTCCCCCTCACCCAGTGGGATGGGGAGGAGGATCGGAAAAGAATGTAAAACTCAAGGGTCGAGATAAGAACAATTTAATAGGTAAAGTGAAAAGCCACGCACACAAGCAAAGCAAAGCGAGGAATTCGTTCACCACTTCCCATGGGCAGGCAGGTGTTCGGCCATCCCCAGGAAAGCAGGGCTGCATCACGCGTAATGGTTACTCGGGAAGACAAATGCCATAATGCCAAATGCCCCCCCCCCCTTCTTCTTCCCCCA
>JAVJGI010000001.1:52757613-52823952 GCA_035590275.1 Ibycter americanus | reverse complement strand
AAGGAACCGAAAAGTCCTTGATTTAGTATAAACATCACCCAGCAACAACTGAAAACATCAGTGTCCTATCAACATTGGTCTCACATCATAGCCAAAACACAGCACTGTACTAACTACTAAGAAGAAAATTAACTCTATCCCAACTGAAACCAGGACATTTATTCATATCTCAATCTTCATGTGCCTGCTGGAAAGCAGGCAGTGTTGCTGGAGAAGTCTCAGGCATAGTACAGCTAGGTTTGTTCAGTGCGGATTGCAGAAACAGACATACGTCTTGCTGGGCATGTTTTAATGACATGTTTTCTATAGCAATTTACAAGCAGTGAGGAAAATTCTTCAGCCATTTCAAAATATGGGAGTAAATGTTTGTAACCTGGCTTGGTGGAAAAGTAGCCAGCATGCTAGCACAACGTTGTCCCATGTTGTGTTAAATTCTGCTGTCTCGTTCAACAAGGGCAAGCAGGCATCCTTTCATAGCATGTGAGCTCCTCAGTAGGTTGTGTACCTTTGCTATGTACTGAAAGTAGAGGAAGATGTTGATAGAAAACATTATCCATGCAAATTCTTTTCTTTCCTATTTCAGAATGGAAAAGTTGACTAGGAAAAAAAATGAGCAAACTAAACCTGAAAGTTTTAGTAGGTGAATACAGGATTAATTGCTAAAGGAAAGACATTTCTGTTTGCACGGCAATAAATAAGAAACAACGTGAGGGGTCTTTGGAATGGAAAGTTGCAAACAAGCTAATATTCTTTTCTTTCTTTGTTATAATTTTTCCTTGTCTTCATATATTCTATACCAACTGTATTTGCACAATACTGGACACACTAGCATTTTTAAATGTCAGAAGAATGGTTTCAGCAAAAAAATCCTTTCCAGTGGCAGGGCAACTGCTTACGACCTATGAAATGTTAAACTAAATCCAGATATCAAGTATATTTTCTTATACATAAGGATTCTCAAAGGTCACAAAGATCAGAAGATCTTTGTGAATGTACAAATCTATTTATGGGTAAACCATCTCTTTTTTTCCAATTAAAGGGACATTCTTCTCAATAGGTGGAAATAGTGAAGTATGGAAATCCCTGCCTCTTAGAGTTTTTTCTTTCTGACACTGCAAAAATGCTTCTTTGTTTAAGACATATGTAAAAATAATAACGATAATCCTGCCAGTGATTTAAGTGAAGAATACACCTCTTTTTTATGGAAACAGATGAAAATTGCATGGAGACGATTCCATGATATTAAAGCTGTTCTATTAATAGAGTCTGTCATCTTTTCAGTTCCTTCTGTGCTATCAGTTTGTTGGGCTTATTCAGAGCATACTGTTCATACATAATGAGGTGGATGTGTCTGCCTGGGTTCCTGGTATGTGTGGTAATTTTTTTTGTGCCTAAAAGGAGTGTTTTTAATAATTTTTCTGTTTAAGTTACTTACTGTGCCTCTGGAAATGCTGGTACATTGACATCTCCACTCCCTTCAAATTTGCGCTTTCAGTTCAAGAGAAATGTTGCTTTGTAGCCTTAATTTTATTTCAGTAATCTTCATAAATGTTTCATTGCTGCTGTTCAAAAGAACAACATGAATTTGTTTTTTCAAATGACAGTTTTGCAGCTTCTCATTTCTACAAGCAGTTTCCTCTTAAATTTTTTTCATGTCTAGAACTAAGGGTGGGGATCTCCTCCCACTCCCAACCTCTCACCTGCTCTTTTTCCTTTTTTTTTATTTTAAAAATCCAAACTCTTTGGCAGCATTAAATATTAAGTCAAGTGCATGTGTCTTAATGTACTAATCAGAGGGAAGAAGGGAAGAGGCAGGAGAAAGCAAGGGGAGAACTTAATTTTCATGGCATTTTTTTGTATGTTGTGCTTGCTAGAAGAAACCAGGTTTTACTAACAATAATTTCCAGGATTTCAGTAGATACTCCTATCAGTAATAGAGGCAGAGTTTTTGTTCTCATAAATGAAATAGCTATTGGAGAAGTTCACAATGAAATCATGTACCATCTGTTATCATTATGCATATGTTACACGGTCATGAGACTCCCAGCCTCAGCAAGAATACTTAGGTATTAATGAACTCCATTGATGAGCCCTATATGAATGCTGAAGGAAAAGACTGAAATAGATAAATTTCAGAGAGAAGCAAAACAGTAGTTAGGAGATAAAATATCATTCAAACTGTGAAAAAATTTGAATTTTGAAAGTCTCCCTTTATGTCTTCTGGGAGCATAATAGTAATAATGTTGATGTGGTCCTTGAGAAAAGGCAAATACCGTCACATCCTTCTTACAGCCTTTTATTGTCTCAGATCATTTGGTATGCCTGCTAGCAGCATGCTTTACCTACAGCTTCATCCCTCTTCCTCTCAAGCAAAAGCCACATAAACAAGACACTGAAAAATGAAACAAATGCATCATCATTTTCCTTTCATTCATACAATTTGGCCATAACTCCTGCTTACACCATCACTTCCTAGCTTACTTAATGAAATACCTGTATTGTAGCATCGTGTACTTGGTGCCCTGGCTTCTCTCAGGGGAGATGCTGTAAACTTTCTGTGTGGTTTTTTTGGTTAATTGTAGACTTCTCCACCCATTGTGGTGAACACAGATTTAGATTAGAGGATTGACTAGACAAGCTAATTTCAGTTTGCTTCTGATAAAGTTTGATATCCTCTGGAATGAAATACTGAATAGATTTCCTTCTCATAGGTGTGTTGCAGCAGTAAATTATCTAACCTGATGCCATGCTTTTAATCAGGATGGAATATACCTAAATAATTCCCTGGCAAATATGTGTTTATTACAAGTCTGTTCTATAAATTCTGCAGTAAGGGGACTCCACAAACTTAGTTATTGTTTAAGATTGGTTACTGTGGCTTCTTTGTAATTTTTAGTAATTGAGGTTAATTTAATTTAATTGTTGTCTTACTCACTGGACAGAAAGAACAATGTGCCAGTGCCTGCCTTTGACAAGGCAACAGGCTGAACGGAAAGGGAGACAGAAGTAAATGTGTGAAAAGATTCCTCCCCCCCTCCATGACACCAGCATAGAATAAAAGGGGATGTTATTCAAATTAAGCATCCCACGTCCAATTTTGCCATCTGTGGCACCACATTTGGTCTTTATATAATGTTCACAGAAACAGACTAGCTAGGACTATATTGAGAAGATTATGCCGTAAGCATTTCCCATAAGGTGATGCATCAAGGTGTTACTAATGTATATTCCAAAGCCTGTGACAAAGCAAAACAAGGAATTCATTCACCTCTTCCCACCAGCGGGCAGGTTCAGCCACTCCCAGGAGAGCAGGGCTCCAGCACGGGTAACCATGATGTGGGAAGACAAATGCCATAATGCTGAATGTCCCCCCCTTTCTTCTTCCCCCAGTTTATATGCTCAGCATGACGTCATATGGTATGGAACATCCCTTTGGCCAGTTCGGGTCAGCTGTCCTGGCTGTGTCCCCTCCCGGTTTCCCGTGCCCCTCCAGCACTCTCGCTGGCAGGGCCTGAGAAACTGAAGAGTCCTTGACTTAGTATAAACATGACCCAGCAACAACCAGAAACATCCATGTGCCATCAGCATTGCTCTCATACCAAATCCAAATCACAGTGCTGGGCGAGCTACTAAGAAGAAAATTAACTCTATCCCAGCTAAAACCAGGACAGTTTTGTAACATGAACCTGACACAAGACAAAACTTAAATGTTTTTAACAAATAAATCATCAACAGAAGGAGCTTTGCTTAAAAATATCTACAATTTACTGAAGAGACATAATAAGAATAAGGTAATGGATTTTTTTTTGTGCTGCCCTAAGGGCTGTTCCCAGGCACTGCTGAGGCAAAAGCAGCTGGCTAGAGTGAATCCCTGCATGGGCTACATTTTGATCATGCTCATCCAGCAGGCATTGAGTATGGAGACCCTCTTTAGTGAAGGGAAAATTTCACTGCCAAGTGAAGCTGCTTAAGGATGCTTTACTGCAAAATAGTTCAGACTGAGCTTAGAAACTTAGCAATCAATTCCACCTTTTGCTGATAGTAATCCCTGGCCTGTTACCTACAGAAGATGTGTAGGATCTCATCCTGTCATGGCATTAACACAGATAAAGACAAACTGGTGGTGAGAGTGAGGGTAGGCAAAGATTTATTTAGAGCTTGTACTTATGTGGTTAAACTTGGTGCTGGGCCTCTAAATTCCAGTGTAGGTACTTAAGTAAAATAACTTACAACTGTATAATTAACACAGTAGATAAGTAGATATACATAAAAATATTAATAAAAAGAACAATTTATAACGCTCAGTCTCCTGTTCCTCTTCTTTTCCTGGATACAAAATAATACATATTGTGTCATAAATAGACCTGACAGTGATATAAATGTGATTATCCATTTTAAGCCTGCTATTTAAAATGGAAATAAAACTGAGATAGCTTGTCTTATTAAGTCTGAATCTCAACATACTGTCATACTCAGGCCCATATCCAAAAAACATGGAAAAAAAAGTGTGGCTACTCTTGACGTTAGCATATAGATCAAACGTCATTACAGAGCTGAGACATCAAGAAAATCTAATAGGGTTTTTCTTAGTATAATTTAGAACCAGGAAATAAGTAGGGAATAATATTTAGTGACCTGTTTGGGCTGTAGAACTCACTTACACATTAATTTTATTCAGAGAAGCTTGTCTGATCTTTATTAATGCGCTCTGCTTTCATTATGTCAGCTCCAGTATCTGCATCTGACTCAAGTGAAAAGTTGACATTTGCTTTTTTAACTTTATTCGTGTTTTCTGCCAGACAAAAGTAAGTTGTGTGAACTGTTAACTTAGTTTGCATATCAGTTGCCTTATTATCACCAAACGTTTCTGTGTAGAGGGAATTTTGGTTGCAATATTTTTTTACACGTTTTCAGTAATTTCAGCTGTGTTAATTACCGTGACTGTGGGTGCAGGCTTCTACAAATGCATGTTTATAATCACACATAAACAAGTACCAGCCTACACAATTTGGCAAATAACTCAGTGTGCTATCACAGAAAACAGTTGTAAGATTCTTTTTTTGACTGAACTTGAGCATATACTGAATTTCTTGTTATTTCATTTACTCTACCATATAGTATATTTTGATGACTTACAGGTCTTCAGTAGGTAGCAGTTACCAGCACATAGCAGTGGAGCATTCAGAACTATAAATACTTGAAAACTGGTGAATCATCTTCCATTTCTTATTAGTCATAAGTGTCTTAGTGGGTTTTTCAAGTTAACAAGTTTTGGATTTGTATAATCATAACTAAAAATTAATTAGTTGTCCATTTATAACCTCAAAACCAGGAAAACTTGCTGTTATAGGAGACATGTTAGAACTTCCTTTTCAAGTATTTGCTGAAACTTCAGAGTTTACCTGAGCTTTTTTTTTCCATGAAGAAAAAGGGGAACAAATAATTCAGCAGAAAAATTCGAGGTACCATTGTGTTGTCATAGATTTTCTTAAGAAATCCTCAAAAATAAATCACATTTTAGTTAGAAATACTGTAGACCTGAACAGCTGGATGGACTGGCTGTTGAAGCATCTGTGTGCTTAAACATTTCAAAAAACCTTTTTGGCCTTGGTGAAAGATAGTGCCTCCTGAGAGGCTTTTCTGTTGTGGATTACCTCCCAGTTGAACAGCTTTGATCAGCCAGTGGGCCCTGGGTTGCTCCTGCATTGCCTCCTGACCAGCAAGGCCACAGACCCATGTCTTTCCAAACGCACACGCTGCCTTTCACGAGACTCGTGGACCGCAGGTGCGAAACATGGTTTTGATTGTTGCCCTTGGCTTTTCATGAGCTTGATTCTGTGTAGTGTCCCATTTCAGCAGAGGCTGCTGTGCCTCATTTGAATCTGTGCCATAAGCAGATGTGTTTTGTTGGGTTGGAACTGGTGATGCAAGAGGTAGGTCACGCATTTGAACAAATTAGAGGTGTCCTTAGCTTTAAAATGGAAGGAGGCATTCATCTCCTCATAATTATGCAAGTTAATCATGTCTAATTGAGAAGTCTTCCGAGTCTGTATTCCATAGATTTGTTAGTGTTGTCAGTCTGTTTCATATCATCTTTGAAAATGGTAATAGGGTTCCCAGCGATTCTGGTACATCATAGTGTCCCTGCGTATAAGGACAAAATTCCTGCTTATTTTTTCTAGTGAATGAAGTTGATCCATTCCATAAATCACGAGGAATGCCACCAAGAATTGTAACTGTAAATTCTTTGAGGCAGAAACTGCAAGGAGTGCCCAGAAGCTGAAGCATTCAAGTTCTTCATTGCTACTGTATTAAAAATGCTTCAGGAGCCTGGCATCATCTCAGGGAAAAGAATAACTGCACATGGATTTGCTTTATTTCTTCCCCAAATGTCTCTGAGTAAGAAAGAATTTAAATGTATAAGAAACGACTCATATGTAAAAAGAATATGGAGCCTGCAGACCTGCTGTAACTGTATCTGTGTTTGGCTGGTCTCAGTTAAAACAGGGAATGCCTCATCAGCTCACCTAGATTTGCCCAAATATGTTGTCCTGTTTTCACCTGGAATGGAATTAATTGTCTTCTTAGGAGCTAGTGCAGGGCTGTGTTTTGGCTTTGATGTGAGACTTTTCAGTTCCTCAGGCCTTGCTAGCGAAAAGGCTGGAGGGCACAAGGAGCTGGGAGGGGACACAGCCAGGGCAACTGGCCCAAACTAGCCAAAGAGGTGTTCCATACCATGGGACGACATGCCTAGTATATATACCTGGGGGGCTGGCCGGGGCGGGCAGGTCGTTGCTCAGGGACTGGCTGGGCATCTGTCAGCGCATGGTGAGCAGCTGCGTTGTGCACCACGAGTTCCTTTCTCCCTTTCCCTCTGGATTTTATTCTTTCCCTTCCCCTTTTCATTATAACTAGTATTGTCATCATTGTTAGTGTTGTTCTTGCATTTTCATTCTATTTCAATTATTAAACTGTTCTTATCTCAACCCTCGAGTTTTACATTCCTTTCCAACTGTCCTCCCCATCCCTCTGGGTGAGGGGGGAGTGAGCAAGCGGCTGCGTGGTACTTAATTACCAGCCAGGGTTAAACCACGACATATGTCCACACTGCTTATTCTTAGTGTATGTAGGCACAAGTGCATGCACACGTCTTTATGGAGGACTTAGTCCAAACTGCCCTTCCTTACTGGGATTGGCTTTGCTTTGAGCTTTACAACCAGAAACTGTCACTTTTTTCCCCCATGTTTTGCTTTGTATGAGAGGCATCTGTGACCCTTTTTCCCTCTAAGAGAAACATTCATCCCTTACCCTGTTTTAATACAAAACCCACCAGCTGGTGTAACACCAAGATTGTTTAATCATGACCACCAATCCAGAATTGAAAAAAATAAGGAAAATTGCCTGGTATGTCAAATTACATGTGCAGCACCTATTGCTGAACGTGTAATTCATATCAAATTACATGTGAAGCATCTGTTGCAGAAGTCTCTGTGTTTTTATGGACCTATAACATAACTTTGCATACCTCAGAGCCATAAAAACTGTCTCCTGGTTAAGCGTATGCGTGACTGCATATGTTTGCAAGGTGGATTCATTAATCATAATGGAAAATACGTGGCATCTTGTAGAAGTTTTGACAGTGCAGCAGTTGCAGTTTTGGAACATCTGGACCTCAAGAACACAATGTGAAATGTTAATAACATCACTGCGGGTCTATTTTAAACATGGATCTGAAATAAATTCTATTATGGGAGCTGTGGAAACTGTCAAAATGAGTATACTTCCTCATTTAAAGACATGAAGAATGCTAAAGCTTGCCCCAGAGCTGCTTTCCATGTTCTGCAGCGTCACAGTGCGCGTCTCTGGTGTGGAAGCCCAGTGTGCCAGGGTGCAGGGTCGGCATGTTTCGAAGCCTGTCCTAAAATCTGCTGGTGAACCCGATGCTGTGGGAGAAGTGCTTGCCACACAAGGCATTTCTTCCTTGCGTGACTTTGTACTTTCCTTTAATGCATTTCTTCTAGATGCTCACAGTGAAACAGTGTGCAGAATTAGGGGTTTTACTGCAGATTTCATTTTCATTACTCGTTTTATCTTTTGCTTAAAGGATGTGTGCAAGAGGGGTTTCAGTCTCCAGTAAATAACGATGTGGCAAAGTTGCGTGATTCTGGCTTTAAGTTGTTTGAAGTGGTACATTGTGGGCTTTGTAAAATTGTTTTATTATTCTCGTAAGACAACCAACTATAATTAGTAATTATAGTAGTTTTCAATGAGAATAGTATATCAGCTGTTATGACCTAAAATATATATTAGCCTATATTAATGAGTCAGACTAGCAAAGACAGCTTCACATTGCCGCTTTTCAAGAAACTTTTAATTGTGTTCTTCTCTAGTAGGTAAGTACTGAGATTTTGTGATTGCTTTTAAGGAATTTGATTTGTCTTCAGGTGTTAAATACAGATTCAAAGTGTGTGTGAATGCGTAAATACCAGTGTTACAATCACCTGTCTGAGCAGAGTTTTCTGCTGGGTGGATTTCTTTTATCTGGATAGTTTAATTACATTAACTGTCTGAAATCATGACTAAATGTTTCTTCTGTGTTTTGAGAAAAAACAAATTTAAAACAAATTTTGGACTTAATCTATGCTACAAAGCTTTAAATCTTAAATTTTAAACCTTTGAAGCTTAAATTCAGAGATGTTGAATTTAAGAAAGTCAAAATGCAGAAGCAAGGGACTGTAATTTATTTCAACATTTTGACATTTTAAAATTACATATTCTAAGAATATTATTATAAAAATCTGGTGTAAATTTGTAAGCCATTCAATCAATGTAGTTTTTTATGTACTGAAAAAAAATAATCAAACTTCATGTAGTTATCATAATATTGTTTTTATATAGCTAATGTTCAGCGCTTGTTTTATTATTAAATTGTTGCACAAGAAGTTAAATATAGTAGTGAATTTGAAATCTACCACACTAACGGTTTTAAACTTGAATTTGTCAGTTGCACATTTTTCGTATCTATATGGTCATACTTGTTCTGTAGTAGGAAATCCAGGCATAAAACTAATACCAAGTACTGCTTTGATGGTTTCTTGGGATCTTCAGTGGTCTCAAATAAGGATGTTGTGCTGACTTGTTTTTTCGAAGAGGTTAAATTGTGTAAACATAATAGTGAATGCAATTATGAACATGTCATAGCTGATAAATAGTATAAAATCAGCTTTCATGATTGTATTTTTGATGTTCGTATTCATGATCATGGAGCAGATCCTCCTGGAAACTATGCTAAGGCACATGGAAAATAAGGAGGTCATGAGTCACAGCCAACATGGCTTCAGGAGGGGCAAATTGTGCCTGAAAAATTTGGTGGCCTTCTACAAAGTTACAGTGTTGACAGATGAGGGAAGAGCAACTGACATCATCTACCTGGACTTGTGCAGAGCATTTGACACTGACCCTCACAACATCCTGATCTCTAAACTGGAGAGACATGGATTTGACAAGTAGAGACCAGTGGATAAGGAATTGGCAGGATGGTCACACTTGAAAATTTGTGGTCAGCAACTCAATGTCCAAATGGAGATGAGTGACAAGTGGCATTCCTCAGGGGTTGGTACTAGGACCAGTGCTGTTAAACATCCTTGTCAGTGACATGAACACTGGGATTGAGTGCACCCTCAGCAAGTTTGCTGATGACACCAACCTGTGTGATGCAGCTGACATGCTGGAGGGATGGGTTGCCATCCAGAGGGACCTTAACAGGCTTGAGAGGTGGGCCCGTGCAAACCTCATGAAATTCAACAAGGCCAAGTGCAAGGTCCTGCATGTGGATCAGGGCAATCCCAAGCACAAATACAGGCTGAGCAGAGAATGGATTGAGAGCAGCCCTGACGAGAAAGTCTTGGGAGTGTTGGTGGATGAGCAGCTCAGCATGGCCCAATAATGTGTGCTTGCAGCCCAGAAAGCCAGCCGAATCCTGGACTGCATCAAAAGAAGCGTGGTCATCAGGTCAAAGGAGGTGATTCTCCTCCTCTGCTCTGCTCTCATGAGACCCCTCCTGGAGTACTGTGTTCAGCTCTGGGCCCCCCACCATAAGAAGGACATGGACCTGTTGGAGCAAGTCCAGAGGAGGGCCATGAAGATGATCAGAGGGCTGCAGCACCTTCCTCTGAAGACAGGCTGAGAGTTGGAGTTGTTCAGCCTGGAGAAGAGAAGGCGCCAGGGAGACCTTATAGCAGCCTTCCAGTACCTAAAGGGGCCTACAAGAAAGCTGGAGAGAGACTTTTTACAAGGGCCTGTAGTGACGGGCAAGGGGCAATGGCTTTAAACTGAAAGAGGGTAGATTTAAATTAGGTGTTAGGAAGAAATTCTTCACTGTGAGGGTGGCAAGACGCTGGAACAGGTTGCCTGGAGAAGTTGTGGATGCCCCATCCCTGGAAGTGTTCAAGGCCAGGTTGGATGGGGCTTTGAGCAACCTGGTCTAGTGGAAGGTGTCCCTGCCTATGGCAGGGGGGTTGGAACTAGATGATCTTTAAGGTCTCTTCCAACCCCAAACCATTCTATGATTCTATGATTCTGTATGTACTAGGAAAACATACTATGTGGTAAGAGTCCTTCAGTGCTTTATCAAGAAAGTCACATGCCACCTTTTGTTTTTCAGGGCTTAGTTATTGAACGACTTGGACGCAGGCTTCTTCTCATAGGAGGTTTCGGGTTGATGGTTGTGTTCTTCGCAGTACTTACCGTCTCTCTGACTTTACAGGTAACACTCTGGTCACTACATATTTTTACTCTCTTTTTTGCCTATTTTGAATAGCAGCTGCTCAGTACAGGTTTGCCTTAGCATTCCTACTAAATAAAGCGCCAGTCCTTTTAATCAGTTTGGCATAAGGGTTCAAAGGTCTGTCTTTTGCTTATTTATGAGTCTGTTGGTTTCAAAGTAATGTGGTTAGCCTAGCAGCTTTTGCATTAAAAAGCCATAGGGGCTTTGTCTCATTCAGTTTCCCTAACTCAAAGATTCATGCATATCATGAACTATTATGAAGACAATTTTACCTGTGGTTGGGTAAATAGTTTACCCATATTCTGTGCTTTTATCTTTGTAATGCAGTCTTTTTGAGGTTTCTTTCGTACGTTATATGTCATGCTTATTCTTAGGTTTGGATGTTTTTTCCCAGTAGTGAAACATTTCCATGTTTGCTGTGGTTCCATTTACAGTCCCCTTAAAGAACCATTTATAGTTTGTTCTCTTTTCCCCCGTACCTGTTGTTTGCACACGTGTCCTGCCTTGTCTGCAAAATCAGATTATAGCTAAAAATCCCCGGACTTTGGTTTTCACGTGCTTTGCTAAGGTTCAGATACAGCTGTCCTACTGAAAGGCAGCCTGTCATGTCTAGACTTCAGCCCAGACTTTATTTAGTGAACTTTGAAATTCTTTGGGCCATCATTGCTCTTTTTAACATGACTGAAATACCTGAGGAGGATGGAGGTGCCAAATCTGTTCAATGGCAAGAAAACTCTTTTCCAAGTTGGCTTGAACTTCAGCACAAGAAGTTGTAAACTTTTAGGGTTGTGACTTCTGTGGTGCAAGAGCTTGTCTAGTATTTCTCTACAGGGATTCCACAGAGACCAAGATCTTTAGTACAAATCATCTAATAAGGTTCTACAGAAATAGTGTAATCTTCTAAAGTAATCGCAGAGTAAATTCTGAAATAAAGAACTGTGGAAAACACTTATCTGTTATCTGTAATATATTTTTAATACTGGTACATATACAATATACTTCATGTGAATGTCTTTTATCTACCTAGAAAACTGTGCATTGGCTTCCTTACCTCAGTATATTTTGCATCCTTGCAATCATTGCATCATTCTGCATTGGACCAGGTATGTCTATATTTTTTTCATATTTCTTTGTACGTCAGAGCGCAGTTATTTCTGCACTGGCACTGTGTTAACAAATCACTTGTAAGGAACTTCACTTTATCCTTTTCTGAAGACCACAGGGGTCTAAGACAATAAAAGGTGATAGTAACACAAAGTGATAGCAATATTCTTGACAAAACCCCACGTACACGTGCATTCCCACTTAGACATCAGAGTAATGGAGAACTAGTGCCTAAATTGCAATCAGTACCAAATTAAAATGTAGGCTATTATTGTAGGATCGCTATGATTTTGTAAATCTATAAAAGACACTCAGACTGGAAACTGAGTATTTTATTTATCAATGCTTGTTTTAGCAGTTCAATGCTGGTGGGATGCAAATGGGACACTGGTGGAGGGGGAAGAAGGGGACAATTGCGTGTGGTTCCTTTCTTCTGTTCCTTTCCGGAGACAGAGCAGCATTGTGCAAGAGGGTTTACACATACCCTCTTTAGGAAGGTGATGGAAAAGGTAGTTGTCCTGATGGTGGAGCTACTTCTTGTCTGGCAGTTCTCTACTGATTGTATGCATTTCATATCTGGTGCCCTCGGGTAACTGTTTTTGTAGTTTGTGCTGAAATGTTCAGAGCTATTCTCCCAGCCTAGTTTTGATTGCTTAGAGATGGATATAACTTTATAGACAATCCAGTATTCACAGGCTGTAATTTTTGTATTTCATTTTCTTTAACAAACAACATGTTTAAGGTGTAAAAAAATAATAAAGCCAGACCTTTCTCAGAAGTGTGGAATGAAAAGACAGGACAACAGTCAAGACGCAGCAAGGGCAATTCTGACTAGATAGAAGAGAAAAAATTTTATACTGAATGGTTAAACGCTGGAAGATGTTGCTCAGAGGCCATGAAATGTCCATTTTTTGAGCTATTCAAAACTCAGCTGGGCAAGTTCATGAGCAACTGGCCCTGCTTTGATCAGAGGATGAACTCCAGAAGTCCCTTCCAACCTAATTTATTCTGTGATTCTAATTGCATCAGAAAAAAAACTTATTTTAATAGATATGCATAATATGCAAATACTTGCCTGAGCATAGTATTTCTCTAAACAGTGTTGCTCTAGCCTTCAGATACTTGATCAGAATTGGATCCTGCAGTTACCAAATAATGAAATGTTAACAAAAATGATTTGCAGATAAAGAAGAATTTAATCCAAATTCAATTCACGTATAGACTTAAGATGTCAAAACAGCGCTTAAATTTTCAAAGATTATCTTACAAACTGTTCTCCACAAAAAAGGGAAAAATCAGCTGCTTTTTATTTTTTTCACAGTTCAGCTGTAAAACTGAAAGTAAGACTTCTGTTCCCCTGAGTTCTCAAGTTTTTTCATGCACCATTTATTGCCTCTTTTTCTTTATAAAGGGTTTGATATTAATCAACTGTTTGTACATCTTCACCACTGAAGTGATCTAATTAATTGATTGTGGTTTATTTGGGGAAGGAAGGAGTTGCTGATGTTTCATGTGACTCTAATGAAACATTGCTGTAATTCTGTGGATCCTCTTTTGGAATTTCCTCTGAGGAAAAATAGTGTTGCTTTAGAGGAAAATGGGGAGACCAAAATACTCCTTTTCCTCTTGCTTCTTGGAAAATACTTGGTCACTAATCTCTGTGCTTATTCCTCTGCGTATGGTAGCTGACTGGAAGATGGACAAGTCAAACAGTCTTGACTAGGGTCATTAATGTTGGACTGTAGGTGGCCTATGAAGACTATTCCCCTCTCTCACCTCCAGCTCTTCTTGCAAGGCAAATACCGCAGGAAGTCTTGCAATGCCTTTGTCCTTCTGTAAGGACAAATCTCAGGTTCAGCTAAGTCCCTGGTATTGCTGACATATGTTTCCTAGACAGATTTTTTTTTTTTTTTTGAAAGAGGGGTATGTGGAACAGAACTGTTCTTGCGTTTTGAATACTTAAAGAAAGTCAAACGTTGACTTGAAACTGCTTGAAAACTTCCCTTCCAATGTTTTAAGTAGCTCAAACAATTTAAGTGCAGCTACTTGCAACACATACCTTTGTTTTTTCTAAAAAAACTCTGTTGAAACAAATTTTAATTTTTTTTTCATATTACAGACATATTCCACTGATTTTTAGAGCTTACAGATCAATATGTTCTTACATGTTATATTTTCAGCATGTTGAAATTAACCCTCTACATTTCTTATTCACCTCACCCATTCTTCAGAATGGATTTTAGTTTCCTTCATTTAGCTGCTTTCACTTTGCCAATGCTGTTCAGGATTTTCTATTGTTTTTTGCACTCTGGAGCAAAGTGTCTGCAGATACATGCAACACAAACAGCTTTTGTTTTGTTATTACTTACTTGCTTTCTACAGAAATTCTTTGGAATTAAATCTTCTTTTGTGTTTTTCACTGTGCTCATTGCTTTTAAAGCCAAAGAATATTAGTACTGTACCAGTAGCTACTTAGTTCGCCTCTCCACTTTTCCTGTATCTATTCAAACATTTGTAATACCTGACAATAGTGGGAGTATCTCAGTAGCATTGAACATTGATTTGCTTTTTATGAAAATTTTGGTAATTGACACTTCAGCAGCTGAGAAGTTGTGAAGAATTGTATTCTGAGTCCTTTGTAAATCAATAGCAGTTTTTTAGCTGACTTTTCATTGATTATCTTCAATGAAACTTCTCTGTTCCTTTTAGTGGTGCTTAGGAGATCTGAACTATTTTGCTGCCTCTTAACTGGGAGGAGTTACCTTTCAGAATATAAAAGCCACTTCCATTATTAGCACTGTTTTAAGATGGATGAATGAGAAGAGAGCATATGTATTTTTCTAAACAAATATTACCAAAAATTGAGACATCCACTTTGCATCCACTGCTTTTTGTATCACAAGGCACAACTTTAGTATTTGAGTGCAATTACTGTGTCAAGTTTTGCCTCCCTCCAGTACAGGAAAAACATCAATAAGCTGGGGCAAGTCCACTGGAAAGTCACCAAGTCAGTGACAGCAGCCCTGTGAGAAGGGGTTGGGTGAGCTGGACTTGTTCAGCCTGGAGAAGACACAGCTTTGGGGCACCTAAGAGCAGCCCCAGTACGTATGAGGAGTTTTTTGTGATGACAGAGCCAGGCTACTGTTGGTGCTGTGTGGTGGAATGCTTGAGAGACAAAAGGTGGATGTTGAAACAAGATGCAGAGTGACTATAAGCTTTCTGCTTATAGACAGTCAAGTAGGCTACCAAGGATTTTGAGTCCTTAATTACTACACAAAGATCAAAACTGAGTAGTTTGTACTTCTGCTGTTTTATTTGAGAACTCTGTAGCCCAGTGGGAAATCTGTATTTCTGAATCTTCCTAGATAGGGCAAGTACTACTCAAGAGCAATTATCAATTGATTTAAAATCAGCTTTATTTTGTTTAGTTATATACTGTGACAGACTGAGTGAGATACCTTATATGTGACAGATATGACACATATGTATATATCACATATATACTAAGGAACTAAGTTTTTTCTTACGGAAGCGTGCAATGCCAGTGGAGTATCACAGTACACAAAAACATAATTTCTTTTAATGGGAGAGTCAGTGCTGAAAATTAACCTTATCTTTCATTTCCTACTAATGTTAGAGTTTTAGCAAGAGGGAGTAAGTAGGAAGGAACATGTTTTTGAACACATCTCCAATGCAGTGGCTGGAAGAGAGAGTCTGGAGAAAAGTACAAACAGGGCAAGCAGGTGAGACACGTATCCAGAAGTGGTACACAATTTTTTGGCTTAGGGTCTTCCTGAGACATAGTTTCTAAGATTTTTGTAGTCTTCCATGGATTTGTTCATTCTCCATCTGAAACTGTGCAAAATTTTAGCATCCTTTCACAAAGAAAACTGTATGCCTGCCACCTGTCATAAACACATCCTTGGTTGTGCTTTTTAAAGGGTTGTGCCCTTTAGGTCTTGCATTGGAAGAAATGGGACAACTGATCCCCTTTCTACCTCTTTTAAGTTTCTTGTGATCTTGTAGCCCTTATCACCCCAGATTTTTCCAGACTGAATGGCTGTCTTATTCCCACCTTCTCATGATATTTTATTACACTCCTTTAGCAGGCAAATCTCACACTTCAATATCTAGTATTCTGTTTTAGAACTCTGGTAGTTTAATGAGACAAGACTGAAGTTTAGGAGTAACTTTTCCACTTCTCTGGCTAGTAAAAGGGTTTTCCCCCAAGAAAATACATGCATATTCTTTATTATTAGGTTGCAGGTTTTTAATGTTTTTAGCCTTTTGTAGAAATTGTGACTGTCATTTGTTTGTATTGGTTAAACAGGTACTATTGTCATGGTGTTACTTACACTCAGTATCTTATTTAATTCCTCCTGTAGTTATTTAGAGCATTTCAGCATTCTTCAGAGTAAATCCCCCAGGGGTTGTAATGATTCTGTAGATACAGAACTAAACTAGGACAAATTCTGTTTACATTCATTGAGCTATTGCTACTTGGAAGAATTATTCCATCTGAAAATAGTAAATAACGTGAGGAACTGAGCTTATAAAAATACAGCTATAACTTTCTAGAGCATAAATTGCCTTTAAAAATACAGTATTTTCTCTCTTGTTAGAACATCTGATACTTTCTTGATAGCTTAGATGTTGTGTAGTCTCCCACTTTCTGATAGCATATGGATGAGTCCCATCTGCTCCTTTACAGCTCGGATCAGCTGTTACTATAAACTGTGGGGTTTTTTATTTGTTTCATTTTTCTGAACTTGGCTTTTCAGCTTGCAGATGTTTTTTATGCACATTGCTCTGGACTGAAACAGTAATGCATGCATATGATTTGGTACTTAATCTTTTTTTTTTCTTTTTTTCAAAAGACGAACAGCAGAAAGCTTTCATTTACTAAAAATTAAAGAGATCCTTATGTTCAAGATAGTCAGTCTGTCATCTGAAAGAAAAATACCCTTCAAAAATCACTTATTGTTAGGGAGCCATGCTGTTCCAGACAGTGGCTTCATTGTGCCGATTAGGTTAATTACACACATGAAGGTATTTGGTTGCAGAGAAAAAGACTGCTTTCCAATATTACTTTTGATTATGGGAACATGTTAGTAAATAATTTTACAGTTGTACTTCAAGAAAAAGGCAGAAGCTTCATGGAAATTTTTTCTTGGTCACATGGGATATGTTTCAACTGAAGAATTGTCATCCAGCAAAGAGTAAATAGAAAGGACTGAGGGGATTGGTTCTGCCTTTTAAGCAGACAACAAGCAAAAAAACCCAAAATTAATGGAGAAAACAAATCAAAGAAAAATAGTAAGAGAACATTTTCAGTATCTCCGCAAAGCATTTGTGCTGTTCAGGTTAAACATCATGAGCAAATGCATTGATCTGGAATGCCTTTCCTGAGTGGGTAAATAATGCGCAGCTCCTTGGAAATCTGGATAGTGATGGATGGGCTCAGGTACACGTGAAATGTCTTCCTTCTTTCACTTTGTCTTAGATATTATTTAAGGAAAAAGGAAAAGCTAAAAGCAGTTATCCCCACTTTCTCAATTAAACCTTTGTGGCTGCCTCTTTGTGGACCCTGGCATGTTGAGCTGTGCTCTTTCTGGAAAACCACGCTAAAGTCTGACTTAAACAGAAAAAGCGTAGATTCTGCTTATTTTTATCTGTTTGCCTGAATTCCCAGTTCACCCATTGTGCCTTTGCAACAGTTGCTGTGCAAACATGTGATTTTTTATTTTGCTGGGTGAATTGAAAAATATCTATATGCATGTGTGTGCATTGAGTGATTGAACATAGTTTTACAAAGCTGCTGGAGACTGGCCCCTTTTATCTAGCAGCCAAATAGTTTAAAAAACAAAACAAAACAAAAAACCAGCAACAACAAAACCAACTGACCCAGATGTGTGCAGTCCAGTTTCCTTATTTGCATGTAGGGATGTGACCCCACTTTTCAGGGAGTCTGTCATGTATTTTGGGATGAGGGGCCTGCAGTCTTTGATTTTGATGCTTTTCCAATTTGTATAAAACAACTACATGTTCATCCTCTGAACCAGAGAATGGCTTTTCTGCCATGTGTCAAGAGATTCACCCCAGATGGTGGAACACGTGGGGACAGATAAGCAATCAATCAGCTGATTCATTTGGCATTACAGCAATGTTGGTATGGACTCCCAGATAACCTTCTCAAAGAAAATAAGCATGAGAAAAATACAGTCAGACCTTGAGAACTTTGGAAACTTGGCATAAAGCATTTCCCTGTATTATCTTTGTTTGAAGAGATGTATTGATAGTTCTTCCTTAGAAGAATAGTCTAAGTATAACACCTTTCTATCCACTTTTGATAAATAGAGAAGGCAGTGCTGCAGAGAAGGGGAAGGAAACTGTGGTGAAGGAGGTTATGTATGATGCTAGTCTTGAACTAAGTGAAAGGGTGGAAGGAGGTGGACTGTTTTAATAATTTTCCTGGCTTTGAAGTAATCCTTCCTTTATTACCTTATTTCAGAAATTGAAAAAGTCTTGTCTTGTTCAGATCAAATCTTTGCAAATTTGGTGGCTCTGGAAGCACAGTGATTTGGAGCACTGGGCTTATTTTACCATTGGGAATAAATGGAAACAATTCAAAACCCTATTGTTGCAGTAAGATCTGTAAAAGGTGTTTGTGTAGCATGAGTATGTGGCCCTTCCTTCGACCACTGTAGCTGGGAGGGAGGTCAGCCACACATGTGCACAGGCAAGTGTGTGGTAATGTTCCTTCTTCCATCGAACACTCTCCAGGAGTTCCTTGGAGTCTTCTGGGAGGAAAAAACCCCAGCTTTTGTTACAACAAGCAGTAACACTAGGGGAAGTTCCAGAAATCTGAGGAGCTGCTTTTATATCCATTGCCTGATTACAGTAACTCAAGCCATTTCTGTGCTGGAAATTTGTGTTATTTTGGTGGCAGTTCAAGTTTGAGATTGAAAGATTTTGTTGAAACCTCACGTCGTCTTTCACATTTTACCCATTTCTAATAATAGGCCATGTATAACTGCATGCAGTTGGAGAGAGAAAGAGGCTTAGAAACTCAGGAACAGGGTGAGGATTTAAGGATGTCTGAAAATGCCAGTCAGCTAAGGGAGAATATAAGAATGGTATCTGTAAATATCACATGGAAAGCTTCTCCATAGCTGTTTATATTTTGTCTAAGTCATTTGAAAAATTGTTTTATATTAATACTCTATATGCACATTTTTTCCTATTTTCATAGAGACCTAGTGCATCTTATTGTCATGCATTGTCTGTATTGTAATGTGAAAAATGCTCACTGTGTTGTCATGTGTCATGTCATCATTTTTGAAATGATGACTTAGAGCTGAATGTTGGAGCACAAAACTGCTCATGCAGCAGTTTGCATAGGAAGGCTGCAGAGAAGGTGAAGAAAATAAATTCTTATATTAAAAGATACAGAATAATTTTATAGTGTCTAACCAAAAAACCTGAAAATATGATTTCTGTTTCTAAATACATGGGAAAAGGGAAAATAACACTGGAAAAGAGAATAAGCTGAAGGCAAATGTTGCTGCAGAAAATAACAACAAAGACTCAAACTTAGGTGCTAGCTAGCCATGAATAAATTTAGGCTAGAAATTGGAAGAAAACTCCTAGCCACTAGAGGAGCTGAGTTCTGTATCAGCTCCTCAATGGAAACAGCAAAAGAAGAAACTAAATAAACATGTTTTATAAATCAAATGCTTCCTGAAATAGCTGAGGATTGGATTTCAACTAGATGATCCAATCTGATCCTTGGTTCCTTTATCTCCAAGTCCTGCGTTCTTCCTCTGTCGCTGAGATGTTTGATCCTCTATATGCAGTCTTTCTTTGCTTCCATTTGTCAGAAAGCCCATGTGTCTACAAAGATGAGCATGTTCTCACAGAGGATTTTCTAGCTGGTCATTACATAGAGCGTGCAGCCCCTGACTCAATTTACATCAATAGCTGCTATTTTTAAATCAGTGGCGCTAATGGTGAGACGAAAGGAGTCGTCTCTGGTTAATCCTTATGCAGTGGCTTCAAGGCATCTGACTTTACTGTCTTATGCTGTGTAACATCTTAGAAGTAGTCATTCAGGTCCTAAATCCTGTAGGTATTTCTGTGGATGAGTAGCACTTCCCTTCAGAAGTCCTGCTGACTTCAGTGGTGTTTGTATAAAACTGAATTTAGTGTGAATAGGATCAAACGTTAATCTGTGTGATTTTACTTCGATTTCTACTTTTAAAATAAGTTCCTATCCAGTACGTGTAAGGATGACAAAATCAGATCAGTGGTATGTTTCCAGTCACACTCTCATCACAGAAAAGGGAAATCAATAAAACGCACACACTGATGGATTTTGAAATAAGTAGCTAATTTTATGGTAGTGAGATCTTAATTTTTTGACTGTTGCTTTTCATAGCAGTTGCATTTTCAGACACAGGAAACATTAACAAACCAGACCATTTCAGAAAAATGTTTCACTTTTTGTCTCTTTATTGAGAGTTTTGTCTTATGATTGAGTTTTATAATACCTTGTCATGTTTATGGGCTGTGAGTGAAGTCTTTCCTGAATACTGATACAATGCAAACAGGATAGTGTAATATTCAGCATGTCTTACATTGACATTATGAAGTAAACAAAAGAAAACTCAGAGGAAATCATTGCTCTGCCCTGAGGTGTATCAAAGATATTTTGGTATTTAAAGTTTAAATCAGTCAGTGCTCTTACTCTGAATGCCAGTGTGCAGCTGTGTTGACAGCAGAGCGGTTGTGATAAAAGGGTCACTTTGAAAGTCATGAGGTTTGTTCGATCTGAAACGCCATCAGGGAAGATAAAAAGTCTCTTGAATGTGAAACACAAAGGTGTGATAGCACACATGTAGACATGAAAGTACTGAAATGAAAGGCAGCATCAGTATTATTGCCTGAAATGGGCATTTACAGGAGCTTTGTGTGATGTTTTAGCTTCTCCAGTTAGAGTGAAATGTAAGAATTTCTAATGCTCACGGTCTCCCACAGAGGCATTCTTTTAGTCCTCCTTGAGAAAGAGTTTGGAGCTTGCCTGAGTGGAAAAAAACCTTCTCTGTGTACTAGAAAAGTGTATGATGTTAAAAAGAAACAAATAAAGCCATGTTGCTGTATATTTAATTAAAAAGTGGTAAACTTGAAAGTTTAGGTTAATTTTCAAAATTTCTTTTATTCTATAAACTAGAAGCCTTTACAGTCTTTTCAGCACATAAGCATCCTTTGATAATGTTCAGATAGTTCCTGCATCAGATACGGAGAGTATTTGTGCAGAAATAACCTTTAGTTTTCCTGGGTATTTAAGAAAAGTTTTGGCCTGTTGATAGTTGTAAGGCTTTTGAGGGCAGAACAGTAGATTTAAAACATGCTGCACTAAAAGCAGATACATATTCCAAATGTGAGTTACATCTCAGTTCAGGAACTCATAGTAACCTGGAGATATGTAATTATTGTGCAGTACGTACCAGTGGCAGTTGAAGATTTGCTGAGGGATCTGTGCCCTATCCCCTGCCCCGCTGTGCCACTCCGTTGCTGCAGCCATCCATCCATCCAACACTAGTAGGCTTAGGGTTGGCATTTTACCCTGCCAGCTGCCAGCCATCACAGCCTGCCATATTAATGCCATTGCTTTCATTTATGTGGGCTGTGAAACACAGCAACAGGAGAGATCTGATTTACCTTTTCTGGTTTTCTCTAGCAATGGAAACAGCTTCTGCCTACACTTGGGGGTAGGAGTATTTTCAAGTACTTCTACTAACTCAAGATGAAAGGATGGGAAGTTTAAGGACATCCCATGAGAATTTCTGTTCTGGTTGCCTCTCATTGAACAAACCGAGGCTTTGGGCTGTTAAGAAATAAAAGTAGAATTGCTTTTAAACTGGCCACACCTTCATACCATGTTTTTGGGGGGAGGGGGGAGATAACGTACCCCTTGAATATATTAAATACAGTATCATTCAACATATGCTTTTGGATTAATACCTGTTTCATGTTTTGTTTGAATACGTCTCTTTGTAGAGCAGCATAGAGTAAATGTGTAGCTTTTAACAGTTCAGTTACAGCAGTTCTAAAGAAAAAAAGAACCCCTAGTACCTGAAAGGTGACTGTATATGCTGGATAAAGTAATTGCTGGAGATGACACATGGAGTTCTTAGCAGCAGGAAAACTTACAAACTTTATACCTTTGACAATAGATTTTACAAATTATCTTAATTGAAGCTTTCGAAATGTGAAGGCTTTGACAGTTGAGAGCACTCCTCTTACCTAAACTAGTGTTGTTTTCCTGAATGATCATTAATTACTTGCTGATGGCTCACAATTCCAACACTTAAGACATTTACTGCTGGAAAAATGCACCCAGGTATTTTAAAGCTTCATGTAACTGTGAAAAAATGATTTATTCAAAAGCCGTATAAGTGACTTAGGTACATTATTCAGATTAATGGGGACTGGATATAGAAAGCCTAGTTAAAAAATGTACTGTTTCTTCTGTCAATTAATATAAAATATTTATACTTAGAAAAGTGCAAACTAGTAAATATATAGAACAGTAGATGTAGAACTAATGAATGTAAGACAATAAAAATACTTTATTTTCGTTGTGCAGAGGCACAGTGCACGACAGAGAAAAGTTGTTCTAAGTTCATCTCATCTATTTTTGGCTAAGCTGCATGGCTAGCATTTAAATGCAGATGTTTGCTAGTTTTACGTTGCAATGGAAGTTGCTTTAGGGTCTAGACGATGTTTCTTGTTAGCCAGCCTGCTATGTAGAAAGCTAAATAGCAGTAAGAGAGTTTCAGGGGGAAAAAACAGATCAGAAGGACAATTGCATGAACAAGGGTAGCCTGATGGTGTCAGTTCAACCAATTAAGCAGCTGTTTCTTTTGAATCTTCGGATGTTATCTGTCCTACTCTGGAAACTTCACTTTTTTAGGAATACTCAGTTATGGCTTTGGCAACTTTTTTCTGGGTTTCATCAAAAAGAAGGTTTATATTTTTCATTGCAGCAAAACTGGTACTGTCTTTCTTTAAAGCTGGTAATTCTAGTCAAAGGGCACCTTCTGGCATGCTCTTCATTTTCTTTTCTGTTTGGTAGCAAACGTATTGCTGTTTGCTCTATCTATTTTAGCTATCGGCCACAGTAAAGAAAATAAATGTTTTTATTGTCCTACATTCATTAGTTCTACATCTACTGCTCTCCATACCCAGTCTACGGTCCTGGTGCAGCAGCCAAAGTCTTTAATTACTAGCGTTTGAACCCCCGTGTCCTAAAGACTTCAACAGTTTCCAGAAACCATAAACGGTGAAGAAGTGGTCTGTTATCCATCTTAAACAGGAGAAGGAGGTCAGAAAGAGACTATTCTGTCCCAGGTTCTCTGAAAATTTAATGCACTATTTTTACTCTTTGTGTCCTTCAGGATGAATGCAGCGATACAATAACATAATTGTGCACTGCTACTATGATTAATTTGTTTGTTAAAATATTTTGTGAGGAAAGCCTGACATGCCAAACTGAGTTTTCAAGATTGTTTTAGCTTGCATAAGTTCACAACCAGCAGCATTTTATGCTAATGGGCTGTCAACATGAATTCCTGACAGGGAGATCACGTCTGATGACTTTATAGTTCTTTCTGTAGATTATTGTAGAAGTAGTAATGTAGATTATTGTAGAAGTAATAAGCCTGGACTGGATAGGGGTTGGGTTTTTTCCTGTTTTCAGTCCTGTCATAATGATATAACTGTATGAATATTTCACTTACCTAGGACTGAACACACTTCTAAGTTTTTAGTCCAGGTATTTCCATGATACTGCCATCTGTATAGTGGATAAAAATGTAAGGGACACTTCTGTGCTTTTATTAAAGTAAAAACTCTCTCATCATTGATCTTATCATTGAGGTAATTGTTTTTAGTAATGTAATATTAACAGAACTGATGTTAATCAGTGTCTGATCATCATTGTTACTGAGAATAATTATAAATTAGTAATATCATAAAGACTCTTAGTCATAGCTCAGTAAAGAAATGTTTTGTTAATGTTCAAGTAGAAGAACAGAAAGTCAGGCTATAAATAGGGTATGTGATGTACATTTTTTACCAAAAAAAAAAAAAAAAAAAAGCTAACACACAAAATAATCAAAGAACAGTAACAAAAAAAAAATTACAAAATGCCCACCGGATTGAAAGTGAAAACACCAAAAAAAGATGTATCGGTTTTGTACAGTAGTTGGCAGAATAACCTGGGTTTGGACTGCTGGTTTCTATTACAATAAAGCAAGCAAAGGAAAAGCTATTACAAATGGAAGGTACTACTCAGGCTTCCAGGAAACAGCTGTATTTAAAAGAAATTATTGTAACTCATGTAAGGAATATCTTAAAAGTGCTGAAATTATTGGGGTTCCTCAATTACATAGTAAGTATTTTGCCTTCATTAAACAAACTTTCAGAGAAAATTCAGAGAAAAATTATTCAGTCAGGAAATGACTGATCATAAAATTCTGCTTGAGAGCACTGCCTTATGCAACTAAATATTACAGGAAAATGCGCTAATTATTATTCAAGAGGGAGAGAATTTCACTGAAGAGGAAATTATCAGATTGTTCGGATAAGGGTATTCTTATGTCTTTTGCATTACAAAATTACATGGAATATCTGCTTTAGAAATAGTTACCTAAATGGACATAGAATTAATATTGTGTGGTTTATTATATTTTAGCTAATAGCCTTGTTGTATGTCAACCGTTTTAGTGTAAATTACCTGAGAACCAAGAATTAACATTTTAACTAATGATGTTACAACAGAGTATATAAATATTGTTGTTCTGCACCATTGCTTAGTTTATTTATTTACCCTCAATGTTGTGGGTTACCTTGCACCAGTGAAGTCCAGAATACCTCCAGAACTGGCTTTCTATATGCTGTTAGAGTAACAGGTTTTATAGATGCTGTGGGCATCAAAGGCCAGTTAATCAATGCAAAAACCCCTTCCACACAATATTGTATTAAAGACTAGACTGTTAATAACTATAGGTACTAATTAATATATTCTTGTGGTTTTGCCAGGTTTTGTATTATTTATGTTTTCTAATTCGCTGTTATGGTTTGCACTTTTGGTTTGCCGTAGACTGACTTAGCTTTAAATGTTCTTTATTCATTCGAGTGGTCTTTAATCTAAGGCAGAAATGGCATGCTCTTCAAATGGTACAAATTAATGTGGGTAATGAACTATACCATTTTATACAAGCAAAGTGCCTGTTTTGCTCAGTTCTGCAGTAGATGAGATAAACAGTTCTCCCATGGAGAATAGCTGGAGACAGGAGAGTATAGCATGAAGCTGTGACTCAGCACACCCCTATCACATGTTCTGCTCCCAGTTCTTTCAACACAATTAGCTGGGCAATATAGCCAATGTTGGGTTGTTTTTCCAGCAGTTTTCTTCCACAATCTATGTCTCACTTCCATTGCTTCTCTCCCACAGCTGCCCTGTAGAGTTGTCTTTTACCCCTTGAACTGCAAATACTGAAGCTTTTCATTGAGACAGTGCTTTATCTCCCAACCCTATCAAGATATATCAATCTTCCCTACATGCCCTGCCTTGCAGTCAAAAGCTAATTTGCTTGATCTTGTCTAGAGCTGCACGGACTTATTTTTTTTTTCCAAAACAGAGCACTGTTGCAAAGTGCTTGTCTGTTTTCTCAAAACATCTCCCTTTGAAGACTTGTCTCAAAGCATGGAGTTGGAAAGTCTGGAAGCTCTAAACCAAATCAGGGCTCTCAGGATTTCCAGATTCCCTACTGTATGGGCAGAATTTGGAGTGCTGAGTCGTGCAGGAGGCCACTGGGCTGTGTGGCCACAGGTGGTCCTCCTGGTAGGGCTGGAAATGCTATGGCTGGCTGTGGAGCCACTGCCTCAACATGCAGTTTTGTCTTTAGTGTGTATTGAAAGATAAACTGCTGGCTGAGGGAGTGAGTTCCTTCTCTTTAGTGGTACTCAGGGCACAAAGTTTCCATCACCTTTTGAGGCGATTTACCAATGTGATACATCTCCCTGATTTGTATTAGGCATTTATTCTTTTAACAGTCTCATTTCATAAATCATATATATAGCCATACGTTCAACTCCCAGTTTGGTACTGGATAAAACCAGAATGAGGAGCTCAGTATTTTTCTTCCTTTTTCATGTTTTCTATATTCAGATTTTTGCACTGAATCGAGTAACTTCTGTTCAGCAGTATTTACTTGTAACTGCTGACTGAACAAAATAGTAAATACGTGTACTTAATTTTTCATAAGAAAATGTTGATACTTATGCAAATTTAAATTTATATTTGAAAATCTGTAAAATGTATACCAAGAATATTATTTCTCTTCTAGCATTCCAGTTTCATAAATAAAAGACTATTGCATTGAGGTTGTGGATGTTTACCAGTGCATGACTTTTTTTCTGAGTGTAACTGGCCTGATTATGAAAGGAAATTAATAAAATGCAGAGATACAGAAGCATTGTTGCATGTCTAATTGTGTCATGTGGATTAATCTAGTTTCATTAAACAGCCCATTGATATACAAGTCCTGCAAAAACAGATTTGTAGTTTCCAATAGATGTAGCATGCTAACAGTTATAACAGTCTTTAACGGCACTGCAGTATAAGAGCTTCTTCCATTATGTTCACTGCAATGCTGAAAAGAACAAAGTATTAGAAATGTATCACTATAATTATTGTGGTCAATGCATTACCTCTTTAAATTCATGTTCAGAAGCTACCTTGTTGAAAAACTCCTACAGGAAATCCTATTATACATTTTTTATTTTATGATCAGAGCTAAAATAAAGGTGTTTCACTGAAAATTGTGTGGAAAGCCTTCCAGGGGAAGTATTCATCCCCCATGAGAAAGAATATCAGTTAGCTTTTTGGTGAAATTATTTCACCCACGTTCAAACACATATTAAAGTTGCAAAACCCATGACAAAATGTTTGAAGACTTTCAGAAAATACAGAAGTTTGGTTGGATTGCTTTTGGCTATCGTTTCCAAGCATCCATGTTTGAACACAGGCCAGTATGGACCCATCTGGCCTCATGGTTTTGTAGGGGACTGTCCTGGTTTGGTTGCTTTACATTTTTGTTTGCCCAAATTTCTTTTTCACTTCACTCAGTTGTGGAGTGTGTTCTTCAGTCATATGGCTCTTGGCAGGTGTTTGCATCCCTTGCTCTGTATCCTAGTAGGGCCAAGTCTCTGCTCTTCCAGACATATATCAATATACAGCAATGACCTGGCTTCGTTTGGTTTCTCATGTTTCTAGATCTGGCCTGTCTTTCACATAACTCACCTATTGCTCTTCAGGCGCCTTGGTTCCTCCATATAATTGCTCTTAAGTCATCCCTCTACAGAAACTGACTTTCTCTGTTTTGTGATGAAGATGCTTGCCCGTGCCACGAGAAAGTTTGGAAGAGCTCAGAGGAGCTGCTAGTTTGTTGGGGGGTTTTTTGACTGCAAAATATTATTTTTACCATCACTAGATTAATGGATTATTTTTCAAATTAGATTGAAGAGCATTTGTGGCAAGTGTGACTAATAATAAATTTCAGTGATGATTAATATGTATCTAGAAATTACATTTGAATTTCAAGGAACGTTTTTGCAGAATAGTGCCCATGCATTTTAATTTCCATAACATTTATGCTTTCTGATATGTTTCTGTCCTTTTGTACTCTTTGGGGTTGTTTTTTTTTTGGTTGGTTTGTTGTTGTTTGTGGTTGGGGTTTTTTTGCCTCTGGCTTTTTTCCTCTCTTGTACAATGTGTATTTTCCCAAATGGGTCTCGAACAGTGTTTTTTATTATACTGACAAGAACAGTAACACCTCTGTAGATTGTCCTACAGCAAAGGCATGACAGAATTAATGATCATAAATAAATCATCTTACATGTTTTCTGTGTGTCCAGTCCTTCAGTTCCTCTCTCCAAGGGGCAAGTGCCCTGGCAAACCACTGCCTTGCATAGCTTTTGAGACCTAAAACAGATGCTGACAGAACAGTTGTGATTGTTGTTTTGCCTGCCATATCTTAGGATTCGAACCCAAATCCCAAGCGTATGATAGAATAGGCACTGGAGGCCACTAAGGATTGACAGACCACATGCTGCTTGAATTTCGTTAAGTTATGCAAGTTCAGCTGCTTATTCTGCATGTTCAGAGTGCTATTGGGATCAGTCACTTTTTTTAGTCACAGAATTCAGATACTACATATAGCTTGCAGAAAGATACTAAGCTGTGGTTTGGATGGTCTAAACTCTCCATATCTCAGCCTCCTATGTATAAAGTAGGAGTAAATAAATGTATTTGCTTTGTACTTCTTTTGGAGTAATTTAAACTGGCAGTCTTTGGGACAGAAAGTTCAGTTGAAGCCTTTGCTACTGTTGTAGATACGTTCTCGCAAAAAATCCCATTAGCTGATGATGGAGAGTGATGCCTACTAACATATATAGCCATTTTCTGCATCATGTTGCCATTCTTCTGTGCATGTGTTCATGGTGTCTGCATTTGAAAGGTCTGGGAGGGAGGAATATCTGATACCATGCGTCATCTGCATGTCCTGTTAGGTGTTTACAAGTTCCTATCTCATACTGCTCATAGGGCAGCTTCTGATGCATCTGTTTTAAGTGTAGTACCATTGAACGCAAGGGGCTACATGGCACCGCATCACAGAGATACATTCACAACTGTCCAAGAGTAAGGGTAGTACAAAAGATAAGCACATAGGTCAAGCAAAAATATGCAAGGAGAAGATCTGATGGATGGATAAGTCTTTGGTGGTGTTTTTATCTTAATTTACGTGTATTTTGGCAGTCAGGATTGTTACAAATGTTTTTGAAAGTAAGCGTGGCTATTTATATGGTTTTGATTGTTCACACTAACTTGTTAAAATGCTTAAAACAGAGAAAGGACTTGCATAGTACGTGTG
The DNA here is from genome assembly GCA_035590275.1 of Ibycter americanus. Taxonomy (NCBI): domain Eukaryota; kingdom Metazoa; phylum Chordata; class Aves; order Falconiformes; family Falconidae; genus Ibycter; species Ibycter americanus. The sequence continues at coordinate 52,795,062 of JAVJGI010000001.1, read as the reverse complement.
TACATGGATCTCACTTACAAAGCTGAGTGGTGAGGCAGGTAATACCAGCACACATGAGGACCTAGTGGTGGAAATTGGTAGCACCAGAATACTGAAGACCTGAGTGATGTTACTAGGTTTACAGTTCTCCAAACTGTGGTGAAATAATTCTGCAAATAGATGTGCAACTGAAATATGTAGCCAATCAGCAAATGCAATCCATGTTTTATTCTATAAAAATAGAAATATATCTTGAAATACCCTATTGGAATGAAGGAAGCCAAAGATCATAAATTGAGACTTTCAGCTACTAGACAGCTATTACCCGGGGGTTATTGTCAGGCGAGCAATATGCCAGTGCTGTACAAAATAGTCCAGTGTCTAAGTGGAAGGAAACACGAGTGACAAACGTGGTATTCAACTGAGCTTGTTATTACGGAGGTCAGAGTCCTTGGCTGATGGGAGAAATAGACCTTGCCAGAAGTGCCAGCAGTATGTCTAATAAGGCAATATATTAAATAAGCATCAATGAAAAGTATGCTCATGGAGAAGCAACTGTTTTGCCTTTTTCATTGCTGAAATAAAGTGGGTAAGAATTAAAAAGGACCCCAACTGTTTAATCTCTTTAGAGCCATCTTTCCAACTGTTAAGGTCTAAAAATATTTCGGAGTACTGCTGAATTTTCAGAATTTCAACTGTTTTAGTAGAAACAATCGTTCTTATCTTTAATAAACAACTCGTCACATGGTACCCTGGAAACTGTTGTGTGGATTCACTGCTCCATTACCTGTTGCCATCACCGAAGGGATGTAAAACAGGAGACGCAGTGGTGTGAAAGAGTGAAGTGCCATTTCTCTAAAGTATGATTTTGACAAATCACACATTACTGGCTCAGAAGCCCCTGCGTACACCTGAGCAGAGAGCTGTAGAGCAGTTCTAGTCACTGAGGTGTGCAACACAGAGCATGTTCATCTATAAGTGAAACAGCTATTTGGCATAGAAGGTTTACTAAAACCACTGACTTGTTGGACTCTATTTCAGGTGGCATTCCATTTGTCCTCACCGGAGAGTTTTTCCAGCAGTCGCAGAGGCCAGCCGCATTCATGATAGCTGGGACAGTGAATTGGCTCTCCAACTTTGCAGTCGGACTGCTCTTCCCTTTCATTCAGGTACTCAACATCCTTGATAATTGATACGCTCTGATATAATTGGTATAGTGTGATATATGATGTTTGAATAAAATTTTCACATAATGTTAAATGTCTTTTTATTGAAGTGGATGGAATTCCCACCATGTTTGTGATACAGTTCAGTGTGCTACCCACATCTCCTTGTTTGAATGTCTCAGAGAAAATTGACCCTATATGGCAAATTCCCCACAGGAGCGCTTTAGCAACGCAGTCTGATGTCTGTGTCTGAAATTTGTGGTCACTGATGGTGATTGTCACTGCCTTTTTCTTCAGCCTTTAGGCTACCTGTCTTCTGGTTTATGCTATACTTTGAGAATCCTTATTAGTCTCATTGGAGAATAGATCATCTCTGCTTCTCCCTCCGTCTAAGGTTGGCTTCATGGCTTTCTTTTTTTCAATCTCTTCTGTCAGGCTTTTACCTTCTTCAGGTGGTTGCTTCTTGCTGCAGCCTCATTGCTGCATGGATGAATTTGTTCCTGTCTCAGCTTCCCCAGGCTTCACTTTTAGTGGATTGCTTTGTTTCCTTGGCTGACCTAGTCACATGGAGGACAGTTTCATCAAGAGACAACTGGTGTTTGTATTTTAACAAGATAAGTTATTTAACAAAAAAAAATTAAAATAAAATTTAAGTTCAGTATAGAACAGCATTTTTCCCCTCAGATTCCTAAGAACATTTCCTCACTGTCAATGTGTCATCCTACAGCTTCAAGAGTTTCTCATTCAAAACCACACAGAGGTCCTTTTCCTGACCACGAACCTCTCCCAAAGACTGTCCGCAGTCTCTGGAGCTCACATAGGAGCTGATTCTCTGTGTCAGGAGCTGAAGGACAGCTGATCAGTCCCCTGACTGACTATGTCTAAACCCTTCAAAGAGCCATCCTGTTCCACTGATAATATTTTAAGGGTGAAGCTTACAACTACAAAACAAAGAAGTCGTAATTGATTTTTTAAAATGCACAAATGAAAATACTAGTGGCAGGGGAAGGGCACAGTGGGGAGCAAGCCTCCCTCCAGGTTACTTGCAGGTCCTCACACCCAGGAGAGAGATTTTGGATTACTCTTCAAATCAATGCACAGTAAGAGATTTGAATACCAGGCAAGGTGTTATTGCTGTTCGTGCCTTCCCACAGTTGAAAATTATATGATACTCCAATATCATAAGTGTAAGAGTGTTTGCAGATACTATAAAATTATACCATATTACATGACTTTGTGTATTCATTTTCATTTGACAAGTAGAACTGCTTATACTAAACAGTACTGTTTATCTGTATGATATACTTTATGGGAGAACTTGAAAGCCTTATAAAGTCTGACCCTTGATCTAAGTTTGACACTTAATTTAAAATTTCTTTTAAAAGGAAAAAGTCTCTAATAGTTTTGATTACTTGCATCACCTTCTAAAGTCAGCATGAGTATAAAGGTTGTCATCCTTCCAAACTCTGCACTCCTACTAACATGAACTTCAATTAGACTGCTCAGAGCTAGAAGTCTTAAGAGCTTGTTTTAGTGCTTACTGAAATCAATGAGTGTTTTTGACCAGCTTCACAGTGAAGGACTTGCCAGCTTAGACATTTAAGGTGATATTTTCAAAAGCAGGTGGAGACGTAATTCTTTTTCCATAGAGATCATTAGAACATCTACCAAATTTTAGAAAGAATTAGAAAATTCCCTTGTGTTTTTGAAAATCTATCCTTAGTCATCAGCATCAGTCTGGTCCAGGAGGCAGCCATGAGCTCATCCAGCAAGTGGATGCTTCCATGTGGTTTAATAGCTGTTTCTCCAAGAGGATGGGGACTGACTTTAGGCAGTGTGAGACATTGACTTCCACCCTGGCTGGCCCTAGCAGTCCCACTGCCTGCCTCTGTGGCAGCTGGGCAGGTGACAGGGAATGAGGTCTCAAATCTAGGGGCGTATAATCAGAATACTTTTATTTGTGGGGTTTTTTTTTAAATCATCCAGAGACATTTAAGGAATAATTACATTTCTCCAGAACTGCAGTTTCTACCTCCTGCACAAAACAGGAGTTACCTGAGCTCTGGCTGTTCATCAGATCTGAATTCATGCAACTCAGGGCTCTCCCTTCTTGTCCTGCTAATCCTACCTGACAGATCACCTGGTGGGAAGTGTTTAAAAAGGCCCTCAATAAATTCAAATTAAAAGGCAAACTACATTCTCTAACTTTTCATATGCATATTAAAGCTTTTTGAGTGATTTAATATGCATCCATATGAAGTTTGCTATAGTCTTGGGGAATTTATCAGGTTGTGTCATAAAAATTTCCCATTGTGTTACCAGGTCAGGTTTAATGAAGGTAAATTACATTTCCACCTTGCAGAGGTTTTGGGTTTTTTCTTCTTTAAAAAGTAATAAAGGGAAAAGACTTGGAGTTTGCACCTAAAGATGAAAGCAGTGTTACTCAGACTTTGATTTTTACAGCTTTTTCACAAGTTCAAAACTATAATGTCTCCTCTTTCCCTAACTTTCACATCTCTCCTATTTCAACCTTATTCTCAAAATTCAGCTTGTGAGTCACCTGCTTCTTTACAGAAAGGCAACAGCATCTTCTTAGCTCATTTTTATAAGTCTAAAACAGGAAAAAAAATCTTTTAAGTGCCTTCACAGAACAAATGTATAATCCCTTCTGTGTATTTAAATAGTAGCCTGATTGGTTGAGAAGCAGCAGCCACTTTTTTGATCATTGGTGTGCTTCTACAAAATTATCCCAAACATTTGGGAAACAAATATGTTAACTTTAGAGTTACTCAAAAAATCAACCAGTAGTTAGTTCTCCAAATGTCACCAATTAACTAGCTTAGATGCCTAGCTTTTCTCCCCTCAACCATCTGTAGGTATGTATAATAGAATAAAACACTGGCTTGAGTCATACATTAAAATTTATAGATGAGATTGGAAAGCTAGTATGCAAATAAATTTTTGACAAATTAAAATTTAATTTTGGCTACTGTTCCATCCCTCATCACTGCCTATTTGAGAAGAGAAATTTGTTTGGCAGAGGATCTGAATTGAGGTTAAAATGTTAGCTGGTACTATATTGAATTCACAAATACATATGATATTGTGTTACTAAGAGGTGTCCGATAGTAGATGTCAAAAAATGTGCCTTTTTAAAAATTACTTTTAGTGCGAAATAGAATAATTGAAGAAGCATTCTTGCCTGTGATCTTGGAACATACAAAGAAATTATAAAACATCTGGGTTTAGGTCTGAAGACATTTCAGACTTGTGTTTAACATAGAGCTTGACCTTGTGAAATGTCAAATGTCACCTTGAGTGATGCTCAAATAATGCAGTTTCTTGAGATGTAAAATAATCATTTCCATCATGGACATCTTGTGTACAGATCACCCAAGCACGTTAAGTTGTGTCACAGTTGAGCTTGAAGTGGGAGCATGGATGTGGTTTGAAATTCCCTCAGAGACAGTTTGTTGTCTGTCTTCTTGAGAAAAAGTGCTGGGTGTTGTCCCTACTGTTAAAGTCCACATACTCATTTTAAAATAGTATGCATTGATGGAAATGGCTTCCGGTTGCATTGTATCAAGAGTATCTCAACATGTGAATGGCAAGCTCAGAGGATTAATTGTCTTCTCTGTGTCTTCCTAGCATAACTTGTGTTCCCTAATGGTTTAGCTTCTGGGACTATAAGACGGGTTCTTTTTGTCGTGTCTAAGGAAGTGCTAAGCTAGATGTAACACCTTGAGCAAATGGAGGGTTATAAAGTAGCCTCCAAGTGTTTGCTCATACTTGAAGAGAATTTATGCTCAGTGTGCAAACCTGTGAGTAATCAACTTACCTTTATTTTTTGTGTGTTCAGAAAGCATATTGAGAGTGAGCTTCTGTAGTCACCCACAACAACTCATTCCATCATTTATTCATATCATCTGTCAGGAACAGGGATAATACTTTATGTCTGAAGTGAGCAGACATAACAAACCAAGGAAGTCTTAGAAGTGAAAGTTTTGGACAATTGTGGGTTTAATCATAGAATCGATCCTGCTGGAAGGGGCCCCAGGGTGTGTCTGGTCCAGCCTCTTGCTCAGAGAGGGTCAGCTGTGTGATGAGACCAAGTTTCTTAGGACCTTGTCCAGTTGTGTCTTAAAAGCCTCAAGGATTTAGTTACTTCTATACTAGTCTGCCTTTAAATTCAGATGAGTCAATAATCAAAACTGATGGTAGCTAAAATTCAACCAGAGTTTGGCTGTTTTCTGAGAATAGTTTTAATCTCAATTTTACAAATTGAATATTATTCACTGTCAAGCCTGAGTTAGAATAAAACTGACAAAAAAGTTGGAAAAGAAACTGAGACTTCCTGCCGCTCAGCATTGTATTTGGTAGGATAAATTGCAACAAATGTTTCACTCTGTCTTAACAAATGCATGCTTTCTGGATGTTAACAGGTGCATCTTCTACTCTCCCTCTGTAAAACTAGATCTAAAAAATTAATCGGGAAGAGTCTATGGGACAGATGAGTCTATGGGACATGTATACATCTAACTGTATAATCTTCCTTTTCTGACAAAATGATCAGATACTGCTGATCATATCATAGAGTAATAGAATGGTTTGGGTTGGAAGGGAGCTTAATAACCATCTAGTTCGAAATCCCCTGCCATGGGAAGGGACAAGGGAGATTGTACAATTAGATGCATTGAAGAAAACCAATATCAAAGTAGGACCATTTTAAGTTCTTGTATAATGTGAATTTTGTGAACATTGTGCACGTATGAGGTAGAGTACAAAATATTTGTAATAGTGAAGTAGAGACGTTTGCATTAAAGCTCTCTCATGTTCAGAATAAGCAAGGGGCAGCCAAATGGTTCTTCCTGATACACAGATCTGCAGGTGTAACTGGGATGCTTCTCACCTTATGTGTTATGGATTGGTGATATTAATGGTTTGCAGAAATCAGTGTGAGACAACCGGTTGCTTTAGTTTCTTCTTGAGAAAAATACTAATGCCGTTTTGCTGAGAACACAGGTGTCAATGATGCTACTGGTATTTCCCGTAGGAATAAGCCATTGTGAAGATTTTTTCATGCCAGGGGCAAAAATAGCACTGTCCCCAACTAGGGGAGCAGGAAGCCCGCCTTCACCAAGACGTACTTTACATGGAGGTCTTCCTTGTCACTGGGCGTTGCCTCTTTAAATGCCTTAGTTCTGTCTCTGTCCTGATCTCATTAACGGTGGTTAGAACTAAATCACAGCTCAGGATAACAAACCTGAATATGTCAGATTTTCAGATAAAATCCACTGACTAGAATAGATAATACTAGCAGAATAATTAGTACTTCATTCCTTAATTTATTTCAGCCAACAGAAATTCTAGAGGGAAAAAGAGCATATATATTTTTCATTTTTTTGTTGTTGTTTTGGTGAGTATGTAAGTTTTAGTGAGTAATTCCAGGTATTTCAGTATGTGTAATATATGTTCATCTGCGTGGTCAGACTGAAGCATTCTTTCAATAATTATAGTGTAGGTATTTATAAACCCTCCAGCTTGCTAAGAAGCTTAATACATGACATCAATTAGTCTTCGACTAGAATTCACAAAGAGATTTAAAAAAAGAAGCAGGCTTTTTACATGGGGAGCAAAAGCATGCCTGTTTGTAGGCAGCATAAAGGAGAATTTTGAAGGTCTCTTCTTCGTGTTCTGTGTGCTTTCTTCCTAACGTGCGTTTTTAATCTAGACTTGCACTTGCAAGCCTTTTAGACTAATTACAGCAGTGGTTATGTGGCTTCTGTTCTTCCCAAGATAATAGATTATGTGGGTTAAGTTTGCTGACTGTTGTTCCAACATGTACAGCCTGATAGATACCAAATCTTAACTTTCTTTCCTGGAAAGTGACTCCACACTATGAAAGTGTGAATGTTTGTATAATAGACATGAGAGTAAGTATTCTTTAAGGTCAAAGTCAGTTAAGAGCATCTTCATCACTGTCAGTGGGAAAGGTGTTAGTCTGGAAAATATGTAAAGCTATTTTCCTGCACAAAACTGCTTGACTACGAAATATGGATACATTAGGAACAATATTGGTGCCTGTGGTTTCCTTTTTTTATTAGCACTATACAACCTTCAGCAACAAAGTTTTTACTCTCCCTACTGAATCCACACCCTGAACCAGACTGGAGTTGCATTTGCATCTAAACCTCTTCTCAGAAGAGGGTCTTGAAATGTGAGAAACTTAAATTTGCATTCCTGCTCATCTGGAAGCTTGTGTTTCACTTTCAACAGGGCACTTGGACCCAGTTTCACAGGTGGTGCTGTTTACTGGTTCAGTAGTATGCCCTTAGGAATCTTATTAATGTAGTCAAGGGCAGAGCTGCTAGATACTGATATCATCCGTAATCTGCAAGACCGAGCACAAAGTACTCAATGGTAGATGAGACCACACATTCAAAAAGTCAGGTGATGGCAGTGGTGATGGGATACTTCTTTTAGTTGTGGTTATATAGAAAGAATAAAGCACTTAAGAAACCATAGTATGTATTTTTGAAAAGAGGATGCTATTTTATTGCTGTCTGCACCATGTCCAGCAGCCTGCCCGTTTGGTTAGAGCTGAACAGCGATAGCAATCACAAGCCCCAGCTCCTCAGCTGCATGTGTCCCTGTCCCAGGTGGCTTTTGCTGCCTGTCAGATAGGAGTGGAGCCTTGCATTTCAGGCTTCTGCAACCCTTATGGAGCATAATAAAACCTTTTTATCAAATTCCATTGGATTAATTGATTTTTTTATTGATTGCTACAGTGAATATGAAGTTTGCGTTTAATGAAGGTTCAGCACAAGGTCCTCTGCAGTAATTTAGCATCACAAAGAGTTAGTTCAGATAACAGCTGTAACAGGGAGGTGCTTTGATACTCAGCTTAGTTTAGAAAGTTTCCAGGCATGCCAGACCCACTTGCAGTTGCTTCCCCATTTTTTATTTATCTTGGGTCCAGGCCTGTTTCTGTTCACTGATTTCACCAGCGAGGAGGGTGATGAAGCAGAGAGAATGCATGTTATATTTTCAGATAACTGCATCAAGAAGGATATTAGGAAACCTTTTAATCATGAGAATAGTGTAACTGTGTAATGATGTGTGGAGAAATTATAGCTTGTTCATTACTGGAGATCTATTAAACACAGCCAGACAGATGTTTGTCAAGAACTGAGGCTGCCTTAGTCATGGGAATGGACTGGCTGGCATCTGTGTTCCTGGTTTTCTATGAGTTTATTGACACTCTGAAGCCTTCAGGGCAGAAAGTGTCTCTCATTAAGTGTACACACAGTATGTGGCTCTTTTAAGGCTCCTTTAAGCTTTTCTTTTGTTACTGTTACCATGATACATCAGTGTCATTGCAAGAGAGGCTGCTGCATGCAGGTTGTGGTGGCAGGAGAATCCAAACTCCATAAAAAAGTAGAAGACAACTGGCATTACTCCTCTCCTTGGAAATGGTGACGGCATAGTAGGAATAGTGTAATGATGCTTTGGCCTAAAAAAGCTTGGAAAATACAGAAGAATTAGGAGGGAGGAACAGCAACAATTGCAATGCACTTGGAGTGAAAGAAAGCAAACCTAAAAGTATTCCATCTGAAGAAAAGGTTTGAGAAAGGAAGGACTAACTGAGAACAACTGAGGAGGAAGAAAAGATAGCTTATTTTCTTCAGTTCAAAAGGATCAGAAAGTGTTAAACTTCTGTGACACATCAGAAAAAACCTTGTGAATTTCAGAACAACTTGAGCAAGAATAGAGCATCCATGGAAATTTGAGGAATCTCTAACCTGAAGGCCTTCAAGGTTATATTAGTCTTAAGCTTCTGTAAGCTTATTACTACTTCATATATTCCTTCTTTTATGGATAATGAGAGGAAACAGATCATTTTCCCTTTGGCGTTAGTGACTCATTAGAAAAAACACAAACCAACAAATATGACCAGAGGAACTTAAGTGTTCTTCTCTGGGTTAAGGTACAAGCTGTCAAACATCACTTACTTCTGCATTAGTATTTCCTAATTGTACTGGAGTGTGTCTCACATGTACAGTATTCAGTTAACAGTGAAGGTTTCCAGTGGATTTCATACTTCTCTATAAGCTATTGATTAATTCGAAATTGCATCTCTATTTCTGTTTTAAAGTCAGCCATCAGATACTTTATTTCTTGCAAATTTTTGTTTGTTTAATCTTCTGTTGAACAGAACAGATTGGGGGTTTTGACATATTTTCAATTGCTGACTGAAGAGTTCATGTGAATGTATTTCAGGCAGTGGAGTTTCTGTAAATCATTCACAAACCATAAGGAGTTCATCCACAGGATATTTATTCCAGTCCTTTATTTAATGAAGAACTCCTTAAACAGAAGAATAATGAATAGTTAAATAACATGTAAAACAAATACGTGTGCTTGTCCATAAGCCTCCTGCTTTTCCTTTCTCACAGCCACATGTATAAACAGAAACTATTTCCAAAGCACTCAGATGAACAAAACCCAAATCTTGTAAATGTGTACATACACAAATGGATACAGGCACACACTTACTAATTTAGCCAGACTCAATATTGTTACTTGTGGATATTATTTGGCATCACCAACTTAGATTTTCTGTTTTATGTTGCTGGAAACAAAATCTGAGGCCTTGCCTGACTTTGCTGGAGCTTGTGGTTCAAAAATCTATTCTAAAGAATGAGTGATAGCTGGTAGAAATTGGTGTGCTGAGGAGGTGCCAGAGTGTGGAGAACAGGGACAACTGGTAAATCAGAAATTGGAGTTGTATGTATGTGTGGAAATAGGTGCAATGAGCTGAAGCATGCAGAAGGGACAACAGACAGCAGCAAAAAAGCATATCTAAAAGGCTTGAAAACCTCTCGTGCAATAAAATAAGCTTGTGTTAAGCTGTTACTCTTCAGTAACAGTAAATTGGCATGGACAGGCTTCTGTAATCTGATGGTGTAGCAGGACCTTTAATTATGTGTTATCTAGAAAAAAGTGCTGTTTATTTTTTGTAATGCATTGTGTAAATACAAAGAATTACTAAGCATTAATAACTGGCAATTATTTTCATGACATGTTGTTTTCATTATGTACTGATGCATTCTTATTTCATATTTCAGTTTCTTCCATTAGATTGTTATGAGGCACTTAAAGACTCCATGGTAAATTAGTGTTGTACTGCAGGGCAACATAACAGATTTCCCCAGAAGTTTTCTGTCATAATAGTGTCTTTCACTTTCTAGAAGAATGTGCAGTCTTTTTTGGTGTCGAAGTTACACTGTATATGCAGTGCATATTCAAGAAATACTTCAATTGCTATATATTTGATTGAAATTGGAATCTTAGCATGGATATATGAAACTACACTGCAGAATGAACGCACTTTCACAGTAACACACTGAAAGCAAATGTATGCCAGAGAGGAAATAAGGACATTAGTTATTTTTACCCACTGTGAGTATTCTTGGGTTTTTGTACTTCGTTCAGTAAACATCTCTCATGTTACCTTTGCCTGCTGCTCACCCCATTGCCCCAAGTGCATCCCCCCATCTCCCTGGGTTATGGTGATAGCAGCTGGCTGAACTTAGGTTTACCTCTGTCTTGTACCCTTCTTTGTTAGCCCCTGTGCCACCCTCATTCAACTGGCCTTCAGTCTGATGAGTGTGCTTTAGCAGGGGGATACCTCTGCCTGGTTACTCCATCTCGGCAACAAAACCTGACTGCCCAGAGCCCTCCTTTTTCACCTTTCTGCCCTGCAGAGACCAGCTGCATCTTTAGTGTTCCTCTGGTTCCCTCTCTGTCCCATCAGTAATTTTCCAGAACAACTCTTCTTCAGGCTTCCCTCCTAATACTAATGTTTCTAATAACCAGGAATCACAGAGGAATGCCCAGTTGTGATTACAGGACAACTAAGTGGAAAGCTGATTTTACTCCCAGCTGGGGTTTGACTTTTACCTTTGGCACCGTGGGGCTACACATCTACAGCAAGGAAAGAGAGAGTTTTGAAATCATTGCAAGTGTTGGGAAAGTGATCGATGGAGGTCTTCAAATCTTTCCACATGGTTGTACTAGAAAATGATGTAGCTCCCTATCAAAATGACAAAGAACTGAATTGCTGCTATGGTTTCCAAGGAAAAAGAAAGAACTTAAATGATATTCATTTAGAAATGGAAGGAACCTCTTTTTCATCTTGCCAGGCCGACGTACAGTCCCTGAGGACTACAGGGATCTTTCCCCTCTTTTACTTCTGTCATAGGAGAAATTTGTGTTATCCCGAAATGGAATGCAAAGGCATCATTTTTTGCAGCATTTTTGCAGCAAGACCGAGGCAATAATAGTAATAAACTGCAAGATGTTTTGCAGCACTCTGGCAAAGCAGTAGCATAGAATGTATCATTTTTGCAGGGACTGATAAATGTGTGTAGCTTGAATGTTTTGTTTAGTTTTTTAAAAAAGCTTAATTTTACGAAGTTGTAATAGTTGTATCCATCCTCCATCATCTGTTTTTTTGCATTGTTTCCCTGTAATTGGAAATGGGGCATGTTGATAAAACATGTATACATTGTGCTATAGATTCCAGAGATGAACACTCAGACCTTAGTGAAGAATTGGGTAAAACGTTTAAGTTACAGATAAGTTCCTGGCTCTTCGGGCTGGGGAAACAAGTGACTGACAGAAATGACCTCTGTAATTCCTGTCCAGTTCACTAGGAATGGAAAATGATGTCCTTTTTATGATGGATGAACAAGTCACTAGATTTGGGGCAGGCTTCAATAATATCAGAAATTGATGGAAAGTTTCGGGCTGTCCTGTTGCACCCCATTGATGTCCCTCCCATAATAATGTGTGTTTTCACAGGAGGGTTCAGCCAACAAGGTGATAGCATATTCTGAGCCACAGCAAACATTAGGAAAACCTTTAAAATAACGAAAAAATCGCGTTAGTATTTTTTTTCCTCAGAAAATGAGAACAATGAACAGTGTAAGAGCATGAGCAAAGAAGGATATGAAGGAGATGATACAGTAAATAGAGAGTGTATGACGAAAGCTCAATTTAAATATTTATTATGAAGAGCTGCCTGTATCCTCTGTGGTTGTGGCTGGGGAACACCTTTTCAATGAAGAAACCCTTGGCATTGAGTGCTGATATGTGCCTAACTTTTCTGCATAAGGGCAATAAAATGAGGACACAGCTGTAGATGTGCAGCTCATTGCAGCCCATCATAGTCAGATTATGCCCAGTTTCTGAGCTGGTGGGTGGAGGTCTAATTCTTGTGCTCTGGTATAGGAGGTCAGGATTGGTGCTTTGGTTGCCAGACGCTGATGCTGAGAGGCAGAGCCAGATGCTGAGATGATAGGATAGGAGAACAAATAGCTCAGTGGACATCACGTCCCCCAAATAGTGAGTGCTTTTACTAGCTGGGTTTTTAAGTGAGGAACTCAGAGACAGTACTCTGAATTTTTGTGTCTTCTTCGTATAAGCTTTTTACTTATATTGGGGTATAAGGCATCTGAAAGAAGTGGAGTACAAATTGTCACTAGCTAGAAATTGGGTAAACTTTGATTTTCTTTTGGTTTTAGGCTAGTTAAAGTGTCTTGAAAAATAACCTGCTTGCATCTGTGATCCAGATGGAGCTCAGTATCACGTGGGATACAGGTGCTACAAGGCTTGTGGCCTTAGTTCAAATTGCTTACTAGTACGATGCAAAGACCTATATGTGTGTTTATTTTCCTCCTTTCAGAAACTAATTTATTTCTGCCTGTGAAAAAATACTTCTGAGTCATTATGCTTGTTACTGGAGGCTCTCCTGCTCTTCTGCTCTTTTTCTTCCTTATTTTTACACTTGAGATTTTCCTTCTTGTGCATCAAGATTCATTCACCCAGCAAGGTTCTCTTTTGGTTTTCGTTATTATTTCCTTACTGTGTAATAATACCCCTTGACTTTTTCTATTATGCAGTACAAGAATTTCTATAACAAAGGTGTGCACAGAAGCCTATACATAGATTCCCTCAGCCAAGCTATTTTAAGCTTTTGCAAATATATCTGATTAAAGTAACTACAGTGCACCTGTATTAAAATAGCTAAAGTTCCCCTCAAAGCTGAGAAAATGAAATGCAGGCTATCAGAAGGTTAGATATGAGAAAAAATGCTCTTAATTAGAAGCAACCCACTTCAAGTATAAAATACAAGGATCTGTGAACTGGTTTTTATGAGGAGGTAGTGAATGTGTCAGGGTTGGGGTTGAAATTGCAGTTCATGTCTGAAAATGTCTCTATTTTTTACTTAGGAAATATGTTTCATACATCATATTCTAGTGCTCTGTCCTTCTTCATTGTCCTGCACCTTCAGCAAAATCTTAAATTATGTCTGAAACTGAAGAAGGACAAGGGGTAAAGGACATACACTCTCATCCATTTTTTTCAGTGGGTTAGATTAATTTGAAGCAAAGTAAGTCAACTGTCTACATGAATAACTGTTTTGCTGCCGATCATTTTAGTAAGACAACTAACCACTATCATTTGACCTCATCACTTCAAAATCCAGTTTGACACCTATCTCATGGCTATAATCTTCATGACAACTTCCAAATGCAAGCACCCTTTGCCAGTGCCAAGGAGCTGTGACATTGCAAGCTGAGAGTTTAGAACTACATTTTGGCATTTCCTGGGAAGAGCCAAAAGTTCTGTTTTAAAAATATTAATTTGTTAAGCTTGCTAAATCTGATTCAGAATTTCTTCATTTGCTCATTTATTTTGCTGTATCTGCCCTAGAGTATCTGTTATCCTGTTTTCAGTATCACAGTCCTGCTTAGAATTTAACCTTTGCTACAGAATGAGTTAAGTCAGTAAGCAGCCATTATTAAATAGTACACGATGGTGTTTTACTCAACTACTTTTATATTTTTCGAGACTATGGTGTTCACAGCATGTAAGCTATTAGCGGGAAGACCGTTCTCGGCTAGCAGACTTTAGAAGTGGCAAATTGCTAGGTTTTTTTAAATCAAAACCAGAAATTTGATCATTTCAATGCCAGGTTTTTTTTATTGTTTCAGTTTACTTTTTAGCTTGAAAAAATGAGCTCTTTTTCTCATTCATTCTGGGCACTTTAAGTCTGTTCATAGTGGTAGAAATTAAGTATTCATTACTGTTTTATTTAAAGGGATGTGGAGGAAATGTCTGTACATCCTGCCTAATGCACGTAGCAGCACAATCTGGGAATAGGTCTGTTGACCTCTTTGCTGAAGAAAACATGGCTGAGCTGCACCTACTTATTCATAGACCTTGCTTAAGCAGCTACGTCTCATCCTCAAAGTCAGGTCTGATTGCTTGCCTGGGCTCTGACTTGGGGGAATTGTCTGAGTCCTTCAACTTTGATTCCTTTTTGTGGTAATTGTATGTGTCTCTTAGGTGGATTGTTTCCTGGTTTTCCTTTTTTTGACAAATACAGAGCCATGATCAACTGCAGCGAAGAGAAGATAAAAATGAGTAGTTCAGGATTCAGCTGGCAGGACATTTTCAGAAATGCTGTTCTTTAAATAGCCTCCTTAGAAAGCTGGTATGAAAATAGAAGGTGATGCATTTAAAAGTTCACGCTTAACTTATAAAAATCCCATATAGCAATGGCCCTCACCAGCCTTGAAAAATCCAATGTAAATCCTGCTTTGAAGAGGTTTTATTAGCCTGCTGGCTAAGTAGGAACAGGCTATGGGTATCCAAGGTTCTTTCCTCCAGAGGTTGCATCAGTGTGTCTGCTGTTCTCATGCCCTCCCCTGTGCACCTGGGAGGGCAGGTGACCTTCCATACCTCACAGAAAGCCTGGCCTTTCAAGGACCTTTGCCTGTGTGTCTGACCTTGACTCTGAACCAGTATCTATGAGCCTATCGAGAGAGAGAGACATTGTTATGTAGGAAACCACCTGAAACTTTGGGTACCTTTGAATCATGGATGTTCATGCAGGAGGGTGTAGTGAAGAAATGCTAGGGGAGAATGGCTGCAAAGCACAGACTATTGTAGTGCTTTATTCTTTCTTCCTTCTAACTCTTTGGTTTCTAACCTTGTATGTAAAATCCTGGCTTCAAGTGTTGCTAAAGGAATGTGTTCCTAGCTCTGGCAAGCCTGTGTGGTGTTGGAAGAGGAGAAGCACCTTTGTGAAGGTGGCAGCTTGTTCTGAACCCAAGCACTACGTGCAGGCAGTCTGAAGACACTTGCCTGAGTGGAAGTGGCATGGTGGGTATGGATGGGGCTGGCTTGGTGCCTCCTGCGTGGCCAGAGCTGCTGCTGCTGCTGCTGCTAGGAGCCGAGTGTGAGGAAGTAACCCGTCCTTATGTGGGAAAGCTGAGAAGTAACAGAAACCACATACTTTCCTTGAATTTATTCTGTATTTAGTTAGAATTTCCATTCAGAATTGGCTTGCTTTTGCTTCTGCCCCACCCTTCCCTTTCTCTTCTAAGCCTCCCCTCCAGCTGTTTGGATATGGTATTTTTTATTGAGTCAAGCTATTCTTCAGGTGGCTACAATTAGTCAGTTTTTGAACACTGAGGCTTCTATCCCGTGTAGTTAGTGAAATAATGTCACAAAGTATAGAGAAATATTTGTCTTTTCAAATTGTATCGTATATGTTATCATTATTATCATATCATTGAGAATGCACGTCAGGAAAGGATCTTGAGACCATGTCCATTGGGCCAAATACACGGAGTTGCAGGGCCAAATACACAGAGTTGCAGAGTATCTGTGCTTTCCCACTAAAGACTGTAATTGAAGTTCTTCCTCAGTTTTTTACTGCCACCCCAGCCCAAGATAAGCAAAACTGGGGTTTTAGTTCGAGAGTGGCAGCTGCACAGTCTCTGTAGATGCCTTGTCTCTAGCAAGTTGGAAGGAGTAAAACAACAAAGGGAGACTGTGGATTTGGGGATTACAGATATCAAAGAGTACATGAGAGATACAGGCTTCATGGGTATAATATAAATAATATATAATATAATATAAATAGGAGAAAGTATAGTAATTTCATGGAACAAAGACACAGATCCATTTTCCTGTCAGATCTGTCTATCAGTACCTTTCCTGTAGTAGCCATCATTCAGTAACTCGGCATTTACTCTTTTCCCATCACATTATCCTACCTTCTGGATCACTTGATGGGTACATCAGATATGCTGTGACCAATCTGTTAATTGTTCCACCCCTCAGATCTTTCCTCTGGCACCAGGCTTTTCAGAATACAGTAAACATGTAGGCTGAGCTGTGTCCCACCTGTGTCCCACTAAGGGCTTCTGTTGAGTTAGGGTTCAGGGTTTAACATTTTCCTTCAGCTTTATCATGTACTTCTGTCCTACATCCTTTATCAGTATGCGGTGCAGGTATAAGGTTTTGTGCTTATAATGAGTAATTTAGTTCACATGTGACTTTCTTCCGTGCCAAGTACAGGTTTAGGTGATATGAGTTGAACGCTGAATGAGTTATGAAAGGCTTATGAATAGGAGCATTTGTCTTTCCTGTGTGTGTACAATAATAACCAGCTGTAAGGAGATACTATGACTGAAGACTAGCTGGTGAGAAAACTGCGTTTTGTAGTCACTCTGAAGTGTTCCTGTCCAAGAATTAGGGCTTGGTTGTGCTAATCCTGCTGGACACGAGGAGTGCAAAGCCTTGGTCTCTTCCCACAATCCCATTTGTAGGATTTATAAAAAAATTTAACCCCCAAAAAATTACCAATAAATGTAAATACATTATGTAAAATAAATGCAAATAAAATATGCATTCATAAGAGTGTTCAGTTCAATTAAAAAAGGTTTAAGGAGGCATGAATCAAAGAAGATAATGAACACTAATTTAGATCATGGACAGCAAAGAAATAAACAGGAATAAGAAAACTGGGGCAATGTTGTGGCTGCACCACCAAGAGATGCAGGTAACTTGTGGCATCTGATTGCCAGGCTTAGTCATACTAGCCATTAATGATTCATTTTCATCACAGAGAAGATTTAGTTCAATGAAGATTTTAAAAGGGAAAAACATGATTCCAGATTGGAGCTCTACCATTCAGCTGAACAACAATTTCAAATGCAGACAATCCAGATGCAAAATTTGAATTCTTAACATGACGGGATGATTTATGAGGCACTGTGAAGTTATTTTTTCCTGTCTAATAAATCCATGTGTTTCTGCCTCTGTATAAGCTTGAAAGTCGTATCTGTTCCCATGCCAGAATATTTTCCCCCATCATCACCCATGCTCTTTGGCTTGTGATTGTCAGGTTGGTCAGGAGTTCATGCTTCTAGGATTTAACGGAAAAAGCATTGATGATCTCAAGGGTCTGTAGTCACTATCAGAGGATGCCCTTTCCAGCTTTTCTTATTGCAGCCAGGAACTGAAGGGCTAAACTAGATAATTAATTATCCACAGAAATCATTGTGACTAGGCAGGCTGGCAATCAGCCATGGTATTAAAAAGCAGCTGCAGAGAAGGTTTTTTTCTTTTTTTCTTTCTTGTTCCACAGATGAATTCATGTTCTTCTTCCACACTATATATGATACATACTGAGCAAGCAACACATAAAAATGGTCATAGGAATCGCGTACACCCTAAGCTCCCAAAGCAGGGAGCTTAACCAGCCTGCAGTGTAGGACTGGTTTAATTAACAATGATGGGAATGTACTGGAACAATGTGGAAGTCAGGGCTACATCATTGTCTAGCTCTGTCTTAATTGTTTCAGATACATACCGTTAATGGCAATTGTAAATATGTATATATAGGAAGCCACATCTCCTTCCTCCACCTTGAGTGATTTTCCCTGGGGTAACCCCTGCCTTGCAACACCTGGGGTGATGTGTGATTGCTCTGGCTCTCCTTGTATTCACTGTTCGTGACCTCACGCAAGGCACCATGGAAAGGTTGCCTTATTTCTGGAGCTGGAGATACCCCTTTTAGTTTAATTCAGACTTGTTAATAAAAACAAGTCCAAAGTATGGGTTAATTGGATGTTTGGTTTCAGGACACAAAGCGAGGTAAATCAATAGAGGAGGAAGGGAGATTCCCTCAAAGACTGGCAGTGGCTTCACTGGTGCTACAATACCAAACCTCTTCCTAGTTCAACAGAGTGCAGGTGGCAATTTTGTAATTGTCAAATGTTTTTCAAAACTGTAATATTGAAATATAACTGAAAGCTATTAAATGATCTAATAATCACCAGGCAAGAAATACTTACGTTTCAGTGAAGCGCAACTCCTACTAGTTGGTTGGAACCTTTAATATCAGTTTATAAATGAACTTCGTTGTGTCTATACTGGTTTTTTTTGCAGTCAAGTAAGATTCAAAATATTCAAGTATGTCCTGTACTTCATTTTCAGTTAATTTTTACACTTGGTTCTAGCATGAAAGTGCATGTTATGGATTTTTTCCTGCTGTAAGCCTGCATAACCTTAGAAATGATACCAATGTCTGCTGTTTGGGGTTTTTTTCCTTGTTTATTTTCTGTTGTAAATCTCAAAGTATGTAACTACCGTGATGCAGATCCCCCTGGCTATGGCAGGTTTCCCAGGTGTTGTGTACAGGCGCATGGCATTGCAAAAGCATGCCTCATTTTTTGTACCTAGAAATTGCGAGGCAATATGCAGAACAACAGCCTCATTTCCAGAAATACCGTGGCAGCGCAGGGCTCTGGCAGCGCAGGGCTCAGTTAAGCCGTGCACGTAGCAGGAGCCCTGCTGCCACCTGCTCGCCTCACACCCGCAGTGCCTGAACTCAGTCTGGTGTCTCCCAGCATTGCCCAGATTGCAGATCTGCACGCCTCTGCCAAGAACCTGCTTTTCCACCGATGGGCCACAGGCAGTGTTGGAAGAACTAACTATTCATGCATTTTTATGAATTTCTAAGCACTCTGACTTGCAGTGAATGCCAGCGCTTACTGTACTTGGTTAAAAATTGCTCCATAGTACCCATTTTTTCTTTCAAACCATTCCTGATGTTGCTTTTCTTCTGAATTTTGTCCCTTTTGTAATGACCATCTCCTTTGCTTTCTTTTTGCAGGGTGGTTTACAGACCTACTGCTTCCTGGTGTTTGCTGCCATCTGCTTTGCAGGAGCTACCTACCTGTTTTTTGTGCTGCCTGAAACAAAAAATAAGACATTTCATGAGATCAGCCAGGCATTTGCTAAAAGGAATAAAGTAGCTTTAGAAATGCAAGAAATGAACCACCACCCGGGGGAGAGGAAATCAAGTGCAGAACAAGAATCAAACTTTACGTCTGCGATGGACAATGGGGAAACCAAGAAGGCAATTGTGTAAACCCAGAATGCTTTTTCAGGGAACGGGGGAAAACATGCTCTTTCCATTCAGTACATTTATAGCAGTGCGCAACTTGTATTTTTTAATGTGACAGCATGAACTGCTTCCCCCTTTAATATGTTTTAAGTGAGTATGGGTGAATTCACTAGCAACTAGGGTGATGGTTGAGGAAATGAGAGGTGGGAGTAGCAGCAGCTGATTAAATAAACCAGAGCCCAAGTTTTCTTGCGTACCTGTGAAATAGGTGCTGTGGTGAGTGGGGTGGAGAATATAGACTTGGAGAAGTGCCAGTGGGGAGCTGGAGTTGTGAGCAGCAGCTGGCGGAGCACCCCTGTGTGCACGCAGTCGCTGGGAAGCAGGAAAAGGTGGCAAGGAAAAGGGAAGAGATCCCAACAGGGTTCAGCTAAGAATTGCTGCAAATGAACCTGAAATGGTACTAACTCGCATTGCTTCATGTTTCCCACTGTGTCATTCAAGTTACACATGGGATTTGAGGACCTGAAAAAAGACTTGTGACACTCCCCTGACCTCCCATTCCTTTTCCAGCTATTTTGACTTTCAGTTGCTTTGTTTGGACATCCCACAAATTGAGAGCTCCAGGTCCTAATGCATTTTCCTTGTCTGTCTTGCAAATCCTGATCAACTAGTAATAGAGTTGCCTCTAGTTTCTGGGTTTGCTAGCACTGCATTGCTGTGGATATATATATTTTTCTGATTTTTTTTTTAAGAATAGGTATAGAAGCTTTAGTATGAAAAGAAAACACTAAACCTCATGGTGAAGTGAGAAATCTGTGATGGTGCATGTAGGGTGTAGCATTAAAAAAAAAAATCAAACACCAAGTGTTCCAAGGGTTGCGGGGTTTTTGATTGTTTTTTTGCTTTTCTTTGCAAGTTCCTTTTAAAACAAGTCTTAGATTCTGAAGCTCTGGGCCTAGTTTTCATTAATAAGTTTCTAAGCTTTGTAAAGCTGTCCTCAGGGTCTGTTTAATTTCATGGTAGAAAGCGGGCTGTCAGTGGTTAGGTGATCCATTCCCTTCCACGTGGGAATTTTTTTTTATGAACATCATCTTTCCAGTTTGTAATTTTGATAGTAGTTTTTCTTGATCCTTCTAGGTACCTGGATGCTGAGGGAGTAATAAGCACTTTTAAATGAAATGGCTCTTTTATATGAAAAGTCAGTAAGTCTTAGAGCTGCTCTCGGATAGGAGTAAGGCACAAGAAGGAAGTGCAGCATGTAGGTAGAGCCAGTTGCTTCCAGAAGTTATACTTGCTAATCCAGAAGTTTATACATTTGGAGGATTCTGGGGAAAAAATTGTATATATATTCATATAAACACACACATATATACATATATGAATATATGTATTCCAAATATAGAAATGCAGGTTAATATTTATATTCATATGTGTATATATATACACACACAATGGAGAATTGTTTTCCATTATTTGGTTTTTTCAGATTTCCCCAAGTGATAAGCTGTCTGTTGTTTTGTTCTACACTGTAGATTACACTGTAAATTAAAATCAGAGATCCTAATGTTCAGCTATTACTAAATTATGTGTATGGGTTTATACTGTGAGTTATTTATATGGGGCATATTTTCTGCACACATTGTAAGCTGACCTAATAGGGCAATTTCACTACTGGGTAATAGAAGAAAATTTGATCTGAGCCTTTATGCCAGAATTTATGCTTTTTTTACTGGGATAGAGGTACAGCAGCAAGTAAGAAAATGAAAATATGTATGAGCAAGAGAATTAAGAATGAAAAAGTCAGATTTATGATATTGGTGCTACTGTTAAGAAACCAAGTGAATCATGATTATACCAACTGATAATCATAGATAGAAGCTAATCAAATGCTACAGAAAAAACTGAAGAGAAATGTCTGCTAATAACCACTTGGAAAACTATCTATATAGCAAATGAATATGTTGTCTTTTCAGTGGCTTTAGTTGCCTATTCCATGTGTTACATGAGGCTTGCTAAGTGAATGGCTATGTAAAAAATGAGTTTGAATGCCACCTCTCCAGACAATTTCAGGAAGAAATTCTTCCTCTTGCCCTGCATGGCAAGACTGGCAAATTCAGACCCTCTCATTCAGGTTGAGAATTACCTTATTTTGCAGTTACAGCTACTAACATGGTATGATATGATCTGATTTGAGTCAAGGTGGCAAGATTGGAAACCATTATTATTATTATTGTTGTTGTTGTTGTTGTTATTATTTAGCATTTAGTGCTGTTCATTAATGTACATTACAGGCATTACTTGTTGATAATGTTGCCATTGGATAACTTCAATAAAATATCATGTTGGCCTGATAGGGCAGTTGTATTGCGCTTCTGCAACAAGATAAAATCATCTTACAGTTGCACTCGGAGCCCAGCTCTGAATGTGTTGGTAAAGAGATGGCTTGATGGAATTTACTATCACAGATCAGGGGCTTGTACAGCATTAACAGTAAGGCGTTGTGTTTTTTTCTTCTGCTACCCCATTTTGCCCATCTCTTGCCCTACCTGAGATAGGCGTACTCCAGATAGGCACTTTCTGTGCAGCTGCAGAGAGAGCTGCTACAGACCGAGTATGCCAGGGAACAGTGGTTGCACATTTCAGCAGCGGTTTGCTGCAGCCCTTGGTACACGTTAAAAGCAATTCCAGTCTGCAGTTGTGTATGTGTGTGGGTGCTTTGCTCACTGGCCAGGGAAGGTGGCTGCAGTCTCTTCTGCCTTGGGTTGTAGAAGTTTCTGAGCAAACTTCGTATGTGCCGGTACTGCACTAACTTTCTCATCTCTGACCCTAACAAGAGTTTTGTGTTGTTCTGTAATGGTTTTTTCTGTTGTTATGCTGCTATAGCTTCTCCAGCAATGAGAGGACAAATTGGAATATATCAGCAATTTATCATTTGGTTTTTCTTGTTGAATATATCAGATTATCTACAGCCCATGTGTTTGCCAGCAAGTGTTGTGTGGTGCCATGTTCTCTTTTCCTGTGTGTGACATTGGGACGAGGTACTGCGAGATGGTGTTTGTACAGATACTGCAAGTGGGTTACGTGTGTGTGATCCACTATGTCCATGCACAGTGCCTGCAAAATAAACCTTGGGAATTAAACTAAAATGATGTAGATTTTGTTCTGGGTAAATCTGAACCTCCACAGCTGTACAAGTTTCATTGTACAATTCCCTGGGTTTTTGTATGTCCAGTACAAGTCCTATGCCTGGATGACCTGAGTCATTGTGGGCTTTACAGTTGGGTGGTTGGGAGTTACGGGGAAGAAAATCATCCCTGAAACTGCATATTTTTTAGAGCATTATTTACATTTTGCTTCTCAAATCAGATTCCACACTTCATTCGTGTGTTTCTGTTGGGCTTTAGAAATAAAAATACATCAGTGTGAGGCAAATGATTAAAACTGGCTAGTAGTAGTAATAATTGTGTCTAAGAATTGTTGAATCTGGTGGGGCTTTTTTGCAGCCAGTTGCCATTTTCAATGGATGATTTTGAGTTGCTAAAGCTCTATGTTACGATGAGAAATTCAGTCAAATGACTGTTGCTGCTACAAAGATATGCAGAATCTGAGATCTGAAATATGTATCAAAAATTGAATTTCATACTTGAGGTTCTGAAGCCAATTTTCACTCCACAAGAATCTGCTTTCTAGTGGGGGAAGATGTGAGTAGTTCAGCCATATGGGACAATTTTCATCTTCAGAATAAAATGAAAAGAAAAAAAAAAGGAAAAGCCACACCAAAAACAACTCTTTGAAATTTGCTTTCTTTCCTTTGACTATTTTTATGTGCTTTTCCATACAGAAGCTCCCATCACCTCACACAGCATTAAGAACATCTCTGAGTAAAGCATTATTAGGAAACACCTGCAGTCTTTTCCTTTCAGCCTTAGTCCAGAAAACAGAGTTCAGATACAGTCTAAAAGCCTGAACTATATAGATCCAAACTATGAAGCAGGTTTGTTAATGCAAATATTCAAGCTGTTAAAAAATTCACGTTTGGGTGCATGCTTAATTCTGACTGCAAGTTATTTTATCTGGCGGTGAGCCCTATGAAAAGGTGAATTTCATGGTAAAATCTTGGGAGTTGGACTCCAGATCAAGTAATCACAGCTCAATAAGCAATCATGCATAACCTGAGTCACTGCAACCCTCTTTCTTGCAAGCTAAGCTGCATTAACCTTGTTTTTTCCATGATCTAAGAGAAACACCGGCAGTGGGTGGTCGAGCTCTTTCTTGAGATGTTCCTGCTAAAGCTGCGCTACAGTCAAATTCTTTTAAACCTAGGATTTAGATTCTTAAAAAGCACAGAAGTTGTTTCAGGAGACTTTTATCCAGTGATTAGTGAAGTCAACAGAAATCTCCTCCAGTGACTTCAGCCATATACATGTACATAAAAGCATGGTATGCGTAAAGGAGTTCTAAGCTTAGGAAACCAAGCACATTTTTATCTTTAGGTAGTAAAACAATGGCTTGCTTTCTCAGTCTGGAAAATAATATAATTCTTCTGATGCTGTAAAAGCACTGGTCTGATGCTTTTCTTCTGAGTTCGGAGGCAGGGAGTTGGTTGGTTGGTGATTTGTTGGGGTTTTTTTATTTAGGTGGGAACACTAGTAGTCTGGTTCATACGCCAGAGAAGAGTACCAAGCATGAGTGCTGGAGTTGCTGGTTGTCTTAAGATAATTCCCAAAAGGTAAAAAGCAAAATATAACTCTGTCAGACCTCTGAAACGCGCTGCATTAAGGGCATGATCTTGTAAGGGTAGGAGATGAGCCGGCAGTGTGCCCAGGTGGCCAAGAAGGCCAACAGCATCCTGGCTTGTATCAGAAATTGTGTGGCCAGCAGGGCCAGGGCAGCGACCATCCCCCTGTACTTGGCACTGGTGAGGCCGCACCTCGACTACTGTGTTCACCTGCGGGCCCCTCAGAACGAGGAAGACGTTGAGGTGCTGCAGCGTGTCCAGAGGAGGGCAACGGGGCTGGTGGAGGGTCTGGAGCACAATTCTTAGGAGAAGCGGCTGAGGGAACTGGGGTTGTTTAGTCTGGAGAGGAGGCTCAGGGGGGACCTTCTCATTCTCCACAACTACCTGACAGGAGGTTGTAGTGAGGCTGGTGTCGGTCTGTTCTCCCAAGTAACAAGCAACAGGACAAGAGGAAACAGCCTCAAGTTGCACCAGGGGAGGCTTAGATTTGGTATTAGGAAAAATTTCTTCACTGAAAGGGTTGTCAAGCATTGGAACAGGCTGCCCAGGGAAGTGGTGGAGTCACCATCCCTGGAGGTATTTAAAAGATGCACTTAGGGACATGGTTTAGTGGTGGACTTGGCAGTGCTGGGCTAACAGTTGGACTCAATCTTACAAGGTTTTTTCTAACCTAAACAATACTATGGTTCTATATTTCTATGAG
Organism: Ibycter americanus; assembly: GCA_035590275.1. Classification (NCBI taxonomy): domain Eukaryota; kingdom Metazoa; phylum Chordata; class Aves; order Falconiformes; family Falconidae; genus Ibycter; species Ibycter americanus. The sequence continues at coordinate 52,770,202 of JAVJGI010000001.1, read as the reverse complement.
ATACTTTGTCTGGTGCTATGTAAGCTGCCACACAGAGACATTGATTTTTGTTTCATTTTCTCATTTCTCTCACTTAAAAATACCAGTAAAGCTAAATGCAATGCTCACCTCTTTACACTTGTTCCACCTTTTGTTTCTGACTTGTTCCACTCAATTATATAAATATTTTCACAGTTCAGATTTGAAAACAAGTAAGCAATAGTTACTTAGGAAAACCAAACATGCTCAAGATTACAAAAATTATAAATACAATTTTCTCTAGAGGCTTACATTTTCAAAGATTATTTCAAGAGTTAATCACTTAAATCCCAGTTTCATATGGTTTCATCCCTTTGAATTAATCTCTACAGAGTATATATATGCATATGTATATATAGAGAGACTTTTATGCTATCCCATGAAAAATGTTCAGCAGTTTTCTCGTACACAGAAGAAACTGGGCCATTTGGATATTATGTGAAGTTGTGAACTAGACTCTGATGGTGCTCAGATACTTGCATTAACAAACTTTGCTAAAGTTTGTATGATCTTTGGAAAAGTTGTCTAGCAAGGCTGTCTTCTTTTGGCCAGCCTTAGATTTTTCTTGCACTTTTCTGAACTTCTAGGTGAAGACTACTATGCCACCTTACTTAAATTTTATATATATATATATATGTGTGTGTATGTGTATTATAATAATATAGAACATTCTTATGTGTAGATAGGATTATAATACATAATTTACTTTCCTCAAAGGGAAAAGAGCGAAGTTTTTCTAAATTCTATGGAACTATGAATCATATGACTCTATGATTTTTTTTTAAACAAATGTGAGGTAAATAGCTAATAGAAGAAATTATATATTGCTTTAACACAACAGTGCAGTAAACCAAGGTTAGACAATTTGTATTCTGTCACTGACTGGCTGAAGCCTTATCTTCCTAATGGATACACTCACTGAGCTGTGATGGACTGATCATCTGGATACCGAAGAGTCAACAAGAGATTTTCATATGGTTGTTGAACAGCAGAGGAATCACCTTGACACAAAGTTGGGGGAAATCCTTCTCAGGGTAGCTCCAGTTCTAGGCATCGATGCTAAAATAATTGCCAACATGTAGTAAGAGAACCAATTTCCTTTTATCAAGTGGGCTTAAGAGAAATTTATGAATAGTGCAGTTATCCTTAATGGTAACTTTTGGGTTTTCTTTTGAGGCATCAAAGGAAAGGTTTGTGTTGAAGACCCTCAAGAAGCAGGACGTGTTAGCATAATGCTCAGTCTGGGCTAAGCCAAATATACTCCTCCAGTATCTAGTGAAACTCAGACACAGAAGCTCCCAGCCTTTTGGTGGGGAGGTCTCACTGCCACCCCCTCCCTTTCTTTCCCTCCTCCATCCCCACATTCCCCCGCCACAGGCTGTGCTTTGCCTTTCATGCCAGCACACTCTGGGATGAGGTGTGCCAGCATGTTATTAGAAATGACTTTTTCATTAACTGAGAAGTGAAGGAGTATTAAGAAGCAGAAAAGGGGGTCACCTCTCAGCAGGATGAAAGAATGGCACTGTGCAATCTGTGGCCCTCTTGCAGACAGGTATGGCTTCACTATTAAACATTTTTGGTGGACTTTAGAAAGGGCATGAACACTGCAACCACAAAGAAGGTGGAGGAGATGGATTTTGTGACTGAGCAGCTGCCGACACATGAAATCTGTGTCTGAGCAACCATCCAAGTGGCTTAAGACATTGCTGCTGTTGATTTAAGTAGTACAAAACATACAGGAAGGCATCTCAGGTATCATGCTGAGCTAATGATAAAAGCACTGCTCGCTTTGCAAGAGTACTCAAAGAAAATGAAGGGCCAAAAGGATAGCAAAGGACATCACAAGATAAATGTAGTATTACAGGTCTGGTCCCCCTCTCTAAAAAGGGGCATAGGAGGAGGCAGGTGATAATTATTTGAAATTTTCTAATGGAAAATGAGAGTTAGAAAAGTTTAGAAGAAACATGGCTGAGGAAAACAGGATGCAAGACGGATGGTTTGTTTTGACAGTACATGACACAGGACACAGTCAATGAGCAATTAAAAATAAATTTAAAGGTAATAAAAAGTTTCAAAAATGCATAACTAAAGCTGTAGAATTCATTGGAACAAATTAGAATTAATGAATTTTTATAGGATTAGATATTTAAATTTATGATCTCTCAAATTTGAATTAGGCAACAGAAATAAAAAAGGGAAAAGCCACAGCTAATAGGAGACAAGAAATTTCTCTAAGGAGCTATGTACCCTATAATTAGCCATTAGATCATTCTTTCACCTTCTTTGGAGATGTACAGATATTTTATGGAGACAAGACAATGCTCCATCTGGATCATTGCTCAGACATGCTGTCATAGTCCTCACAGGCTGCAGTGAGTGCTATGAGCTGACCCAGAACACAATAGGAGTGGGGAAATCTCAGCACTACCCAATAAATAAATCAGACTGTAAGTCTCACAGTTGTTTCAAAAAAAACCCAAACCCTAAGTTTTCTCCCTGCAAGGGAGCTTTTCAGGTGAAAATCGGAACATTATGCCTAGTGATAATCATTGGGAAATTGTGTGCTGAACTTTCTTTGCTCTTTTAAGAGCTTTGCTGCAGTTTATTAACTCAATCTTGCAAAACTGTTACATGGTACAAGTTTCAGCCTCTTCTGGTCGCTCGCAGCCTTGGCTAATAAGCGTTAGAAATGAGTACTAGTAAGGCCAAAAAATGTTGATAATTCAGCAGAAGGAGGAGGAGAATCAGCATGTCTGGCAAGCTTGTGTATTTTCTATGAACTGAGACAGCTAACTGTTCATTTAAAATTGAAAAAGACTAATAAGTAAGTTTCTTAGGTACTCTCAAACTGTATTGCTAAATGGGGTCAGCTTTGCAGTCCAATCTAACAGCTTGAAGAAATAGAGTCCAAATGAAGTGGGTGATGTTGGCACACGGGATGCAGGTGGTGCTGAAGAGATGATCACTCTGGAATGCAAAATTGTTCACAGCTCTAAGAAAAAACTTTTTTTTTTTAATTTAGAAGTGACAGAAAATTGTAACACATCATACATGCTTTCACTGTCACTAAGCTATTCAAAACTACTTCAAAAAAGATTTGGAAGGCAAAGGTATTTATTTTTTCTTTCAAATGAAAGAAGTTGACAATACTTTCTTCCGTACACAAGACTAGATCATGGATACTTATCTGATGGCCATTTCTGATCAATTATACCATGAACAGCTCCACCAGACCAATCATAGAAAGCTCTTTCCAGCCCCACATGATAATGAGGTATCTTTTAGGTTGTTCCTACTTCATGATCAAAACAAAAATGACAAAATAGTCAAATATAAAAGCCATACAGCTCTGGGGTTCCAGGTCATAGTTCCTGGAGAGGTTTTACCATTAAATATTGTAGATGGGATCTGAGGTAGGTAATGGTTGGCATCATTCTGAAGGCAACTAACTGGCACTTCCCCTTCCTTTCCATCACAGGTCAGGATTTCACTCAAAACTGTTACACAGCATCGAATATTCACATAGATGCTTGAGGCGGTATGAAAGTGATTGATTCCCAACATAAATGAGAGCTAGTCAGAAGGTTAAAAATGAGCAGGACTGGATCCTTGTTCAGTAAACAGCAGATGCAGCAGATATTACCCATCTCCCACTTCTATGGTCCTACAGATTTGTTACTGAGCTAACCAGAATACTGCTGCTACCACCTAAGAAGAGTGAAATTAAAACCACCCCTAAAATTTGCGTTCTGCTTTGAGAAACTGCTCTGTAGCAATTAGTACAATGAACGGATTTGCCCTGGGCGTTTATCTATAATATTTCATCTGACCTACATACACAGCTCGATCGGCACGCAGTCTGCCCTCCTTACAACTGATTGGGTTGGACTAAGATCCTACACATTGTCACTGCTGGCAGCAGATCTGATACCCAGTCCCTCTCCCTCAGCCTGGCAGAAGTGCTTGGCTTAGTCCTTCAACAGTTACTTAAAGGACAAAAACCTTACAACTTACTGAGATGGTACATGATAAATGCTTAATCAACTCTGTGATCTTTTGTGCTTCATATTTATGGAACTCAGAAGTTGCGTTATTCTGTATTTTTGGGTGGTCTCTTCAGTTGTATGTACGTCTTGTACAGCAAAAGAACTCCAGCCCTTGCCTTTTGCAAAGCCGCAGACACCTGGGAGATCAGATTTTCTTGCATTATAAAACCAAAAAATAACCCGCCTTGTATTTATTTAATATTTCATCAAATAACATCTTCACAACCCCTTCCAATGCCTATGTTTCTGTCAGTTGGATTTACCTGGGGGGCTATAAGAGCACAAGGACGAAGCAGCACAAGAACAAATGTCATGAAGGTCTACGAAGGTGTTGAGGCTGGAAGAGTCCCTCATCCTCTAGCTGCCTCTGTCCTGCAGGAAGCCAGCTCTCCTCTCACCTGCAGGGCAGCTTGGGGGGGCTGCAAAGCTTCTACCACATCAGGAGAAGGGGCAGCACTGCTCTGCCTCTCTGCATTTTGCTTGTGTTTCAAAGAGCCTCTCAGGCAAAAAACAAACTGTGACGGGGATGTGGGAAGCAGAAATAGCAACTAAATGCCAGGCTCTGACCAGCCAGGCTCTGCCAGCAGACCCTCTGACCTAAGGTGCAGCCTTAGCACATTAGACTTAACACATAGCATAAACAGCTACAAACAGTTCTAGCTCAAGGAAGAATCACTGCTTGGGGAAAAAAACCCAGATGTGTAATGGCCAAAAGTTAGCATATCTTCAGGTGTGAGAGTCCACTGACAATGACACTGCAATCACATACCAGTCTGGTTAGACCTCAGTTTTATTTGGTGGAGCAAATACAGTTCTGTCACTGTAGTTGCTAGTGGCTCTGCGTCGGATGTATCCCGATGCAAAACAGAAGCCAAAACATACACTGGACAGCTAGATATTAGTCAGTTATTTGTTGTATACATTCAGTAGGGTGTGAAGAATGCTCATGGATTTTAAGTGCCTTCTGTTATGATGATAGTTGATTTTTTTTATAGTTATTTTCAGATCATTGCTGTTTCCAGATGTTTCTTCTACAATACATCCAAATAACAGTTGTGGACACAGAAACACACACTTCAGACTCCAGAAAAGTCTTGTTCTCAGGTTAATAGTGCAGCTCTGTGATTCATTTCCAAAATTACAAGTGCACAGATCTTTTTATTCAAAACAGAGAATGTGTACCAAACCGGCCTGTCATTGTAACAATTGCATTCAGATCCAGATCCATTCCCAGAGCAATGGAAATCATATGCACGGTAGCAGAATAACTATATATGTATTTTCATGTGCAGAGTTCTTTATACATATATGTTTATATATATATATGAATACTTTATGTGCCCTACAAGATTTTAAAACATAAATTTCCATATTCTAATAGCAGTAATCCATAAAATCCAGTAAACTATATCTCTGTGCACACATTGGATTAAGTACAACTTCATTAAATTGCACAAACTGAAGCGCTTCTTCAGACCAGTTCACAGATTTTTATATTAAATTATTTATGTGTCTGTCAGGGGTTTAGTGATTTGCTTTCTTTAGTTAGAAAGGAGAAGCTCTATAAAATGTCATGAATAGTTCTAGTCCTTGAAATATAAATGCAACTGTGCACAATTAGCAAAGAGGGATTGCAATTCCCTGCTGGTCTGGATTTTTCTGCATTCATTCCCAGTTATTGATGCAAAGTTTGTAATAGCTATCCATGTACTTCCATGCAAGCTGTCTGTGCAAATCTAGGGCCAAATAATAATAGGCTGCAAATCATAGCTCTTGCTGAACTTAGAGCATCTTAAAAAGCCACTGAAAACAAGTTTTCATGAGTTATTTTCAGCCTAGTCCTATATAAAGCATATTCAGAAATTCTCACACAGCTTAACTAGCAGCTTTGAATGCCTCATGAATTTTTATGATCTTGTTAATACTGAAATAGTGAAGCTCCTTCTGTATTGCTTAGTTTATATTGGCAGTAGAATGGGGAGTTATATTAATCTATTGATGCTTGCATCTTTCTATATACTCTAGCACAATGTTTATAGAAGAAAATATGTATGATAACATAGGTTCAGCATCTTTGGGGTTTGACAGCTAAAGCCTAGGTTTACATGTGACGAGATGGCTCAGGTACAGTAAAACAATTCGTGATTTAGTCCTCCAAAGCAAAATCCACATTTTTTTTTACACAAACTGGAGCTATTTTCCCTGTGTGAACTGGCCAAACAGCTTTACAGCTGCCCAGCAGGCGCTCACAGCCTGCCTGACCGGGTCAAAATCCCTGCCCTGATGGACGTTTTCAGGGGACTGCTAAGGATATGAAGGGGGAAATCACATTATTCAACCTACCTGTTGTTTCCATTTCAAAATGACACCAAGCCATTGAGAACATCCTTTTCCTTAGCCTCAGCTTCTTCTTTTAAGCCTGATTCCGTGGCACCTTCGCTCCTCACCCAGGTCCAGCCCTCTCCTCTGCTCTCTATCACTTACATTGCTTTCTACTTGCTGTCAACTTACGAATCGTTGCACAGACAGTGTTTTTCAGGACTGTGGTCCTGCAGGCTTTTGATGAGAACTGTGATTTACACATTTTCACTCAGACTTCGAGCCCACCACACATGTTTTGAGCCACTACTCAGGGTTCACAACGAGGTGCAGTTCCATCTGGCAGGTGGCAAAACAAAGCCACGCTGATGCAAAACAAAACTGGCACACAGGTTTTGAGAAACAGCGTTTTGTGGTGCTGGCAGACATCAGCCTCTGAGAAAAGAATGAAAGACCCAGGGTTCAGCATAAAGAAACCCACCAGACTGAGAAAACCCAAATACTTTAGAGGCTGCTGCAGCCAGGGAGGGCGTGAGCGGTGCTCGTGTGGGACGCAGCAAGAACTGGTGGGGTTCAATCGCCGTTTGGTTTTTTATTTTTATAGCAGTAAAGATAGATGACAGTAGAATAGATGGCTGTGGGAGCTGGGGAAAGTTCTCCTCTGGATTTTTTTAAGGAAGAGATTGTACAAAAGTGGTTTAGATGCAATTAATCCCTCTGACAACGCACTAGGTGGCTGCCATGGATGACCCACGGCTTTGTGCAGCACTTCCCGGGTTTGTGGATTTAGACTTCTGGAGTAAGTCATTGGCAATAGGGTACAGGCAGGATAAAGCCAACAGTATCACAACAAGACTATGAACCGTCAGAAACCACGTAGTGAGCAGGAACGTAACACGATTTCTCTTACCCTTTGAAGTGCCCCCAGATCCCCACAGCCCTGGCTGGGAGAGAGCTGCAAACTGGCAATGCTCAAGCCACAGATCAGACACAGATGTTTCTAACTCCATGTGGAATAACCTGTGTTGCAGCTCCTTTAATCTTTCAACCTTTTCTCTTTTTCCACACTATAATCAAAGCCTTTCAATGCAATTTTCTTAACTGACAGAATACAAGAGATAACTGTTGAATTTCTAAGTGACTTCACCCAGAAAAGCCTCTCTCCTGTTGATCCATACATTTCTGTCTCCAGCAGGAGCAGGCTGTAGTGATGATAATTTTTGTAGTTGCTCAGAACTTATTTTACCCTGAAATTGTTTCACTGTGCAGCAGAGGAAAAGGTAGCCATAGCCATACTGATTGTATCACTTCCAGCTAACACTGCTTCAAACGCAGCTAGCTGCTCTCATCCGTACATTATCCACAGAGACAGGGTTCAACAGTGTTCCTCCTGACTGTGATGGAAAAAGTCAAAAAAAGGAAATCAATGGCAATAGGAGAAATGTTTTAATTAGCATCTAAAATTTGAAATGCTGAACATATCGATCTGGAAAGTCTCTAGTAATTACAGCTGAACCTTACAACACAGAAATGCCACAACACTCAACTACACTGTGTTTTAAAGCCACATGGCCAAAAAAAAATAATTGCTGCTGAATAATTTTATTCTCTTGGTTCAGCTTTAGTGCCAGCAGCGATTTGTGCTGATATTCTGGAGTGGGAGACTCCAGTTTGTGTCATCTGGATGGGACCAGTGGGTGCTGTAAATGCGCTTCTCATTAAGGCAGTGTGGTTAAATGAAGGAGCAAACTCTACCATCAACCATCAAGAACTTTCAAGGTACTGTACTGTGCACTAGGAACTTGGTAGGCACAAGTTTAATCTTCCCAAATGAGTCACAATAATATACACTCAAGCAACAAAAACCATGCAGAAAATAAGCAGAGAATGGAGTCTCTTCAATATATATTCCAAATCCCAGTATCTGCTCCACAATAAACATGTGCTACGCAGCTGCAGAATATTAGTCCTTTCATTAGCAGAGGTAATCAACTTTGAATAGCTGACTATTTACTTCCAGTAGTTACCTAGTGCTTTACCTTAAACAGCTACCTTTTGGAAGAGAGATGCCCTGTAAGGTATGTTTTAAAGGTCACATCTCAACATCATGCTTACATCAACTTAGTAATAGTTACAAGGTCTATATCAGGGGTGAGCTATGGCCCATCACCTCACTCAGCATCTCAGGCATCACTGTGGCACTGGCTAACACCACACAACCAGCGGTGGAGTTGCGCTGGTACAAGAGCTGCCATGATGGGAAACAGTGAAACATGCCTGCCAGGAGTTTTGGAAAACTCAGGGCCCCATCTGCATTTCCTCCTCTGAGAACAGAGCAGCAGCAGGAGCAGGACTCCTGAGGAACTACTCTTATGTCTGCTCGTCATCTTAAGGTCTGTTTCTCCTGTCAGAGGGGACATTTGGAGGCATGGCGTGGGTCTGATGACTCTTTCCCTTACAAAGATTGTCAGATGATGCCGAGAGGAGGCAGGGAATCTGGCCATCCCTACCACAACCAAAGCAAATCAGAGTGCTTCTGAGCAGCAGGACAAAACCAAATGCAATACAACCTGCTGCGTGGCAGCAGTGGCTTGAGGCAGAGAGGGCTATGCGTGGTTCTGCACCCACTCTTAACTGGGAGCACAGCACCTCACCAGGACACGCAAACAGGGAGAAAGGAGACCTCTAACACCCCTAACCTACTTTTTGCCAGGTGAATCCCACTGTAATCTGCTCTCAGGCTGATGAAGGTATATTATTACATGCTCAATTGTTAATGACATGTAGAGCCAGAACCCACTTCAGTACCAATGACCTTGGGGGTAGAAGGGCTCTTCTCTCTCTGTTATGGTTTGAGCTGGTTTTTGAGGATGTAAATTCGAGTGCCAGCTCATTGCAACAAGGTTCATGCAGAGATCAAATCTGCCTCAGTGAAATTCCTGTCCAACTGCTCAGTAATCAAATGATCACCTTCCTATTTTACAGGTCACACAATTTTAAATAGAAAGGCATGACAGACAGGGAGAAATGAACCTACAAATTATCTAAATTTTCCTTTCTCTGTCTGTGTTGACATTGCCTGTTTTGTCAGAGATACCAGTGTTGCTGGAGTCACACTTCTAATCACTTCTTGCCAGGAATATCAAGCTGCATAGCTGAGAAATGTGTGCAGTTTGCAGGAAGACTGAGAAAAATAAGTAATACCTGGATACCATGGTGATAAGTGAGTGATAGTGTTACATTGCTTCCCATCAAAAGTGTTGCCCCAGCTGTAACCAGGGCTGGATGCAGGGCTTTGTTTCCACGTAATTAAATTTTAGACCAATGAGCTGAGAAGACAGTATTTTCCTAAAGCAAAAATAATCCCCTAAATTCTGGTGAGGCTCTGCTATAGTGCCTGTGTAAGTTTGCATACATTGGCCCTGGGTTTATGTCACTATAATGCTGATAAAATCCTGGTCTTTTACACTCCCAAGAAGAAATGTAAATTTTATGCTAAGATGAGATGTGAAAAATTGAAAGGCTCCTGATGATAGAGGGTGCTTATAGGAGAAAAAGACTTACATGCTTGCTGAGGCACTGAGAGACATCCACAAAGGCTGCCCTTACTCCTGGGGCTGCCTGCCTACTGCCTGACACCCAGGTGATGTCCTGGGGAGTCCTTCCCTCCCTTCACTACAGGACAGCCGGGAAGGTGAGCCCCACTAGGCAAAAGTGAGCCTTTTTTTTTTTTCTAAAGCTGCCTCGCAATGGGATACTCCTTGTAAGTGTAGGCAGCCATACAACTGAAGAGGTACAGCCGCTTTTCAGGGATTTGTATCGAAATACATTTTGGTGTCAAAAGACCAACCCTACACAGATCAGCTGATAATTGCTCACTTGATCTGGATCTCACATGAGCTACAGCCATCCCTGTGCCTGAACAGACTCTGTAGGAGCTCCTGTACCATCCCAATTCAAGCAGGAGCTTTACCCGTGACCTGACAGCTCCAGCCCAGGAACAGCGAGATGAGCTGGGAGAGGAGACATCCAGCTCCAGCCTGTCCTCCAGCACTCCGGCAGCCCCCCGGCAGGGCCAGGCAGCCCCCAGCAGGGGATGGAGGTGGAGGCACAAGAGCTGCACAGAACACAGCAAAAGATTTTAGCTGTCACAAACTGTCAGCAGTGCAGCTTATCAGAAGTGCCTTTTGTAAATATTTCAGTATTATTTTATATTACATACACACAAAATCAAGATACTGTAACTTCAGTGCATTGCCTAATGCTGCTCTAGGGGCAGCTGACCAAAGTTTTATTTTCAAGCACAACTAATAGTGTGAAAGGCTATGATGAAGCAAACAAAACCTTTACTCCATTTTTCCCCTTTGCAATTCAATTAGTACTTGTTTCATGGCTGACTAGAGATGCCGTGTAAATGTTATTACTGCTATTCATAGCATGTAATCAATCTACATACATGATTTCTTCTGATGGTAATATACAAATAACATGTCTTTTGTTTTGAAAATCACAACTTAATTTGTACAATGTTTGCAAATCCTTCAAGTCAGAAAAGATGGTATAAATATAAACTATTGTTTCCATGTACTGTTTTCTTCAAACAAGTATAGACTTTACCTAGACTGATTTTTTTCTTCCTGGATCTTTCTGTTGATTTCTTACTCTAAATCAATCTCTGTTGATTCTGTTAAAGGTAGACACCAAAATGTAATAGTAATTACTGTCATTACAAGCACAGATGATCAGAGTATTCATTCAGTGCACAGGTTTTGTGCTTTTTAGAAAAAAAATCACTTCTACTTATGACATTTATCTAAATGTGCTTTTAAAATTATTTGGAAATGGAATAATTAGTATTGTTTTCACAGCCAGCAAAATCCATTTTCTATTGTCACTGTGATTTTCAGTGAGCACTAATAAATAAGTAAGAATAAAATAAGTAAAATATTTGAGTGTAGTAGGTTAGAATACATGGGCGTGCCTAGGTAATAGAGTTGAAATTTGTGGGATCAGGCCCTATAAACCTGTGTTTGCTCCATCCCGTTTCCTTCCCTCTTCCATCTCCGCAGAAAATTACTTGTAAGTTTTTTTCTAATTATCTCATCAAAGTTCAAAAAATCAAATATCTTTAATCTATTTTAAGATTATAAGACCACAACAAAAGCTAGCATTTTGTTGCAGAAGTTTAATTTAGTCATTGCAAAACTTTCTTATTTGCAAGTGCTTTCAACCATTGATCATGTCTTGGGCTCCAGCTGCAGAGGACCGAGTGAACCATTTCTAAATAGCTTACCTGGGAGGACACAAGTGGCAGAAACTGTTTGTTTCTCTGGTATTCCTGGAAGTAAATCAATGCAAGTCCTGACCCCTATTTACATCCATACAGCATCACACCAGATTCTGGGACCCTGGCCCTGAACACTGGTGCCATGTCTCTGGAAAGCCAGGATTCAAGTATTTCAGAGCTACAGCCTTCTTAAAAAATCAGGTATGAATTAGATTAATGTACACACAGACTCTGAACCATCTGGAATAAACTGACACCCCTCCATTTCTAAGATACTTCAGATGTAACAGCCAGGTATCTGGAACTGATTTAATTGTAATATTACAGCTGCTAGAGAAAAACATATTTTTCTATCAGTTCATAAGGCATTTTATAGCATGTAATCAATGTGTATTAAGTTCCACAATTTACCTACAAAGGCTTGAATTCAACTCCCAAAGCACACCCTATTGCTACATAATGTAGTACAGGTAATTTCTGGAATCACTCTCCTGTCCTTTAGGATTAAATTCAGTGTTAGTACTTTCCCCACATGCTTCAAAACAAAAACTGTGTAAAAGATGGTAAATGCTGCAGTTTGGCACAAGACCACTATTAAAATAATAAGCCAAAGCAAAACTCATTGTGTATTGGAAACTACCTTTCAGGTCACTCCAGAGAGGGTATGTCTGTTGTGCCAGCAGAGGAGATAAATGTCTCCCCTACTGTATATCTCTCTTTTCACTCCAGCAGAGCAGCAGGTTGTATTTGAGCTATAGAGAACACCTGTTGCAGCACTACGAAACCACCACACTGCAACAAGGTTTTCCCACACAAGGTCCCAATGGTTCATCTACTGTCTGTGCTGTTTCTTCATCCTCTTCAGGCCAGTCCACCCTGCTTCTTGCCTCTGCGTTCCTGGCTTCTCCTCCAGCCAGCC
>JAVJGI010000001.1:52733975-52753957 GCA_035590275.1 Ibycter americanus | reverse complement strand
AGGGGTGGTGGGTTGGCTGATGTGGATAATGTACAGCTGTGGCTTGTTCCTGCTAAGTAGTTAAATAGCACTGAGGACTGGAGGAAGAGGAGCACTGGGTGAAGAGAGGCAACAGATGAAGAGGAGCCCTGGATGTAGGAGAGAGAAGGCAAGGCCCCGGGAAAGCAGAAGAAGGGGCCCCAAGTGAGGAGAGGCTGGCTGGAAGAGGAGCCAGTAGAAAGAAGAACCTGGACACAGCAGAGCCAAGAAGCAGGGTGGATTGGCCTGAAGAAGATGAAGAAACAGCACGGACAGGAGATGAACCTTTGAAACTTTGTGTGAGACTGATGGTGGCACCAAGGCATGACAGGGCTGGTATGGATGGTAAAAGCCTTGTTGCAGCCTGGTAGTTTGGTAGTACTGCGACAGCAAGGTAATTCATGGACCTATGCTTTCACCAACCTTGGTAGAGCAGCCTGCACTGCAGGGACACTAGCAAGTGTCTGTCCTGGCCTTCAAGAGAACATGGGAGACTTGACCAAGGGCACACAGGAGCATAAAGGTGGGTGGCTCCTTTCCTACTCTGTACCTTTTCCAAGCAATACAGGGCTGCACCTCAGCAGAATATCCCACACCTCTCAGCCATGGTTTGCCTCATTCTGAGGATCAAAAATTGCAAACACAGCTCAAAAAATTTGCATCATATAAAGGTTGTCCTAATGGCCAGCACCTGAGTATAAAATATCCAGGCTAGCCAGAAGCGAGCACCCAGGGAGAAGAGCCACACCTGAGCTGCTGTGGTCTGAGGCCACTGAGGGACTTCAGTGCCCACAGGTGAGGGGACAAAGCCTGGCCTCGAGGCTGAAGTACAAAGGCATGGGCAGGTGTACTGCTTCCATATTGTGCAAGGACTCTTTGAAAGGGCTACCCAAAGAGCCCCCAGCACACTGGAGAGAGCTGGCTAGAGCTGGTGCTCAAACATGCAGCCTTGGAGTGCAGCTTGGGCATCAACTCAGGGCTGTAAGAGGGGTGGATGAGCTTTCAGCCCTTGGGGTCGAGACTGACATCTGCTGGGAAGGTTTCAAAGAGCTCCTCTGAGCTTGTTCCTTTCTCTATTTCTCACCTGAAATACAGTAGCCTGGTGGTTAAAGCACAGCAAGCAACAGACCTGGATGTATTGCTTTATTTTTATCTGGGGTGGGATATTCAAACTCTAGCTTCCCAGAACAAATTTAGAGAAAGCAGCTAAGCCTTTCTACAACATTGCTTAGGCTTCTGGGGACATGCTCCAAATGTCTTTGTGATCTTTACCTCTTCAAATCAAAGGAAAAATTGTCTGTCTGTCTAGTCGGAACTAGGAATTGCTGTGTTGCCAGCTCTGCGGTTCAGATCACGACTCAAACGTGACAATCATGAGACAGAAATCATCTTCCAGCCTAGGGGGAGCCAGGAGGGGGGGAAAAAAGGAATCAAATTTCATCACTAGTCTTTGTAGCTTTCTACTCCACCTCCATTTCTCACATAGCTGTGATAACTGTTAAGATACTTCCTTGCTAATTGCACAGAGAGTTTACTTTTATTCTCTTCAAAGAAAAATAGTTCTTATTTTTGATGACTTGATTAGTTTTTCTTAGTTTCTTACCTCCATTGTGCAAACATCCTGTCCAGATATCCCCCTTTCTTCCTCCATATTCCTCCTTGGCTGCAAGCGAGCCCCCTCTCAATGCCAATCCAGCGGTGAGTCTGTCAGCTGGGGGCCACGCTCCGCTCCTCTCCCACTCCTCCCTCCTCCTCCGACACTGCTTTGCCAACCCTCACTGTCTATGGGTATGTCAGTAATTTATACTGAAGATACACTGGGGAAGAAGAATCATACTGATCCCCCAAGCCACAGACCATCCTTTGCTGTCCCAAAGAGCAGCCATGCCAGCAGCCACAGGACCAAGGTCAGTGTGATGGTGTTCAAGTACAATGACCAATGTTGGGGAGTGTTCACAAACCTCAACTTTAAGGCAACATCCTGTGATCCCTTTCATTTTTTAGAAGTTGCTGCCATAGAACTGACCTTTTCTTTTTTTCTGTAGAATCCTGAAAAAGTTGACATGAATGAAAAATTGATGAGTTTTTCTATCCTGGCTGCTCCTTCTCAGTGCTTTATTCAGAACTGGGGAGGGATTTCCCAGATATACATAAGGGGGGGGGGGGGTGTAGTTTGCTCCTTGTTTGCACTTCACTGTGAAGTGCAACCCTGCTCACACCAGGTCACCTCCGCCCCTGGTACTACACTACAACACGTGTGCTTTACCTCCTCCTGCGCTCTGTAAACTCGCTCACAGTGATGGCTACAGGGTGACCAACAGGCAGGGGAACAACAAGGGCATGTATCATCAGAGGATTAGTAAAAACAGAAAGACAAACCTTACCCGGAAAATTGTCTGCTTTTGACAGCTTGTGTTATTTTTAGCTGAACTGGAAAGAAAATTGTGAAAAGAATTTTTGGCTTGGATTGAAAATGGGTATCTGAAAAATATCTTCTAAATAAGAACAAATGTAGCTTAATATCGCGGTGAGTCAAGTTGCTGGAAGAAAAAGAGAAAAGATTTCTTTTTATAACAGTAATGATAATTCCACTGGCTTAAGGATCTCTCAATGCCTGATTGAAGGTAATACTCAGACAAATGTCTGCATCATTGGAGACATAATAATCACCCATAAATTCAGGGCATATTCAAAAAAATTGAATTTCATCAGATCATCCATACAAACAGCAAATTCTTCAAATCAGTCTACCTTCGCCTTGCTGTTGCCACCTACAGAAGGCACCAGGCAGCCATCAGCTTTTCCCCTTCCCAGTTCTTCTTCTTCAAGGCAAGTTTCCAGGTCTGGCAGGCCACTGGGCTAACATCAGATACACTGGTATAAGCAGGAAAGTGGCAGGGGCCATTTTTGCCCACAAAGAACCCACAGGGAACAAGCCCAAAAACTCATGGTGAGAGACCCTGTGCCCTGCCCACCCCCCTCCCCAGCTGCCTGTGCCTGGGGGTTGGGGTGGGAGATCCTGCAAGCCCCACTGATACCACAGAGCTCCCTGGGCTTGGGACCATCCTACCCAGCTGCGAATGCAGCTCCAATCCAGCCCTGATGGAATTTCCTTCAGCTGTGTCTGTCAGCAAAGGTGTACTGTAATTGCCCTCCATTACTATTGCTTTCATTGTAACTTTTACTCAGTTTTGCAAGCAAGAACTTCATCTTTTCCTCTGCTAGGGTAATTCCTCCCTTGTATTCAAAAGCATTGACAGTCAAGGGTTACGCTGCACAGTGCAGTGAAATAACAAGGTCCATGAGCATGGTGCTGCTTTTGGTGACCTTACGTTGGAGTGGATGGAGCACTGGGATGGTTTTACACTAACGGGTCACACAATCATCCAGAAGCAGAAATAAAACTGTCCCCCAGTGGGATGGGGAAAGAGAGAAGGAAGAATAACTGCAAGAACTCATGGGTCAAGATAAAAATAGTTTAATAAGCAAAGGATGGAGGGATGGAATGAATAAAAAAAACAAGTGATGCAAAGGCAATCACTCACCATCCCCCTTGTGTAGATTGATGTCCAGCCACTTCCTGACCAAAATATGACTCACTCACCTCATCTCACTCCTCTGTTTTATTGCTGAGCATGACATTATACAGCATGGAATATCTCGTTGGTTAGTTCAGGTTATCTGCCTGGTTGAGTCCTCTCCCAACCTCTTGCACATCCCCAGTCTATTCAGTGGGGGATCAGAGTGAGGAGCAGAGGCAGTCCTGATGCTGTGCAAATACTCTTCAGCAAAACCTAAAACATTAGTGTGATATCAGCATTGTTCAGGCCACAAACCTAAAACACAGGACCATATGGGCTGCTATGAAGAAAATTAACTCTGTCCCAGCCAAAGCCAGTACAGAAGAGCTGATTTTCAGACGAGATGTGCAGCTCTGGCTGTAAATAGCTACATTAACAATACAGAATGCATAGCCAGAAGCTGATCTTATTTTTGTTGTTTATCAAAATTGGCTCTGCATCTTCAAAGGCAGATTTAATGTAGTTGGGTGAGCTGGCTGCTGAAAATCTTATGAACACAATACTAAATGTGATGTCAGAATTGTTTATGTGGCACAAGTTGCAGAGCGTTAATACGGATGTGGGTTTGTTTGCTTTCTACAGAAAATGCACTGATACTTCTCTTGAACTGCACCTAGCAGCCTTGTCTTTTAACTTACGTATTTTGTGGGGGAGGAAAAGAGCTAAGGGAAATAAAATATCGCCGATAGAATTTCCTAACAATGTGGCAATCAATTGGATAAATACCAATTACTTTAAATGTGTCTGAGTGAAATATTTTGACTTGAATCCACACATGTCAATTTCTTGTTTGGAGTCTGAGTTATTATTTTTTAGGATGGGAAGGGGGAGAATCAAACTTTGTGAACTTCTAGACTCATCAGATCTTGGCTGTCAGCTGCACCTCAAAAAACCTGTCAATGTATGACAAGTCTACTTTCGCTATATACATCATCAGCTTTAGAATCAGATTTGTCCTAAGAAGGATATAAAAATGACAAGCCCACTCAGTTACAAAACAACTCAGTTACTCCTACTAGTGCAGGATGCTGCAGTTATTCTTTTGTTGTTGTCGTTACCTCCCGGTTCTAACACTGAAAAAACAGGCTTCCACATTTTAATTGCAGGAAGGCAAAACAACAGTTGGCCTTTGCATGCAGCCCCACTCCTTCACTCCTGCCGCACACATATGGCTCCTGCCGTTACTGCCACTCACACACCCACAAATCCAGGACCGGGGCTCCCATATGACAGCACATTCTGTTACTTAAAAGCATTTTATTTGCTTCCTCAGCCTAATACTTTTTTTTTTTTTCCCCTCTAGTAAACCCTGCATATGAAAGTAGCTATAATCCTCCAGGCAAGGAAAGAACACTGGCTGAAGAAGATTCTTTAATGCCATGTTATCTGCACAGCGCTGACTCAAGTGGTTAATGATGTATGGGAATGTTAAGTAAAACTTGAGTCATTTTCTTTTATCAGGCCTGCCACTCCTTAGATGTGTAATTTAAAAAATAACTTCAGTGTTTTCCCAGATCTACATAGGGCAAGATAACTACCCTCAAAACTTTTCTGTAAGATTGAAAATACATGGAAGAATAAGATGATTCTCTGTCAGATGGCTTTGAGTTGCATCAGTGAGCCAAACTCTTCATCTGAACTACACTCCCCAGCTTTGCTTTTTTTTTGGTTTTGCTGTTTTTCCTGCTGCCTTGTTATCAGATAATGATTCCTACCTGTGCTCTTACTGCAACAATGAATTAAGATGGTGTAAAAGTGCCATAATTCAGTTCTGTATCAGGCCTACAGTGCTTACAAGATACTTTACATAAACTAGGAAGGCAGAACTTTAGTAGGGCAGAGCTTTTGCACAAGAACTGTAAGGGTCATAAACAATCCCCCTGTAAAGTGTAACTGAAAATTTTGGCACAATTTACCTTAAAAGCATGTAAGCTCACCAATAAACTAGACTGGAGTTTGTGTTCTCTTTGCCATGTGACACAAGAAATAAGGAGGCATTAGATGAAACAGAGAGGCAGCACAGCAAAAACTGATCACAGGAACCAATTTTTCAAACAGTTTGACATCCTCAGACTGAAAGTGAAACTGTAGTGAACTTGTAAGACCAAGCTGGATATTTACACAATCTTCAGTAATATCTAAAGTTAGTTAAAATTGTGGAGGAACCCCTGTTCATCAAGGCTACACAGACAGCACTATTTGTAGCAGGTTGTAATATCTTCTATTTTCCTCTCTGACAAAGAGACTTCCAAGAACACACACTTTGCTTCATCAGATATAAAGGCAAAATACTTCAGACCTGAAGAGCGGTTTTTCCCAGAAGTTTGACTATTTATTATCTCCATTAAATGTAAGATACTATAGCTCTCTCAGGATCTGTAATAGTCAATGACAACAAAAATCCAGGACGGAGTATAAAACATCGTGCCTCAGACACCAGTATTTTAAGCACAATTTAACAAGGAACAGCTGCAGAAAAAGAAATGTCTTCATTTTGAGCTGCAATATTCGAAAGGGTTAGACAAACCGTGCACACATTCTACCAGGTGTGACAGTTCCTTCCTTCTGGGATTTCAGTGCAAGATCTTCCTGAAGACCTCAGCAACCTCCCTCCCCGCTCCAGGAAAGAGTTGCTGGCTCATTTTCAAACACCTTCAATACCAGACCGGTCAGTAAGACATAAACTTTCTTAACTGTGGAAGAAGTTAAATCTAACACTTTTTCCACATTAGGGCGTATTAAAAGTCTTACAAGAGACATTTAAGACACTTTTGAGTGCTTTTCCTCCACTCCTCATATGGGAAGAACTTCATGCTATGGGAGCCCAACTATCTTGCATAGGCCACCCAATGGACTTCATTGATTCTATAATTACTAACCAGGTCTGGATTCCAACCAGAGGCCAAATACTGAGACACTTTGTATAATCCACCTTCTAGGTATCTTCTGCTGCTGTATGAAGTATTTGCTAAGAGACGGAAATGGGAGGAAGCAACTGAGACTGAAATGAAGCCAGAAAGCAATCAAATTACTGCTTGGTAACCCTAGAAAAGTTGGCTGGTTTTTTTTCTTCAACTTTTTAAGCGTAGGTTAGTCAAGCTGGACACCTCATCTTTCCTTCTAATCAAATTCAGAGATTTATCGGTGGGGAGCAAATTAATTGCACAACATGGGATACACAGCACAAAAGCCGAGGGTAGAAAAGCATTTCCAGCTTCCTTTTATCTCTCAGTTTTGGAAAATCCAAAACAAATGGAAGCTATGGGATGGGAATACTAGCCAACTAATTTTATCAAGGACTTTTGGTCCGGACTGTGCCTTTGAACATGTGGGAACCATATCCAGGCTTAGCTTTCAAAGCACATTATTTACACCAGGAGCAGACCTCCTGAGCCCAGCCTGCTGAGAGAGGAGAATTGGACTGAGAAATGCTGCCAATGTGAGCCTGGGAATGAGCTGCCTCCAAATCGGTCCGTGCTGGAGGAAGCAGATACACAGGTGTAGCCAGTTCATGAAGAGCCAGGCTTGCATGGGAGGCTGAGACCGTGAACTGTAAGTCTTTGTGCAGCTATTCGCTTTTTCTTGTATTTCATTCTTCTTTCCTGTATTATGTTCTTGTGTATGGTTATTCTAACTCATCAAGATGCGGACTGATCATCGTATATTGTTCATTCTGTAGAGAAGGCAAGAAGGTGGTACATGAGAAGACCACATTCCCACTGTTCAGGGCCTCAACAGATATGATGTCAGTCCAAAGGGGTGGCAGCTAAGTTGGTGCAGATCCCACCACCTCCAACAGAGGCAGACACATAACTGAATAGCTGAGAGTAGCAGGAACTTCATAACCTGACACAAGCAACTGATGAGACCTCCAAGGACTTATGAAAGTGTGCAACTCTTTTCTGAAAGGAGAGCAGATTCTTAAAGGGAGATAGTCTGGTTCCAGTACTGGTCAAAACTGAAGTCAATACACCACCCTGATGCACCTTGAATAGTCCATCCTCACTTTAGTCACAGCTCAGTTGCAGGTAAGGTAGAAGCCCAATTCCAGTCTGGCCTGAGATTATCACTGTTTGCCAAGTAGGAAGAATCCACAGAGCCAAAGAGGTATTTTCATATGACATGAAAGCCACTGACTCAAACACAGAATGAGACATGCAGAAATTAGTCTTCTCTGAATTTGGAGTTCTTTCACAGGGGAAAAGAAAAGAGAGTTTGTGGAGGACAATTTCTACCATGTTATCCTTTCTAGCTATTGTAGGTGAAAGAAAGAACTTAAATTGTGAACATTAACAGGTTGCAAGTAACTGGTATGGAGGAGCAGTACTTGAAATCAAAACTTTTGAACTCTCAAGCAGAAACCTGCTACTGCGACCAATACAGACAGGTAACTGTGATAAAACTAAATGATGATGAACTAAAGTGGCACATCCTGAATCCTCCAGTAACGAAGAGGTCACCAACTAGGGGGCTGATCACACAACGTGGTTTTGCGCATAGACTGTGTGGTGCTTGGGGTCCTGGACCAGGGTTCCCAGAAAGGAGTAGTCGACTTGGAAAGAAGAAGGGAGCTCGGGAAGAAGAAAGTTGAGATCTTGGCTAGAGGAAAGATCTGGAAAGTGGGTTTTCTCTTGATTGATTAGCAGCTCCCTAAGGAGACTCTCTGACACTTTTAGGACAATTTATTGTATCTAACCAAATAGAAGATAAATTTTCCTCCTGTACCGAACAACTTTCTCTAGTGCTCCAGCTAATATGCTAGGAAATTGAAGAGAGACAACCAAAAAGACAATTTTAGAATGGCAAAGTAACCTCTTTTACATCATCTTCACCACTGAATGATCTGTCCTAGTAGATTAAAGTTATAAAGTTTGTATTGCTGCCATCACTGAATTCATCGCATTTGCTTTCATACATAAGGCACTGAAGCATACATAGCATCTTTTAAAAAAGCAACTGAAAGTCAGCTTTACTCTTTGAGCCACAAATTCATGCTCTCAACGCAGAAATGTGAAGTTAAGGGTGTCTTTCAGCCTCCCTGAGGCTGCCTGAATGTGCAAAGGGGCACAGAGGTAGCACAAGCTGTTCTCCAGCCAGACGGAGCTGGGAGGCACATCACATAGGCCGGTCCCCGTTTTAAATCCATTGGTCCCAGTGCTGCAAAATTCTGCTCCAGGGTGTTTTAATAGCTCCTGTACATGAATGGATGCAGTAGTATGCAGGAGCCAGTGGTTTGCTTCAGCTCACAGTGAGAGAATATAAAGCAGGTACTGAACCAGGTGATGCTCACCAGTGAGAAGGGGTGATCCTGCTTAATCTGTGTTTGCAAAGTCATTCAGTTTACACACTTATGTGGCATTTCAAAGCCTGACCAGCTGGGATTCAGATTCATTTGCAACATGTACAGGTACACTTGAGTAAATACATCTGTAACCTAGAAGGTATTAGAATGTTTACATTTCCATTTATGTGGCATTTAGGTGCCTAAATTTAGGACAGTCTTGAAAAAAATCCCACTTCACACCCAGCAGATTTTTAAGGCAATATTGGCTGCAAGTGCCTAAAGCTGTGCCATCACATACGCCCCACTGGTCTTCCTTTTTGCTGAAACACCTTCCCACCAGCTGTGGAGGGTTGGCACCTGGAGACTAGGTATTCCTGCACTGCTGCCACTTGCTTGATTTGGTAAGCACACTCAGCCTGCCATTTAGCTTGACTCAGAAACGTAGCCAGTAAGGACAGTATTTGCAATGTGTATCATAGCCTAGCGGTTAGAGATCCTGCTGAAAACTGAGAGATTAAGCTTCTGCAACCTCCACGGAGAGCTGCAGAGCTGCAGCGTGAGCAGAGGCACTGTCTCCCCTTCTCTAGCCTGGGGCACTGTTGGGCCAAGGCTGCAGTCTGCATGGATCCATAGGGACTGCAGGTATGAGATGTGGAGCTTTACCTGGTGCAGGTCTTTGTGCTAACATGGTGAATACCTTCAAACAGAGGTACTGTCACTTCTCATTCAGTGCATCAGCAAACCATTTAAATTTTGGAGTTTACTCTGCAGATCTCTGCAGGCTGTTACCATCACCTGGGTATCCTGACGGCAGCCACTAAAAGCTTTAAAAAAAAAAAAAAAAGAGAGAGAGAAGCATTCTGCAAAGATGTAAACCATCATGAGCCTTGTATAGTATAGAACTGAAGATTTTCCTAGTAGATATTACATGATATATAAGCATTTATGAAGCTGAGCTTTCCACCTCTTAAGCTCATTTCCGACTGTCCCATCACCATACAGAAGTGTCTGTACTCAACAGGCAAACCATTAGTAGAAGTTGGTACCTTTGTATTTGAAAAAAATATTGCTAATACTTGTATTTAGCAGGAAGGAGAATCCTCACATCTTTTGTACTTGCACATTGGAAGATTTGGGCTCATCACTAAGAGTCAACTCCGTAACGTCATGTTACAAGTCACCGCAGGAGATCAGCTTTTCACAATGAATATATGCATCCAATATACAGCAGCAGGTTTTTACTATGTTTGATACCTTATTTGCACAGATTAAAGAAATCATAGCACTGACATACTGAGGCACATTCTGCCAGCGAATTCAAAAGGGACTAGGCACCTTCAGCAAGTTTCTAGCAGACACATGGACAAACCTCTAAAATGCCTTACCATCGCACAAAAAAACCAGCACTATACAGCACAGCTGGTAGATGATCTCAAAGCCCTCTTTGTTCTCCACCCCTTGACCAAGTATTCCTTGCAGGATGATGTAGGGTGTTGCTGTGCACTATTTTCCAAGCTTTAATGCAATGAAATAAATATGACAGCTCTTCATCTGCTGCACAGTAGACAAGACTGTGTGTTGTTGTACCTGTTTAATGATAAAATGAAGTGACAATATTGAAGTTATTCAGAAGTGGCAGGAGGGGACTGCACAGAGCAGGAGTCTGTGGATCCTGGGAGGGGAATGGGTACATGGGTAAGTTGTCTACTCCCAGCTCCCTTCTGTCAGCTTTCCCACAGAAACCTCATCCATCTCTGTACGGCCTCCCAGAGCCCCACGAGCCCTTAGGGATGCTCAGTGCCCAGACTCCATCCTGACCCCTTCCAGTCCCCTTTCACCCTCTTGCTCTGAAACCTACTGACCTCTGTTACGAATCCTGACTCAGCCACCTGGGACTGTATCAATTCTTCCTGGTCCCTTGCCTTCTTCAGCTCCCACCAAATCTCTGGCTTCCTGGACCCTCAGCCGGTTTCTCTCATTCCTCCCTAAAATTCTCTCCCTGCCTCCTACCCAACTATTTTCTTCCCTGTACTCAGACATGGCTCTGCTATTGGCAGGACGTTCAATCCTGCCTACCTAGTTCAGTGCTGCTGCGCTGGTCCTCGAATCTGCACGTTTCTCTCCCATTTGACCTCTGAAACCCTCACTCTTCACAAATATTACTTTTAAGAAAAGGGCATTATTTGAATTATCAAAGGAGTTAATACAGAAAATACTTCTACCTAGAATGCCATTTAAAATTTGGACACTGTGTTACCTAAATTGGCTATTTTGAAAGGTTATGCAATACATTTTATCTTCTGATGAAGCAGAAACTTTGCACACTGTCAAGGAGTTTGCACCTTTGTTTCACTGAATTGGAAAGACAATAGCATTGTTTAATATCCATCATTGAGACACATCCAAGAGGTACTTCTAAATCATCTCCTTTTCTTGTTATCTGTCTCAAAATGATTATAGATAAAGACCAACTAGCAAATCATTATAACAATTTGAATATAAATACTTGAGTATAAAATAGTTGAAAGAAAGAATTTTGTACACTCCCTCTCACTGCATAACTCAAGTTTAGATTTTCAAAGATTCTCAACTCTAAACAGCCAAAACTCCTTCTGAACATCCAGGAAGACTGTACTTGTATTTGATTACTGTGATGAAAGAATACTAGTAAAATTTAAAGATCTGACTTGCTTCCTTTCTGGATGAATTTGCACATTTTGTATTTATATATGGAGAAATATATTTAATTACCCTGAAAATATGACAAAATATATTTTTGTGTCTGTATATACATATATATGTAAAAGAACATACGCACGCATGTAAGTGCATAAAATCAAATGCATATACTCTTTACAATGAAAACATCCAGCCTTTATTTTTATAAAAAGCCAAAAATTAAACCTTTTGTAGAAAAAGCTCTGTTTACCTCTATGCCTAATACCAATCCATTGTCCTTTTGTATAATCAAGCAAAATCCCTAAGAGCTTTTAAAAAAGTCTATCTACGCCTGTCCTCTGCATTACGTTTCTAGTGAATAATCTTGAGTTGAGGAGGGAAATGTTGTTGCTTGAGAAAAAAAAAAAAACCACCACCAAAAACCAGAAAAAGAAGATCTAAAAGATTCCCTTTGGGCTGGAGACATAATGTAATTTAAGTGTAGCTTGAGGTAGTCCCAGATTTGGTGATGAGGTACCCAAGCAGCTAACTCCATGCCAAGAGCTTCTGTTCACCGAAGGAGACTAATTATATGAAGTTAACAGAGAAAGCAAAAGGTCAAGGCCAAAGGCTAGAAATGTAGATTTTTAATCTTACTGAAAACCTTTCGGATTGGAAAAATTAGGTCAGAAGGTAAAAGAGGGCATGCTGAACTTCCCTGTTAATATTTTACTCATGGGACAATTTCAAAGCTGCAGCAGGTGAGCTGCAGACCAGCCTTCTCCAATGTCCTCGGAAGCAACCAAGCTCAGGCTGCAGTCGAGGCTCATCTCTGCTCTGCAACCACCAGACTCCTCAGGGGCTCTGGAAAAACGATGTATGAATTTAGAATTCCTTCCACTCAATATCAGGCCCCTACACTACGACATACATGCAGTTCAAATATAGAAACACCGAGCAGCTGCTGTAGCCACATCCATTCAGCCAGGCAGCAGCTAAACCAGAGGGGCTACACCAACCAGATGTCATTTGCAATCACTTTTTTCAGAACATAACCTCGAAAAAGAAAGTGTGGCTTCTCTTTTATGTAGTAAACAAAAGTCAAAGCAGCTGTTAGAAAGTTCAGACTTCCTAAGCGTTACATGAAGATCCTGAGCATCCACCCTGGCAACAGGGGGTCTACGACGCAGCCAGGGTCTAGGGAGTCAACGTTTGCAGTCAAGGCTGAGGTGCTTGTGCATCAGGAATGGCTCACTGCCACGCAGTCCCCTTCACATCTGGCTGATGCTAGACCAATTTCATCCAAATTGCACTTATCTGCACATGTTGCTGCCACTTCTTTCCTTAGTTTTCAGACCTTCTTCCTAACGTGAATCAGCAGATTATTAGTAGCAGGTTCAGAGCATTCCAGCTTCTTCTGGCAGCAATGAGAGTACAGTACAGGATACAAACAAGTACGTATTGTTAACAGTGGGTAACAGTTCCTAGGAAGAATTTTTTTTTTCATGGCCTGGAATTTTTAACTATTTTTTTATGATTACCGCGCCGTATTTTGCAAACCTCACAAATGTGACTGTGATGGCTGTGATTATAAAGGATTAAGTCCATAAAAACGTTTATCCTCCTTAAACAGCTAGCTGTCCACTATAAATATTGTTGAATGTTACCTGCAGTCACAATTTTACACATATAACAAGATAAAATCATCTTGTAAATTTTGTATTAAACTATCCTGGGAGAGCCTGGCAGGCTTCCCAAAAGAAACAATCCATCATCTGCTTGAGATGATAATATTATTTGTATTTCCAGTCTTCGCACCCCTAATCCCATTATTGCTCGCCACAGTCTTACCACTGCTATAATAAACAAAAGGCTGAAGAAACAAACACATCTTTGGTGCCCTGTTAATGATGGAAATGTCCTCATTTATACGTATTTTTGTGCACATCAGTGCTTTTAGACCAGAAGTACACCCTTATCTCTGAAAACATCAGCTAAAATTTAGAGAGGCGTAATTCTGTTCATAAAAGCATAGTGCAGTATACAGTTACCAGGGCACTAAAAATGCAACCAGTTGTTGCTGGTCTGAGATACGATCAAAGCGGAGATGCAGTGTGTGAACTTTGTGAAGCTGCTAGCAAGTTTGAAATGCCTTTCGAAATCTGAAAACAAGTAAATCTGAACAAAAGAATTATTTCTGCATTACCAGCTGATGAAATATTTTGTTCGGGATGCCGACTTTAACATGTCATCACCCACTAGCAGAGAATACCAGTAGAAATACTCATAAGAAGCCAGGAGAAGTAATTTCATTGCTCTGTGACCCAAGCCCACATCCATCACTGAGGTCTTCTACTGATTTAAATAAGCACTGACTAATCTTAAAGATCTGATTAATCCAATTAAACAGTAGCGAAGATGGCCTCTGCATAATTATTAACACCAGCGCAGGTGTATACCCTGCCTTCTGTGTGACAGTGACAAAAATGCCCTCCTTGTTAACAGTGGCAATTTTGGCACATACAAACAGCTGAGAGACTTCTGACCGCTCAAACCTCCAGTCTGATGCCTGTTCTGAACGCTGCCTCCAGCCTTCTCAGTCTCTTGAATGCTGAGTTTATATGTGATTGACTCCTAAATGGTGTAAGATTGTGCTTAGTGTTATTTCTACAAGAACTCTTCCTAATTTTGAAGCCTTTTTTTGTTATATGCTACAAAAATACAGGAGTTTTGAGTAGGGAGCCTCCCTGCAGACACACATCAGATCTGGCTGGCAAAAGTAAAAAACACAATGAAAGCAAAGGGATGACGTACCAAACTTACCAAAAAATATTGCAGTAATTTTTCTCCCTTTGGAAAATGTTTTGTGTTTGCCTCTGAGAAAGTCATCTACATTTCTTTAGCTCGGGGGGCAAAAAACCACTATACAACCCACCACCTCTTGTTAAAGCCAGAGCTGTTAAAAGCTCTTTGGGGGTTTGAAAAGTGAAAGAGTCTTCATGGTGTTTGCAGCATTTTACATAAAACACTGTACTTTCATGTCCTCCATGTCCCAGCTTCTTAAAAATGAACAAAGATACCTTCACATGTTCTGTTCTTTCCTAAAATAAACTCCTCTGCCATTAGTTAACTCAGACAGAAAACGTACAGCCTACTGATACACTGACCCTCCTTTGGTATAGAGTTATCCAGGACTAACAGATTAAGCCGTAAGAGAAGACTTTGCTGGCTGAGAGGTAATTTAACAGTGATGCATATTACACGGTAAGATTTCTGAACACTAACACAAAACAGAAACTGAAAATAACCTGGTACCTTGAAGGTCAGCCATCACTCAGGACTAGATCAAGATGACTCAAAGCCAAACTGCACCATACATTCAAATCATTAAAGTACAAAGAAAAAAAAGAGAGAAAAAGCCCAAAACTGGAGCTAGCAATAAGTGATCATGCTTAATTAGGGAGTAAAATGCATGACAGGAGCAAGGTGACTTTCACGGAAGAGAACATGTTGATGGGAGGCACAAAACCATTGGCACTGATGAGTTCCAGAGTGACACCACAAGGATATGAGGATTATAAAAACCTACGTGCACTTCCAGTGAACTCTGCTCTACAGCCAAGCTGATGCATCAGTCCTTAAGAGAGAAACCATTAAAAAAGTAGAGCAGAAGTTTCATCTGAGAGAAACAAGTTTAAAAAAATCCTTTTTGGGGATGTTTTCATTGAAACACTCTGCCCCTTTTTATAGTTCGAGGCAAGATACACATTTATTTAAGAAGTTTACCTTACTAGTTCTTAATAGTCTAGCTTTGTCCGTGGTAAGTAATTAAGACACATTAAAAAGCAACAGATTGTCCCTATGTTGCAAGTCAAGAAAAAGGTTTTCTTTCAGTTCTATAAGGTCAAGCTGTGCTTCCAGCAAAAAAAAGTACCTTCTCTCTGTCGCGTGAAGCAGAAATGTTCCCTTTCTGATGCTCCTGGGCTCCAAAGGATGAAGCCCCTGACAGGTACATATTCAGAGAGAGATTACATCACACCGCCACCAACAGAAATCATTTACCAGCTGAAGTCGTAACCTAAAAATTAGTAATGGGAAGTGGCAACTGACCAGTTTTCTGTATTGTCCTAACCTTGCTCCCAAATTCTGGGGGGAGGCTAAAAACTGCCTTCCTTCAGATCTAAGACAAGACTGTTTCTAATATTCTGGACAAAGCTGTTCTATAAACCCACTGATGGATACGTCACCTCCTTACACGCCAGCATTAGCCCAAACACTTATTCCAGAAACCCAGGCAAGCAAAGCCTTGACGAGGAGAAAAATACCTGTCAAGGGGATGCACTAGCACCTTCTTGTACACACCCACCCCTCCCTCATACTTGCAGGGAACTAGATCCAAAGGAACTGTCACACTACCAGCACAGGGATTATTTTGAAGAGGAGAGGCTACTTGGGGAGGTGGGGGGACATCCTCTTCGCTGTTACTACTGAAGCTGTTCTGCTGCTCTGTGCTGCTGCTGCAGCAGGGTGTACCACGCAGCACCAGACTGCGCAGCCTGTTGGCACACAGGTCCTCAGGAAGAGATCGTGTTTTTTCTTCCCCATTTACCTGGGTTGTTTCTGATTTAATATGGACAAAATTGGATAAAATATAGGTGGTGTCCTTGGAGCTGGAATTGGCACCAGGTGCCTGCACCTCTTGCATCTGGGTATCATAGGCTTTTTGCACAGATCCAGAAAGTTTAACATGCTGTACTGGCCTCAAAATTTGAGTAGTAACTGGAAAATACAAAAATCTGAATTCTGGTTGGGATAATTCATCACTGCACCACCAGAAGCAGTTTCCTTCATTTTTATTTGGGCAAGTGATTTTATTCTGGGCAAGTTTATCTTAACCAGCAGGGCTAGAACTATGGTTCACTCCTGGCAACATACGATTGCTTTAGTAGAGGAACAATAACATACTCACCCTCGATGTCAAGTCATCAGTAGGTTAAACCTGGTTATGGGCATGAGATTTCGGTTCTTCAAGCTTCCCTAAGCTACAGTCACAACAGCCTTTTCCCAGGACAGCTGTAAAGGGATATTACACTGGGATTTCATATCAACAGCAAAGAAAATGCTCAGGTATATGTCAATCTTCAGGGACAAGCAGTTGAAAAGATAATCCAAAATGATGAAATAACCAATTAATATTGAAGACTACACAGACAGAACATTGCTTGCAGACAAAACCAGGTTGCAGCAGAGGCAACCACAAAGGGATTTCAATCCCATGCCTCCTGTGTTTCTTCCACCCCATATCCCAAGACGATGTAAGACAATCCCCAAACCAGTATTAAGGGCTTGACTTCCAAAGGTGCTCTACCAAGACCGCAACATTCATAAATCCCAGCACCTGGTTCAATGACTCCCCCCTAAACCATGCCACCTAGCACAGATCCCACCTGTCCCCAGACAGCACACAGGGGCCACCAGCCCCCGGTTAGGCAGCACGGGAGGACCCCATCAGGGCCATCAGGAGGCAGTGCTGCCGAATCCGCCCCTGCCATTCCATTTAAACCTGCTCAGCTCACGGCACAGCTGTTTTTAAAGGGTAAATGAATACAAATGTTGTTCACTTTGTGAGCCAAAACTTGAAATAAATATTGGTATTGCTTTACAACCTTTGATCATTTGTTTGGAAACAAGATCACTTTTGAATTCTGAGCTGAAAGCTCACAAATGTTGCTAAATAAAATATTCCATTTGATGTAAATGTTTCAATAGAAACAGAGATTAAAATACTCTTTTTCAACTTTTAAAGACTGCTTTAAAATTTTTGTAAAGTTAAAGCACTTATATTTAAATTCCAGCTAATAAGTAAATATCTAAAAAAATACATCAACAGCATTTTTTCTTCTCTCGATTTGAATGAGTTTTCTAATATCTACACTGGGAAATGCTGATCATTAATATAATTTTCAAACATAATTAATGTTTTTAGACAAATTCAGCTCCTAATTCTATCACTGAACTCTTCTCATTAACAGTACCTTTAAAAAGCAAGTTCAAGTATAGATTTAAGTGGAAAGTATTAATAGCTTGTAAGTATATTCTTGATATTCTTAGCTGCAGAGAGGAATATCATCAGTTACAATACTAAAGAAAAATAAGTATAAAACTAGCTCTAAGCAGAGCGTATAAAAGAGTTCATTTAAGTCAATCATTCCTATGGGCCTTGCTTTTATTCAAAAACTGTATTTTCTATATAGGCTATTTTGCTTTTAAAATAACAGGGTTTAGCTGTTAGTCATTCTAATAATTCAAACAGAAACGCTGAAAGTTTGAATACTTGCTGTAAACCTTTCAGGGTGATAAATGAAAGATAATAACCCCTTGATCAATGTAACTTTTATTTATTCATCTGGGAACATGGCAAGGATAGCATAGGCAACAATGCCGCCTAAAAGAACATGGATTTCACATGAACTGTTTTGGCAGAAACACACATTTAAATAATCATCCAAATCACCACCTCACTACTTCTATCTCAAAAAACAAAACAAAACAACCAAACAAAAAAACCTCCAAACAAAAAACAGAGAAAAAGAAATGCAAGATCTGAACAGATGAACAGCCTAGAATTTTTTTTCTATTTAATGTCTATGCCAGCCACATCTGTCCCTGATTTCAGAAGCACAATACTTAGCACTGACAACGGCACCTTCCACTTGCAAACACGTTATGAACACGAACTGACCGTAACTATACCACGATACCTCACCACAGCTCACCAACGTGACTGCCTGACCCTCTCAGCCTGGGGAAGCGCTGAATGACGTCTGTGCTGCCAGCTCCCTCTTGACAGTGTCTACACCCTGCAAAGTGCTACACGTAGAAGTGAGTTTAGTATGAAGTGACTGACTAAACTATAGCATAGTATCAAGCAGGTTTTTCCACTCAGTGCTAATATTCTGTTTTATTATCCCAGAACAACTGACCAGGGCAGGATGCAATTTAATGTAAACCATTTGGAGTGAAAGGTGTTATTTTGCCTAGTGAAACCTCCCCCTCGCAGTCCAGCTCACAGACAGAGTCAGTGGCAATCTCGTGGTCAGGGGAGATCTGGGACATCCTATCGAAAGGGTCCTCGCGATTTTCCTCACAGTCGACCACATTTGGGATCATGTTAACATAAGCAGTCACTATCTCCTTATGGAAAAGGGTGTGCTGGTTACAAGAGATAAGCTCATTGCTTATATTAACAGTCTCCACTGGAGTACTAGAGCAAAACTGACCACATCCCAGGAGGTTGGAGAAGACCTTTCTAAAGTCAGCATTGAAGGCATAGATGATAGGGTTAAGAGAGGAGTTGGCCCAACCAAACCAGACGAAGATATTAAAGGTAGTCTCACTGACACAGGGAAGGCCAGCATGGGGATCACTGGGTGGGCTCTCGCAGAAGGGAACCATGCAGTTCAGGATGAAGAAGGGCAACCAGCAGCAGACAAAGACGCCCATGATGACAGAGAGAGTCTTCAACACCTTGGTTTCTTTCCTGATGGAGGACTTGAGGCTCGTGTGATGGTGGCAGTCAACGTGGCTGCTCCGGCAGCTTTGCGCATGTTCGGCTGCCCTCTCCAGGGAAGAGATACGACGAATCTGCATCTGGGCAATGCGGTAGATTCGAGTGTAGGTAACTATCATGATAGCCACCGGGATATAAAAACTGATCAAGGAGGAAGAAATAGCGTAAGTCCTGTTGAGGCTGGAGTCACAGCTCTCTGAGTGTCCGGTGAGGGTCTCATTGCTGCCAGAGGTCCCCTCCGAGGGTCTCATCGCTGCTAATGCCACCCACGTCGTGCTCATATCTTCTGCCCAGGTGGTGACAGCACCTGCCGCTGCCCAGCCAGTGCCAAAGCCATCTCCAATATCACCAGCAGCAACAACATCCCGACCTCTGTGCCAGTTGAGCTGGACAGGGATGAAGGAGATGAGCACAGACAGTGTCCATGCCACACCAATCATCACCAGAGCCAGCCGCTGGGTCATCTTCCTCTCATAGCGGAACGGGCTGGAAATAGCCCAGTACCTGTCCACGCTGATCACGCACAGGTTCAGGATGGAGGCCGTGGAGCACATGATATCGAAGGCCACCCAGACATTGCAGAAAGCCCCAAAGGGCCAGTACCCGGCCACCTCGGCCACCGCTTTCCAGGGCATGACTAGCAGAGCCACCAGCAGGTCCGAGACGGCCAGGGAGACGATGAAGATGTTGGTGACCTTGCTCCTCAGGTGCCGGTAGCGGACGATGGCCGCGCACACCAGCACGTTCCCAAAGAGCGTCCAGAGGATGAGCAGCGCCAGCAGGCTGCCCGCCGCCACCTGCGCCGCCCCCCGCGCCCCGCCGGAGGGACCCGCCGCCGACCATTATGACAGTGAGACTGAGGAAGGACGTC
>JAVJGI010000001.1:52703733-52733242 GCA_035590275.1 Ibycter americanus | reverse complement strand
TCCTCTCCCGCCCCCCGACACCGAGGCGTCCCCGCAGGTTTTTTCCGCCGCCGCCGGGTTTTGCGCAGGTGGAGGGATGAGCGCGGTCCCGCCGCGGGGAACGGGGAAGTGCACCCCACCCCCACCCCCAGCATCCCCGGGGCTGGCGGGGACGGGCACGGAGCTCGCCCGGCCTCTGGCTGCGGACCAGCGGGGCTGGGAGTTGTCGTGGGGGGAGCGGGACGGGCTGGGCTTTGCCGTAGGGATGGGAAACGTAGCCTAAATGGGGAATTGCTCCAAAGGGTTCTGCTGAACGACGGAGATGCATTACAGGCGAGAAGCACGGCTAACGAAACCCGATTCCCTGTCTTTTTAGCTCTTTTATGGGATGAATCATGCCTCTCGTGGGGTCCAGCGCAGCTACAAACGAGTTGCAACCCGGAGCAGTGCAGGTGTGAGGGCTGGGCTGTTGGGCTCGCTATGCACCGGTGGCATGCTTGTGTTTCAGAGAGCGTGCTTTAGTGGTGTTTATTCAGAGCATTACGGACTTCGTTTCTCCAAGACTTGACTCTTTTTTTAAAACCATTGACAGAGATCAAACCCATTCTTGACTCAACAGCCTGGTTTGGCACTAGAAGCGCTGAGAAAGCCACTCGTCAGGAGCCTTCCAGCTGCTTCTCCAGGCGGACGGGGTGGGACAAGGCTCGCTATACCTTGGTGGATCTGTAGTAACATGAAGGGAGATTAAGTGTTAGAGTTACTAAATACAGAGCAAATAAATAAACTATGCAACCTTTTAGGCAATTTTCTAAAATTGTCACAAGAGAAACTGGAGCCGCACTTCAGCTCTCACTTAAGAAATTGGCACTACTTTTCCACGTTTAAGAAGAGTTATATTTAATATTGGAGGGAGAATTTAGCTTTTGTCACCACTGAATTCTAAACAGCATGACTAAAGCTGTGATGCTGAGGCAATGTGTTGCTTGCACAAACTCTGCTTTCCTAAGCAATGCCTCCTACAATTTCTATAAACGAAGGACCAAATTGCACGAGTACTTATGTACGTGCCTGTTGAAGATGCTGGTCCAGAAATGTGGGTATTTTATGCAAAAAAGGAATGATCTGATTTGCTTCTTTAGCTTATATTCATTGCTTCACCAGTGTAGAGGCGTATGCATACACACACGAATCCATCAGCACAAACTATACGTATAATATGGTATCTATATGCATGTATGTATTCACGTGCATGCAGTCAGTATGCATTAGCTATTTAAATAAATGTATGAGTAGGTATCTGCTTAATAACAATAGTAGCCCAATAGTAACATAGCCTGCCCACAACTCGGCAGCACCATGAATGTGCTAGTGGCTTGGTACGAATCAGCACCAGTGCTGGAAGTGAAGACGTAGGGCTGCGGCGGGGAGCAGCGGAGGTGCGGTGCGGGGGTATGTTACCTCCTACCAGCTCTGCTGTGTGTGGTGGAGTCAGGCAGAGAGGAGGTGCAAGCAGCCTGGAAAGATGCTTTAACCCATTGAAAGAAAAGTTGTCAGAGCTCACTTGTCAGACATCTAAAGAATGAAATTTTGCTGTGCTTTCTACAGTAGTGTCTGCAATAGGCAGACCCAAAGTAGAGAGGAATTCCCAAAGTATTTCATTTATCAGCCAAGTGTTGCATTTGGTTGTCTGGCTCCTGCATAACTCAGAATTTAGAGGCTGTAATATCCTCTCCCACCTATTTCATCTATAGCAAATGGTCTTGAATTTCAGCTGGTGTGAACCGAAGTTGCTCACCAAAGATCCCTATGGAAAAAGATCTATCATTGAGCTGGGCAAGTTTCATCAGCCAAAGATGCACCTGTACCTATAGGTGCACTGGTGATACAGTCTTCAATGTTGATCCAACGTTTCATGCATGCTCAAAATTTTCTTACTAGTCACAGGAATGCATTAGGAGATCAGGAATATTTTCAGTGGTTGTAGAAAAAAATATTGGTTTGTGATGGGGTGGAATATGAGACTAAAACCCCCACGCTAGTAGACTCCAGTGAGCTGGGAAGAGGTGGAGCAGGAGCAGGCAACGCAGACAACTGCTTTGGTGCAGCACTCATACCAGTTCGTTCGTGGCGGCACCAGCTCAGAGCACCAATTGTGTAATCTGGACATTTATGGTATGTTTTAATGTTCCATCCATTGCCATCAACATTTTTTGAGCCTGAGATAAAAACCTTTAACATTTATACATTATTAGCATTCTTTTTTTACTTTCTGTAGGCAGTTTGCATATAAATCTCATTTTAAGAATAGTCCATTAAAACCACAGCTGTCACTTGCTGAGAGATTTGAGGTGGGGTTTTTTCATCCTGAAATCATCTTTGTAATGGCTTTTGTGCTTTTCCTTCAGAGCTTTGTCTCTGTTTCTCTTTTTTTATATTCACCTGTTAAAATTGCACTTCTCTCTCACAGCTGGCAGGTTGGAAGTAATGGAATTTAACTGTTATTGCAATGGTTCTGAGTGAAAAAAAATATCTTTGCAGTTCCTGATTTTAGAAATGCGTGTTTTACTCACTCTTTTCCTTCATTGCCACATATTCTATTTCCATTTGAAAACACACAGACCCACTGTTCTGCTGAATGGTATTTAAAAAATAGACAACACTCAGAAATTCACACATGTTCTCATCTAAAAGATACTTGATGTAAAGAGATAAAAAATAATTAATGCCAAAAGGAAGTTAAAATATATAGACACAGATGTACCGCTGAGGTTTAGGCTGTAAAAGCAGCCCATCAAAAACTTCCCATTATGGTTAGGCTCTAAAGCAGGCAAGAAGAGGTAGCAATAGAGGTGGAGGAGGCTGGAAGTCACTGTACATCAGGCCAATTTAGGGAAGGAGCTGGACATGTTCCTAGCTGTAGAAGTATGCTCAAGTGGAGCTATATTTAGGAGCATGTTGAACGTATGCTTAAGGTCCATCAGTTTTACTCACTGAAGCTGAAATGCTTTACTGCACAGATGGACAAAGGTGGGGGTGTATATAGAGCCATGCGAAAATATTGAGGAAGGAAGGGAGAGAACTGGTATCATCGAGTTATTCAGCAACAGAAAAATCCTTGCAGACTAGGTCGAGTTCTGCTGTACGTGTTTTAAATAAAAATAAATATAAGCCATTGGAAAATGATTGGAAAAGCATTACAGGAATTATGTCTGGAAAACTTCCTTAGCTGAGCAAATGACACCAGGAGGGTTAGAAACAGCTGGCGATGTCTTACAGGGCGAAAAGTTTTCTTGACAATAGACGACTTTTTCAGGTAAGGTCATAAAAACTACAGGGGCTGGAAACCGAATCTATGAGAAATCAGGGTAGAGGTAAGGTGCACATTTTTAACAGTGAAGATGGTTAATGCCTGATGCAATTGATTTTGCGTTGTAATAGATTTGTCATCATTTGCAGTCTGAAAGCCCAGGCTGAATGCGTTTCTTCGAGACTCTGCACCTTAGCTCATCCCCCAGCTCTGTCTTGATTCAGATGGTACCAAACAGCATTTTGTAGTCTGCGCTGTGGGAAAAGTAATTTTAGATGGTTACAGTTATCCCCCCTGGCCTTAAAATCTATTTAAGTTTTTGTTGACTTGGGACTGTGATGGATAGTATTAATTAACCATACATAACAGAATGAACAGCTCTCCCAGTGTCTCTGTTGCTTTTTTCCCTGTAATGAGTGCAATATGGTTCCTACATCAGCAGTTTATCACTCTCTGGGTGAAATCATGAAGTAATTGATGCTACCAGAAGAGATTTCCACAAATTTTCCTTTTTATTTTTTTTGTTTATTTTTGTTATTATTATACTGAGCCTGACTCAATTTAAACCAATGGTAAAAGATGAAAGGTGAATGCTAGCCAAGACCAAAAGCAAAGGGAATAGGATTTTTGTAAATATGATTTCCTGGTGTATCAGTTTTATCAGATTGTATCAGTCCATTTTGTGGCTTTTGTCTTATAAAATATTATCTTATATTTTTGGATATTCATAATTATATACTATAAATTAGTACCATTATTTTTAATATAGCAAGACCTCACATGATGAAAACTACTAAAGATCAGTGACATTTGAATCAAGATAAAGGAAAAAAAAAAAACACCAAACCCTGATTTATATAATGGTACAATTTGGGTATGTTATTCATACTGTCTGGGTGTGCATGCCTACATCCCAGACGAACATCTGTCCAGAGAAAATTATCAAGATGAAAAAAGCGATTTCAAATCTTGAACATTTCAAGATTTTTATTTTGTCTTTTATCAACTATACTACCAAACTGCAAATAAAAATCAGGTGGGCTTAATTCCCAAAGAAGCTGCTGTAATTTTGTCTCTGGTTTAAATAGTATAAGAATTTGCCCTATGGAGTAATTTGAAAACAAATTTCTTTTCAGTGTTCTGATTTCTCTGTTTCTCTAACCCATGGTATATTAACAGGACCTATGAATTTTATACTGAATGTGTAAATTACAGACTTTATTAGTTAATAATTTTTATTGGAACACTTGCAGTCAACATCATTTATCTTAGGATTTTACCCTGTCCATTAGCTTAGTGTGAGATTGTGTTCCACAAAATGAATAGGAAAACCAAATCCTTCATGGAATCAAACAAACAGTAGTTTCTGTAATAAAAACAGATGCTATTGTGAAGGCTTTCAAATCTGATAGAAGAAGAGGGCTCAGAAGACAGAAGTCAGTGGCTGGGTCTCAGTCTCTCGAGGAACACAGATGGTGTCTCATAGGGTTGGACAGTAACTCATCCTTACGCTTCCCTCCTCCCAAAAGGCAGCTGCTGGATGGAAAGGAATGGGGTTGGGAGGAGGGACGCTGAAACCTCAGCTGTTTGCCAGCACTGTGCGACAGCTCTATCCTTGCAGGATAGCCTGTTGTGAATGCTTGACAGAAAACTACAATGCAAGGTAATTTTACAAGTGTGTCAACAGTTCGAGCTGATAGGTTTTTTGATCTGTATTTTTAAGAATTGTATAGGACCAGGGCTAGATTTTGTAGTGCAGGATTTTTCGGGGAGAATTCGGTTTCAAATTTTTAAACACTAGTGGTACAAATGAGCAACTTTGTCACTTTGAGATAACAAGCAGTAAATTACTGCTCTTACTTAGTTCTGCCCTTTTTTTTTGCCTTAGGTAAGACTTCAAATAAAATGGTTCTTTAGCATCAACAGGTCTCATTCATCTCCGTAGCAGAGTATCAGCAACTGGGATTAGAAAGTTCTGTATTAAATACCTGTTGCAATAATCCATAGGACTATTAGTGCTAGTATGAAACACAGAGGAACAGCTGATGAAGACACCAGTCTGCTGACACAAGAGTTGTACTGGAGTTGACAAAGAAAAACTGTAGTGTATTCTTCTGTCCATCTGTGAGACAGCAACAGCTATTTATTCTGGATTGTGAGTAGCCTTCTGCATGCTGAGCAGCAGCATTTCATCCTACAGTGTGTTTAGATTTGTCATCCTCTTGGTTTCTCCTTCTCCAACACACATAAGGAGGGTCAGAGAAGAAATATGCACATTTTCAAGTGCAGAGATTACCAAGCACCCCCTGTAATGCCTTTGTGACCTCCATTCTTCTGGCTGACACACTGCAAATCACAGGTGGAAACACACAGATCGAAAAGTATGTGCTCCAATAAATCAAGGCAAATACCCCAAATTCAGCAAAAAGTCATAGCCACAGTGGATTAGCGCAGCGTGCAGCCTTGGAACAAAAATCACCGTTGAAAAGGAAGGAGACAGGACCTCAACAGCATCGTATGGGGCAGACCCAGGATCTGATCAGTCCTGGTGAATTGGTCAGTCTTGGGTTCATTTGGGGAATGGCACGGCTCTGCACCCCTCTCAGGGAAGCCTTCTGTTAAAAGTCACAGTGAAAGCTAAGCAGTGGCCATGATACTTACTGGGAGCCAACAGTTTGCCCCAGTGATCCTTGCATTGGTAAACCAATAACTCCACCCAGTGAGATTTTTCTGCATATCATTGCGGCAGGCATGGTCAATCAGAAGACTCATATATACTAACTTTCAAAATACGTTAAAAGACTGGTTTTGCCTTGAAGATTCAGCAGAGGAAACTGTACGCAAGCCAGTCTTTGTGAAACATAAAATGTGTATTGATCTGAGACCAAAGGAATTGCTATAGGGAGCAGTGAGTTCCCGAATGTCAGAGCAGAAAACAAAGCCAAGGGCAGAAACTATCAACTGCAATATTGTCTACCTGCTTTCATCAAAGAAAATATTGCAGATCAAATTACCTGATATTTGTCAATTGTTTGTTGCACGTAGGCTGTACTGATTGCATTAATTACCTGCAATAATGATACCCAGCTCTGGATCTGAATTTTAATTTTAGAATAATTTGCAACTACTTACTGTTGCTGCTGTGGCCTGTACAGTTAAAAATAACTAGCTAATGCAATTCCTTTTAGTACTATCAACCAAGATTTGTGGCCTGAAGAGGGACAGGCTATTTTTTTTTAGCTGTAGCTCAATCCGAACATAAAAGATGATGATTATAGTTATTATAATTCATGAGAATTATAGCTGCACAAAAGTTTTGTTTCTGCTTTGACAGAATATGAGGTAGTTTCCTTCCTTGAGTGTTTGATCTATTAATTATGCCCCGCTACTTTATGTTGTCTCAGTGTCAGGTTCCCACTTGGCAGTGTGCGGGCTGGCTTGCCCTTGGCAGGTCTTACCTGGACTTGGTGGCCACAGCTCACGGGTTCAGTGCCAGTGCCACACCTACATGCAGAGCTGATGCCAAATGCAGGCACAGTCATCTCTTCTTGATGCAGTGAAGTTTGCGTTCTGGACTCTTATTGTACTGGGAAGGTTTTCCAGGTTTGGAGAGAAGATACTCTGATGCTTGGAAAAGAACTCAAGAATGCTTTCAAAAGTATGGCTAGTATTACGTCTTATTGAAGTATTTCTTGGCGATCAAGTTATTTGATTCGAGCAGGCAATGGTGGAAAATCCCACTTGGAGAGCACTGCAGGAGTGCTTCTCATACCTGGGGGAAGAGCAACAGGAGAGACGAGGAAAGGCGTTCATGTAGCCAGCTACCATGAAGACATTGGTACAAACCTATTGCTTACTACCTCATAGCTGTTAGATGCCGCCTTCCTACAAAGGTCATTGCCTGTTAGGGGCAAAATTACTAAATTCAGAAGATGATGGACTCAAGCCTGAACCAAATACCAAGCGTAGATTTAGCCCTAGATATATAATTAATTATTTCCATGCATTTTTAAAAGCATCCTGATCTTCAATTAAGCCTGGTAAATATTTGATTGCAGAATAAATTAGAATAAAGTAGTTACGACATCCGTGATAATCCAGGCTGTGTGGTGTCGTGGTTTAATCCCAGCTGGCAGCTCAGCCCCACGCAGCCGCTCGCTTGCTCCCCCCTGGTGGGATGGGGGAGAGAATCAGAAGGGTAGAAGTGAGAAAACTTGTGAGTTGAGGTAAAGACAGTTTGATAGGTAAAGTAAAAGCCACGCACGCAAGCAAAGCAAAGCAAAGGATTCATTCCCCCCTTCCCATGGGCAGGCAGGTTCAGCCACCCCCAGGAGAGCAGGGCTGCAGCATGGGTAATGGTTACCTGGGAAGACAAACACCATCACTCCAAACGCCTCCCCCCTTCCTTCTTCTTCCCCCAGCTTTATATGCTGAGTATGATGCCATACGGTGTGGAATATCCCTTTGGTCAGTTGGGGTCATCTGTCCCGTCTGTGTCCCCTCCCAACTTCTTGTGCACCCTCAGCTTACCGGTGGGGTGAGGAACAGAAATGTCCCTGACTCTGTGTCAACGCTGCTTAGCAGTAGCTGAAACATCCCTGTATTATCAGCCCTGCTTCCAGCAGAAAACCAAAACAGCCCCGTACTTGCTACTGTGAAGAAAATTAACTCTACCCCAGCAAAAACCAGCACATGTGGACGAGAGCTGTTCCTGCGTCTGCTTTGGTTTTAAAATGCTGATGTGGCTCCCTGGAATTAATGGATCTATGCATGCTTTTCACAAACTGGCTTTTAATTCCAGGTATGTTGTGGTGATATTCAAGCAAAGATTTACTGGAAAATAAGCAAGAAGCACCCACTGCTTGTGCAAGTTTTGATAGAAAATGTCATTTAAAGATAACAAATTGTGTTTGTTGCAAGTGAAGGAGAGAGAGATGGCAACTGGTTTTCCTGCCATTTCTTGTTCTTTCACCTGCTCTTTCCCAAATTTCCACCTACTGCATCCATCTTTATTTGGTAACATGTTCTTTGGCCTGAATTGTTGTCCACTTGCTTCTGGCAAGAACTAGAAAATGTGTTGGTGAAGATTTTACCAAAGGACGTATTTATAGGGCTGAAATTTGGTTCTCTTCTAGGTGAAGATTAGTAGCAGGGGAAGGCAGGAGACATGCCATAGAGAACTGCAAGTTTTGCTTTAAACCTCAGCCAAGTGAATATTATGGGACATAACACACCACCTAATAAAAAGAAAAAAGACTCTAAACATTGACTATTGACATTAAAGTGAGATTTCCCACTACCATCAGCTTCAAGATCAAATTTATCCTTTAAAGCTAATAGATCAAACTCTGTTTTTTAAGGTTGCCATTAACAATTGCAGCTGCTTCAATTCTGTTTAAATCCAAGTCTCATTTTATTCATGCATGCACAGAATGAGGCCAAATCCTTGGGGACTAGAGTTCCCAGGGAGTAAGTGATCCACTGAGCCAGCTATACATACATCATCTCTAACCAGACAAAGCGAGGTAGGAGAATTAAAAAAATAGTGTTTGTCTTAAAATCTTGAAGTTTGTGGATCTTTTTTATTTCATGGATTTTAGGTGGCGTTTAATGAGTACGCATTTGCTTTTCCTAATACATCATATATAAGATATGGTCAGTGGTGTCCACAGACTCATTTTTCAGGATCCAGAAATGGATCATTTAACGGTCTTTGTACATCAGTACATGCAAATACTCATATCTCCATTCAGCCTGTGTTTTGTGTACTGTCAGGTCATATAGAGAATAAATAACATTCAAGTAGCATTCATTCATTTTGCCAGGCTGCTTTCCAACCTGCCTTACTAAAACTTCAACAGGACCATCACAGACCTACTCAGATACAAGTAAAGAAGTGGTGTTAACTGTTAAAAAGAAAGCATCGATTGTAAACCCACGGTCTAGTAGTGTCCAGAAACCTCACCTTAGAGAAAGCTCTGAAGAACCACCCTTTTAAAAAGCCTTTTTTCCTTTATTCTTGCAAATGTGATTTCTAAGCATTTCTTAATCTTATTAAGTGATAAATTAAATTAAAACTCATATTGGCCACACAAAACATTGTCATCAAATTCACAAGTAAATTACCCTGATCACATTATTATAATGATTGAGATTTGCACTTCATTTCCAGCTAGAAACAACTCCAGGAAACAACAAAGCCTACAGCTTAACAAAACTACTATATCTTTCACTTTCTTTTTAACAAATCTTGCATTGTTCAGAGCTTTTGCAGGAAAAGGCAGAATAACTCAAGCCAAATATACTACGTGCCCCTACTTAGGAAAGAACAGATTAGATCTTGAAGGATTTATTACATGCTGCTCAATAGAAGAGACAGCTTTTTTTTTTTTTTCATGAACTAATTACCCTCATAAGGACCTTAAATTCCCTAGTCAGTGGAAAGAAGCATGTACTTAAATTACTTGGATAATTTCCCTCTCTGCTGTTCTCTGGAGCCATCTATTTCTTTGCACTGATATAGCCCACTCAAAGCCATACAGCACAGGAATATTTCCAAAATTATCAAATTGGAAATTGTTTTTAAAGTGTTTAAAAGAGGAAAATCAAAGTATTGAGAAATACTAGTAAAAGGAATTCAGTTCTTTTAGAAAGACTCAACCGTGACTCCTCTACCTTCTTCCATCCCAGAGTTAATGTTACTGACACTAAAAAAGACTTGGAAAAATCTATGGTCATGCAAGTTTTACTCTTCAGGCAAATGCTTGAGGTGTGTAGGAATCTTTTTGCACTTTAGCAGTCTTTATTCCTGTACATATATGAGTTTAAATGCTACCAAATATATATCATTGAATAAATAAAATTATTTAGGGAAGAAGTGAGGGAGTGGAAGAGTCTAACAGAAGGATATGATGAACATCAGAGAACAGCTTTCTGATTAAGATCCAGCAAAAATCCAGAATCCTTTACATATCAAGTGCATTTTGGAGTTGACTAAAAACATTCCCTTAAAAAATATATCTCTTTTAAGTAATATTAAATGGGGCTCAAAGATATTCCCAAGAGATCTCTTGTTCTCTTTTTTTGTCCAAGACAAACTGTTCCTTAGAGGCACTTCAGGAACATACAGTGAGCAGCTGTTGGACTCTCTTGGGTTAGCTGGTTCTCCTGCCTCCTGTCGCATGCTTGAGCAGATAGGTAGGCAGAAACAGGGTAACTTCATGCTATTTCTTGTATTTTAAAACCTGTGATAAAGTAGTATTGTTGATACATGCTAGAGAAAAATAAAAAAGAGAAGTTTGAAAGCAGTTGTTTGAGAAAGCCCAGGTTTAGCTTTGATCAGAGAGCTAGAGGTCACACTACGTTAAACAATCTAGTTATTGTTCCTGGCCCAAAACTATGTTTCTAGAATTTTCTATGGTTATGTTATATGTTTATATGTTAAAATTATGTTTCTAAAAAATCTATGTTTCTAAAATTTTCAGAACTTCATGACTCACCGTTGCTTCAAGAGTAGTTAAACTAAAACTTGCTTCCATAAAATATTCTGCATTTGGATGGAACAATATTTTTTGAGAGAACGCCTGTCGTGAAAACCTCTTAAGCTTCTCAGGCCAAAATCAAGTCTTTGGTCCTGAAACAGAGCCTTTTAAGTCAGCAGGGTTTCATCAGTGCAGCCTAGAATAAAATCTGCCCATTAGCACATTTAAAGCATTTGCTCACTGCCAGAGTGCTGCCTTAATACACTTTTCTGAACAAACTTCAATTGCAGCACTCAACATCAATTTAATATTGTGGACAAATGAAATTATTTCAATAGTCGTGTTAAGAAACAGAAAGGGCTACGTGATTGCAGATGAAATATAACTAAATAAGGATGTTGGTTACTTTTGAAATTTCCAAATGTGTGCTATGTGTTTGTAGTAGAGCATATGGCCCCTTCTGGGCCCTAGGGATCAGCTAGCTCTGCTTCCGTTGAACACAAATGCTGGGAATCAGCTAAAGAGCACCAGTTCTAGCTGAAGACATGAGACCCATCCCACAGAAGCAGAGGAAGAAGAAACAGGCTTCCTCTAGCCACGTTTATAGGCACTTAAAAGATGAAGTGGGATTTGTGGGCTTACCTAGAGAAATGAATTTTTTCTGACACCAGAATTAGCTGCAGACTTGGTCCAAGAGTTGATTTGGAAGGAAGAGTAAAGCTTTATTTGATTAGCTGGATGGCCCTATTTCCTCTACTTTAAATGGAAC
The DNA here is from genome assembly GCA_035590275.1 of Ibycter americanus. Taxonomy (NCBI): domain Eukaryota; kingdom Metazoa; phylum Chordata; class Aves; order Falconiformes; family Falconidae; genus Ibycter; species Ibycter americanus. The sequence continues at coordinate 52,721,706 of JAVJGI010000001.1, read as the reverse complement.
CAGTCCAGGAGACAACCAAGTGAAGTGGTTAGAGGTGGTATTTGCATGGCAGTAGGTGATACCAAGCTACTCTGTTTAAGGGAAAAGGATAGAAAATGTTAGTCTAGAATGAATGTAACAACTAATAGAGATGCGATAAAAGAGTATGACAAGCAGCCCTAGAGAAAGGCAGAGATTACAGCAATGTGATCAGATGGCGACTCTTAAAAACCATTTAAAATCAAACAACTGGAATTGCTCTGCAGGAACATCGGAGTTCTCGTGCTCAGCCTCGCTGGTGGTTCATCTAATTCAGGCTTCACCTGAGACTTCATATGAAAGTTGCTTTACTTGATCTGGGGTTTTCAACAGGTAAAGAAGGTAGCAAAAATTTCTGGGCAGGTTATGGCTGTGTGTACCACAAAACAGAACAGAAGATTAATGATGATGTGAACAAACTCCTGGAAGCACTCAGGTAATGTATGGAATGGTCTGTGTTTGCCATCTAGTGGTACAAAGCCAAAATTTTTGTTCTGATGCGTGAGAGCGGACAAGACCGCTGAAACCTGAACTGGGAGCAGACCTCTCCCCCGCAGAAATGGGACCGCTCTCAGGCAGGTGGTGTCTTTTAGGAACTGGGGGCAGAAATTTTGCAGCCCTTGACTCACCAGACTTAGGAACAGACCATTAATGAGTTAGTAAGGTTTATCCAGTAATTGATCTGTCACTTCTTTTTAGTATTCTGGTTATTGCTCTAGTCTTTCCATCTTACAGGTGCAGATTCTAAGAATATTCAGGCACCCAACTTTTCACTGCTTTCTGTGAGAATTCAGGCAACTAAATATCCTAGGGATTTGAGATTATGTTCTACCAGTTTGCAATCTACGCTTATAAAACTCTCAGCCAAGGGCCCTCCAGATTTCTAGAGGCATCAGCTATGCTTTACAGCATCCATGTATGAAGACACATCTTCCAACGAGGAGACCAAACCACAAAGAAATGAGCAGCTCATTAAAAAAATGTACAGGGAATATATACCATTCTGGCAACAGAACATATATACCTAAATATAAGCTGTAAGACTGGTTTCCTCTCTTAAAATATTCCAAGGATGTATGAATAAAGAATTAAGTAAAAGGATTAGCTTTATTTCTCCGTTATGTCATACAGTAAATACAAGATATTTCATTAATTGAAATATATTTTATCAGAGGAAATTATATACAGCATGATACCTAACCATTTGTATTACTTACCTGGATTTCTTGCTACATAGTTAGAGAAAATAATAATTATATGATGATTTTTTATCAGTATTCAAGAAGTTTACAATAATTCCCACATACCAAATTAATAGCAAATGTTTTCAGGTTTTACTACAAAAACATAGCTAGGAATTTAGAGCTGGAGCTTTCATAGTATCTCTGTGATTCAGGAACATCACTCAGTTTAGCTGTTCCTGGGATTTTCCCTCCTATGTCATACAGGTGTTTTTTTTAAACCCCTTTCACAAGCCACAATGAATGAAAACAAAGCAATACAAATTATATAGAGGATAAATCTCAGATGACTAAAGCAAAGATTAATGAGATTGAATTTACTTTACTATGTAGTGGTAATCATATTAATGGTAATATGATTCTGAAAAGTGTACCTATACATAACACCACATATATAACAAAATATGTGGAAGAAAATTGTTTTTAAAATTACATGCTATTAGCTATGGTCCCTTTAAAAAAAAAATAATTATTGAATCTTCTATTTATTGAGCAGCTGTTTCTACCTTCGCTCATTCATTCATCCACTCATTCAAGCGTTATTTATTTAATTAATTATTCAATCAATTGTTCACTGAGGGACCGTATATGATCTATGTTTTACAATTGACCTCAAAGAGTGAGGCAGCTGAATGCATCCGATAGAAAATAGAAAAAGGCATTGCAAGGTTCACAACAATTATCCAGGGTTCAAAGCCAAAAACTATTTCTTCTAGTCCATTGTCATATTCCGGGCGGCACCCGAATGCCGGTGGTATCCACAGCTGCAAGGAAAGAACGCAAGGCCAATATTAATCACCAGCAATACGAGTCACTAGCCCTTAAGGAGTGTGACCCCACCAAACTGCAAATTGGTTTCAGAAATTCTTAAGAAAATCCTCCCTGTTGCTGCTGGGGCACACTGGTGGAAGAGGGTTTCAGCTTCCACTGCTGCTGCGGTTTTTGTACTGTGACTAAAACAAGCCTAGACTCCCAGATCCCACGTTTAAATAGACTTTGTTCCCCAAAGGCATATTCGCTTATTCTTCCAGAAGAAGTAAAATTTACTTGCTACAAACTGTAGAACCATGTAATTTTAATACACTTATCAGGCTTGAAAGGTTGGGAGGCTCTTGGGTATTAACTCGTGAATTATGTTCAAAATGTCTTACCGAAAGGTTGCAGAGGAATAAAAACGCAGCAATGTTCTTCAGGATTCTCCTCTTGTTGTTAGTAACTGAGCTTCTACTATAAAAAGAGAAATCTGAGGCCGAATGCATGACCAAACTATTTTCCTGACTCGTTTCTTCTTTGGCACCACCACCACCATTTTCTCTCCTACAGACAGTGCCCTTGAACAGACAGGGGACCTCCCCGTCCTCACCAGCAGCTCTGCCATTGTAAATCTCTTTGTACGAGGGGGTAAGTGATAAAGTGCTCCCCCGAGATATAGTCACTATTCGAAGAGTTTTAATATCATCGTTCACCTTTTCCTGCTCACGATGTATGGATTCAATGATGAAGAGGTTCTGAATGTACTTCTCAATTATAACCAGGACGGAGTAGGGCAGGTTATACCATGTGTATTTGGGGTGAGCCTGGGCACAGATAATGGCAAGGATCGAGCCCCAGGAGAGGAGCCAGGACCCCGCAGCTGTGCCCACCAGCAGCTCCGCATCAAGTTTTCGAGCAGGATTTTTTGAATTATCCAATGATCTGTCTTCCAGTCTGTAGATGAGAAGGGCGACGATTCCAGCCGTACACATGAGAGCCAACACAAAGATAGCATGCAAGTAAAACATGGTGAGTGCTAACTCGCTTTTGATCTTTGAACGTCCAATCTGAATTAAATACACAACAACAATAGCTATTGTGCTAGCTAACACAATTAGTCCAAAAATCATTCCAACAGTTATGCCATGGAATTTGAATGGAGTTTTGTGTTGCTGGTGGTGCTCAACTTTGCGGCCAATGTTCTTCCACAGGACATAGAGCATCATGGATGCCAGGATATGGTACTCTATATTAAAGGGATATAGGTAATATATTCCTTGAGAAAATATTGAGCAGAGAGTTGTTGTTGTGCAATTGCATTGAGGTGCATGATCATCTAAAACTAACGGAGAGGGAGAGATTAGTTATGTGCACTATAAAGATTTCTCATTTAGTAAAACAGAAATCAAATAACAAAATGTAAGAGGTAAGATTTCAGTCAAACAACACATCATGCCACCCAGTTAGCCACCGAAAAAAAGGTCTTGCCATTAAAGTCATTAACCTAACAAAGCTTTTGCATGTTCACTGAATATGATCTCTGACTTCACTGCTCAGCCGCTGAGCAATAATCACATTGTGAACAAATGCTGCACCAAAGTGCACTGAACTTAAGCAGAGTCTTGGTAAAAATACTTTTTTATAACATGAAAATCCACATCCCAGGGCTTTGAGTCCTTAGCCCTTCAGCTTAGAAGGCTTTTATAGAAGCCCGGGGATCTGTGGATCAGATCAAGAACAAGCTTAACAAGGAAAGGACTCAGCCCTGCTGTCATTTTTATCAGTGATTTACACTAGCATGTTTTCTAGTATCAAAATCACTTTATTAAGAAGTTTTTTATGTCTAGGAAAGGGATGAAGCAAACCACAGATACTTTCACTCAATGTCCCAGTATAGTTTTAAAGTTTTTAAAAAAAATAAAAATCAATCTTCTGCTTTTGAGAGGAACCTATGAAATCATTATCTCTTTGCAGTGCAGTTACCTCCATGGTAAACCCCTATGGCATCTCAATGAACAATTGCTCATATTTGTAAAATATATTTAATGTGCATTTATAACCTAAGCAAATAATGGCAGATATCAGAAATTCCCACAGTGGTAGAAAAAAAAGATACCTATTTGCACACTGCATTTATTTAGAAGTATATAAACATACATGCTGAAGAGCACATTTTTAGGCACTGATTTGAGATTTGTGCCTGGAAGTTTTTCTTTTGTTTTCTACAATTTCAGAAAAGAAGAGAGGACAAAGTTGGTATTGTTTTTTCTCAACCACACACTGTTAAGAGATGAAAACAAAATTGCTTTTGCAGTTTGGATTGTATGTTAATGCCAGACTTGTCTTGCAGATCACTACTTCACTCCCCCTTGTTTCAGATGCTATTTCTGACTGTTCTTAATTGTGTAACAACTCTGGCAGCAGAACAATCAGAAATAATATAAAGAAACTGCTTCTATTTAACAAGTAGAAATATCAAAAAGGGCCACTAACTTGTGATTTGCCTGCTCTCTACTAATGCTCCATGATTACAAAATCTCTGAAATATTAATGCAGCTACCTGATTATCAATGGAAACTAGGTAGTTTCCATAGATACATATAAAGGGTAACAATTGCAAATAGATGTAAAATTGTGGGCATAATTCTAGACACAGTGATACTGAAAATACTATTTTACAGATTTTAAAATTAAGTTTTTGCTTATATGTGAACTTTGGCAGGAATTATCAAAAATGCCTAACATTTTTCAATTTACACAGACCATAAATAGGCAAAAAATAAATTCATTCAGGATTTGTCTTTGTAGAAGCAAATTTGGGTGGTTTTAGGATACAGGCACTACTGCATTCACTGGGTGGGAAAACATATATTTTCCTCTTCAAAAGCTGTCTGTCTTTTCCTATGTGAACACAATCAAAATTTATCAGCTGTACCAATAAATTTTAATGGGAAGCAAATTACTTACAGCTGCTGAGAACTTTTATTTCCTTTTTAAAGTTAAACACTCCTAATTTCCCCATGCTTCAGTGGTGTTTGAAAGTGGAAGGCATCCCCAGCAGTTATAGAATCACAGAATCATAGAATCCTAGAATGGTTTGGGTTAGAAGGGAACCTAACGTTCATCTAGTTCCAACCCCTCTGCCATGGGCAGGGACACCTTCCACCAGACCAGGTTGCTCAAAGCCCCATCCAAGCTTCTCTGCGCAACCTGTTCCAGTGTCTCACCACCCTCACAGTAAAGAATTTATTTGTAATAACTTTCTTATACTTGATGTTTGTTGACTACAACTTGCATCATCTTACCAATGGATAAAACGGTTCATTATAAAAAAAGAAAACCTAGAACAAAATCCTTGTCTTGTAAAGCAGCACTAACGGATAACCCCTGTCCCTCTAAGCCATCCCAGTGAATCTCGTAGGACCACACATCATATGTAACCACTCTCCTGGGAAGGATTTGCAGGATTATCCATGCTTGTTTTTCTAGAAATAACTTAGTAAATAGTAAACTCTGGTTTTAAAACTGCTACGTTCAATTTACTTCTACGATTTACTAATAAAGGGGTTCCTCAGTAATGTTATTCCCCAAAAGAAATGTTTGTAAGAATCTGTTTGTTTGTGAACTTAGAAGAAAACAACAGCCTGGATCACATATATGATAATGATACTGATCACTTAACATTTTAGTTATAGATCTGAACTCTGTATCAGCTCACTACCATTTGCCTGGGAATTACTATGCTGACGTAGTCATGAATGACCAAGCTCCATTCTACAATGATGCAGTATTTTGTATGACAATGTCTAAGAGCAGGAATTCCAAAATGTCCCAACCCTTTTGCTTACCTATTGTTATGTTCCCAAAACCAAGCGTGATCAGTCTTTCCTTGTGTTCATTCAGTTGATGTTTTGACTCCGTTAACACACCATTTGTCCACAGGAGTAAATTTGTGAACACAGAATGGATAACCCCAAACCTACAAAATAAGGTAATTATTGAAGGAATCTGCACAGAGTATACCTCCATATATATTAAATAAAATAGATTAACTTTCTGTAGGCAAGCTACATGGCACTATGAAAAAAACAACATAACCCATCTTTAAATGATGCTCCGCAATGGAGCACAATGAATGTTAGACTTCCAAAATTTTACAGAAACACAATGGCTTAATGTATTAAACCATGAATAGGATGCTGTTATTATTTGTTATGCTCTCTTAAGTGATGGGTTTTATTCTTTGGTTTGGGCTGGACAAGCTTCATGTTAATGACAGGGATTGAACTGTCTGAAGAGGGTTGATCGTTTTGCAAGCCGTATTTCACAGCCTGCTGTGGTGCTCCTTCATACTCACTGCGGCTGGTCTTTCTTCACAGGTACCACCACCTTCTCCAACTTCTAGTCCATGCATTTCTGTCTTCTGGAGAGAGCTGAAGCTAAAAGAGGGCTTCATTCCATTGAAAGAACCAGTACAGTGAGGGTAGGTCTCCATGCATTTTTGAGACTCGTGGTCTCTGACAAGCCATTTCAGGCTTGGTGAAACAGAATGGCATTGGAGAAAAAAGTGGGTTAATGGTTCAGAACTTCCTAATAAAATCCATGCAATAATTGTTCTTTGCCCAGCACTCTCCTTTTTGTAGAAGGGCATGGTATCTCTTTCCTAGGCACAACCCTTTCACCTATCATTCTGCCAGGTGTTACTCTCCTGCACCCAAGACTGATAATGTTCCTTCACCAAGGAACAGTTATTACTGCACTGTTCTCAGTGACAAACTTTCAGTTAGGGATTTTTAAAATATACTTATGGACAGAGCTGATTTCACCAGCTGACAATGCAAAGCCTTCTGTGATCACTCTCCTCATTGGCATGGGGCTTGAACGCTTACCCAAGAGAGCAGAACAAATGGAGAACCTTCACCACAGATGACGTTTCTGAGTAAATTTATTTTACTTCCTATAGAAAGTGGTCAGCTCATTGATAATTTGAAAGAAGTATTTTTAAAAATTACCATATTTGCTTATTTATGTTCTATATACAGATAAATTAATCTACATTAATCTACCTTTTCACAAAACCAAAAAATACATCAGAGCCAGCTCTGCTGCCTCCAAGGCTAGTCCTCAGTTCTATAAGAAACATATGTATTCAGCTGTTTCAGAGGACACATCAGTTACCCCATGAGAACCAAGTTCTGGTGTCAGAAACATGCACAACGCTTAGTGAGTCCGTTACATAGGACACCCACGGAGAGGTTGTGTTTCCCAGTGCATTTGCACAGCTGCATCTACCACAGCTGAGTGGTACGGCTGACACACCTGAGGGATGGGCTGCCATCCAGAGGGACCTGAGCAAGTTGAAGAAATGGGCCCATGTGAACCTCGTGAGGTTCAACAAGGCCAAGCACAAGGTCCTGCACCTGGGATGGGGCAACCCTCGGTATCAGTACAGGCTGGGGGATGAAGGGGTTGAGAGCAGCCCTGCGGAGAAGGACTTGGGGGTACTGGTGGATGAGAAGTTGGACATGAGCCGGCAGTGTGCACCTGCAGCCCAGAAAGCCAACTGTATCCTGGGCTGCATCACAAGAAGCGTGGCCAGCACGTCAAGGGAGATGGTTCTGCCCTGCACTCCACTCTGGTGGGACCCCACCTGCAGTGCTGCGTTCAGCTCTGGCGTCCTCAGCACAGGACAGACATGGACCTGTTGGAGCAGGTCCAGAGGAGGGCCATGAAAATGATCAGGGAGTGGAACACCTCTCCTGTGAGGAAAGGCTGGGAGAGTTGGGGTTGTTCAGCCTGGAGAACAGAGGGTTCTGAGAAGGACTTATTGCAGCCTTTCAATACTTAAAGGAGGCTTACAAGAAAGATGAGGACAAGGTTTTTAGTAGGGCCTGTTGTGATAGGAAAAGAAGTAATGGTTTTAAACTAAAAGAAGGTAGATTTAGACTAGATATAAAGAATAAATTTTTTATAACTAACGTGGTGAAACACTGGAACAGGTTGTCCAGAGAAGTGGCTACATGCCCCATTCCTGGAAACATTCAAGGTCAGATTGGATGGGGCTCTGAGCAACCCGATCTAGTTGAAGATCTCCCTGAGCAGGGAGGTTGGACTAGATGACCTTTAAAGGTCCCTTCCAACCCAAACCATTCTATGATTCTAAGATTCTATGATCTAGTTCCAAAACATGTTTTCCATAAAAGACAATATAAAACACCTCAAATATATTGCACTGACTGCAGGCTGCTGATGCAGATTCCCTTTGAGGAGCTAAATCAAGAACACGTAATATAGCACGTAGTCCTGAGACACATACATACCACTTCCTTCAAAACAAGCAAGTGACACTGTGGTATCATGCATTGCCCATTTCCCTCTCTGATGAGAAAAATAGATGTATTTTGTGACTATTGTATATTATAAAATATAAGCACAATTTAAATAAGGGTAAATGGAGTTACTTTCTATTTAACTATTCTGTTTCTTTCTACGTAAACACATTCAGGAGGAGAATCAATCTCTGTGAATTTTCACTGTCCCTCATACAGTAAACCTGTAGGTATTAAAGCACTGTGCAGTCTACACCTATTAGCATTCCATATAAGGATCAGATCCACTTTACCTTTCAAGTGTTTTGAAAGACTGGATAATATCCTTTGCATGACACCACAGAAAGTACACCTAAATGAAAGGAATACAGAGAAACGCCATTACACTCATGAGCATGTGCGACACTCAAAAGAGGAAAATGCACCTGTGGACAGAAACACTGATGTTTAAATCCTCTGATGATTTAAACTGAGGTAGCTCCATCTCCATGCATGTGAAATAACTCATGATTTCCTGTGATGTTCACCCAGAACCTCTCTGGCATGAAGAACCTGAGAGTTCTTATATTCAAAGTCAGTGGCTTAACAGTAGAAAGTCTCAGTATGACTCACCAAATCGTATTTTGCTTCTATAGCTGGAGAGGTTTTTATTTCAAAGACAAAGGAAATAAAGCTACCAGCTGCGGACAGCGGTATGATTACTGCAGGGCGTGGTGATGCTAAGTTTGAATAATTTATTAAATATACAAAATTATATGAAGGGAGAGACATAAGTGAAAGGATGCCAGACGTGATTAATAAAACAAACAACGGAGACCCAGGAAGCAAGAGAAGTTTGTACTATCCATCTGAAAGACAACCACATTAAGAACATGGCAGTTGCACTCGGGGATAGTGCAGAAAACTCAACTGGAGAATAAAAGAGAGAGACAACAGTACTGAATTAGCAAGTAAAGGGGAAAGAAGCATAAAACGGGAATCTCAGTTTGTGGGAGCATAATGGAGATGTCAGAATAGAGATTGTTGCTGATACAGAACTGGTTCCAAGGGCTGACAAGTGCAAGGAGAATGATACCAATATTCCTCAGGGATGTCAGGGTGAAACTGGGAGTCCTGTTTGCTCAGAATAGCTTCTAGGATACTGAACTTGACAGCAGGTGAACTGTAAGGAGATAAATGGTCCAAAAGGTTTCTCTTAGAAACCTGCCTGGTTTGGTGTTCCAGAAATGGTCTGAAAAGTGCAAAGAACTTTGGGTTCTTCCTCAGCCATTAGAGTAACTGGAAGCCCATTTCACCACTGTGCCCATTGATGCAGGGTGCCTCCACAGCTGGTGGTGTCTGCGGCATACAGTATCTAATTTTTGAAAAAGCTAGGAAAATGCAGTAATCTGTGGCTCACCAATGCTACCCAGCAGTAACACATTCATTCATTACTTTCATTAAGTGTTTACCAAAAGGAGGTGTGACCGCTGTAAAACCCCAGGTGTAAGGACTACAAGATACCATGGGGGTTTCAAATGAAATCAAACAAACTGAAATTAGCACCTTAGCGTCATGTAATGCCATGTTCCATTTCCTGTTCTGGGATGGATGCATTAAAATCTAACAGCAGATGTGAAAGCATTCTTCAAAACTTAAAAAACCTAAGTTTTTGAGTGCAGACATTAGAGTCAAGAAAGTGGGGGGAAAGAGGAAGATAAAAGTCAATAAGGTAAAGAAATAGCGTAAAACCCAATTTTTGCTCACAGAGTATTCATTGCCTCAAAGGGACTTCTGCCTATGAAAGATTGGAAGGGCAGGTACTTGTTAGTTCATTGCTTGCACAGGTGCAGTATGTATATATGTATTGACTTAATGGCACATAACAGGATCTCTCATTTAAAGTAAAACACAACAGAATCGGACACATATTCTATAGAAAACAAATCCTTCAGTTTTTAGATGACACAGAATTAGGGTTGTTCTCTGCTGTAATTTCATCCTGTGTTTCAAAGACATGAAAAGATTTGTCTTAGGTAAGAGGTATCTGGTAAATAACTTTTTAACTTTTCTTTGATTGCTCAGGCTAACATTCAAGCTTTCATTATTTTAAGCTCAGTAGATGATAAATTCAGCAACACTGGGTGATGTGAAATTCAAATTAGAATTCTTGTTCCCTTTGTTCAGCATTGTGATATACTGTTTCTTCTACAGTCTGGTTCATGATAGCTGGAAACCTTGTCAGCACAGGATCACTGGATGCAATGAAGAATGCTGCAAGCAAATCAGCAGGGAAAAAAGGTTTAATTTCTTTGGTTTGTTTTTCAGAGGTAAAGCAAAGAAGTTGCAAGATGTGGAGAGTGAATATTACAAGAATGTGAAATTAAGATAACTTCAACCAAATCAGAATTTCACCCTCAGAGAAAAAGATAGAAGAGGTCAGAGTTACTGCTTAAATTTCAATGCCTTTTTTTGTTACAGAAAGCAGAAAAATATAAGTTGTTCAAATGCTCATTTACATGCAACCACAACTGCTACAAAAATCTTTTTCTTTCTGAATGACTTAATCATCTTGGAAAGTCCATTAAGTGATCTGGCTGTAACTGAGTGTCTTAGCTGAGTGGCTTTTTCTTTCCTTCTTTCCTACAAATCTGCTGACAGCGGTTCAGAGGAATTCATGTGATAGACAATCAGCTGCGGAGTATCGCCACGCAAGAGAGACCCAAAGCCTTACAACAAATAAGCAGCTGGAATATTTCCTAGGAGTCGCTATGTTTGCTACCGCGCAGCCACTGGTAAGCATAACCAAATGCTTCCAGAAGGAAATCTGTGTTCACTTGTTATAGGAAAGGTGCGCAAGCATTTTATAACCAGCTAGAAAGGGTTTTTCCCCTTTGAATTGTCAGGCCTCCACCCCTAACCACAATGGGACACCAGGATAGACAGATTGAACTGAGCTCGTGTGGCAAGTCCTACATACAGAAACAAGTGAATCGTCTTTAGCCAAACTGCTCATTTCAGTCTGAAAATTCTACAAGTTATATATGTAGCCTGAAATAAAAAACCCATGTAACTTCAACTACAGGAGAGCATTTTTTGATTTTTTTTTTTTTTTTTTTTTTTAACCCACAGGAATTTTACAGCTGAGCAATTTCAGGTTGCAAAGCCTGAATTTACACCTAGGAAGGATACACATGCACAGGAATTTAGCCCTCAAAAGTATCCTGTGATATGTTTAGAAATGAAGTTAGTGTAAAATCCACCGATGACAAGAAGGTAAAAGATATTTTTGGTAAGAAAACCAGATATAATATAAAAATGCAACCAGTGACTTTTACCTGTAAGATGGTGTGCACAGCATGTGTAACAGGAAAAATGCCTTCCGTTGGTGATAAACAGTTTGAAAAATCAATATAATATCCAATTTTAAAAGAGTCCAGAATTAAAGTAATCACTGCAAATAATGTAATCCCACCTATAAATGAAAAATATGTTAGAAAACATCAATGTACAGTTACAGCGTCTAGAGACAATTTGCAGAATATGCTAAAATCCATTTAGGGAAATAAAAGTCAACCAATATCCATGTTCTTGTCTAGGGAAATAAAAGTAGATCAATGTTCATGAAGATAATTGACTCAATGTAATAAGTCCCTGTGACTTGTGAAAGCCTCTGCCCAATATATTACGACAGCACATCACTGTGCACACACTGCACGGCCAGTGCAGAGGAGCCAGTCCCGCCATGGCCAGGACCCGGAGAGACTCAGCACCTTGCAGATGGCTCCCAGCTCCTTGCAAGGTCAGCCTCTCAAGTAACGGTAGCACTGAAGCAGCCATACAGTGCATGAATTAATGCTCTATACAGCTCCACAGCAAACTATACAGTTCCAGGGAGCTGAACAATCATGTTACAGTCTCCTGGCCCAGGAGCTCCACGGTGGGAAGTAACACAATCACTTGGTATGCCTTGCCCGTGGTTCAGGAGGTTACGCTTCAACTCAGAGACCAAAACTACAATGAGCTTTATGGTTTGTTCCCCTAGAAAGAAACCAAAGATTCCATTTCAGTATCTATCATCTTCTCACGCACACAAAAAATACTCTAATAGGTTTCTCTAAATATGTATTTTGTATTCCAAAGAACTATCAAAAGACACATTTCCCCTTGTTTAATTTTTTTTTTTCTTTCAGAAATGTAAATGTTTGTTACAAACTTATTTTGGAAAGCTATACGGTAACACAATTTATATTCTTAATCATCGGGTTTGTACAGGTATGACTAAGCACAACTGGCAATAAAATTACTGAGCCAAACTCTAAAGTCTTCATTGTTCTGTTGTTGGGATTTTCTCTCTAGGCTTTTATTCAAACAAGCTTTCACTGGATTTAATTTGGTCTTATTTGAATTAAGACTAGATAAAAATCTATCCATTGACCTTAACTGGATTTTAAGATATAGATCAGCATCGGTATCTTAAACTTTCTTTGTAATTACTCATAGAGTAAATAATATCACTAGTGTTGACTTTGATGAATATTTAGCTTTTATAAGGGACCACAACCTAACTTCCTTATAAGCACCACATGTTCCACTCAACCTGTGTTAATACAATAAAACACTAAATTAATAATTTATTTAATACATTTATTATTAAAGTTGCATTGATAAAAACTAAGTATAAATGATGAAAATACAATGTATTTTTGTTTATTTTTCATTGATTCTTTAAAATTAAACAAAAATAGACTTCAGAATTTTTTTTAACCACAAAGGTATGAATTTCAGTAGGACTTCATGTTTCTCTTTCACAATGTCTCTATAGTAAAAACATTGTCAAATTACTGATGGAGTGTAATTTCTACCAAGACATAGAAACTTTTGATTTCATATTTCAAAATCTAAAACCTCAGCGCTGCACTTCATGCATGTGCATAATCCCATACATTTTTTTATTTATGCTTATTATGACAGCTAATTTCTATTATTTCTAACATATGTAACAAGACTGAAGCTCACATTTAAATAGATATGCCATTTTCATTAGGTATAAAAGTAAATGGCATCACAAAATGCAAAATTCTAGGCTACTCTTGAGATCAAATGATATGTTTCCTTATTTAAAGAATTTAAACTATTTTTAAATAAATTGCAGTTGTTAATTCTCCTGAAATAACTTTACCTGAGGTAACTGGACCTGCTCTCAGCAAGGTGTTGGACTAGATGACCTTTAGAAGTCCCTTCCTCCTAAATTATTCTGTGAATGATTCTGTGATTCACGGTTTATTTGGAAAGCTTGCTGGAAATGGGCTGTTTTTATTTGTCTGGAAGATGTCAATCTGAGGGACTTCATGTGTATTATAATTGTTTCAATAAGAAGGAAAATGCTATCTTCTGAAGCAAAAGGATTATAAAAATCTTCCACAATTACTCCCCAATACATTGTTATGCATACATTGACCTTACAGAGTATGTTAGAAAGGCATTTAATCACCCAGTTGTGACACTAGTAAGGTAATTTCCCAATGAATTCATGGTGCAGGATCAAGCCCTGAGGAACTGCTTTAGTGAAGCAGTAATGTCAGAGCAAAATGGGTGGAAAAGGTATTTTAGAAGTTCTGCATCCTTGCTTCCACTACTCATGACAGTGGCTCAGCAGAACAGGATCACAAGGGACTTGTTAACTAGAAGAAATGGGAAGAGGGAAGGCAAGGCAAGGCAAAGGGCTCAAGTTTAAAACCACAAAAATTAAAAGCAAACACATCTTAGATAAATGATCCATCTCCTGCACCACACATGCATCCTATCTCTCCAAGGATGACCTGTACTGTAGCTCCACTCTGTCTTGCTTCCATGTCACAAGGTCAGTATTTCAGTTGTACAGTTTCACAGTTTTACATCAACGTCCAGCACACGATCGAGTGGGGGGAAAAACCACCATCACCAGCAAACAAAAAAAACCAAAAAACCCGTGAAGTTTCTTTCACATTGAGTATTTTGGTTTATGCCTTAGTATCTCTTTTCACGTTTCCTTTATATCCATCAAAGATTTGGTGGGCTTCAATCTGTTCCCACTGAAATCAATAGTTTTGCCATTGTCCTCCAGGTAGTAGAAGACTTTATATGATTCATTTCTTTTAATGTTTATTTCATTTATTCAAATGATACCTAGATGCTTCTGGCAATCACTCAGGTGGTCACACTGTAAGCATATACAAAGTGTCCAACATACATATTTAAGGAGCTTCAAAAGAGAATGATTGTACTAACTTGCTGAGTCAAAAATCAAAGTGTAACTATTATGACCATACATATGATATGCTAATGGTTTCCATGTTAACTTTCCCTGATGGAAAACTCAGTATTGTGTACTAATGCTAAATACTAGATATATATCAGTAACTATAAGTAAGAAAGATAATTCCACTGTTTTGCTATTTCTATTTGAAAGTTAAAGAAATATGAAATGATTGCTATTGAGCACTGTATGATTTAAAAAAAGGGATTTTTTTCAAATGTTCATTGAAAGCTGTATATCTTAGGCAATTGAGAAAAGGATTTTCAGTATTTCTAAGTGCTGGCTTAATTCTTTCTATTAACCATCAAGAAGAAAAAGAGTCATAATGATACAGTTGTGAAAATGCCACTCTAAACTTAAAATATTGTTCAAATACTAGACAATTCAGTGCAAGCAGTAAAAAGATACAAGTTGAAGTCTGCCAAGAGCTTTGTAAGTTGACCAGCTGTCTATGCTTTAAACAAAAGCTGTGCTGCTGGAGAACGTGACAAAATAAAGCCATTCGTGAAGCCAACTGATTTTCGTTTTAAGTTCTCTGGCTCACTTGGCTGAACTTCTAAATAATGGTCAAAGAGCTCTTCCTAACAGGAGAGTGTACTCAGGGGAATAACATTGGGAATGAGTCAAGGAAAGGATTTCCTAAGCTTCCCTGTGATTATTTGGGTCGGGATAACTGTACCCCATTAAAGACAAAGCTCTCCATGAAACTTTTCCCACACCTGGATTATAGGAGTGGTTCTTGGTCTACCATGCAAGTGGGAAGACAACTATGCTGTGGGGTTCAAAGAGTTGACATCTAGGTGCAAAAAGACTCAAGAAAACCGTTCTGTGAGCAATTCTTGTAAACTGACCATCTGTCCTTCTAGCGTTGTTAACCATGTACAAGCACTGTTATAGGTTTTTGTTAAATCATTCTTTTTCATCATCTGTCATAGCAAAATGCTCTAAGTAGCCAGCAACCACCTCTTTTAGTAAAATGATATTCACAGTTTGAAGGGAATTATGAAAATATACTCATTTTATACTGCTTAATACAAGGACATTCACAATGACAGCAAGGGAGATCCTCTTCAAAAGCAGCTGACAGAGCTAGTAAAAAATTGCAGAGAACTTTCTGTGGAAAGACTTGAAAAATTGTCTCCCGTCTCCCCCTCCCCTACTTTTTGGACTTCTAGTCTTTCAAGTAAAAGACTTTGATGACAAAACCATTGATAAAGAGGAGGGCAAAGGGGACCTTGGCAGAGGAATTGCCACCTGAGTTTCTCCTTAGCTCAAATACACTTTCTTTTACCAACAGAGGATAAAGGGGCTGTACAGGCTTGTTGTAAGTACAAGAAAATCCTAAGAACAGGAAGGTGTAGGTCTTTCCCTAAGGGCAAATTTCTTGAATTGCAGCCTAGACATCCAAGAGAAGCCATGGAAGCTGCACCACTTGAGAAGTTAGTACAAAGGGCCATCCTGTGCTGGTAAAAGAATTGGATAAGGTAACCTAGTAGTTCAATCTAGTATCTTATTTCTAAGTTTCTGTGACTCCTTATATCCTCTAGGACAAATGAAATGCTGTGAATGCTGTGCCAAAAGAAAAAGGGCAGGGGGTCCTGCTGTACTTAACCATGTCAAGCGCTGTTTATTCCATACTTAGGAGGGGAAAGCTACCCTCTGAGTAACAAAAGCATAGCTTGGTCCAAAATAGGATCAAATTAAGCCTTGCATTAATGAATTTCAGGAGATTGTAAGCCACATAAACTAATAAAAGAAAAATGCCTGAGAGCTGAATATCATTTTGGAAAACAGCAAGTAATCAAGGACAATAATTCAACAGTTCGTACATGAACTCCATACATTTCAGGAAAGAGTCTACAGACCATGACTGTATATTAGACATTAAAAATAAAGATTTTCCCTGTGCAATTCATACAGCACAATTGTTAATAGTTGCAGAGAAGACACACAAGCACCGAGACTAAGACCAAACTAAATTTCCACAACACAACCTTACTTTTCAAAATAATCAGGTTTTAGTTGTTCTTGGGATTTTCATCTAGATATTTCATTAGCTGCTGTGATAATTAACTGTTGTCTCATAGCTAGTAGGTAGGAAATATTTTATGGAATAGCTGTCTTATAGCACTCTAATTAAAATACTTAGTTTCCAACCTATCATTTACACTGCCAAGACTGGAAAAGAGGTCAATAAAAAAACCTGGGCTTGCCTATTACTCTACACAGTGCTGATGTAGGTTGTTTCTTTTTCTGGGGACCCAGAAACAGCATTCCTGTGACGACGACTGCGTGATGTGCTCCCCAACTACCTTCTCTCAACAGACCTTTATATCCTCACTCCAGTACACACCTGACTGCAGGTAAGAGCCATTACATCCCACCACTACCCCTGCAAATTATATACTTTTCCTTGCAAGGCTAATGCTAGTTTTAGATTCCTTGCTTAGATGCTTTATGTACTGCTCTACAAACCGATCTGGCCAAGGATTTTTGTCTTCTGCCTAACTCCAGTTGTTTCTAAGGCATCACTGTACACATATAAATGGGAATCTGATATACATTGGTATAGAGAGCACTTGAGGACATTTCCAACTGGTACCAGACTAAAGTAAGTTGCATTGTATTGTCTGGAAAGAGTGATTCCTCCAAAAGAGTTGCATGACATGAACAACACTGCCTCTTCCATTAGCTGTATTTTATTTTTCAAGTGCTGCCAAACCAGCCTGGTAAGGGGAAAAAAGGCGCTGGAGCTTTCAGCACTGTAAATGGTAGGTTGGAAAGTGAGGATGTTTAGCAAACAGCTTTCCCGTACAATCTCCTAGTATGTTCAGCTTATGCATATATTTACTCTAGAGTGCACTGCATGTGTGTTAAGTTCACGAATACCAGGATGCCTCCTGGTAGGGATGGAGAGGGTAACAAAGTGGTGGCAGAGACGGGCGATGGCACGGACGTCCCGTGCACAGTACCACCCTGTGTGCCACCGGCCAGTACTTACACTTCAGCCAGCGAGCTCCGGCGTGCATGTCCTTGTCCCGGATCAGCCTCCTCTGCGTGCAGCTCCTGCAGAGGTACCACAGCATCCACAGCAGCTGGATGAGCATCAGCGTGATGAGGTAGGAGAGCAGGTGGCTCTTGCTGATGCCCACGGCGTGCACAGCCCAGGCGAAGGTGAGCAGCAGCCCTGCCAGGAAGAGGTTGATGCCGTACTGGCTGCTGAGGATCTCGGCGTTTTTCTGCGGGTAGCTGCCGCCCACGCACGGCGAACCGGCGGCTTTCTCCATCGCCCACGCCGCCGGCCAGGTGCCGCAAGCAGGCGGCCCCGCTTCCCCCGGGGAGCCCCGAGGCCGCC
>JAVJGI010000001.1:52672897-52694978 GCA_035590275.1 Ibycter americanus | reverse complement strand
GCCGGGGGCCGAGCGCTGCTGGAGCACGGCTACAACAAATGATGTGTGCAGCTGGGTAGCGGCCCAGTAACACGTTACGGATCAACACTATCATAAATCGCGTTAATCCCCATTGAAAATGGTGAACGGTGTGAGGTGAATCCAACGGCCGGAGTGAGAACAGTTTTGTCAAAATAATTAAGAAAAACAGGGGGAAACTGGGTGCATATAAATACTTAGCGCATCACATTTTGCAGTCCGGTTCCTCAGGCGCTCCTGAGGACAGAGGTATGGAAAATCCCAGGTGTTGTGACACAGCAGTGGCTTAGATGGAACAGGAGTCAACCACAAAGCTCTGAGAGGCTTCAGGAACCATCGGAATCCTGTAATGCTGGGTAGCGCAACTAGTAACTGAGAATAATCACCACATTTACAAAGCAAAGTAGGTAGAAGTTAAATAAATTAATAAAATGGTAAAAGAGATTGTTTCCGTTCTGTAGCTGAATTCTGCATAACTAGGTATGCAGTCAGGCCCGCATAGTTCTGCAAACAAAGCCTTGGAACTTACTCAGTTACTATTTCTTTCATGTTTATTCACATGGGCAAACTCAAAAGTACTAAATCATGTTGACAGATTAATATTAGGTCTGGTCATTCTAGGAATACTATAAATATATGTACCGTGTCTTTTGGGGTACGTTCATTGGATAAGTAACATGCCTTCTAAAATTGAAATTTGTTTCTAATAGTAATGATTTCTTAGGCTAATTAGATGATATGTGTGGTAGTTACAAATCCTGTGCTTTCTTAGACAAAATAGTGTGTGGCATAATGTTCCTACAAAGGCAGAAATCCCACGGACTACAGAATGGAAGTCCCAGTCCAATATGGCACCTGTTAAGGATAGCTTTTCTTTACAGTGTAATTAAATGTAGAAATAGTCAATAAAAGGTCATATTATTGTAAGGTAGATTGAAGGAAAAAATTATTTCAGTATGTGGGTTTTATTTACCAAGATAAAATTTATAGTCGTTCTAGCTGTATATAAAGTTCAAAACCCAAATGTTTAATCGTCTGATTATACTCTTCCTTTTAGAAGGCAAATTATTTTGTGTGAAAATGGCAAGTATGAGAAATATGTCAAAATTTCACTTAGCATGTGCATTCTTTGCATATTATGTGGCATTTATCACATAAAAGCCTTGCAGATACTTCCTCTGTAGTTTCAGGTTGAGAATACAGGAAAAGCAAGAAGAATGGACTGTAGGCTCTGGATAAGTAAGTTTGTATCTTATTAGTATACCTTAAAAAATGTTAGGTCATCCTAAGGGTAGAATCTAGCTGGTAGAAACTAACGAGGGTACAAACTAAACTTGCTTTGACCTGCACTGTTTTTACGCAGTTCTAAACCTGTTGGGTACCTAGTGACCTTGTCAAATGCCCTTTGAAATGGGTGGAAAAACCTGGGATAAGTATTATAAAATAATAGATCTTCTGCATATATAGCCTAATTCATATAGTGTTACAGCAGGTTTAACTCAGGAGATTTACATCAGTTTAACTAGTGTAATGATGAACCCTAAAAGTACATAAGACTACATTTTTTCAATTGGTTTCATTATCACAACTTTTTCTTACATTTGGTTTGAATTGTAGGTGCTGAAGTAATGGAGAATTTGACTTAATCTGTGCATTATACAGATTCATAGTCAGAAGAAAAATAGCACGGGCTGTCCACTGTCATATGACCTCATATGTAGATACCTTGCATTGTATAATCTACCTGGAGATATTATCTTTTCAGCAAAGGGGCTGCTAACAGTAATGTAGCAGGAAAAAAAAGATTATATTTTCCTAAATATTCTATCGTCAGCTTTATAGATGAGTGATGTTCTAGGGACAAGGGGAGCAAGGCTTCTGGTTATTCTTTATTACTGTGCATTGAGTTTTGAGTAAATTCAGCCTAAAAGATACATTAATGGAACAATTTTTTTTTTTTTTCTCTGCAGAAAGCCAGGCCTTCATTTACACCTGAATTTCATGTGAGCCATGTCATAGTGAGCAGAAATTGTTTTCTCAGCCTTAGAATATGGCTCACATAAGGGCCAACCACATCATAGTCCGTAGTGACTACAGTGATTATTTTTTAGTTCGGGTGAATATTTTGAAGTTAACAGCTCCTGGGAGCCTCTGAGCTCTGCTTTCTTAGCAAAGAAATAGTGGTTTCTTTGTTTTATTTCCTTTGAGTGAAATGATTACCTCAGCCTTCACTTTCATGCTAGTGATTCAAATAAGAAACA
The DNA here is from genome assembly GCA_035590275.1 of Ibycter americanus. Lineage (NCBI taxonomy): Eukaryota > Metazoa > Chordata > Aves > Falconiformes > Falconidae > Ibycter > Ibycter americanus. Next base: position 52,692,699 of record JAVJGI010000001.1, on the reverse strand, counting down.
AAGGAAATCTTCATGTACTTTCTTTGCAAAAGCTATTCATAAGAAATATCTTTGATTTAAATGTAGCAATTAAATAAATATGTATGCTTGAAAAGGTTAAGATCTGTTAGTGTTGTTAAACTGAAGACTCCTGTTTACCTACAGAGTAGGTATTGTGCAAAGAGCTGAAATAAGAGCTTCCCTTCACTGACTCACTATTGACCTTAACAGAGACTGCTCATGTTCCGTGTTTGCAGAGCCGAGATGTTTTCTGTGATCTTTTCACAGAGCTTCTCTGATTCAGAAATTATTAATCTGTTAAAGAGTAGATAGCAATCAGGAGCTGAACTAAGACTGTTACAAAATGAACAACATAATTAACAAAGCATCTAAACAACGGGCCTGTTATGGATAATTAATTCTTGCAAGTTAAAGAGTCCCTGCAGAAGTGCTTGGAAGTATTTTAAAATGTGGTGCTTGATCTGATAAATTTAGTTAACAGTCTGTGAAAGGAATTTGTGAATTTGAAGATTCTGTGAAGGAAATGTACAAAGGGTAAAGTTTGCAGCATTTTTTTTCAACTGTATTCCTGGTCTCTTGCATAATGTGAATTCTTCCCACATTTTGAGAAACTGACTTCTTTTAAATAGAAGTTAATGCTTTGTAAGTTATTTGAATGTTTTTAAATATTCAGGTTTTGCAGTTATAAGCGAAAGCTGAATTTTGCAAGCTAGTTGGATATTTTGAAATTCATTTTCTTGTTGCTTGCTGAGTATTTGATATTTACTGATTAGTTACTTTTGTGTTGATTTACAGGTAACTCTTAATGACACACAAAAGTGGTAGCTTTTTATGTTCCTTCACTGGGTACATATAAATTTTGGAATTAGACTTCCCAGTTGATTTCTCACTTCTAGAAAGTCAAATTAGTTTTCCAGTATTCTAGCAAATATTCGTAACTTTTTCCCCGTTGCAGAAGTCAATACCTAAATTAGCCCAAATGTTATCTGTTCACAAAAGACCTGATTGCAATTTTATTAATTTCTTGTCTTAAGTAGGGCTGGATACTATCTCCCTATGTTAATTTTTGGATGAGGTAGGTTGGATGCAGTGCAGGCGTATTCTTCATTTTGAGGAATGATTGTGCAGTATATTCTGTGCTTTCTGTTAATGAACTAAGCAATAGTAAAGTGAGTAGTAATCTGCTGCTTATCTTCCACTATCAGGAATAAAAGGATTGGATAGGTAGAGATTCTTAATCCTTTCTGAATGTTGTTCTTGGAGTAAAGCATTGCATATCCTCTCTTACACTGAGTAAAAAAGTAAATGCATCATCTAACTCATCTAGGTAAGAAAAAAAGCTTTAAAATAGTACTACAGTTCTCTTGCTTTCATCTGGCATTCTTTTATTTTAAATTCAGTACAATGGAAAAAAAGCAAAGGACTTAAAAGTACTTGGTGTGAATAACGTAATGCAGATCTGAAAAACAACTGAAGGTTAAAACTGAATCAACTCTGAATGTAGTACATATACAAACTATTGAACTTAAGTTGAATTCTCTTGCGAGTATTAAATTACAGTGCAGCCCTGAATTGACCCTTTAGGAAGGAAACAATACATATAATAGTGTGTTTGATACCAACAATACACTATATATAAGCATGCAAGCATTTGAACTTCATGAAGGAAAAGAAAACGGAAAAGATAAAGACAGTTAAAAAGGTGAAGAGGGCATCTAAGAGAACAGAAAAAGAATACACCACATAATGTCATCTGATTTTTCTGTGTATGCTATTCTTCACCTTGAAAGTTGTCTGCAAGTTACAAAAAGGTAGCTGTTCCAGAACATCACTTTAATCTGAAGTATCTATTTGATGGAAGACCATTTCAACACTTTCAATTGTCCTGATTAAAAACAGTAAGTAGCTTCAATGTTTGACTCTTGCCTTTTGTTATAATCGTCATTAAGAATATAAAATGAGAAGACTTTTCATTCCAGACTGGATCTTCAAATGTGTAAACAAAACCCATGAAGTAAATCTGGATAAACCATTCTCCTAGAAGTTGCCAAATAAATCTTCCTTCTCTCTCTCCTGAATCATTTAGTTTCACTTAACTATGCGTACTTTCTAAGGGAGTACAATGGCTCTCAAAATGTTTTCCTAAGACTACAGTTTAATGATACAAAGCATTTGGCATCAATACCTCAGCTGTAATTGTTCTTGACTACTCAATCCCCAGTAGTGGTATATAATACCTCTCAGTTTGAGGATTTGATCTGGTTTTAAAAGCCTGCAAAAATGCAGGGGGTGGCGGAGAGGCAAAAACAAATGGCCAGATGTGGGAGGGTGGGAAAGGGAACGCTTGGGAATTAACTGAAACTGATTTCCTCAGTGAGGAAAAAGTCTGTGCAACCATGCCTCTGTAACAGTAGGACAAGAATTTCATACTTAGGTCATTTAGGAACATCCTAAAGTTTGGGTGGTTTCTTTGGGGGTTTTTTTGGAATAACATAGATCACAGTTCTAATTCACACAGGAAAGTATCAATTGTGTGAATCAAGTTTATTATTCATCAAAGGTTTGCTCTACAGGAATAGTGCTCTCTTTAGGTATTGACACTTTATTTCTATATTGATAGAGGTTAGCTCTTTTTTTAGGCTGTGGTAGCATATTAACTATTGTTTTGGAGATGGTCTGGTTTGGAGATGGATCACTGCCTGTGATTTGGCTGCTGTAATGAAGCAGGGACAAAACTTCTTGGGCATGTGGACCTCACTGTTAACAAGACAGAAAAGCATAGATAATCTTCCGAATGTCTTCAGCATAGCAACATCTCACTGATTCATATAGTGTGGAATTCAGCTCATGCTGTTTGCCTGGACAATTTTTCTGTGCAGTCCTGAAAAAAATAAACATGAAACAAAGCTCTTACACGCTTCATTCAGGTTTATAAGCAGGTTTTCTTTACCATTATCCTTCACAGTCCATGACCACTTGCATATCCTGTAAGGTCAATTTTTCATATATTTTGATCTGGCCTTGTAATTGGACAACAGAGTTAGAGGGAGCACAGTGCATTACTGTCAGAGAGAAGGGAAGAGAGAAAGATGCAAGACCTCCATTTGAAATTTTAGCTGGAGGACAGTTGTACAACTCCTGTTACTGTTTTGGCTTATCTGCTTAACATGAACAGGTCTTTAAGAGCATAGACTGAGTTCCTATTTTTTTCTTCTCCTAGAAAAGTTACCCAGTGCTAACCTCTGAATTGCTTAAGTTCTGAAAGTTCACCAAAAAAGCTGAACTTTCAAAGGTAGAACAGGTGAGACAGAATGGTGGCAGCAAGAAGGGAAAAGGAAACTTATTTCATGGTGTGAGACAAGGAAACTGTAGGAACAAACAGTCCCTAAAATGTCTTATAGTAAGTGGTAGAATGGATAGATGGAAAAAAAAAAAATCAATAAAATGCTCTTAGTGGAAGAGATGTCTGTACAATTCAGTAAAAGCTTTTATACTAGCAATGGATTTCGAAGTCCAAGGCAGAAATGCAGGCACAAGAGTATCAACAGTGTTGACTTCTAGATGAAGCACTTGTTTTAATGGTAAGAAAGAAAATCTAGGAGAAAATTCTTGTTCTGTCTCACCCATGAAAAACATTAGCCTTTGTCACATATGGATACTATACAGTGTCAGTATCTGTGTATGCCTCCTGGAATTCCTTATCAAGAGTCAAAGGCCAGCAGAAGGGCAGAAAATCAAATGTATAAAAGCGCACTTCATGCTTTGTATTTACACATTAATGGCTGTCTCATGAGAGTTCATTACATGGCTCCTGCAAAGAACGAAGGAGTAAAAATCCCATGCTTTGAGCCATCTTTCTGCAAGGCAGGCAGAATTCTGGTATTACTTTCCATTCAGTTTGTCACCTAAATGAGATGTAGTGACTTGAGTATTTTCAGATGGGTTTCATGCTGCGTAATAGGAAGATCTCAGTATGTTTAAAAGCACTTTTTTCTAATAAACAAATATATGTAGGAGTTTAGCTTGACTGCAATCTGGTCCAATTAGGATTTTAATACTAATTTAGTTTGAAAATAGTAGTTTAATGGGTAGGCATACAAAACAATTTCTGTTCTTCTGTTAGTTTCAAGTCATTTCAGGAACTATAAAACTACTTCTGTAGAAGGTCAGTTATTTTACTTCTGCTGTGACTCAGATACAGAGTTGAGTAGGAAGGGCAATATCTGTATAAAAGATCTAATGAGAAGGGCAAAACCTGCAGTCCGTCTGAAGACTGGACAATTCTAAGTCTTCTAGAATAAATTTAAAAAGGAAGGATAAATAAAAAGTAAGATGGTATCTTTGAGAAAGGACTAAGCTCTGTGATCTGCAGTCTTACAGAAAAAAAAGCCCAATCTAAGCAAAAAGCTTGAAGGTTTTTCAGCTCTTACCGTGTGCGACTGTAAAAGCATGAGGATTCAGGTACAAAAGGAATTATATCCCAATATATTTAAAGGGAAGCTGTAGGTTACAGGTGCAAAAGGAATTGTATCTTAACAAATGCAAAAAAAGGTTACTACTAAAACTTCCTCTACTCCAAGTGAAATTTAGAATTCAATATAAAGTAACACTTCCCGTAAAAGTACTAATGGGAAACAGAATATGCTGCTTTTCTTGGCTGATGGAGCAGAAAAGAAACTTAGAGGATTTATTCTTGGTTTTTCTTAAAGGCTAAATTGGGAGAAGAAAGGAGTAAACGTTGAATATATTGACTAAGATATCTTGTTAACCTGTGAATACAGCTCAATGTACAGAACAATATGCCTTTTTTTGCTTATCTCACATGACAAGTTTAATATTTGCTCTCTTATTTCCTTAATAAGGGTGAGTGTTACAACTTTAAAAGTTTCCGAATGAAATCACGTATTGGGTGTCTGTATCCTGTGGTCATCAGCTATAAGCCGCTACTCATGTCAGGGTCCAACTACATTGTACTGATGCAATTGGATTATAGCACCAGGTGGGAGGATTGGTTTTCACTGGGAGAAAGAAGAATGAGCTACTCTAATGCACCAGTACAGTGGAGGGCTGAGCATAACAAATAAGTAGCTGTCCGCAGTCCTTTGAAGCTCTTTTCTTTCAGTGATTAAACTCCCTGCTTAAATGCTTCTGCTATACTTATAAAGAAAGCCACTAGCTTTAAACAATTTTTTAATTTACAATACTTCTTCCTTCCCTGCCCTGCCACCAAGACACACAATTTCCAAGAGACTATTTTAGAAAGGAAATTTTTAACAAGAGTGTATTTTATTATGGAAATATCTTATGCTGTTATCTTTTAACATAAAATACCTTACTATTATCTGATGTTTCTCAAATTTATTGTGACTGTTGACATTACCAATGACTGCTAAACATACAATTTGTGGAAAAGGAAATAAAAAAAAATCCACCTGATTTTGCCAATTTGTATTAAATGCTAAGTGAAGCTTCATACAAGCATTCTCTTGCACTAATTTTTCAGTACCCAGACCCATGTTGCAACAAAGGAATTTCCTGTGGTTATAGTACTGAATGAATAGTGGAAAACTGTAAATTGTTAACATTAATTTTACCTGTTTTCATATCTCAATTTGGAATACAAGTGCAAAATATGTAGTTACAAAGTAAATATTTAATGACTTTTTTCATACTGTAACACTTAAATACCCAGCTCTTGCTAGTAAAATCAAAACTCTATTTACATTCTCATTTATTGAGATCTAGCTGTACAAACTGTATTAAAATACTAGATTTAATGGTATAAATTCAAACAACTAGACTAGGAAATGCACAAAACAGAATTCACACTTGTGCTACCTTATCTCCTTTTTTTAAGTTAGGTGATTTACAGCAGCTTTTCTGCTTTTGCAAAAGTTTGGAAGAGCTCCCTCTCTTTTCCTCAGAATCTAGAGAGACAGCTGCAAGATAATACAGTCCCTTTCTGAATATTACTGTTGGTTGATTGCAAGTGAGAAAAACACAACAAAAAGTGCATGTCCATCAGCTGCATGATTCTGCCACACTGCAGAATCAACTTTAAGCAATGCCCCTTTGTCCTGAAAGCACAGGGGAAAAAAATAAACAGTGGGAAAGATGATGATGATGCTTTAAAAATACCTGGTCTAAAGACCTTGAAAAGGTGCTGCAGGTCATCAGGTTTTGTGTTTGTTTAATGTTCAAACACTTAACACTTAAGTCTTAATTTTAATGACCTGCATAATACTGAGGTTATCTGAACTGCACAGCAATTCAGGTACCAAAAGATCTGTTAGAATTAGAAAGATACCAGAGTAAAGAATGGAAATACTGTGAACCAGTCATTTTGATTTTGAGGGACTGCAACAGATCAGTGGTCTCTGGTTTGCCGTTGGATTTGGGTTTGGGTTTTTTAAAATTATATGACTGCCATGTGTGCTAGATTTTGCAGGATCTTCCCACGTACACAACTGAACTCACTACTCCGATGTGTTTTTGATGGCTTCATGACCAAATGCTACAAGAAGTAAACTCAGTGGTTCAGTAGATAAAAGTCCTCTATGTCACATAGACCCAGTACACTGGCATGCTGTTGAAAGAAACTCCAATACCATAGCTGTTCTGTCAGATAAAAGGATAAAAAAAGGGCTATTTAGTACTGTCATGACATTCTTTTAAATATTCTTTACTATATGTTTTTTAACAGGAGGTCAGTAGGGTGCTGGATGAAGGCATCCGCAACTTTCCTGGCCACGCATAACCCTAATTGACTTTGTTGCTGAGAGCCTAGATCAAAGATGATGAACTTTCTGGTTCATTGTATGCCTCTTGTCAAATGTATTTAAAATGTCAGTTGTGGATCATGTCAGTGAAGTTTCCATGGGCGTCAAACATGGCATCAATGGCAACTGCTTGCAGTAGTCGATTTTGATGATCAGAGATAGAGCAAGAGGGAGGGGTGGCAGTCGTGTGATCAGCATATGCAGAACAACCAGAACCACGGCAATTGCTGTGAGCTAGATCTTCCTTCTTCACATACATGCATGCATAGATGGATGTTAGTCCTGGTATTTGTTCTTGAAAGGTGACAGACCCCAAAGTCACTCAAATGAGGACTTCAGAGCTGTTCAATCAAATTAATCATCTGATCTAGAAGCTGGAATCACATAATAATGCTTAATGAATGTATTAATTAAACTGCAAGCAGGTGCTTGGCAAATTTCCACATTACCACTGTGGGTTGTGCCTTGCTATTCTCTTACACTGTCTGGAATAATAATTTTTAAACATTACATTGTTTAATTACATTGCTCTCTGAGTGCAATGGAGTAATTTGATACTGTTGCCCTCTTGCATTTGGTAAACTGGGAGGTTGTACTCCCTCCACCCCACTTAAAAACAAAAGAGCATCCAAAGTACATAACTTGATCCAGGTGCAACAGATCCGTGGGATTTAAAAAAATACTGGTAAATATGCTGATTAATCACCAAATAGAAATTAGATAGTTTTACTGCTTTTCTGTCTTGAAATATTCTGAATGGTCTCCTAAGGGATTATGCCTCCCTTGGAAACAATTACCACTAAATTGGTAGTTTTAAAGAACGGAGTAACTTCAGTCTGATCAAGATGTCATTAGTTGCAAGCAATAAATTAAAGCTCAAATCAGTTCTAAGTGGAAAAGCCAGTTCCAGTCCTCTGAGCAATCTGTTAATTGTCTAATGAAAAATCACAGAGATTAGTTGGTTTTTTTGGCTGGAGGGCTGCATGTCAAAGATGCAGACTATGCATTGACTTCAGTAGCACTTGGAAATCATCTATAGTTAGAGGCATAGACTCATCTACCATACTACGGTACTTTTAAGAACATTCAGAGAGAAATACATACCTACAAAGCATAGTGTTCCCCCTGCCCCTTCCTTCTGCCAACATACTAGGAAAAGTTAATACTACTTTAATGGTGTATAATGAGATAATACTGTAATTGTAACAGGACTTATTTGTAATAGACTCCCACTAGTGACCATCAATAAAGAGGCGTTAATTTGATCCATGTCGACCAAATAATTAGGAAACAATTGAATGGCAGGTAGCGTTACTTTGTCCTTTACACAGAGAGGGGAAGAATAAGATGCAAACGTCACGTTTACTACCCCACACAGGCACTACTAGCACAACCGTGGCAATGCACATGGGAAGTCGGGTGTCTGAACCATTAAGAATCACAACAGTTACTGCAGGAAAGAATGACAAGCTCAAATCCTACTTGGATAGCTCATCTGCATACTGCTGATTTGATATTCCTTATTTTCAGCTTTAAACTGATGCATGGTGTTTCTGAACATTTAGTCTGCTGCTTCACTTCATTCAGTAATCACTGAAGTAAACCCTGAGTGTCAGACACCAGAACTCTGCAATGATAGGACCCAAGTAAGTATCTGGTTATCTGTTAGATTGAATAAAAAGAACTGTTGCATAACTTCAGAGGTTCTTTTAGACTCTTGTTTCCACCTGTTAATGATCAGCTTCTTTTGTCTGTAGATTACAAAATGCTGGTGCTTTTCATGAGCAGAAACCGTCATTCTCTCAAATCTATAGAAGATAACTTGCAACACTCTAAAGTAAGAATTTGCTGCAATTATTTATTTTTAGATGCATAGCATAAACCACCCAAATTGCCCTTACCGGTTTGAAAAAGGAAATGCAGTGGAGGAGTTCATAAGCACGTCAAGAAAGGAGTAGGCCTGTCTTGAAAAAACACACGAGTAATGCAGGTTGCCAACAGCAGCACGGCCAGTAGTGCAGCTCCACTCACCATCCAGAGCGAGCTTCTGCTGCCCGGCTCAGAAACTGACCTGAGCTACCAGGTATGCGCCTACAACGAGGCAGCTGGAACCAGCTAGCTGGCAAGAGCAGAGGCAGAGAGCTGGAAGACAATCCTGACTTGTGGACATGGGATTGACATTTTGATGTGTAGGATAGAAAGAGGTTAAATCTTAGTTCGAGGGTAGGAAGAAGAGGATGGAGGCATGGCACAGAATTAGCTGCCACAACTGTAGCAGCTGCTGACTGCATCTGTAACTTAGGCTATCATGAGCAAAAGTTCAGTAAATGTTTCTATACGTGTCAAACACATGCTGTAGTCAACAACAATGGAAGATGAAAAGTGTAAGAGAATAGCATAATTTGGAATTAATTCTAAACAAAAGAAAAATGGAAACCTCTAACAATCACTGTAACAAAACTGTTTAGAATCTTAATGTAACAATCTTTGTTGTAAAACAAACTCAGTGAGTGAAAAAGATTAACTGCACTGTATTAATTTCTCTTTTATGTCCTTTCCTAAATCCAAAACAAAACAAAAAAAGAAACTGAAGCTCTTGAAATGTGTTCGAACAACTTCTCAATGTTTCCCCATGTCTGCAAATAGATTTTATTCTACTTATCTCCAAAGCCATTTTCATGAATTAACAACACTTACTGAAGTGATCTTATATTTGTTAGGTATTTTTATTGCAAATTTTATAGTAAACAAGACAAATATGCACTCAGAAAAACTGGACCCAGTGTATCAGACAGTTATTTTTTTCATATTTATACTTTTAATATATTCAATATTTCTTTAAATTCAGATATTTTCGTTATGGAGTTTTATAAAAATGTATCTGCTTGAAATTGCTATGCAATTTTCCAAAACATCATACCATATACTGCAAGGAATTTTCACTGGTTTTCTACCACTGTTTTTAACAGATCACTTCATGGTAGGAACTCCGTATCTTGAAGTGTTTTGCATATGATTAAAACCCTATAAACTTCCACGTAACTTTCCCCAGGGAACTCTGTCTCTTACATACATGCAAGATTTCTGGCCTGCCTAAATTGTTTCCGTGACTGCAATGTAACAGTCTCTTCAAATTTTGTATAATTTGTGGCTTTATTATGCAATCATAAAGTGGCAAGATTTATTATGTTTAAGGTGGCATTTTAAAGTAACTTATTTCATTAGTCAATTTTTAGTCCATGTGACTACTTACATTCAAGTCAGTTGCATTACTAATTAAAACATTTAGTAGCTATACATATACAGGTAACTTGGTCTTTAGATTTTCACTGAATGTGCAATACACAAACTTGACAGACACTTTAATTATGCATTTTACAGCACAGAATTAACAGGTTATTAAAGCCTGCATATATAGTGCATAAAGGGGCTATCAGTCATACCATTTTGAATTTTAGCATAACAAAACATATATTCCACAGTGGGTTTTTGAATATGAAAATCCTATTTGCTCTTACAATAGTTTCTGCAAAAAGCCACACAATCCAGGTCCTGATAAACATTCATGCCTATACATTATACCCATTACTGGAAGAATTTTAATACAGTAGGCAGCAATTATTTTCAATGCTTCTTAAAACTTGTACCAAAAATATACATTTTCCATAAAATCAAAAAATAAAATATCTGAAAATGTTCTGTGATAAATCTAGAAAGAGAGGAGGAATCCAGTCTTAAAAGTTAAATTTTGCTCTCACATATACAATGTAAATTGAGACCAATACATTATATTTGTGCAGCTGACAGAAGAATTTGACTCAGTCGGCAAGATTAAAATGCAAAAGTTACAAAAAATATGGAAACTCTTATTTCAGGAGTTTAACTTTGTCCTTTAAAACTTTAAATTTGGGATTGTTATTCACTTTCTTATTAAATATGACTAGAATATCCTCTTCCGATTTGTGACATTCACCAGCTACTGCGTAATACTGAGCTATAACCTGCACAAAGACAGAGGAACAGTTTAGAGTTAGTAAAGATATTCCACTTTAAGCAATAACACATTCACATTACTGTATTAAAAATAGCATGGAATCTATTACGCTATTATTCCTTTGCAGAATTAGCACTGAATTTCTTCCGTAGTCCAGTAAGCAATAAAGAACGTGTCCCTCAGTTGACATTCTGTCAAATGTCAAACTTTTTTGCTTATGTGGGTGGGATTTTATGAATTTAAGCATTACAGAAAGAAATTCACAAGATCAAAGGAGATTAAAAAACATATTGTACAGTACCTTTTTTCTGAGTTTTTTAATTGAAATTTCATTGTCTGGAGCCTGTTTCAGAACTGCTTTGATGGTTCCCTTCCAGTTGAATTTACCTAGAAGATAATTAGGTGTACAACATCATTAGTAAAATTAGGTATTTCCAGGTTTTTTTCTCTAGTAGGAGCCAGCCTTCAATCTCCTAATTTTGGAACCAGCTCAGCTACTGCAACAGTTGTTATCTTACTGACCCAACAACCGCAGGGTGTCTTAAGCATAAAGGCTGTTTTTGAAGATTGTAGTAGCATAGACATGAAGAACCAACATACTACTCTAACAGCTAGGGCCAGGATTGCTTTTACTTAACTTCTGTGCTTCGGCTATTAAGCAGCAACTCTTATTAATACAGGAATAGTTGGGAAGATGTGTCTCCTCACCCTTAGAGCACAGATAGTCGATTTCACACAGTACCCACTTCAGAGGTCATTAACCCCTGGTTTCCAAATAAACAATCTGTATGTTCAAATACAAACATTCCCCAACAGTAACAGTGTGTCAGACAGGCATAAGTAAGTTTATGTAAGCATAAACTAAGGTCCAAAACAGCGAAAGACCAATTTATAATTAACTGAGGAAATATAGGGATAGAACAGATACAAAGAGATACAACAGAGCTGTTACCCTTTTCCCTCCATGTTGGTTAATGTGCATGGCAGCAGGAAAGAGACCTGCTGCAGTGAAACAAACATGCCAAACTCTTCATTGCCCAGTGAAAGCAAGCATAGCCAAAGGCTGCCAGCACAGCACAAGCAACAAATCAGAGAAGTAAATCAGCATCAGATGTTAACTGTAGCACAGGCTACTTACTATGGAACACATAGGTATACTGAATATCCAAATCTATACATATACTGAGGCACAATTCATTTCATGGCTTGCTGCAAAACCACTGTATTTACATTTTGCGCTATGTCTTTCGCAGAATCGGTTTGTAACTATAAAACTCCCCCTTTAAGAATACCTTTATCTGTTCCCACATTTTCTTCGTTGCCATTGGTGGTTTCTGTTTCCATGCCTTCTGAAATGTTTTCAGTTTTCATTCTCTTTGTTGTGATATGAGGCTCCTCTAGAGATGGAATTGGATAAACATACACAAAACATTATAAAACTAAACTATAACATTAGTCTGACATGACTTAAAGTTGGTGTTCTTGTAACATGAGTTTATAGTTGCTAAGAGGTCCAGACTTTATATAAGGACTCTGCAACCACAGTGTTAAAAATAATCTACTCTATGTAACTAACTTAAAAAATTCTACTTAGGTAGAATATTGAGCTTTAAGGCACTGAGAAAAAGCTTCTTCAAAACAAACAAGAATACAGGATAGATACCTTCTGTGTGTTTATGTTTGCGTTTCTTTACATTTGATTCCTCTTCTATTTCACTCTGATGGCCATTTCCATTTATTTCAAATTCATTCTCCAAGCTCTCCTTTCCTTTCTTGGACCTTTTACTCTTTTTTACTTCTGACTGGTTTTCTAATTTCAAGTCCTTTTTCTCCTTCTTTTTGTTCTTTTGTCTCTCTTCTTTTCGTTCTCTCTTATTCTTTTTCCTCTCAATTTTATCATCTGTAATTCCATTTTCTTCTGCCATTGTTTTTTCCCCAGTGTCTGCAGACTGCCCCTCTTCCTTCGGTTGTGGTTTGCCTCGTTCTTTCTCACTTGACATCTTTTGTTTAAAGACAGATTATTACCATTTTGCATGCCTTTTTTGACATTGCAACTTTTCTCTACTACATTATTCATGAAGAACACTAATATCCTGAATTCAATTAAACTGCTTACATGTGGTGACACCAATTACCTGAGAAACAGCACTACATAGCATGGCTGATTCTTCTTTTAACTTACCAGCCTAAATGCTAATTACCTTAACATCACAGAAGAAATGTTATCTTAAAGCATACATAATTTCTATTTGAAATCATTGTCTGTGTGTTTTTTAACATATTTTCTAAATGTAATTAAGTTAAGGGAGAGACAACTCTTCAATTTATGCAGACAAAAATACAATATATTACAGCAAGATACAGAACCTATTCCCAAATATACAGGCCTTGAGTAATAAATAATCTTAGCTGTACCATCCAGTTCTCTGTCTTGGGATACGTCTGGGACAACAAACTATTATTGCATGATGTCAACAAAGGCACTGCTGGTTGTTTTAATTGTACTTTTCTCACCTTAACACATCTGGTTTTCTTTTAAGGTTCCTGGGCTTATAATAATTTTCTTGTAGCAGAACTAATATACTAACGAACATTTTTATGTTTAAATTAAATAATTACAAGTGAAACACAATTATTGAAATGCTAATGTGGCTATTTAGAAAGAGAATACTTGTTTATACAAGCAACTTAATACTAATGTTTGCAATGTAATGTAATGTAATACTAATGTAATGTAAAAACTAATACATGTTTTTGTAAAGAGTAATTTCAATTCAATTTGAAGTCCACTTAAGAACTTTCTTTGAGTACATACATTTCATCAAATATACCTTGAAGTGTACCTTGAGATGTTTCTAAGAACTCTTAAAGGTGTGTCGAAATTATCTAAGCAAGAAAGTTGTTATATATTTTACTTTAATGCTATATTCTGTGGAAAATGTAAATTGTTCACTTGTGTCTAAATAAAATAATTGTTCAGATTCAATATTCTTTCTTAAAAAGATGAGTTTAAATCAAGATGAAACTGCTTGTGACTTCAGTGAAGTTGTACTGACTCAGAATTAATGTTCCAGCAAGACAGTGTCCTTGAAACTCCCTGACCAGAGTTTATGTTATGTTCCTATCCTTTAAAAAATGTCTTTCCTTCCTTCCTGGCTCTTATATATGGATTCTTCAGATAAACTACAAATAGATTTAACTGGAATCATCAAGTCAGGAACAGGAAGCATAATCAACAAGGGATTAATGTCAAAGCCATGCAGGCACTCTTCCTCAAAAGAAGCTGCGGGGAGCTGGAAGAACATCTTTACATCAATAGTGAAGTAAGCTTCTGTAACAGCTTTCTAGTAGCAGTAATACATGTCAACACCCTACCAAAACATGCTAAGCTAGTACTGAAATAGCAAAGAATTAGGCACTGAGAAAAAGGTCAGTGTGAGTTCACAATTCGGACACAGAAGTGGGAAGAATTTGCACCAGAAACTGGAGGATCTCGTCTCTCTCCACTAATAAAATAAGTAAACTAGGTGCTGTTATTTTCCCACTCCACTACATGTAAATTTGAGGCCAATAAAGTTCTAGAAAGACATTATTTTATTCCTTCTTGGTGTGTGGTAAAAGACTGGAACCAAAGATAAAGGTGGTGTTTTTCCTTTTCCTGTGTACTAATAGCATAGAATAAAGTTAAATTAGTCTTCTCATTGTGTCACAATCCTGTCACTGTGTCCATGTTTTTAATCACAACCTACCTGCCCAGTATGCACAAATACTTCAGGAACAATATGTTCTACAAATTAGCAATTTAGTCTTGGAAATTACATTATAATATTATCCACTGTAACAATGTGAGACAATATTTCTGCTAACATCTACAACGGGAGTCTGAAAGGTTTTCCTTACAGTGTTTTTGACTGCATTCCTGTTGTACAATGTTGTACCTCTAACGTAACTTACATTTCTGGTTGCTTCAGAGAAAATATCCCACACCTGGTCTTGCAAAATGCTGTCAGTAATTCTCAAACTGTTCTTCATCCAATTCTGTGCAGGAAAAAACCAACCATAACTGAAAAGGTGCATCTCTGACTTTTTTCTTGACTACAATGTATTTGGTTGTTGTTTTTATTTAAGAATCTAATCACTTCTTCTGATTAAGATCTGGTTAGGCGTTTACTTTCTATGAAATCTTTTAAACCTCCATGCTAAATTGTTTTGCATAATGCCTTTGTACTGTTATGAGGCTATACCATGCCTCCTCTCAATTGCTTCACCAATAGTAATCCAGAAGAGGTAAATATATGGAAAAGATAATCCTCAAGCTTTTGAATACAGCTGGTTATGTTAATAATGTCCTACCAAACCTTCTGACGGTTGTCACAAGTTAAAGCATTAAGGATCTGATCTTATTTATTTGTGTGCTGGACAGATGGTCATGCTCCTAAATGGATACCTTAGTTTATTACAGAAAAGTACAATTCAAGCAACTATCTCAATGCAAACATATGAAAGTTGCTGGGGCTATTGCAAGAGTCCCTGCTGAAAATGAAAACAAAGCATTAAATTTCTACTTAAAATATGCTCGCACCGTCAGCAACAGATCAACTTTTAGGAGTGTGGAATTCCAAGTAAAACATAATACAAAGATTTTTGCATTGCAATGAAAATCCCAGGAAAGCTGCATTAGTAAACTGGAACAATGAACTGCAAAAACTTTTGATCTTCCACTGCAACGCAACTTACCAAAGAGAGAGGCTTCTTGACAATATCACTTCCCCTGCCTAGAACATTAACTCTGTAGAAAAGTATTCTAACCTACAGCTCACTAGCAGCAATTTCACCGCAGCTCAATTAGGTTCTATTTGAGTGCTTTGGAAGCAACCATGATCAGAGGCTGCTGGGTGGGGAGAAAGGCCAGCTTGTCAGTAATTCTTTACTGATACCACATGAAACATTTAGGATTTGGTTTGGCTGTGATGCAAAGTTCAGTCCAGCATGCACTGTGGGAGATTCTGTCAGAGTACTGAGAAACAGGAAAACTCTCAAAACAGTATCCTGCCTTTACCAGGAAAAACACAAAGCCACAGATACAAGAATCCTTTAAAAATATGTCTAAGAATTTGGACATTCAATAGAAATTGCAAATAGAAAAGAAGAAAGGTATTTAAAAAACAAGAACAAGCCAGTACATGGAGATTAAGCTTGAACAGTGAGACTTTGGCTTAATACCTAATTAAAACAACAAGGAGATGTATTTTACAATCATTGCCTATCTGAAACTCTGCCATTATGCCATCTATTTACCAAGGCCCAAACAAGCAATTTGTCCCACCTTTGTAAAAGAGAGTGACACTCATTAAGAAAGTCTATTTTTAAGCTCACTGCATGGATTACTACAAATCTCTATTGAAACACACCTGAAACTTTACTTTTTTTCTTGGAATATTATCAAAGACACGCATCTGCTCCATAATGTTCCGCACTTTAGGGCTTATGTTTGGCTTCTTCATTACTTCATGAATTTTCTGAATGAAGAATAACAGAATTAAATCAGCAAAGGAGCATAATGATCAAATAATACATGCAAGGTATGCAAGTTGGAAACACACTGGACAGAAATCACCTGGTACCCATAAGTGGTATACCCTGCTCGAAAGAACTGTTCAATACGCATGGGGAAAACACTACCCTTTGGTTTTATCATAGATCATAAGATGCGTCAAAGTTATCTATATAAATTGTTACGCCTATACAGTAAGCCAGGCAAGCAGGACTGCTCACCAATGGTTTCTGATGTACAAGTTACAACCTGCAATATAAACATTTAAAAATAAAGTAACTGTATCACATAGGGGATTAATGCAGCATGAAAAAGACCTGATTAAGCAAAGCGATTGCCATCTGATTGGTTTTTGCAAACTTCTGGAGTTAATTATGAAAATCAGGCTAATTTTGAGGCCACAGTTTGACATGCATTTCTTTTGGCAGTAGTGCCAGCTTCAACAACCATTAATCCCTGTAAGACAGCTCGGGCCTATTACTATGCTAGAGGTGCCAGCAGAAGAGCACAGAGGAAGTTAGGCTTGGGCCGTACGGCAGTTACTTGAACAGCACTGCTGCATGTGGAGGGGAAAAAGGCTCTGAGCTTCCCATTATTTAAAAACATAGTCACTGGACACTGGAGAGCCTTCCTGTACTTCTGAAAACATGTTTACTGAAAGGTTTTGCGGATGTGTTAAGACTACCAGAAAAGGATGCTCTGTAATAATCCCGCATCTTTCTGTGTAAAAAGTATTGAGGAGGGCTAACAATTTTCATCAACAATAGCATTCACATCATACTACCTTTGAACAACATACTCAAACAATGTTCACTCGCAATAATGACACTAATCTGTTGTCTTCAAAGGTATGATTTGTATGCCTTGAATATGCACGTAGCTTAGTACTTTGTTAGATTGTGTTCTATACGTGACAGAAATCAACAAATCCATGCATAAATGTGATCTAATGGGGTTTTAAAAACCTGTTTGAGAGTTCTTTCCCAAAACTTTTAATGGAAACTAATAGTCATAAGAGGGTAGGTTCTTGCATTAGATATGTAACTACCCAAAGGGTAGGACAGAAAGGGTAGGAGGCATTTCCATCCATGATGGAACCTCTGCTGTTCAATATATTTATAAAATATCTGAAAAGAGGGCAGGAAATTTTTCCTGATGATATGAAGCTATTCAGGATGAGGACTGTGAAGAATTCCAGAAAGATGTTAAGAGAATGAGTGACTAAGTGATAAAAAGGTGAATTACATTCAATACAAATTCACGTAAAGCTGCATGCATAGGAGAAGCAATCCTAACTTCACATGTAAAATGGCAGGCTTTTAAGTTGATCACTGGAGCTTAGACACAAGATCTTGGGGTTAAAATAGCCAATTCCATGAAAACGCCAGCACAATGATCAGCAGCCGTCAAAAAGAGTAGATCAACTGACAAAAATCAGTAATAAAGGAATAAAGAAGAACACAGAAAACATCATCATGACACAGAGTAAATATATGGTTCATCTGTATCTTAAACAGTGTATGTAGTCCTTGTAACCTCATTTCACAAGGATACAGCAGAACTGGGAAGACTTCAGAGGACCAAACATATAATCTGCGTATAAAGAACAACTGAGCAGGGTAGGACTTCTCAGCCTGGAACAGAGACGAAGAGATGGGAAGGGGTGCCTGACGGAGGTCTACAAAAGCGTATGCGGCATTAAGAGAAGAGGGTTGACAATGATCAATGCCTCTTTGTATGCAAGAACTAGGGAACGTTAAATCAAACTAGTAAGAGATAGGTTCAAAATGAACAAAAGGTGCATTTCTTACCAGGATAAGGAATATACCTAACAAGGAACTGCCAAAAGCAAGCTGTGGGTATTGGGAAAAATCAATCTCCGGTTTGCTCCAGTATAGCCTCTCTTGTGTCTTTAACAATTATAAACGATAGTTATTTATCATATATCTATTTAGTACAAATCTTACCTGAATCCACTCCTGTTGTTTAGCATCTCCTTTGTTAGTTTTGGCTTCAAAATCTTTCCCACCATATTTCTGGTCCTCACTTACACACTTCACATGTTCCTTATAATCGTCACCCCTGGACATAGGAGATTTTTGACTGTCATTCACTAAAGTGTTCAGTGCTTTCAACTACACAAGACTTACGTAATCCACAAACTAAAGTAACAAATGATAGCATCTATCATTTAAACCTCAGTACTGTCAACACTTACATAAGTAAAGTTCGACGTGTTTGAAGTACGTGCTTGTAAGACTGCTGACATTTCTGTCATGCTACAGCCTTCAGTCATAATTTCTGACTTGCAAAATCAGACCCAAGTCTTCAGTATACTGCTGCTTTTCTTAATGACTCTAACTCATGCACATTTGTATATGTAACGTATGCACAGCTCTTAACACACACCTGTATTTTACTACTCACATTGACATGTTTTAAAATTAGAAAAGCATGTTAAAAATTCTTGCAAAAACCTAATTCCTAAATATAGATATACAAATCTGGTAGTATAGTTCTGACCAATGTGTCAGAAAAGGAAATGTGTCCTGAAAAGGAATGAATAATATATACCTTAATCTTTTGTCAGTGAACCATTGAGAAACATAACCATTATTTAAGGACAATCTTATTTTCTTATGCAAATTCATACATTCATATTTCGAAGCAGAGAGTAGCACTGCTTTCTTCTGAGAAGTGACAATCAGATGCAGAATTTTTGATGTTACTGCCAATCTCACTCTCCCTGCAGTAGCAGAGTAAGTAATAGTCAATGATCAGACGCTGAAAGCACTGTCACTTAGAACAGTAAAAGAAAAAATTGCAACTCTGTTTACTGTGTGGTTTAGCTGTCCTTGTGGTTCAAATTTGGATGAGTATGCCTGAAATTATATAAAAACGTGCATAATTTTAAAATACAAATATGAGTTATTCAGAAATTGACAAACTTAATTCTGATACAGCACAGGAAAACCTTGTATTTGTGACGACCAGTGCAGAGTAAGCAAGGCTGTTTTCCATCCTTTACCTACCAGAAATCCTTGCCACAATCCATGCAAGAAAGGCACTGGCAGTTTCTGCAGATGCTCACATGTTTTTCAACTTGTGCTTTCTTCACAGATTCCCCACACGCACTGCATGTGAAAACGACCATGTCGCCGAGCGGGCAGCAGCTTCTGGGCAGCGGGTACAACCGCTTTCCTCCCCACAGCAGCACAGCCCTAGAAATACAAGGAGGAGATCTTGCATTTACAGCTTGAAAGAAGCACTGGGAAGGCCGAAAAGCAACGCAGCTGTGCATCCACCAGCAGAAACCCGAAGCAGCCTGACTGCGCACGGGTAAAAGTTCCGAAGGAAAAACTCATTTCGCTCGGTACCTTCCGCACAGGGGAAGCCAGCGCCCCTGCAGCCAGCAACGCGCCCTACCCCTGCGCCCCGCTCCGCGCCCGCCGGGTCGCCCCCCCCCCGCTCCCCG
>JAVJGI010000001.1:52635089-52672182 GCA_035590275.1 Ibycter americanus | reverse complement strand
CCCGGCCCTGCCGCCCCTCCGGCCCGAGCTTCAGCTGGGCGAGGCCGAGCGGAACCTGAAATGGCCGTTCGGGCATATTCGTGCGGCTGCGGCCGGGGGGGCCTCTTGTCCGGGAGCAGCGCGGCGTGCCTGCCGTGCCGGCGGGAGGCGGGCGGGCACCTGGCGGCCGAGAGGGTCGCAGCGCACAGGTTGTGAAGGACTTGCGAGGTGCTGTGCTGGGAGGCGCACACAAAGCAGTTATCTGGCAAACAGATGTGGTTTCTTCATTTTAAAGCCTGGTGAAAGGCGTGATGAGAGTAAACCCGAAAATAGTACAATATAATAGCCCGCGTTAACGCAACAGGAGGCAGCGAATCGCAGAGTAACAGAATAAATTAAAATGTGGAGCCTTTAGTGCTCATGAGAATTAAGAAGGGGCAACTGGCTGACTTGTCATGTCTAAGTCAAGGTGGTTTTTCTGTTTCATTCATTAGTTACAAGACTAGAAGTTCTAACTGTCTTAATAGTTGGAATTTTACTTTTGTATTTACAAGTGCACTGGGGGAGGGATTTCATCTTTCTTCAATTAAGAAAAAAGGAAATACAGAATTATATGTAATGTGTTGTCTGGGAATGTTACTTGGTTTCCCTTCAACCTGTTCAAATAAGTGATTTTTTTAAAAGAGACTTTGCATTGTATTAGATAAATAAAAAACTGCCATGCTAACTTGTCTAATGAATCACATCCATGTGGGAAATGTGCTGAGCTATAACAGCAACAAACATGGCATTAATGGTGCCACTACAGTGTTCTCCCTTTTCACCTTGTAGAGGGTGAAGAAGCTGAGGTTTTCCTCTAGAAATGCTGTTGATTTTGTAGGTATGATATGTTTTTTGCCTTAGAATCTAATTCTTGTCGAAGTTGGCTAAATTGCGTTTTTTTTGTGGTTATGGAGTTCAGTTTATTGGCAGCGCTGTTAGCACATTTTTGTGGAAGCTCTTTGTTGTAAGCAAAACTTAATTAAGATCTGTGTTTTCTGTGTATATTGCTGTATATCCACTGATGAGCAATACTGTGACTCAGATCAGAAAAACATTAGAGCTCACATTGCAGGTGTAAACTGAAGTCTGTTTCCTTTGGGAGCTAAAACAAATTGTAAAATTGTTCTTCATATTCTAAATTAATTTTGCAATTTAATATTTAAAATTCATCTTAGCATTTTATTTCATTGTAGGTAATTTAAATGATATTCTAGCATGGACACTGTTGCTAGCCATAGTTGTCATCTTCTCCAGCAGCTACATGAACAGCGCATTCAGGGTCTTCTCTGTGACTGCATGCTGGTGGTAAAAGGTGTCTGCTTCAAAGCACACAAAAATGTATTAGCTGCTTTCAGTCAGTATTTCAGGTATGTAATAGAAAATTCTTCTTTCTAAAAAATGAACTAAATGCTGTTGATTGAGGTTTTCTCTGAGAAGGGAATTTTTTTTCTGGTAGTTGCAGACTAGGTAACTGTTTAATGTAAGGGCAAGAAACTGTCGAGATAAATCTGTATCAAATATTTAGTCTAATTAAAAACTGTGGCCATTATAATTTATTTTCTAGATATACATAGCTAACTACAGCATTGTTTGAGTTCGGCGTTTTCTTGATCCTTACTTGCTTACGGTGCCTCATATAATGGATTCTGGCATAGACCTGCATTCGGTATTTCAGTTTGAAAAGATAACTGTTTACAAGAAGCATAGTAGAGTACATGAACAGAGCCAGATGAGGGATATAATTGATGAAACAATTCACATTACCCATTTCCGGATAATGTGAATTGTTTCATCAATTGTATATTCAAAATAAAATTTGATTGTGTAGGTTATTACTGAATCTCTGTCTAGAACAGTCTCAGAGACAACATCTGTGTTTTAACGTAGACAGGTGGCCCATGAAGCCACATCACTGGTTTCTTTCCTCTCTGTATAGCCCTCACTGATCCTACAGATTTTGGGGGGTGCTGGATCTCTCAACTTAGTGTTTTACATTAGTTATGAGCAAGCTGTTAGATCTGGCAGTTTTTAGGTATTGTTTCTTGAAACATCTCTAAAGCTTGATTACTAATTCTTATGTAAGAAAATTATTTTTATGTTATGTCCAGGGAAAAAAGATGAGAGGTTGGTTTTCCTTTTTTATCTTCTAGTGTTGAAATCCTGATGATGGAGTGAAATTATCCTCAAAGACTGAATTTTTCAAGTAGTGAAAAAGAACTAAGCGCTCAACTCTTACTAAAATTCCATAGGCTATTAATGACTAATTAATTTAGACTCTCAACCCAGATCTGTTCATTATAGTTCTGATTTTAATTTAGATAGTATGGGCTGGATTTATGAAAGAATTTGGATATGGGAACTGCCTTCAGGGTAGCCTCTGCATTTCTAAAGTTTAAGCCTAAACTGTCATTTACTTCAGATTCAGAGCTCATTGATTTTGTGACCACCTTTAAACAAAACCTAGTTTGAGAGTCAACCCACGGAGAGAAATCATCAAGTTCAGGGCATTTCCTAGTGTAGGAAAATAGCTACATAGGAGTGACCTGACCCCGTTTATGTATCGTCGTTTACTGTGAGAGTATCAGGTTAGAGACTGGGGGTTTTAATGGAAAGGTGTGAAGTTCCTGACTGAGGCAGAATACGAACCCACTTAATCTAGGACTAGTTATGCATGTGAAGAACTACAGCTCTGATGCTAAGAATACTTTATATCAAATAGTAAGAAGTCTTGTGAATTCATATACTGCAAGGATTCAATGACAATTCAATGGGTATTAGTTGGGCTGTTTAGGCTTATGTACCTGTACTCTTCATTATTCTTTTACTTGGTTCTCATCCAGCACCAGTACAAAAGTACTTTTTTTTTTGATATGAGGGAATAGATTGAAAGTAATGCCATTCTTTTATTTACTATCGCCATCCTCTTATCTGCTTGTGGAGAAAGAACTAATGATAAGAACTTCAATAAGGTTTACTGATAAAGTTTGATGGACAGGCTCAGTTGTCAGAAGAGGGTAATTTAGCTGACTTTGAGGTCAGTCTTCTCCTTTTTACTAGAAAATTTATCATGTCCTGTTTTATTTGCCATGATGGAAGGAGAAACACTGTTCTGCATCAACCAGCTTTTGCAAATAGTCCATAAATACAGCAGTGCACCTAATATGTTAGGAATGTGGGATAGGAAACCACAAGTATAGAGTGTGATTTCAAAATATTAAAAAATAGAAAATTAAAGTTATATAAAGGATCATTTGCTTTTATACATACTTTGTGTACTACTAGTGTAGGAATAATGTATAAGGCAAGTAATTGAGCAGTTTTGAGACGTTCATCTGCAAAAACACAGCAATCTAGCTAAGACCATATAGTGTAAATCGTGCAGTCTGTTTGAGGTGGGTTTTTTTTCATAGAAGGGTTTGTGAATTATTTGTGTTTGTGTGTGACTATTTGCCTTATTTTATCAGGACCCTTTTCCAGAATTCTTCAGGCCAGAAGAATGATGTCTTTCACTTGGACATTAAAAATGTAGGTGGCATAGGCCAGATCTTGGACTTCATGTACACCTCTCACTTGGATCTTAGCCAGGACAATGTACAAGCTATGTTGGATATTGCACAGTGTCTCCAAGTGCAAAATGTGCTCAACATTTGCCACACCTTTTTAAAATCTTCTACAGCTGTAGAGCAAACAGCCAGCATGCCTTGTAATAGCGTATTTTCACTGCAGAATACTTTGACTGCAGATGCTAGCTGTGCCAATGACAGTTATGGAACAAACCTATTGCATGAATGCTCGTCTGACACACAAGCTAATAAAGTCTTGGCTGACCACCATTCTCACACATCGCAGTCTGTTAATCTTCATGCACCTTCAGGTGATGTACAGAAACAACCACAAGACTCCTTAGATGGCAACTGCACAGAGCTTCCTTTTAAACAACCAAATTACTATTATAAACTACGCAACTTCTACAGTAAACAGTTCTATAAGCAAAATGCTTGCTCTAATCATGAGAGAGGAGCAGAACAATCCTTTTCTTACAACACATCTACAGAAATAAACACAGTAGAGAATAATTCTTGTACTGTCAATCACTCTGAGTGTATTCTGGAAACCTCTGATCATTTACCATCAAACTTTCTGGTTCAGTCTGTGAATGAAGCTGCTCCAGACCAAGACGCAGAAAGCACACTTATGCAGCCCACCAAACAGATGCAGCTGAAAAAGGCAGTACACCTCAAAAAGTTAAATTTTCTAAGATCTCAGAAATCTGCAGAACAGCCACCTGAGCCTAAAAGAGATGACAGTACAATAACAAGAGTAATTGAATCTGTAAATGAAAGTACCATGGACATGACAAATGTTAGAGTTACTGATGAAAAAGGAGCTGACGATCTAGTGAATTCTGAGAATTTTGAACAAACTGTTGAAATGGAAAGATCTCAAGGTCCTTTGGAACAAGAAGGGCAATCACAGACTCTTCAGTCACAGAGGCAATATACTTGTGAATTATGTGGGAAGGCTTTTAAACATCCAAGCAATTTGGAGCTCCATAAAAGGTCTCATACAGGTACAGTTACCAATAACTTGGCTGGCAGCTTCTCTTGTTTCAGAGAAGCTGGTTAAGGGTCTGTTTTCAAAAGGTTGTAGTTTTGGTTTTAAAAATGAATAATCCTACAGGAATAAAGACAGGAAGGCCGAGCTTAGCTGAGAGTTGTAGTAAAGATTTCTCCTTCATACTTGTTTTTTTAGGGTTCTTTTTCAAAGGACATTGTGTGATATTTCAATGAAAAATTTATTTTTGTCTTGTTTTTAGAAGGGACATTTGAAGTCAGTTTGTCAGATGGCCCGGAAGTCTGAGTCAGGTAACAGTGAAAAGTGTTACATAGATGATGATACTACAAGTGTTCTAGATGACCGCAGTTCTCTCTGATCATATATTCATTGTAAGATACAAGTGATGAGGGCTTGGTGGTCATTTCTTTTTAACCTGTAGAAAGATGCTCTATAATTAGTTTATACTTTTTTCCTAGTGTGAACAACTTTTGTTGCATTTATCTAGGTAATAATGAATGGGAATTTTAAATTTTCTTTGTTTTAAAAACTCACAGGTATTATTATTTTTAAACTTAGCCTAGATTTATTTCTAAGTATCTTTTTATTCTAGTGAAAAACAAGACCTAGTCTAACTTTGAATTAACTAATTTGTTCAAATTAACCAGCATGTTCTATTATATTTCTACAACTCTAGTTATGGTTTTTTAAAAGAGTTTTGAAGAATTACCTTAGCTACTCAAGTAACACCATTGATTCCATGTCCTTGAGATAGCATTTCTTGTTAAGCTGTTGAACATTTTTTGCCTTCCTTTTTCCCTGTATTAAATACACAAATGCATCTCCCTCGGTCTTGTCAAATATCACTTTGCAAATGAGCATACATGTATTGGTACTGTGACAGTAAATATGAATCCCTCTTAGCAGACATTAATGTATTTTGTGAATTGAGCCTTGGTAATGAGAATTTGTATTTCTGTATTATTGGTAGAAAAATCTTTCCAGAACCTGAAAATACGAACATTTTTCATTAGCTTCCTGTAGTTTTCACTTGGTATTTTTGACTACTTCTGTATGTTCACCTTACTAATAATTATTTTTTTTTTCATTTGGTGTTCTGTGAAACAGTTGCGTATGTCTCTTACCTAGATCCTCTGTTTGCCTTGGATTTTCTGAATCTATTACCTGATTTGAGCTGATACAATCAGGTATATTTTAATATTTTAGAAATTTCAGGAAAATAGGTGATCAGATAGAGGCTAGAGCATCTAGAGAAGACCCAGCTGAGGGAGAGATTCTGAAGTCAGTAACGTGAGTTTGTGTTAGAGCATCTATGTGAAAGAGGAACCCCAACTATGAGAAACCTGTTAGAATTTGCCCTTCCTTAGACATCTCAATCATTGGAAGAAATCTCGATTCTGTGAGTTCTGGTGCCCATTAAACTAGTTCTGTGAAGAGTGTGTTGCCTGAATGATAAATTTCATTATTGTATGTTTCAGAGTCTGCTAAACCATTTAAAACATTGAGTTCAAAGTTTAATTTACCTCTTCTAATGTGTTGTAACTTCAAGGTTAGGGGAGTGGATTGGGTACTAAGCTTTATAGAAGAAAGAGACTATAGCCCCAGTACAAGAGTTCTACAAATTATTCTTTTTTTTAGACATAACATGGCCAGCAAATGCTTACAAGTCTAGGAAATGGAAAAACAGGAAAAGGGTTGCAGTAGCTTTGCAAGGTTATTTACGCACGTTGCAATTCATTATTATTATTTGAGGTTTGTGTATTTACACATTTCCACTCCCCTTAAGCTCTGGTAGATACTGTTTTACATTCACCACACTGCTTGATATGAACTAGCTTTATAAATTGTGTAAGAAAAGTGATCCTAGACTTCGTTTTGTTGTTGTTGCTGTCCTTCTCTGCTAGTCTGAGTATACATTGGATTCAGGAATTCCATGCTGCTTTTCATACACTATGTTCTTCCAATAGTTTTCAAAAAAGTCCAGACTTGAATGCTACTTAATGTGTCATTAGTGTTCTTCTACAGATGTGCTACACTGACAAAGTTTAAGCGCGTAAGTTTAACAAATAATAAGCACAAAGAAGGATGGAAAAACTGAGGCAAGAATATGACTAGATAGACCTGTTTGCTTGCTTGCTTGCCTGTAATTTTTGGGTCATGTTAATTTGTTTTAAATGTCCAGTCAGTGCAAAAAGAGTATTTGGGAAATTGCATTGGATAGTTAATATAGGAAGGATCTGTAGCTGAAGGTACAGGGCACATCTGTATCATTATCATTAGGTATACTGGTAGTTAAGTGATGTAAGTGTATACTAAAAGCCATTTCCAGTCATCTGCCACTTCAGAAAGCATAGCAAATTGCTAGCTAATTAATTTTATTTAAAAACATTCATTTTCTAGAACTAAACAAAAGGGTTGGCAAGCATTTAAGTATTACAGTGCTTACTGAAAGTCCTCCAAATCTGGCTTTGCTGAAGAGATGAAGGAAGCAAGTTATTAAAATGGAGCTTTCACACTGGCAAGCCAGTTTTTAACCCACAAATGACAACTCTTCTAACACAAGTACTGTAATGGCCTAGTTGTCAATAAAAAGCACATGTGAAATTCCCTGTCCCTGAGTACTAGGAACTACTAAAACATTTACAGATTAACATGTTTGCATTGATGAGTTTTCTATGTGAAGGACGGGCATACTGTGTTCAACACAAGTCATTGTATTGGGTTGTCTAGTTGTTTTAATTGTATTGCTGGGGGATGTTTAAAGGAATCTCTAAACAGCTTATTGCATTGACTTTTAAGATTGATTTTTGACTTGGCTGAATGTTATTTGTTTTTTATTAGCTTGACCTGTCTGAAAAAAAGGAAGCAAGTATATCTCTCTTATACAGTCCTTACCTGTCCAAGAACATCCAGTGTTTTGGGTTTTTTAAAAAAATCTTAAAAAATATTTTCAGGAGGCATGTAACACAGAAAAACCACCCAAACCCCAACCTCTCCACAGAGAGCTCTTGGCAGGATAGAATACAACAGGAGCAGAGTTACACTGTCACGTAATACACTGTTGATCCTCAACCTTTTCATTCTGAGCTTTGCCTTGAGCGAGTTGCCAGCATTCTATGCCTTAGTGGGTCCTGCTCCTCACCATTGTGATCTCTTCAGGAACACTGCCTCTGCCTTCATGCCTTTCTCCTGTGGAGCTGACACACCACTGCTTTGATCCCACTGCTGTGTACATTATGTTCATCTCTTCTTGCAGAGTGTGGAATAAGAAGGATGCAACAGAAGATAGAAAACACAAGGCAGTCCAAGGGTTCAAAAGTAAAGTCCCCTGGATGTTTGTTTAAGCATTGTCTTAATTGTAGTTCGGTTACTAATTTTCTGGCAATTTTCTCTGTTGCTATTGATCCAGCCGTGGTCTTTGAGAAGATTAGTATTCTTAGATAAGGTTTTTGGTTTGGAATTTAATGACAGTCATAGAATCATAGAATAATGTAGATTAGAATGGACCTCTGGAGGTGGCAGGTCAAATTAGATTGGATTGTTTTGCTCATGACCTTGTGTAGTCAAATTTTGGGTCAAGGACAGAGATTCCACAACCTTTCCCGGCAACCATTTCCAGTGTTTGACCACCCTCACGAGGCAAAAGATTATTCTGCTATACCTAATCAGAATTTCTCATGTTCTAACTTGTGTCTGTTGCCTCTTGTCCTGTGACTGTGTACCTTCAAGAACAACCTGATTGCATCTGTCTTACCATTGCGTGTAGACAGCAGTAATATTTCCTGTTTGCCTTCTCTTCTTAAAGCTCCAGATATGGTCTCACCAGTGATAGGTAGAGAAGAATAGTCTTCAGCTTTCTAGCTGCACTCTTGCTAATACGCCCTAGGAAGCAATTAACCTCGCTTTACCTGAGGGATGCTACAACACTATGAGTAATTTAGTATTTCTGCTAGAATTCATTCTTGGAGGTATGCTACTTGATATACTTGGTGGTTTGGAGTTTTAGGCAGGTGCAGAATTGTTCTCCAAAAACTAATTTTGATGTTTCCTTTCAAACAAAACTTTTTTGTTTTCTCTTTATCACAGGGAAAAAAATTCTCTTTGTACATAAGTACAGTTATAATGAGGCTGCATGCAGCCTACAACAATAGTTTTGAGAAATTTGAGCCTCCAGTTCCCTCCCTCCCCCTCTAGTTATTTCAGAGTAGATTTCTGTTCAGATAATAGTCTTTGTGTCAACAGTAACTTTTTTTCTTTGTGTAGGTAATTTCTGCAGAAATTGCTACTAGTGTTTTTTATCCTCCATTTCAAATTACCTGGATGCTTTTGTGGTTGTCAGAAGCCTTCCCAGTTGTCACAGATCTGGCTGCCTGTTGGTTTCATTTATATTTCTGTTGTCAGTACCAGAATTCTTAGTGTTTTGTGAATTTAAAGGCATAATGAAGTCAAGCCTCAGTGCTCTTTATAGTTGAGTTACTGGTTTCTTAATTTTTATCTTTAATTGAATAAAAGCTTTCTTGAAACTGCTGTAAGATTTCCATTCTTCATTAAGTAGAAACAGTAGATACAGCCTCAAGCTGTCAGACTAACTGCAAGGTTGCTACCTGTGAAGCCACATAACTGTGTATGTTTACTCTGTGCTTTAAAATCTGAGAGTTGCATTTAGTCCTTGATCCTGAAATATGTTGAAAGAACATTGCCTGTATTTGGCAGCAGGGAAGGAAGATGGAACCTCAACACATGGATATTGTAGATGTTGCTCATAGCGCTTCCAAGGACGGAGGAAGAATTCTGATGTAGAGAATACTTGCTGGAAGAGAAGGCTATAGATAGCCAAGAGGTGTTCTGTAAAATCAGGAAAAATGTAAATAAAAGTCTTTAGACAGATTTTGAATCAGCATCAAGATGAAACACAGTCTAAGATCTCTTTCCTTCTGGAAATACTTGCATACAAAATCACAAGGATTTACACTAATTTTGCTTCCCCGTACCTGTGGGCCAGATTATATATGTCCTATTAACATACAGTTAGACTAATGAAAATACCTTTAGAAGTCTGTCATTGAATTCAGTGGTATTTTGAGCATTATTAGCATAAATTCTAGAAGATGCACAGAGATTTTATCAACAGCGTAAAAACTAGGAAACCAACAATTAATCCGGAGAGGGGAAAAAATACCCTTTATGAAATACTATAGAGGAGAAAAAGTGATTAGAAAAAGATACTCGTCTCAATTTGACAGCTAGAGAATTGAAGTATTGTGCAGTCACATTCTAGATTGAGAGTCAAGTTATTTTGAAAAGCTAAAGTGGGCTGCACCAGTTTTTTGCTGAAGCTGCTCATATGTTTTTGGAGATTCAAAAATACCAGTTCTATATGATCAAATTCAGACTTTTGGAGCAAAATACTTGGGTTAATTATGAGCTATATAGTATGAGAATTTGAAGGCAAATAAATATTTGCTGGAGGTGAATGGCTACATGCTGATCAGAGATGTATGGTACATACTGAACACAGAAAACTGAATCCTTCCAAATTAGCTTCTCTGCATTCCTTATTCTTTTTAAGAGTGGGCTTTTGTGTGTACAACTGGAAAAACTGGTGCACTTCCCATAGCTGCTGCTGTTGTTGTAGGACCTCGTCATCTATTCTGTTCTTCCTGGAGGTATGGTACCCCTTTCATTTGGAAAAAAACAGTGTAAAAAATATAATTACAAAGCACTCCAATTGGTATAGAAACTTTTTTACCTACTTGTTTTGAAAGATAAATTCTGTTTCTGAGCAAGTCTGCCTTACATGCTTAATGGTAAATGCTGTACTTCCCTCTTGAATTTCCCCTTAAATATCTGGGTAAGTGTCCTTTTGGGGATATATCTACTCTTGTATTACATGTTTTAAAAGGAAGTGTACCGATCTAAAACATTTGTATTCTGTTGCAACTATTAGAAGTTCTATGTTCTGTTTCTTCTTATTTTAGGTGAGAAACCTTTTGAATGTAACATTTGTGGGAAACACTTCTCACAGGTGGGAATATTTTATATTATTTATTAATATATATCTATAATATATATAAATAATTATTTATTTATATTATACTTGAAAATGAAATGCATTTATGTGTTGATTGTAAAAAACTTCGTTTTAAGTCTATAGATTAGATATATTTTGTTCAAAGACAGACTTGAATTTAGGGATAAAGTATTATAATGTCTTATTTGAAAATAGCATGTTAAATGTTTTAGATTTCTTTGATACATTTTGTACCTTTGATTCTGTCTGCTCTCAGGAGATGTTATGTATTTTACCTTCAAATGAATGTTTAACTCTACAGAGCCACAATTATATTTGAAATACAGAGAACATTTATTCTCAGACTGTTCTTTTGCTTTATGCTTAGGGATATGTTGTGAATAGTATTTTTACAGTGTCTGGAGAAAATACAGGTCAGAATTTTATATAATGTTGTATTCACAATAGGATTTCATCTTCATAAATGGCATCAATTATTAAGCAGATTTTTTCTGAGTCAGATAAAAAAATTTATATGAATATAATTGGGCTTAGTTTCCTTCTGTGAAGAACAGCACAGTTTGTCTGAAGTGAACAAAACTCAACTATGATTTTTAAAACAAAAATCTTGTGAAATTCTCTACTTATAGGGCCTAATCTTTAGCTTCTTAATTTGCCCTTCAATGCTTGCTTCCTGTTCTGGGTACAACAATTAATTTGTATTTGTACAAATTTGGTGCCTAGTTGTTTCACATTTCCACACATTTCCAAAACATCTATTTCTTTTCTGTTTTCTTTGTTGAAATATGTGCACCTCAGTGCAGGAAGACAGTAGACAGGTGCATATTTTTATAGTAAGATTAAATAATAATTATCGTTGAATAACTTTGGTCTTTCTTATGGATCCTGGTTTAAGGATTAGAATTATGTGGTCTTTGTCTACCCACCCACCAGTGCTTGTGCTTCTCTTGCTCCAGTTTTGTAGTCCACCAGTTGGACTTTTTTGATGCATGAACATCCCTCACTCCGTTACTAAATATTAATATAACAGTGCATCCAGTGAACAATACTGTTTCGTCATGTTTATCAAGCCATTCTGAGCAAAACTGAGTCTGCTTATTAGGCAAAGAAAGTGTGTTTTCATTCATTTTGATGGCTGAACTTCTAGTGTTATTAAAAAGAAAAAAGTGGATATTTTCAAATTCCATTAAAAGTACTTTTGGCAAATGGAGTGATATTGTCTACCATTACTGTGGGGGAAGAGGGAGTAAAAAAGCTTCATACACTCCGAGTGTATGACAGTCATGACAGACTCCTCATGCAACATGCATTGCTCCTCCTTAATTAAACAAAAACCCCAATGAAACTGGAAATTTCTGTCTTTTAATTAAACACTCTTAAACAGCTTTCCTCCCCTTCCTTCCCCATTACCCCGCTTGCCTGAAGGTATAGGTAGGTGCATACTGATGGACAATACCTACCCATCCAGAATATGAGCATTCAGCTTGTGTGCTGCAGTTCTTTCTCTGGTCATAAAAGGGAACTTGTATACTTCTGAGGTACTTCTTTTGAATCATGCACATAAGTAAGATGTCACCTCCCAGAAAGTAAGATGCAAGGACAATTACTCTCTACTTTTTTCTTAAAAGACCATTTCTGATCTTGCTCTTGATCATCTCAGTCTGCAGGCACCGAAATCACAACACTTTTCTTACTTAAGCCTCCATGTTCTGTGCTTTTGAAAGACAGTGTGGTTGTGCCTGGTAGTATGTCTGCTCTTGCTGAATGTAACTGCTGTTCCGTGTGGCAGAATGTGAAACAGAAAATCAAGAAAGTAGGGAAAATTGACATAGGAACTCATAGTCTGGAACAAATAACCATAAATGTCTTCGGCTTTTGGAGAAAAATGTTCCTTTTCGACTTCTAAGCCTGCATCTTCCCTTACTACTAGTACACAGCCTGTTGCGATGTGGTCTTTCTCTGGTTGGTGATTCAGGATATCATGTTTTACCTCCTCACTATCCTTCTGCAGAGGTTTCTCTTGGGGACCGTATGCATTAGTTCCTTCCCTTTAAAAGCATGCCAGTTACAAGTTACTAAGTCTAGCATATCTCTCTAGTCTCTGAATTTGGGAGGAGTGGTATGCAACCAGTGTCAGTAAAGAGCTTCTTCTGAGCACTTTTTTTTCATTCATTGAAATGCTAGCAAAAGTCCTCTTATGCTTTTTCATAGGGATAGCATATTATGCCTTAAGCAGGGTTGTGTACCACCTTAAAAGCTTAGGAAGAGTACAAGTTACTGATGTTTCTACCTTTTTTTTTGTCTCAGCACAGTTAATAAGCCCTTATTAGGAGGAAGTGACATAGGCTTGTAATAAATGGATCTACTTGCTACTGTCTGTAAAATGTTTCTACTCTGGCTAAAAATGCCTGTATGGGAACTATTTCAGAATAATTGTTGCACTTCAAATTCACCCTCTGTCTTTATGCAGAATAGCTTTCAAATGCTTATGGTATGGTTTGTTTTGTGATGTGGATAGAGGTAAAGGTTCTGTCTTTTTTGTGTTTCTCTCAAATGCACCTCTGCACAAAATCCCTTGTCTTTGCAAAGCACAAATTGTTCCATGGAGAAGTCAGTTTAGTCGTCTTCTTCCTCAGAAATAGATGCCTGATGCGCCTCTCTGAATGGATTTCAGTATTATGAAGTTTGGCCTGAGTGAATAGTGGTTCAGTGATACTGTTGTCTCAAAAACTTTACAGGGGTTAAAGAAAGCTCTCTCTGGTTTCAAACGGTGATCCATTTAATATTGTCCTCTCTTTGTGTGTCTGGAATACTTTAGTTCTGGTATTATAAACTCTGATTACAGTGATTGATCATCACAGGTAATTTATTATCTAAAGGAGTAGGAAGAAATTACTGATTGGTCTTCGTTGTCTTACTGTGACTTAGGAGGACTTGATAATCTTTGCATCCCCAATTTTCTTGCCTGATTGAAAGGACTTAATGTTCCTTTACTGTACTTAGATAAAAACAGGCAGTTATCCATAGAAGAAAATGGAATGGTTAAAAACTGACTACGGAAGTATGCACAATTTATGGAACATCTGCAGCTCTTCTAGCCAAACTAGCTGTATCTTGTGCCTTGAGAACTGGACTCTCAGTGGATTATCTATTCAGAAGCACCGGTGGCTTTAAAAACATTTTAAAAAAAACAAGTTGGAATGAATGAGATGGTTTTGTCTAGTCATCATCTGGTTTGCCTGTTAGACTAGCGTGATTTTTACAGGATTAGGAGAGGAAAGATATGTAATAAAAACTAGTTACCAGTAATCCCTTTTGTTCCTTTCTGTACTTCCTGTTCTGTTTTCTTTTAATGTGAGTAAAGATTTGTAGGCTTGGAGCACTTGCCTCTCGAGTATTTTATGGATTGAAAAATGTTTATCCTGTTATTTTCTTTTTAACCTCCTGGTAGGTGAATTTAGACATCCTGATGTAACTATTTTATTTGTAGAACAGGGAAAATGAAACTAACATGAACCATATTACTAGTAAATTTTCTTCTTCACTGTGATCTAGATGGTGTAATTTTCATTTATAATTGGATCTGTTTTCAACTATAGGTCTGTCTTTTTCCTTAGCATTTGATTCCAGGCTTCTCTTGTATTATTTTTTTTCTGTTATTGTCAATGTATAATTGTATACATAAGCAGTTTGATCTTGAAGTACATGGTAGTCTGTCTTTACTAGGTAAGAATGTTTGAGTTCTTCCATGCTTTGTAGTCTTCACTGCCTTAGAATTAGGAATAAAAAGCCAGTCTCGTAGTTCCCATTGTTATCTTTTTATTTGTGTACAACAACTGACTAGTTGAATTTTTAATTGTTTAAATTACTGTCCCTTCAGGCAGGTAATCTCCAGACACATTTACGTCGACATTCTGGTGAAAAGCCATACATTTGTGAGATCTGTGGGAAAAGGTGAGTAGAATTGTTCATCTTAGTAAACTTAACAGACTAAAACTTGTCCATGTTTTCTTTAATCTTCATGATTGGGCCAAGAGCTAAGGCAGTGTGCTGCTCAATCTTGTTTGGAAGACATTGGGTTTAAATGTGTACTGATGGGATTGAAATATATGAAGGTCTGTGTCTTGTTGCAAGTCTCAGTGATAAGATAAACATGTCATCACATATATAGTCTATGGTCTTACTTAATTTTTTCTATATTGGTATCTTTAGTTAAGGATATACTGTTGTGTGTATTTTCAACAGTGTGAGTTACAATAAATCATGTGGTTTTATATGTTTCCCTAACATTTTTTTTTCATTATTTGGTCGTACAATTTTTGTTACGTTTTATGGAAATTATGAAGTATGGGTAACTTGATGAATTTAAGCAAAGCATTAAATATTTCTGCCTTCTGCTGACATGTGACAGAAAATATACTAATTTAGGAGTATCATTAAATGCAGAATAAATTAGTAACATTAATGGTGAAAAGGTGGTTTTTGTTTTGTTTTGTTTTTTCCTAGCATAAATTCAGTTGGACATTGCCAGCTTCAAAATGTTTTTCTTAAATGCATCCATTTATCTGTAGTTTAGGTCTTAATCTTTGTTCAGAACATCAGCCATTCATTGTAGTTGATTTCCACGTGATACTCAGTTTAGGAGAATAAGGGTCTTATAAAGACAACAGTTGGATTTCTGTTTTCTATTACAGATTTGCTGCTTCTGGTGATGTTCAGCGTCATATTATTATTCATTCGGGAGAAAAGCCTCATCTGTGTGATATCTGTGGCAGAGGTATGTAAGTACCAAAATTTCTGCCTCTGAGGCTTTTTGATTGAAGTGTGAGGAGTCATTTTAATCTCAGCGTCTGTCTTATTTTTCTAGGATTCAGTAACTTCAGTAATTTAAAGGAGCATAAAAAGACCCATACAGCAGATAAAGTATTCACCTGTGATGAATGTGGGAAGTCATTCAACATGCAGCGAAAATTAGTAAAGCACAGAATTAGGCATACTGGAGAGAGACCATACAGCTGTTCAGCATGTGGTAAGATTTACTGTGCGTAGCTTGGTTGTGTCTTTGCTTTTTAGATTGTAAGTAAAAGTTCCTATGTCGGCAGAAGAACAATTAAGCAAAATTATTTTCAATTTAAATATGATGTTGTGAAAATCTTCCACAAAATGTTGTCTTGCATGCTTCATAGTCTTTTGTTTGGTGTATTAAACTCCTTTAGCTGTTGTAAATAAGCTCAAAAGTGGATTTCAGTTGAAGAATAGAAAAAGGAAATAAGAGGAATCAACATTGTGTGTGTACATGTTTTCTAGAGAAGTACTGATACTAGCTGCTTCAAAAATTGATTTATTTTCAGTACAGTCCTTCCTGATAGAAAGCTAGGTTTGGCATCACTTGGCTATCAATTGAGTCTTTTTTCTGGTTTTTCTCTCCCCCGCACCCAGTTGAATACTGTTTGGATTTAACTGCATTCAACCACAGTTTGAGAATAACAATCTTCTGCTGCTTTGGTTCAACCTCTGGAATAAAATCAAAACTTGATCAGTGTTTCATACCAGAGAACACCCATTTTCAATCTGCTAGATAGGTCATACTTCCAGGTGGTCTCAAAATGGCTCTTTGATCAATGAGTCATCATTGTATAACATAGTTCTCAGAAACTGCATTGTCTATCCTTACTTCATACATTACTTGGCGTATTTACTTTTCTGCCCTTAAGTGCTATTTTGGTATAATTTCATTCATGTTCTGAGGAGTCAGCTTTAGAGTAGCTCCATATGATCAAGTCCAACTGCAGTATGTTTTATATGTAATGTATTGAGGCATAAGAAAAGGTAATATTATCAGGGGATCTTACATCAGGAGGAGAAGATACAGACATGCAGGATCTGAAAAGTATAAAAAACCAGTTGTGTTGCTGTCATTAAAGTAGGCTTATTTTCATCTTGTCTTGTAGTGGTCTTTTGATTATTTTTCATTTTTGCCAACTCGTCTTGTACTGAGAAGGCAAAAATTGTGCAAAGAGGATCTGATCAAGCGTTAAGAAATCATTCACATTATGCAAAAAATCCAAATGTATTATTCCAGTAATTTGTAATCTTACTATTACTGTTCAGTGGCTTTTCTGAAGAGAAATCTGGGGAGTAGAATAAAAAGTACGATGGTGAAATTGAGACTGCAGTCCTACTGGACTTTTCAGATAATAGAGTTTGGTTTAGTTGGTGTCTGTCCACACAAAATAAAGTAATCTTTAACCTAGCTGTAAATGAGATAAAATCACAAATAGGGATCAGCTTGCTTCTACTGTCCTAAAGAATGTGAGGTGTCTGAATGATGTAGCAACTCTGGAAATTAATGCTCTCTTGTTCTGCTTGTTCTTCTACACTTTGCTGGGGTTCAGCCTCAAACACTTTTTTTTCTTTGCAGTATGGTAATGGAGCTTATTTGAACCCGTGGTTCTGAAGACAGACAAACAGTTGAATGTTTTATTGTATTCTAATATTCACAGCAGTAAAAAAATACGGTTTTGACACATTCTCTGGATAGAATATAAAAAGTGGACTGCTGCATGATGTTAGCTCAAAGTTAACAAAAAAGCTAACTTTTTCAGCACTTCAAGAATAGTTCCTTGGTAATGAACAGTTACTTTCTGTGATGCAGTTCTCACTGGAAGAATATATTTAGAAGCTTATCAGCATAGTGTTTTTCTAGACAGATTAATTAAACTGATTATTTAATATTTTTTTTTCCCCTCCAGAAGATTGACACAAACTGAGAGCACTTACAACTTTCAAATACTAATGGATGCTCCCATCTCCAGAGACAAAAACTAAAGCACTGGGAGACACAAGTTAGAAAATCAGATTAAGAAGAAGAAATAAGTCATTGAATTGTAAAAGTAGATGGAACTTTTTTGAAGTTGTTCTAGATAAACAAATTACCATGACTGGGACGTGTACCATACCTTATCACTTCATGTTTTCTCTAATTAAAACATGTTTATGCACTTGTGTTAAGAACAAAATCTTAATCTATCACTTCTGTCTTGTAGGGAAGTGTTTTGCAGGCTCTGGTGACCTGCGTAGACATGTGAGGACTCATACAGGAGAAAAACCCTATACCTGTGAAACTTGTAACAAATGCTTCACTCGCTCTGCTGTTCTACGGCGGCACAAGAAAATGCATTGTAAAGCCACTGATGAAGGTCCAAACACCCTAGATGAATTTACTCAAGGGATTGAAACATCTGACCTTGACAAGTCTCAGAGTTCTGACTCTTTTGGCCAAGAAATGTCTGTTACATTGTTACCAGTGTCTGTTAAGTTTCCCATTCGTCCAACTGCAAATTCAACTGAATTTGATAGTTCTGCGGATTCTTACTGTAAATTGCGATCAATGATTCAACACCATGACTCAGCAAACCAACAGAAACTGAATGTGGATTCTGCTAAAATCCCAAAAGCTCAGACACAGCAGACTCCACCACCACCACCATATGCTTATGCAGATGTAGATGTATCTTCTGCAGAAGAACCCTTACAGTCTGATAATATTCCCATGATTCGTTCCTCTGTGGTTAGCTTGGACAGTCATTGTAATGATCCACTAGGCAGTCGAACATCATCTGCTGCATACAAGAATAATGAAGGACCGTTCTTCTCCAGCATGACCCTGTGGGGTTTAGCTATGAAGACCTTGCAGAATGAAAGCGAATTGGAACAATGAGGGCTCAGGGGACTGTATCAAAACTTCTTAGAGTCATTTCATGCTGAAGTGGTTGTGATTGTGCTGCAGCATAGAGATCAGAGCTAGTTTTTAAGCCAACTAGCTTGGGTGCTGTTAGAAATTGATATGCATGCCCAGAACCCAGTGTAGGCTGCCTTTACACTGCTCAGCAAAGTTCAGATCTAGTTTCGGGGACCTTTGTTGTTCTGTGACTGCACTGTGTAGCTCACGTGTTGCCATGATTTACTAAAATTTGCCATTTACTAAATTTATCATTTAACTTGGTATTTTTTTCCTGATAATGGAGAAGAGGTTGGCCCAATGCCTAATTTCGCTATATGTGTACAATTCCAATTATGGGTCATTGGAGTTGTATAAGGGTGTAGATACGAAAAGAGGAAAATACTTAACAAATCCTTAGTGAATCTTGAGTTTCAGTAGTGGCTTTCTTACCAGTAGGATCATTGGTTTACATGACTTGAGTATTGTGATATTAAATGTAAATGTTAAATACTGGACAATATTTGTGATAGTGCAAAGTAACTGTATATCTAGAAACTTTATTTTTTTACAATAAAAGCTTTTTTTAGTATTTTATAAACTATTTTGCACAGCAGATTGTTTGTACAAGGAAGACTAAGATCAGGAAATGCGAATAAAGGGAAGTTGTTTTACATTGTATCTTAATTGCTCAATGTGTTTCATGTTTTTATGAAAGATTTTCAGTAACACAATTCCGTCTATTCCAGGTATCTTTGCAATGCTAATGGGGATACCACCGCAAGAAAAGCTGCACTATAAATAAGTGCAATCAATACAGCAGTAGATTGTCTTGCATTTCTGTGAATTAGTGTAAAACATTGGCTAATTAATGGAATGGATAGACCGTTACAGGATAGAAACTTTGCTTAGAGGCCTTTTTCTGCTTTGGTGCTTTGAATGGCTGCATTCATTTTCAGTATAGATCTGTTGCTGCATTTCAAACTGCTTGCTATGGTCATGCGAGTTTTACTGCCTAACTCCTTCCAACACATCAAAAAGTTTTAGCAGTGTACTGTCAAGCCTTATGCTGAAATATTCCTTAGATACTGTAGTTTCTGAAATGAAAATACCCTTGTACTAACCTTCTTTCTGAAGTTCATTCACAGGATGGAAAGTCTGTTTGAAGTACATACTTATTTCCTATAAGGAGTCTCAATGTTTGTAGGCTGAGAAGTAGATGTCAGTGTTTTGCAACAGCTAACAAGATCTGGTATCACTGCTATTTTAATAACACTACAGTTCCTCTGCTGAAAGAATTGTGTTTGTGTAAAACTAGTAGCGGGAGCTGTCGAGTAATTAATATGTAATATCACATTTTCCTGATATTAGAAAACACATCATCACACATATCCCACTGAAGTACAAAGATTCAAATCTATTATGATTGTCTGGTTCTTGGTAAAACAAGAATAAGTTTTGCTAGAACAGGAATGTAGACCATATAGTCCATAGAATGTAGACTTATAGTCTACTGCTTGCATTCTGTGGAAGTTCAGAGCCTGGAAAATACAGCCTTTTTTCATATTTTTAAAGGGGTCACCACTTACTTTCCCCCAGGAATTCAAAACTAGCAGTTTAGTTTCTTCTTGTGTTAACACCATGCATTACAATTTATGGCTTCCCTTTCTTTACAGGGCCCTGTACCTCCCTGGTTTTAACTGCTTTCAACGTGAGTTGAAATGAGAAAGATAATATTGCTGGCCAGAGCATAGCACTCCTAAAAACAAAAGGGGCAGAACGTACACTGTATATGTAAGTTTCGAAAGAAACAAATTTCTCTCAATCATCATTTAATGTTATGGAAAACTTTTTTTCACTATGTTAACAGACCAGTTAAAAAAAAAACAGTCCAGGTGCATTGGAGAGCAAATTGAGAATTTTTTTTTCACCTTTATTGTCTTGTAGTGCACATATACTAGGAAACTAAAACATCTATATTTTTCCAGCCAGTGAAGCCAAAAACAAAGAAGCTTTTGCAGTGCCTAATGTTAAAAATAGCGTGTAGGCTAGCAGAACACAGGCCCACATAGGATTAAGCAGGGAACACTTTGTATATCTGAACCCTTAGCTCTTCTCTCATTCATTTTTTGTTTACATTATTTGTTGGTGAACACTGCAGATCTTTGTGGAAATCATCCATGTGCTATTTAGCAATTCATGTGTTATGGTTTGTCCCTGAGCATGGGTGCTCACACTGGCTGTCTGCTTTCCTTGCACTAGTGCCTAAGGCAAAATAGCTTTTCCATTGCCAGTCACTAGCTCAGTAGCTTTCCCCTTGCCAGAAACTATTTTTAGAATTAGTTATCCCAAGAGAAAAAAGAAATTTGATTCTGCTCCCATGAGGATCCTGTTGCTTGAAAAGGACAAATATGCAATTTGTGAACCTCCTAACTTCTTAGTTGCCTCTGGTTCTATAGTAGTTTTGCTTTCTTTGTTGTATTTTGGTGGAGTCAGTACAGGGTAAGTTTAAAACGGACCAAGTTGCAACCTTTGTGCTCTTTTAAGAGAGTAGTGGAGGTCTATACACTTTGTTTTGGAGGAATGTGTTATTGCTGAAGACTGTCTTGAAGTGAAAAGGACATCTTGAGATGCTTGTAAGCACATCGGTTAGATTGCTAGGTATCAAGTGCTTTGTGCCAAGAGGACAGCCATGTGGCACTAAGGATATTTTCTTTTGCTTGGCAGTATTTCTGTAAGAGTGTTTCACACCAAAACCATGAAGGTTCTCAAACCTGCTACCAGATCATCAATACTGTTTGCAGCTTGGGAAGTCTGATAAAACACGATGTTGCAACGTGGCATCTTTGAGATGGAATTAGAGAAAACTGTCCATCTGAGTTTGCACAGCTGGAACGCAGAGAAAGCGGGAGTTGCAGCACTGGGCAGGAGTGCTAAGGGCTGTTATTTCTAGCTGGCTTGAAGGAAAAGCTGAGCAAGAGAGAAAATTCAAAAGATGAGTAGATG
Source organism: Ibycter americanus (assembly GCA_035590275.1). Lineage (NCBI taxonomy): Eukaryota > Metazoa > Chordata > Aves > Falconiformes > Falconidae > Ibycter > Ibycter americanus. The sequence goes on along the minus strand of JAVJGI010000001.1, from coordinate 52,650,829 downwards.
GATGTAGTCAGATGGAAGAGAAGGAATTTTTATGTATGGAGTAAGAAGTTTTGGATTAAGAAGCCCCATCCCTGCAGCCACTTTGCAGTGACAATATCACTGCCTGACTGCGAGGTGTATTTTGCTTTTGTTTTTCCAAAATCAAATACAGTATGTCACGTCAATTTAGTTTTGACTGAGCTTTTTTCAATTTAGTTTGACTGAGCTCTGTAGAAAATTGCCTTGAAAGAGGATCTTTTGCTGTATCCTAATAATTTCATATGCCAACCCATAGGTCCATAATGAAGAGAATGTTTGAGTGGGGATAGCAAATAATGGTCTGATAGTCCTAATGCTGCCATAAAGCTGGCACAGCTGGAAAACAGCAGCTACCCTGTGACTTTGAAGAACAGGTGGAAACCGTGACATAATTATTAGGGCAATAGTATTTCACAAGCAGCAGATGCCCAGCCATAGCTATTGCTCATAAATATCCATAGCCAGCATGCTGAGGGGTATGAATAAGCATCAGTCAATTGGCTAGTGGCAGACACTGTTGAAATGGCATTATAATCGATGTAAATGGCATGCTATTTTTTAAAAAAAAAAGTTTTTTGGAAAGAGGATGTTAACCAGCCTGGTGTAGTAAAATTGAAGGACTGCTAATTGTTATTTATTAGAATAACTATCCTGTAGTTTGGAGCTGCTGTTAAGTTCATCTTGCAGACTTTAATCACTTTTGTTTCCAGAAGATGCTGGTAACTGCTGAAGGCTTAGTTTGAGTTTGTTCAGTGCAGAGATATCTCTGTCATTTGACTCCTGCACAATATAGAAAAAAATTATAGTAGTGTTTAATTTTTTGAAGGTGTTACTGTGTTTTTCAGATTATTTCAGTGTGTTAAACCTATACAAAATTTAACCTGCCATTTTTATGTGGGTATGTTTTCTGTGTGTACATAGGAAAACGATACATCATATAATTAAGTCTAAGTTCAAATAACTCGCCTTCCAAAAAAAAGTCCTGTGCTTGAGATTTATGATCTAATTTAGAACTGAAAATAAAAAGTTGTATAAGGAGGCAGAACTTTACTAGGAAGGACTTATCACTTATTACCTGTTGCCATCGAGCACATACAGTTTTTTGTGGTCTGAGACTTCATCTGCATTCTTTCATACCCTTTTTAAACCTGGCCTACGAGATGTTTTGCTGTTTCTTGAATTCAGAGATTGGGCTTTAGAACAGAGCACTTGTGCTTTGTTTCCATGGCTTCTTCAGCAAGTCCACATAGGCTTAAACTCCTGTTGATAATTTTATAGGGAAGTAATTGCTACACATGAAGTCTTCCCAAAACATCTAAGTGGCATATACAAGAGCAAGCCAAATTTAAGACAAAATCAGTGTGAAGCAAGTAGAACTGGCCCCGTAGGCTGTTTGCTTCTGGAATCCACTTTTTTCTTTCCTTTCATTGTCTTCCCCACCGTGGGTAGCTCCATTCATACGTGGACAGCTGCATTCAATTCTTGCTGCTCACTTCATGCCACTTACCCACCCCTCATAATCCAGACCAGAGGTTAACATATTCAAGCTCAGTGAGGAAAAGTGTAGAGGCATATAGGTAAAGAGAGTCCCACATAGCTGTAAAACTCTCTAAAAATCTCCATGTTTTGTGGTATGTGCTGGGATTTTGGATATTTAGCTTTCTTGCTATAAAGAGCTTATTTGAGAAGTAATATGTAAAACCAACATGAGATGGTCCCGCTTGTACAGACAACTTAATAGAAAGCAAGCAAATGTGAGCTTTGTGGGCAGATTTGAAGGAGGAAAATGTGATAGCTTGGAAAATATGTTCTAGTGACAACTGAAGGGTCTGAGATGCAGATATTTGGCAATTCGGTATGCTAATGACTTCAAAGTGACCTGTGCTCCACTGTGCTGCAAATAGATTTCTTTGTATTGGTACACACAGGCTTGTGCTTTCTGGTCCATGGCCTTATTCATTAATCCTTACTGACATCTATTATTGAATTTGCCTTCTCTAAGTAGTTGGTTTCCACCTCTGTTATTAAACGGCCATCCAAGGAAACAGCTAAAATTTACCTTTAAAACACTGCCTAGCGAAGACACAAGCTAGTGACTCATTCTTTTTTCTAAAGACAGTACCTCTACTGTGTAAATATTTTTTTTTTTTTCTTTTTCCTGTAGTTGATATTCACATGTGTGTTCAGATCTGACAACAGTTTTGTTCTCTCAGTGAGGGAATTTCTCCTGGAAGGTTACAAAAGCCCATTAACACAAGCGCACAATGCAGTGCTGAGGAGCGTGCATGCATGAACTACAAGTCGGCCGGGTTTTTGTGCAGCTCTGCAGGGGGCAGTATTCCGAGAGAAAGCCTTTCAGGCCCTTTTCATGTTGCTCTGACCTTCTACTCTATATTAAACAGATGACTGGAACCAGAAAGATAGGTCATTGTGATTGCAGTTAATATTTGTAAGGACCAAAGCAGCTCACAGCCTTTGAGGTAGAAGGGAATCATCTTAAGTGTGAAAATGTATCATCACAAGAATGGAGAGGATCAAAGGAAGGCCAGCTGGTGCTCGGACATCTTTTCATAACCTTTATTACAATGCTAGAATACACTAACCTCAATGGGAAGTCCATTCAGTTCGTGTATTTCAAATAGATAATCGGTATTCCGGTGAAACAAAGAAAGCTAAAAAAGCCCCTTCTAAAAAGGGGGTGGTCGACACAAATTTGCCTATGATTTAATCATGCTGGTTTTCTAAAATCAGCTTAGCTTTTTTAATGCAAATATATGAATGTATGACATGCTTATTTTAGAAGTGGCTGAAAATTTATAAATTTAGTTACAGAGAGTTCTAGCTGATTTTACTGTGTTTTACTTCCATTTCAGAATAAAGGCCCTCCATGTTTTCACTTGCCATACACAAAAGTAAGGCAAAGTATTTCAAGGAAAAACTATACGGAACAACCACAAGCATTATGCAGGAGGCATGTATAGGTGGAGTCACGAAAAGGCTAAGATTAAGGCTGACTGGTTTTGACAAACGCCAAAATTTAAGTTTCGGCTTGCGGGGAACATCATACTACTTATAAGTATATATGAAATTAGCACTATCAAAACAGAAAATTGGTGAAGATTGCTGTTTAGTGGTAGGGTGTTACAGTAAAGTCCTGTGTCCGGTGTTACAGTAAAGTCCTGTGTCCGTGGGCTGAGGGTTGTGCTACCAGATCCACACTAAATGGATAGGGAAAAGCAGTGGGACTGTAAGTATAGACCAGAGATGAGCACTTCTGCCATGGTATTTTTCAGATGGGGAACGCTGGAGATCACTAGAACATCAAAGTTCAAACTCAAGTGTTAAATAGTTTAGTCATTACTTTCAGATTTGGATTTCAATCAATCACTTTCTGAATTTGTTCCATGGATCCAGAGCAGGGAAAGTATCCCTTCTACTTTTTGAGCAGGGAGGGACTTCCAACCAACTTTATTAAACTTTTTGTCTAAAGATTGACACTTATATGCCATTGTTATGAATTATTTGATGAATTCATATGACTATGAATTACGGCATTATTTATGAAGTTAGGCCTTGACATGACATTCAGCAGTCAGTCTCTTTAATATTGCAAAACACCAAATGGACAAAAGAATATTGCCTTTTCCCACCCAGGAAGCGACAGCAGACAGTCATCACATCAGCTGCATAAGAACTGCAGTCTGTGAAACAGGTCTGATGGGTGCTGAAGTTCTGACAGCTTCAGAAGATGCAACATCTTCGTTTCAACTCAAAAGTCATTAGAATAATTCCTACGTTCTAAAGCTCAGAAGAAAAGGTATTTAATTTCTTTTTCTCCAAGTAACTTGGATGTCAAATCGCTCTCCCTCTCTCACACACGCTCCCTCTCTCCCCTGTCGGTGATGTCTCTCTCAGCAGCTGTCTAGTCATGAATCACTCCTGTCATCTGAAGCATATTTTTAACACTTCTGGACGTGCTTTAAAAGCAAATGCTGTTAAGCAAACAATTTGCAGTGTTTCTCCATACACTCTTCACTTCCCCAAACCTTTCATAATCATGATTTTAAAAGCTGGGTCACCGGGGAATCAGGTACTGGAAAATACAACCTTTTGTATTTGTGAGAGTATCTTAATGCTACATCAAGTTCTCATATAATGCAGATCTGTCTGACTTGCAGAAGACTTCAAGTTGCCCGAAGCTTGAGAATTTCACTTAATTAAGATTCATATAAATGTTGCTTTTGGTTTCACTCATTGTAGTCTGCACCCCCTCAAGGTCAAACTATAGTCTGGGTTTAGGAATTGAGCATACCAAAGTAAATCACCATCACAGTTTAGTTCAGCTGCTGTTACGATAAAGTAGATGAGGTTACGCCATGTTTGCTTCAGAGCAGTTATTTTACAGCCTGAATTGGAGAACATAATTATGGAGCCCAATGAATTATTTGTCTTGTAGTCATGAGTTTCAGAGCTACCAGAAAAAGAACACTGACCGAAAAGATTTTGATCTTAAAAGCTTTTCTGTTTTTCTCATCTCTTCTTTGGCAGAAGGATGCCCACTGAGGCCTTAGGGCACCGAGGATCTTTGCTAGCTGCCTGGAAGGCCTTTGGAATAATCCAGTAACAAGCTAAATAGGAAGAAAAGTGTATTTTGTTCTTCTGCTGGCTAGTAAGTGACTCTTCTGATAATTAGAGTATTTGTCAGGAATACAAGTTGTTGAGCTCCAGGTTCAAATGATTACATTGGCACATGGGAAAAGAGGAATCTTGATTTTTGCCCAGCTGGAAAGAACTTTCTCTTTCCAAATAAAATGTGGCTTTTAAATACCTAGGACTAAGTTAGTTTTGATTTTTCCAAAGCCTAGAAGCGATATCCCTAAAGGATGCTTTTGACTGAAGTCCTAATGCAAGTGTTCTACAAACAGTATTTATGAGCCATGTACTTCTACATTGTGTTTGCATCTGGAACTTCTGTTTTTATTTCTTGCTGCTTTGGTGTCACATTCCTTTGTATTTTTAAAGTGCTTATAAGAACCCTTGTGTGAGAAAATACTAAATAATAATCAAAGTCTAGGACATAAAATGATATTGTGTAATGTATTTCTGATAAGGAGTGTTCTCATATGTGGACTGCAATATGGATGAGCATCTTGAGCGCTCTGACTGTCCTTCATGGATCATTTCGTCTCTGTTAGTAACCTGGCTGTAGTGGAATCATTGAAGAGTTATCACATCAGAAAGTTTTGTTTTAAACAAGGAAGCTTTGTCAACCACCGTTAATGTCACCACTAGTCAGCAGTTTAATTATACGATTTGTGCGATTTGCTGTTCTCGGAAGTTCGTTCCTCTGAAGTGGGAAAACCTCTTCAAAAATTAGGTAAAATTAGGTAAAAAAATGAGGTAAAACCAGCCATTAAAAGGGGTTAGCCCTTGGTATTGCAAGAAAAACCTGACATACAGGAAGTGCCTAGAAATCAGAAGACAAAAAGCACTTCAAAATATTTGTAGCCATTTGTAAGCCACATTCACGATGCTTTAGGATATACCCACATGATTTTTGAATGCGTGGTTTGTATCAAGCAATTGGTTCCTTTATTCTGTCCGTTATTCCTCCACGAATTTAACTTAAGCAATTTATTTTCTCCTATAAATCCACCGGACCAAATTTCCCTGTGACGCATCATCACTAGCAAGTCGGATTGAGTTAACTCCGGGGTGTAAAGGCGTTTCTCCACCGGGTGGCAGTGAAAGCCCGGGTTACACCGGGGCTGCTCCCGCCGCTCGGGCGCGGCGCGGCGGGGCCCGGGGCTGGGCCTGGCACCGCCGCTGCGACAGCGACAAAGCGCGTTCCTTTGTGTCGGGAGGCGCTAACGCGTTAGCCGGTTTGCTATCTACATCTTTTAACAAACTGTAAGGCAATAATTTCTTACCCTTAGGCATACCTTCCCAGCAGAGCTGGAGATAGCGTTGCCAACAGCAGCCAGAAGATGCCTGTGCCTCAGTCTTGTGGATATTGTGATGTGGGATACAAGTATCATTAGTTTTATAACGTGCTTTATCACCGTGTGTTCTGTGGACGTGTGCTTCTACCTTATGTCTTAATACTTTACAACTGTCCTCTTGCTGCAGGTTGTTACACGAAGTAAAGCAGCTCCCTAGCATTCCTGCAGCGATCCCTTGGGAAATGCTCTGACCCCATGGCAGAGCTCTGTGGGCTCTGGGGACCCCTTCCCATTTCCTGATACTATTTCCTAAAGAAACCCTTAATTACTTCTTTCACTTAACCTGAAAGGATGCTCACCACACTAAGTAGTTTTAATGCTACTTTATTTTGAACTTCCTGGTAACCACCTTTTGCCATTCTTCAATCGTATGATGCCTACCTGCCAGCTCACCTGCTAACTTGGGAAGCCATTCCCTACTGATTCTCCCTGCAGAACAAATCTCTTGGGTTCTCCTTCTGGCAAGGATCTGAAAGTATTGCATAGCGGCATGTATTCAGACTAAAAGGGCAGGGATCAGAGAAACCAATGAAAGCATAAGCAGTGAGAAGTTGTCTGTGTTCAGAATAATTAAAATGTGAGTGTTTGGAAATGGCAAGATTGAAATTGCTTAGCTGTACCCTCCCCAGAATGGGAGAACACGTCAAAAATCAAGAAAAAACAATCTGAAAGAGGTTCCTTTAAGGCTAAGCAAATATTTTCTTTCAAAAAAATGTACACAACCTAAAATCAAACAGTAAAGTGAAAAGTATGGATTTTGGTCCTTACACATAATTTCCAAGGATGTCTTGATATGGCGTTGCAATGTTTGGCTTTGTGATTTTGGCTGTATAGATTAGTAATAGCTGCAGATCAAATACTACCATTGGTTTTAAACCTACTCGCAGGTCTGGCAGCAATGAAGGTAACTATAAAGTGTTACAAGTCAAATAGTATGACTTTGTCAGTACTTCAGCTTTACAACCCAACTACATTTCATTGCTTTGCTGTTTGTGGGAAGGGCTGTTAGCACTGTAACTGGTATTGCCATGTTGTTACTACCTGTGCCACTGCCAGCAAAACAGCAGATGGCCTAAAGTGAGACAGGGTGTGCACCCCCCTCGTGCCTTGACAGGGATTTTACGGCTATAGGATTTTCAGCTCTGTTCAGTAGTATTTTTCCAAGTGAATCAACTAAATGCAAATGTGTTTGTTTACGAGTTACTCTTTGAAAACATATTGTTTTCTGTGTTTCCTGAGTGCACAGCAGCTGATAACCACAAGTACTATGCTTTTTTATCAGAAGTATTTTAAGTACTCAGCTCTACCAGAACTGTCAATTGCTTTACTAATAGGCAGTTTCGTAATAGAGATCTGTTAAAATACTGTTCCCCAAAAACATTCTAAAGCAACTTGAATCAATTATTTTGTAGAAAACAATTACTTTCCAAATATTTTTAATATTTTGGTACTAGTAGTGTCTTGGTAACTGGCTTTTCTTTAAGTAATCTAAATGAGTTATGTACATTGGACAAAGATGTTAAGGATATTCAGGCTCTTTGTTAGATTTGTAAAAGCACTTAGGTATCTCAGAAAGACACCCTTCTGTGCCCACCTATATACAGGTACCCATAGGCATATGTAGAAATGTCTTAAAACATTGGGCTTCAGTTTCCAGCAGAGCTGGACATTGGTGTTCTTTATAGTTTGTGTATACAATGTATGTTAAGTTGGTTAAACTACTGAAGGGATACGTGAACCGTATTTGCTATCCATTTGTAGTCAATATCATTATTTATGCTTGACCTAAGTGTAATTTTTCCCAAATGAGAGGAAGAATAAGCTTCATCAGGGTGAGGTGTCTTTATATAAATGGAACTGCCGTTGCATTATGGTGTTCTGTGGGCATTATGATACTGTTTTATTAAAAAAAACAATCATGTCCTAAACTGACATAGTTGTAGCCTGAGCAAAAATCATGTTTTGACCAGGCTTAAACTTCCTCTGAAATTCCATGAGTTAATATGTTTATCCTCTAGAAAAATATTGAGTAAGAAAGTAATTAAAAGCCTCTACAAATTAAGATCATACCTTTTCCCCAAAAGCAAATAGTAGAGAGTTAGACTTACTGAAGCTCAATATGATGTAGTTTAAGAAAAAAAGTCTGTATGGATTAAAAGTTATTCCCCTGCAATGGGAAGAAAGCAACCAGTCCCTGCTGCTGCTGCTGCTAGAATATCTATAGCTGCACAATGGGACTAGATTGGCAGAGCATAGGACAGCTCTTGCATGGTTGATGTCCTCCTTTAGTAGAAGTGATACATACTTTCTTGTCTTTGCTGGATATTGCCTTATAAATCACACCTTTCTGACTTTCTAGTAGTTGACATCTACATATGCTAATTGGAGACAGATGAAAACAAGAATAGACTACTAGGAAACTACGAAAATACCCACCTGCTCCTCTCTGTGTTGGGTGAACTGTTGCTTTATGATCTTACGACTATCTGCAAATACTTTTTTTGTTAAAAGCCAGTTGGATCGAGTTCAGCTAAGCAAAATGCAGTTAGGCAGTTGGGAAGGTATTAAAATACACCACTCTGGACTTCTTTGTAGGGATTTTAACCTGGAGATTGTCATTAAACCACTACTGTGATTTAGCTTGGCCATCCCAACGCTCTTGAAAAATTGCCTCTCAAGCCTCAGGCCTGATTTGCTTTACTTTTGGAATTCAACTTTGTCTATAATGGGAAATAGAGCAGGGAATTGTTAGTTCATCTTTGTCCAGTGCTTTGCAAATTTAAAGTATTTTTGGAAGCTGCTTGGTACAGTTGCCCTTATTCTCCTCAGGCAAAGGAACCTAACATTTGCTCTCCACAGCCTGCCCTTAGCCAAGCATTCAAGGAGCTGTCACTCCCCTTCTGCTCCCAGAAGGCAGCTGAATGGTTTTACTGCCAGTTCTGATTGAAGACACTGTTTCTAGAACCCGATTTATGGAGAGTCCTGAATGTGTTTGGCAGATTTCCTCAGCTGCCACACTTTAATGCTCAGTGGGAACCCTATCTTTCTGGAATTGTTCCTCACTTGTCATTTTTATTTTCTGTTTTTCACTGTGTTTTCATTTTCACTAATTCTTTTTCAAATCTGCACCACGTTTAGAGATTTGATTGATTTAAAATTCATAAGTACTGAGTTTAGATTTCTTAGCATCTAGGGTGCTTAATAGCCTCAGCTGCAGTTTCCTAAAGTAACATAAAATAAGTTATTCAAATAGAGTGGTGATAATGCTGCCTGTTTTACAGAATACAAATAGGGTTTTTTAAGTTCTTAGATCTCTTGCTGTGAAGTGCCAGTAATCCTGTGCTAGCCAACATCTGTGCTGTCTGGATGTAGCTGGTCTTGGTTTTCATTTTTACAGCTAGCAGAGAAGGAATTACTCCTGTGGCAACCAGATCCTACAGGGTTAATACTATTTCTTTGAAGTTACTACTGATATTGCTTGGTACATCCTTTTGTCATCGTTTTTCAAAGCATCTTCTCTTGCATGGATTGTCAGTTTAAAGGAGTGCAAAATGGGTTACCAGGATAGGAAAAACTCCTCTGTTTTAAAGCCATGATAAAGCTCTAATCTTACAAATGAGTGTGATACGCAGTGCACATGAGCTGTGAATGAGGTTTGGCTTTTACGATTCTTAATAACAGGCAAGACTTGTGCCTGTAAAACCCTTTCCATTCAGAATATAAAATTAATAATATTATATGTTAATAGCAATACATTTTTAAGTTAAGACTGCCCTTCTGATATTTGTTAATTAGTTACACAGTTTCACTTCATTCATTGAGTTACTCTATTTTGTGGGGAATGATTCGGAGCTGGGCCATGGGAAGTTTAGACTGAACATTAGAAAGCATTTCTTTACCGAAAGGGTGGTCAGACACTGGAACAGGCTTCCTAGAGAGGTGGTCAATGCCCCAAGCCTGTCAGTGTGTAAGAGGCATTTGAACAATGCCCTTAACAACATGCTTTAAGTTCTGGTCAGCCCTGAACTGGTCAGGCAGCTGGACTAGATGATCATTGTAGGTCTCTTCCAGCTCAAATATTCTATTCAATTCCATTCCATTCCATTCCATTCTATTCTATTCACTCCATTGCCTTGCTCTACCCGCCCTAAAAAATATGAGTATATAGTAAGCACAGTACCTTGCTGTTTAGTAACATGTTTGCAGTTCGGTTTTTCAGTGTACCCTAAATCAAAGCTTTATAAAAAAACGCCAAACCAACTTACAGTTGAAAGCTGCTGCAGTCTCGGCACCCAATTCTAATAATCCATTACTTCCTAAAAGGAGTAATTCATCCTTTCAGTAAAGGTAGCTGGCTCATTCATGACTTGCTTTGCAGGCTTCTTATTTTTCACTTGTTAGTCATCTGGAGTGAGCAGATGTTTTGTGTATCTCCCTCTCTTTGCTTTTCGACATTTAGGTATCTTTGTAAATAAGGAGCATATTTAGGAGCCACAAAACAACATGTATGAGAACTGCCATAGTCAATAAATGAAATCCCTACAGATTTATGCTCCTCTATCATTTGGCTGTTTTGGGAAACTTTTCCCATTATGTCGCATCCCTTTCCATTCATTTCAGCAATGTCCTCTCATCATATATTTAAATACTGAACAACTTTTTAAAGTGCTGCCCTAAATTATCAAAAGTGATCGTTGATTTCCTATGCCTCAGATTTTAAGTGCTCAAATTAAGAGTGGATCTTGACTAGCTGGCTCCCTTCCCTTTCCCAAAGCCTTTCAGTTTCCCTGCTGAAGACTGAGATACCCCAAAATCACTTGGTGCTTTTGGCAATTTCAGTCAGTGGATATTGAAGTGAAAGTGAGATCTTCTCAGAATTCTATCACAAGTACAAATGCAATGAAAAAGCACAGACACAAAGATACAGAGCTTTGAATTTACATGTAAGTTACAAAATGCCTGATTGCTTTTTTTTTCCTCTGGACAAGTTCTATTTGCAAACTGAAATACAGCAAGATCAATGCCATGTGCAAAAACTTAAATGGCAGCTTTTGAAAAATTGCCCCATTAACCTGATGAGTTTCTAATTACAGTAAGATGTAAAAGCTTTTCTTCCCCATGCTATGTTGGATTTTGTCCTCACAGTTTTTTCAGATCTACCCTGCTGTTAAAATAATTTAACTGCAGTGTTTGAGTGTAATTTGTCCTATATTTCTTTCGCTTTCTCTGAGGGGTTACATAACTTCTTCATTTCTAATGAGTTTTCCCTAAATATAAATTGTGATGTTATATTATGCACCTCCTTTGGCTCCAAATCAATTAATTTGAAGTGGTTCAAGGCCAAAGAGAAGCCTAGGATCGCATCCTAGCATTGCTGGTGAAACGTTTGTTTATGCACTTTTTGTTTTAAATAAATGTTTCAGTGGTTAAGTCAATCTTCTGTTGAAATGGATCTTATCCTTTAAATTCATGTAATACTCTAAATTAATAGAGGATTGTTTAGATATCTACATGACCTTGTGTTACTTTGATGCTGTTTAAAATCCATTTGTATAATAGCCAAAACATTATTGTGCTTTCCTAAATCGGGTAACTTTAGCCATTTAAATGACTGCTTAAATCATAAGCAGGATTAACCTGGGAAGAGATCAGTAAAAGATCAACCTCGCTTTACCCCTAGGGGAGTGCTTCCTTGCCTTTCAGTATATCCCATCACTGCTGTCTCCCCAAATCCCTCTGCCAGAGCTCTGCCTCCTCATTGTCAGGACTGTCACCTTTCTGCCCCAACTCAGCGAAGCGGTGGGTCTGGCAGCTGGGACTAGCAAGAGGCCTGGAGAACAACTTATCTGTCAGTACTGCCTCTCCCTTTCTCCCCCAGACCCAGAGCATTAATCTCCCCTGCTGTATTTTGGCACCTTCTCTTCACCAAGAGATGAATCTGCAGGTCTACAGATGGTGTGAGGAGGTACAGTACATAATCTGCCTTGCAGCACAATTTCTCCCTTCTGCTGCATCTGCAAGCTCAGGGCAGACTCTCAGAGCAATCCTTCTGGCTTTTACTGGGCTGTATTGTATGTGGCTATATCACTGATGTTTGCTTCACCATTTGAGAAATGCTGCTCTTGAGAATCTGAGTGCTTAGAACTTCCTCTGTCTCAGTGTTATTCCAATGTGTGGACTATTTTCCTTCTGAAAAATCTTATTTCTATGTCTACATATGAATTCAGGATGGTTAACATTAGGAAGCCAGGCTTGAAGGATTGTTTGATGTCTTAAAGAATTTCACAGCTTTCTAGTGACCATTTCTCAATTTTCCCCAAATTCCCCAAAGAAGAATTCCATCTCCTCCTTTTCACTGATTTTGGAAGTAACAGATAGGCATTCTTCAATATCAATACCTTTATTTCCATTCAGCAATTCTACAAATCTGACAGTAACGGGCAGTAACCAAAAATCACAATTTTTTCATATTGCTGTTTTCCGTCATCAACAAGGTATCATTTTTGTTCATGCACAGGTTCACTATCCATTTATCCATTATCCATTTCGGCATGAATGTAACAATTCTGGAGTTGTTCACACATAAAGCCTATCGCATATACAAATGAGAGAATAAAATCCTAAATAAGTTCAGTTTTAGCTTCATTGCCATCCTGGTGTAGATTTACTGGGCAGAGACAGGGACTAAAGAGGTTATATAAACCTTGGCACTACCTGGTGAGGTGAACTCCTGGTTGTATCATGTGCTAGTAGCCATGCAGCTGGCTCTACCCGCCTGATTTTGCCATGTGTTTCTTGCATCTCCTTTGGCACATCACTTAATCTGTGTTTCCTTCTGTGTCTTGCTGACTAAGAGTTTATTTTCTGAAGATTATTGGCTTGTTAAAATAGACTAGTGATTCATGAGCATTTATATGGGAATGCTGTTCTTCCTTTGGTATTTGTAGGTAGCCTCAGATACCGAAGGGATGGACCACTTGATGCTTTAGGGTAAGTAACTGCTGGGGCACCTGACAAACAACAATAGCAGTGCTGCTTTACTTCAGCAGAGTTTGTCCCTTTTCCTGAATGCTTATGTTGCACAAGCAATTGCTGCATTGCACTGCATCAGCACTGTTCCTAATCCTGATTTGGAAACATCAACTGTTAACTTGACAAAGTGTGACACATGGTATGTTGAAGTGTTTTCAGCTGCACTAACACAACAAATTGTAATGGCTCCAGAAGAGCCATTTCAGTTGATTGTGTCAATAAACTACAACCCACAAAGAAAAAGACATGTGGCCAACCTGAATAAAGCATCATCAAATCACAAACAATAGGTTAATGGTCACAATTTTTGTCCTCGTTTTTAGAAAAAGTATTTTGCAGGAAAAAACCCCTGTAATTTCTAGAGCTTTTGCCTGTGATGAATCGTTAAGTCCAGCCCTACAACACTTACCAGTTTACAGTATTTCATTCATTTCCATACGTACAGTGTGTGACTTTATTCTTCATACTTCTGCTTCAAAATAAGGACTTGGCACGTGTTCTCGGTTTAGGTCAAAATGCAGGCTGTCCCATGTAATTCGTCTTTCTCCAGCTTTTGTGAGACATCGGCCTACTATTATTTAAGGAAGACTCCTGTATTGTTTCCTGGACCAAGTGCTAGCAGACACAAGCTTAGCAAAACTTCCTTTTTTTTTCCTCCATTAGTTAGTTCATTAGGAAGAACTAATCTGCTTGACAGTAGTGCAAGTTTTCCGCTTCCATACTTAGGCTGATGGTACACACAGTGAATTCTAACCTCACTGAGACCATTATCACTTCAGAGTAAGTAAATCAGGGTACAATATTTGACTTAATGAGACTAGCCGCTAGGTCATCAATTCTGTGCATTGGCTGCTTTTTCTGTTGCCTGTGTACCAGTCAAAACCCACAAGGAGCTATCGTGTTTCCTCAGAGATTACTAACATTAGATAAAGATTGCTGGCCGTGACACTTAAGTGCCTCAGCAAGGATGTGCATTATTTGTTAAGCACCTGGAACTTGAGTGACTCTGTGGAAGGTACAGAGCAGGACAGTCCTTTCCCAAAATTTACAGCCTCCTGAATAACCATAGCAAAATGACTTACAGCAGGGGCCCTAGAGGAAAGAGGTGTACTAGTTTTGAAAACACATTTCTTTTCAAATATTCTTTACGTTAATATCTAACTTTTTGCATCCTTAAGGCAGCAATTTCTGACTAGGACGCATGCCAATTTTCTTAGTAAGTTAATTCTTTCTTCTAAAACCATCAGTAGCAAACTATAGTTGGTTATTTGGTATCAGAAATGAAATCCTCTTAGCTGCTCATTTTGCATACCTGGCAAATAAAGACACTTATTTGTCACAGGCATTTGTGTGTATTTATGTATATGCATGTCCATACACAAATGCATATCTTTTTTCTGTTACCTCATAGTATATGGGGTAAAATGCACTTAAAATGAAAAACAGTAAGCCAAGTATTTGTAGCACTACTGCATGGCAACAGTGCAGTATCTTGTTGCTTAACAGAAATGTTATGTAAAGATTTTTCTGTAAAACTAAAAAACTGGATAAAACTACGCCTAGTTAGCGTTAAGTTCACAAAAGGCAGATTACCATTAAAGAAATCCACAATACCCGAGTAGAGTAACTTACACAGTAGACAGGCCATCTAAAATTCTCTTTCCCTCTACAAGAGACACTAGAACAGAGTACCCTGTGAATATGCTCAAATAACTGAAAAAAACCTGCCCACCAGTCAACCGGGGAATTTATATCCATTCATCTTAACCTGATACTGATACTTCCTCAGGCACACACTTAATACACAATTGCCCATTGCTTTTGACCATCTTCAGCCAACAGAAGGGCTCAAATATAAAATCACAGAAGCTGGAGATGAAAGGACCTAGTCAGTCAGTTTGTTAAACCATTTGCTGTGTTGTTTTGGCTCCCTGTAGTATACTGTCAAATACACTTCTGATCATCACTTGGACTTTTGATGTTATTTGGATTCTGAATGACTTTGGCTTCACATACAGATGAATGGATTACACTCATCCATCCGTGGGTTATTCATCTGTTCTGTTCAAGAACGCTCAAAGACAAAGGTGTTGCCAAAATTAAACAATTAAAATGCTTCTTGTCTTCGGAGAAACCCCTTCATTTCCACTTACAGGTGCAATTTTCTATATAAAATGAGTAACTATTTTTTTCTACTTAACTCATCTAACTGATTTATGAACGTCATACAAGCAAGACAGGCTTATTTTACACATTATTTACTCAGAACAGAACACTGATGGGAGAAATAAATGAGATAGACAAGACGCTCCATAGTCAGAGACATGACGTGCTTTACACCACAGCCGGGCAGGCAATCCGGGCCTCTGGCATTACAGACCACTGACCTCAGAAAAAGAGATGGAATGCATTTTGGATTGGACAACTGGAGCAAACCACACAGAGGGGCTGCTGATGCTCTGATCTGTGAAGAGGCTGGTTGGTTTTGAGGCATAACACTGGCCCGAGGCTGAGCACCCGTGTGCCGCTCCTCTCCCAAGGGCCGCCCGCCGCCCCAGTCACCTGTTGCGTCCCGGCAGCGCTCTGCCCCCGCCCGCCGGCAGCACCGCAGCGGCAAGGCCGCAAACCCGGCGTGCGGCTGCCGTGGGCGTTAGGAGACCGCACAGTGAATATCAATCACTTCCCCCC
>JAVJGI010000001.1:52546865-52634036 GCA_035590275.1 Ibycter americanus | reverse complement strand
GATGCCGCACCGGGGCCGTGCGGGGAGGCACCGCTGGGCTCGGGCTGACGTGCCGGGGCTCTTGGGGTGCTTCTGGGTTTTTAGTGGTGTTTTTTTGTTCGCTTTTTTTTTTTTTAACTTTGACAATAAAAGCACCGGCTGTCGTTCTTCCTTCCCCAAAACGTAACCGAGTCACAGCGACCTGCCCGTAATTTTTTTCCAGCCGTGAGGTATCCGGGGTTCCCCGGCGGCTGGCGACAGGGCTCGTGCGTTCCGCATTTCTGACATTTTGCGTTTCTGTGCGTGTGTGCCTGTGTGTGCCGGCAGAAAATCCCTCTATCCTGGAAGAATGGTGAAACTGGGGAATAATTTCAGCGAGAAGAGCACAAAGCAGCCCCTGTTGGAGGATGGATTTGACACCATCCCCCTGATCACACCCCTGGATGTCAATCAGCTCCAGTTCCCACCTCCTGATAAGGTACAGTGGGCTTTAGTTTCCACCCTGGAGAATCACACCCAAATCTCAGGCAAACAACAAAAGAATAGGTTACATGTAATGAGCAGCTTAGAAATGTCAAGAAATACTGGGTGTTTTAAGGCATGCCGGTTCCCGCTGGAGAAAAAAACCTAACAGTTAAGCTAATGAAAATCCAATAGTAGTGATTCGCCTTAAAAAGCAGTTGGAAATGTTAGCAATAAGCATATATAGATTTTAGTCCTGCTGTATGAAATACCTAAACATACAAATGCAAGCTTCTCTGTGCTATATTGTCATAGCCCTTCCTATTCTGTGTCTGTCTTTTTTTTTGTATCTGGAAGGTACTGTGTATTGTCTGTGAATGACGTGAATTTACTCTGTCCAGAAAATGCCCCCCTAACAGGGGGATAAAGCAGTGCTTTATTTCTCTGCAAGATGTGCATGGGCAGGCTGGCCGCAGAGAGAAAGAACTTCCATGTTACTTCTGCGATTCCGTAGGAAATTAATACTAGCCCCAGACAAGCTGAAATAATGAGATGAGAACAGGCCACTGAGTTTTCGCCTTGGCAACTTGGTTCAAACCCCTCCAAACAGGTGATTCAGGTGCTCCATAACTGGAAGGGGATGGTCTGACGTGCCGCTTACAGGTTGGAAGGGAAATGGGCATCCTGCATTCCTCATTACATGGTTTGATTACTAAGGATTTAGGAAGGGAATATGATGGCCTGTAAATACATTTGTTTTCCTCACAATAAAGAATTCAGTGTTACAGGTAAGGCATACAGTAGTAGGATACTTTTTCAGATATTGCAGTATCCTGTTTTTCAGAATCCTGTTAGTAGGATACTTGCAAATTTCTTGGATACACATCTGGCAAAAAAGCTTTGCAGTCTTTGAAAAATATAAAATTTACCTGGGAAGTGGTCAGTAATAGCTTCATGCTGATTCTTATTTTTGGCATTGTGTCTTCCTTGAGCTCAATTCTACTTCTAGATAAACTGATAGCTATACATTCCTCATAGCTCAAAAAAAATCACATCATCTTATCTTGGGGTAAAGAATTATGGCATGTGGAAATTGCCTCAGTAGAGTGTTGCTTGTAGGCAATAAAATAAATTTGTGACCTCCATTTTAATTGCTATCAACATCATTCTGTGTTGCGTGTGGTGACCAGTTGGCAGGCATAAATGCAGTAAGCCCTAACAGCTGTTAGAGAGCCTGAGGGTCCATTTTCTGCTCTTGGTTACATGGGTGTAAATCTTGTAACCAAGGACAAAACTGCACCCTGAGGCTTTAAAACAAGTTAAGTCTTACTGTGCCTGATGAGCCTGCCAACTGGTGACTGGATTTAACCAATTACCAAGGACCAATGACTGCAGCGCTAAGCAGAAGTCTGAACTAGGGACCTGTATGGTACTAGCTTTAACCTCAGTGGAGCTCTTGTAGTGAACCCAGGAGGTTCTGTGCCAGCGTGATTGCTCCTGCTAGAACTGGGTGGAACTCCTCCCACCTACACCGCATTTACCTTGAACAAAAGCAAATGTATAACTAGTCTAGAAGCTTAAATAAAGGGCTATTTGATTGCCTCTTCTACTCTTTACACTGTCTGTTTGTATGTTAGCTTTTCTTTCCTTCTGTGAACGTAGAGGGAAAAAATAAAAACATGTATTTATTGGTCCTACTGGCTTCCTTCTGTAACTGTCAGGTTAGTCATGTCAATGTATATTTACTGGTTGCTAGAGTCTCAAAGGCAGTAGTAGAGCAACTGATGTGAAAAAAAGAAACAGTATTAAGTCAAGATTGACACACAGATCAAATTCTGAAGTATGAAGACACTCATGTATAATGAATAGGAGTACATACTTCATCTATCTATGCTTATTATTCACTTACAAGGCTCCAGTATGGCAGTGAAGCATAACTTCTTGAACAGTAGTGACTACAGTGCTGAGAATTTGATGATTTTGACAGCTTCTAAATTAAAGGAATGAACTGATTTAAATTCATATTTAGGTATGTTAAACAAAAGAAGACATTACATAACCAAGTAGATAGAACTGTACGTTCAGTGTCAGCTGAATGTGATTTGAGTTGCCTGAGATTATGCAATGTAAAGGGGGGAGGAAGGGAAGTAAAATGCTAAAAAGCATTCCAGAAATCTTCAGACAGTTTACTTCCTCGATGCTGTTGGGCAGCTGTAAAGTTAAATAGTTAATAATTATTATTAATTATAGCTGAAAATAGGTAAAGTAGTTTCTAAACCTATGTCCTGCACATGTATGTGTAATGCTGTAAAAGCGTTTAATAAGCTTTGTGGTACTGAGTCTAGGTACAGTTACATGTTCTAGATACCATTTCAGGGAAGTGAGGAAAGGGGAACCCGAAGCTTTAATTTCAGTGCCTGGCTGCCTGCAAGTGCCCCAGTCTTAACTTCAGAGTAGTGTAGCTGCTATTGATGCCATGGGCTCTGCTAAAGATAGAATTTGGTTCTAAAAATCTAGAAGAGTCTAGATATTTATTCTTTGGAACAACAGAGAAAATTGAGCAAATCTTAATAGCACTGTCAACATGACAAGCTGCACCCTGTCTTGCGAGTGATACTTTGAAAAAGATCCTGAAAAATTGCGGAAGACAAAAATGAGGCAAATAGGTTAGGTATGTGAAAAATTTGTACAATTAGAATGCCTAGGAGAGCGCCAGAGATATGACTGACGTAATTAATATTTTAGGAGTACAGGTAAGGTGCTAAGTAGTGTAGCTTGGGGCAGTAGCTCATAGGAAGGAATAAACTGAAGTTAAAGAGCCTTGGGTGTTTCAAGAAATCTCATTAACACGAGAGTCTGTGTGCATCTTTCTGTTTGCAGTTGGTAAATGAGAAGTTAGATGTTAAAAATAAAGAGTGCCGAGAGCTGTAGTCTAGCACATTGTGAATAGCAACTAGATGGGTAATTTCACTACTTTTAAACTCAAAATCCTGCCTTCACAGGACATGGCTACTGGTGGCATCATTGTCTGCTAGATTTTTGTGGGTACTCTTCAATAATTCTCTCATCCTATTTGTCTCCAGTTTGAAATGCCGTTAATGGGATCTCCTGAAGCAAAGGGAGGTGGCTATTTTCAAACTGTACAAAGTGGGAAGTTTCATGATTTGGATTTGAAGTAAGTAGATGTTTGCCTAGTATAGCAGCACAGTGCCACCAGAGCTGAAAACATGGAACACTTGTGAAACTTGCATAACAAGTCTTCCTGTAGGTCCATCAAAACCCCTTTGAGCGATAATTTTGTAGATGATTGCTATGACAGAAAAAAATAACAATTTACAGCTTCCAAAGAAGAATTACACAAAGTGTGTGGGGCAATTCTGTGCTAGATGCACTTGTAAGCAGGTAAAAGAGGAGTTAATAAGACACTTGTGGCTAGTTTCAGCTGACAGCTTTTTTTTTTTTTTTTTAAAGGTTGTGGTCAAAACAAAAACAGAATATGAACCTGATCGCAAGAAGGGAAAGTTCCGTACTCCTAAAATAGCTGAATTCACAATCAGCATCACTGAAGGGGTTTCAGAAAGATTTAAGGTAAGCAGTGAATGACTCACTTGTGTTCACAGAAATGCTTAAAATCAATTGCTGATCGTAGTCAAAACTGGGTATAACTAACAGAGTGGCTGTTGTGGGTAGCTGGACATGAGAAAAATAAATTCAGTGTTATAATAGTTCAGTATTCAGCAATTAGAAGCAAAAGTGAATCTTGCAGCATTATTGCTTGTAATCCCTCACTGGCAGGTGAATTCAGAAGGCAATTCTGTCAGTGTGTGTGTTTCAGAACGTGGCCAGCCAAGGGTGTGTGTGGGCTGCATGCAGGTAGCTCTCATGACATGGATAAAGCTCCTGTTAGTTTTGAAGGACAAGAACCACAAGAGTATTTGTTTTCTTTTTGGCTCTTATTTTTCACTGTGGCCAAACCATTCTCTTAAAAGCACTGTCATAGTCCATTATGGTTTTTTTTATAGTTAAATGTATGACTTGGCCGCCTAGGGATGTATACCAGAGCTCTTTGCTATCAATTTTCCTGGTCCAACTGTATCTTACAGCTTGGTGACGACTGACAGTTCAGCAAGAATCTGACTCAGATTTACTCTTTGGTGTCCACACCCCTAATACTCTCTTCCTAGTCCCAGAGGAAAGCTGAGAGTTTTAACTGGTGCAAGGATTGAATTACCTTTTCCCCTGCTCACTGGAGGATAGGTTTTCTTGCTCTGTGTAAGTAAAGCAAAGCAGGAAAGTTGGCACTTCCAGTTCATGCTTTCCTACCTATTCTCTTAACAAAGGAAGACTACAGCTTTTCAGTGCTGTTAATTTGGCGTCTTACCCAAGGAGGCCAAAGCATTTTTGAACAGTAGGCAACCACACTGTTCAGTGCACAAGTACAAATACATTTGGAAAGCCTAATGTTTAGTATAAAGGGAAAAATACAGTTTCTGTAAAGATTTGGATTCCCTTCTAACCTCTGTTTGCATGACAGGAGTTTTAGGGCACACCCAAAGATTCTAGTTCTTTTGTGCCTGACCAGTGGTTCTAAAAGCTGCCTCAGCCCAAGCCCACCTTCAAAAGTGTATATACAGCTCTCTGTGGAACTGGGGCATTGTAAACAAAGTGAAGGCTCAGGGAGGGGTTAGACACTTTCGGCTACATTTGCAAAGGAACATTTGCAGAGTGTTGCCAGGACAGATGTTTTAAGTGCAGGTCACCTGGTGGAGTCTTCAGTACAGTGAAGCATGTAGGTTCCCAGTAAGCTGTGTGGGAAACCCCCAGATAGCTAGTAAGAGATCTTACGGGGTGTGGCAGGGATTTATTAAGGAGGTAAGAAACCTAGTTCCAGTTTTTCTGATTTGGAGCAAGGACATCCCATCCCTCAAGGAAAATGCTACATTTGACTAACATTTTCTCCTCCTGGCACCATAGTACCAGTCCTTGAGAGTAATCCCCTTCCTCTCAGGTGAGAGTTGTGCACAATGTTATTGTTGGGTAAGATGCAGATGGACAGCTCAGAACAAGGAGGACTTATGTCTGGCTGTTTTTTGTGCGTGTGCTGGTCACGCTAAGGTGATCTGAAAATGCTTTCTATGTTGTAGAAGAGAAAGGGGAGAAAGTGTTTCATTAAAGTACCCTGCTAGGCCTTTGATTCCAAGCAACTGAGCAGGACCTGTACCTGAGGAATTTCACAGTTACCCACTAGCTGTAGGGACTAAGGGATTTCATCGCTCGAATGCTGAATTGTAGATAAGGAAGGGTTTTTAATATCTTAGTCGCATCTAAATGTTTTGTGCATCTCTTTGTAGATCTGGGTTCTTTCTGTGTTTGTTTGGAATGCTGAGCAAATCAGACCTCGCTGAACAACAAATAAATAGCTTGTGCTGTTGGATAGTCATGTGTAATTTGTATAGCTGTACAGTTAGAAGCCTGAGCATTTTTGTGTTGCGTTTTTATGTACCTTTGGATGGCATACTTAAGTATCTTTTAGATACTACTTTATGATGATCACTCTGGGATTAATCTCACGCTACAGGGTTGCTAGGTTTTGCTGCTAGGTAACTACTGCATCAGAGAGAGGTTTCAGTAAGATTTGGTATCTCTTGGGAATTGCAGGGTGATTCACACTGTGGCTGTAAGTCTAGGCTTCTAAAGAAGAGCGTGGGGGTTGATCAATTAGGAAAATTGTGGTTCAGTTAATTGAAAACAATAGTTTCGTGCAGAACATTCAGGTCCTAAAAATGTCCCTTAATCTCTATGTAACAGTTTTAGAATTGAATTATGCTGCTTGCAACATTTTAAAGAGAACTGACTGGTTCTCCAGCAGAGATGATTGTCATGTTCACCACTCCCAGTAGTAAATATTACATGAATAATTGATGAAATTTCATAAATATGTAGATGAAAAGTACTGATTGTGTGAGGTTTTCTCCTGGGTCCTTATTAATTGTGAACCATCATGTTAACTGCTGCTGTTGATTCTGAGAGAGCAAAAGGATATTTGTTTGAAAATTAAATATTTGCTGTAATTATTAAAGGCATTATTTAACTGGTGGGATATTGACTTTGGCTTGTGTTCATGAAAAAAGCTTCAGATGCCATTCTAATGGCTAATACTGTACATCACCAATGCATAAGCTTGCCACAAGACACAGCCCAAATGTTGTGCTAAAAATAAAAAAAGTCAGTCAGTCATATTTACAAATAATTCACATGTGTATTCTAAGATGTACTTCTTAAATAAGGACAAAGCAGATTGCATTTCTGGGATTCAGCAGTGCAGATCATCTAAAGCTGTTCTTTTTGAGAAATGGTACATCATAACAAATGAAGCAACTCCAGCATGTGCATATGTCGTGTAGATCATTTGGTGTTTTAGCAGCTGGATGAATAAGAAATTGTAAAAACGTATTTTCTGCATTCAGTCCACATTACCACAGTTATTACAACAGAGCTGAGAATGTTTACAAAGAAGACTGCAAGTATAATTTTCCTGTATGAAGCCACGTCCTGAATTCAAATCGGAATCTGTCAGAAGAGCGTGAAGACTTCCTGATTCTGAGAACCCTGTCTTAATTTAGTTTTATGGCACTAACCACACCAAGGAAGATGTGATTTTTCACTGAAGATTATTTTTCATTGGGAATAAAGTCTTGCTTTTGTTCTTTGAACAGCGTAGACTAGTATGGGAAGTTGGTCCTTCACATCTGGAAAGCAGCTTTGAACAAGGCAGGTTTTTCTTTCCTGTAAATTGTCTGCTGTACAGAATAACACAACAAGGCTGGACATACCATTTCAAAGGAGTCCTGTGAATCAGGACATAGGAGGAAGCTATTGCAGGAGAAAATCGATGGTATCAGTTGCCCAAGGCCAAACCTTTGTCTTCCCCATTGACAGAGCAATGTATTTACAAACTCCAGTTGGATTTTTGTAGTGGGATTTCTGTTCTGGCACCCATTGAATTGGGGCTACAGTTGACAGTTGTGCACAAACACACCAATTTAAAAAAATGTCTGTTGTATCAAAGCATGACATTTTTTCTGTCTTTGGGGAAACCTGAATAATGAACATTCAAGGTATTTTGAAAGCAAACGTTTCCCAGTAAATTTCAAACCCTTAAATACACTCAAGCTGTAGTATGCTTTCAACCATTTGGTTTATTCAAAAGCAGTTCGATTCTTCAGAGTTTATCCTTGATATCTCTACATACAAGTAACTGCTGAGCCAAAGCCTCAAGGTTATTTCTGTGGTAAGACCATATGGTGCAAGCCACGTACTATCAAGTAGCAACAGTTGTCGAAGTGTCTGCATGAGGTTACGGAAAAGGAATGGAGACTTCCTTTCAAAATCAGTTCTTGTGGTTTTACCTGGTCATTTTAAGACTGAAAAAAATGTATGCAACATATATTTAAATATTCCATTTTTTGATCTGTCTTAAAGGGGTATCCTTTAAAACTTACTTATGCCTCAAGACTTTTTTACCTGTTCTTAATAATACCAGTGATTATTATTGCTGCAGAAATAATCAGAGACAACGAAAATGCCTCTCTCTGTTTCTGTGTGATTACTCTGTGTGTTAAGTAGCTCTCTTTGCTCCCACTGTTAGGTGCATGAGATGTCAGGTGATTCCTGTAAAGGGTATCACTTCCTTAAGTATATTCTGTGTCTGTCACTTAGTGCTGGAAGAGTGACAGGTACTGACTGCCATGAGCAGTTCTGTTTTCTTCAGTAGAACTACTCACAGGACTGAAGTTGCTCACAACTATAAGCACTTGGCAGGCTTATAATTTTTCTGTTGTTATTCAAGCAAGAAAATTAAAGGGAGTCCTTTCAATGTAGCTGCTATTTTAAAGTAATTGATGTAAGTAAAGGCACTGCATGGCAACTGTCATTTTCAAAATTTTTTAAAATGTTTGATAATTCACTGATATGACATTGACAATCCTACTAAATTTTTGGTTAAAAGGAATTTTTTTACAGTCAGAGCTGGAAGATTTAAGTAAAGTGGATACCTAACAGCAGCTCCCCTGCGCTAAATCAGATGTCCTCTGTCATTGTATCCATTAGAAATCCTTTTCTTGGAGCAGAACCAGTGACACTGGTGACACAGAAAGTGTTTTGGGTCTCTCCAGATGTTAAAACTTACATAGCCTTTCCTCTTCTGTAGTAATCTTTTCCAGCCTTTCTCCTGGCCTCAGTAATATCTTCTGGGTTTGTATGGGAAGGTAACAAGGTTCTTATCTCAGGGCCACAGTGTTTCTTGAACTGCTTTCTCAGGTCTCTGGTTAAGAAGCTAATACATGTTGCCATGTGATGGAAGATAATGGGAATGTCATGAACAGCTGTGTTAAGCCACAGTGCAAGACTCTCAAGGCCACTGCCTTGTTACCTGTTTTTGTTAAGCCATAGTGCTAGATGTTCAAGGCCCTGCCTTTTTAAGTGTTTTTGTCTAGCAGTATCTCCCTCAGGTTTCATTAACAGACTCCCTTGCAGGCTGGTTCTGTTGTCTTGCACTGTCGCTGTTAATAAGCACTGGGTCTGTAGCTTCTTTTCAGTTACTGTCCTTCATGAATCTGTCTGCCTTGCTGCTACTTCCAGTCATCTCCAGGTAAGCATCCAAGCCAGTTCTCTCTTCCTCTTTGCCATCTCTGTTTTATTTCTCCTGCTTTTTCTGTACAGTCTACCCCAAAACTGTAATTTTCTTTGAGCACAAAGGTTTGATAGCAATGTTCTGGTGAAGAAGTTGAGTTTAATAGATAGATACCAGTCATGTAGCTAAATGTGACACATGATGTTAGAAATACTCTTCTGAAATGAGGCACGTGGTTGTCTTTGAGTCACCAATCATCTTGTATGTGTGTGTATATTCCTATAGCAAGTATGGGAAGTTGTGCCGAGTTTTTCTGTATAATTTGGATTGTTTCATAAACGAATACGAGTCAAATGTGTGTATACATGTGAATGTTCCTGTTTTTTCTTTCATGTTGCCATTTGCTTCAAATTGAACATTTTTTCATCCTTAAGTGCATTGTTTCAGGTGCATTTTTCATGGGCCCAGGTAACAGCAAACAAGAATGTAATTTTGGAAAGCAGGAATGTTAGGGGAAGTGGAGAGCTGATTTCAGTGTTCTGTAACGTGCTGGCAGAGGGCATTGTGCAGCTGGAGATGCAGGATTTTAGTGGAGAGAGGTGAAATGGAGGTCACGGCCATTTGCAGGGAAGTCAATGTGATGTTTTATGAATTTTATTCTGTGGGATGTAGCCAGATGCAATCTATTGTAATTACAGTCTGCCTGCCTAAAATTCTCTAGTAGTTTAAATTGGATAGCAATAATCTTAATTTCCTGTCCTAAATGGTTGTATGGAGTTGCTGTATTTCATCCCAGAAGGCTTTGCATTTCACTGCTGAGCAGAGCATAAGTTGGTTGTAAATCACTTCATATGAAAGGTGCTCTATAAATGTATGTCTTCACTCTTTTCGTTTGGTGCTAGCACCAAGTCTGTGCCTAGCACTTTACAGACAAATCAGAAATGAAAGTTGCATTCTCAAGAGGCTACAATTGAAATAGATAATGCATAGATGTAGAGCAGAGATGAGATGTGACCAAGTGCCAGTGATTGAGCAGTGAAAATTACTGCCTGTCTTGTTAGTTCCATTTAGTTTCACTTCTCATAGTAACAGGAATGTTCCTAGGTGGGTTCGTGTGCTGAAAGGTGCACAATGGAAGGAAAAGTATGAAGGAAGGCGGTGCGAAGCAGCACAGTAAGAGTGGGTTAATGAAAGAATTTCAGGCAAGAGGAGGTGACATCATGAGAAAGGTGGAGGTGAAGGCAGAGGAAAACCAGATGGCACCCAGGCTTCAGTAGGACAGTGGGATACTGGCAAAATGGAAGGAGATGGAGCTTTTAAGGCAAGCAAAAGGGGAGACTTGTGTATGCCTTGAAACATGGCTTGTAATTTGTTCTGAAAGGGACAGGAGCCAGGAAAGAGTGTGAAGAAAAGCAGGCACAGTTGGTACAATTGATGAATTTTGCTGTAATATTCCAGCTTGAGCACAATAAATGTTAGCGAAGTGAGGAAGGAGGAGACTGCAATAGCCAGGCAGAGAAAATACATCTTTCAGTGTTTTGCCACTGTAGCAAAGTAGGGTGGACTAATTGGGAGGATCTAGCAGATGTTGGTAGTAAGGTCTTTCCACGATCTGTTTACATGTTAGTATAGTTGTCAGATCTGGTGAGTTTCATTTGTTTGGCTAAATGCTTACGGAGTCTGAAGACAGTATTTTTTTGCTGTGGGTACACTTAGTTCATTCATTAGTCATCTCTCATTTTGATTACTGTAATGGCTTCTGGCTAGACGTTGTCCTTCTTCTGCTCTTCACTTGCAGTCTAATAAAAAATCTGCCACATACATAATATCTTGTCATCTTTTCTGTTCACTTAGTTTTGCTGCCAGATCCCCTTAAAATCAACTTGAAAGGACACTGTCAAGAATGAAAACAAAAACACACTTTGGGATCCTAGTTAAAATAAATGATTGGTTGTGCTATCTTGTAGTTATTTCATAAAAGTATTGTAAAAGCCCATCATGTGGTGTGACAGTCACCTTGATGTTCTGCAGGATGTACATGGCAGTGCATGATCATAGTAATTCAAAAGACTTCTGCTCCCACTGTGTGGGGTCCTGCAATCTGCCAGTTGGCTACCACAAAGAGAAGAGATTCAAGATTTCTTTCCAGAAGAGAGGGACTGGTGCTTGTGCATGCACTGCATCCTGTCCTGCCACAGAGGAAGAGGGCAAGTTGCTGCTAGTGCCCTAGTAGGAAGAAGAGAATAACTTTTCTTTAGTTTTTAGTGAGTGTTGAAAGTTGCTGTGGAAGAAAGCATTAAAATAACAGCTTTGGTAGCACTTATGGTCTAAAGAACAGCTTGTTGGCTTCCCTTTTTCCGTGCTTTTATTTCTGAAAGGCATCTGGGAGGAGAGGGCTCAGAAGGTGAGGCAGAGAGGTAGAGTCATGCTGTGTTACTGGTGGGGGAGAGAAGCTGACTGCCTCAGGCTCAGAAGTGAACCTAGGGGTCTGACAATTGTGGACCATCAGTGGTGGGTTAATATGAGAGTGAAGGAAAATGGCTATTAGAATGAAGAGAAGGATTTTCAGCTTGTAAGGGAGAGGTGGATTGGATTAATAGGTGATTGCGATGACCTTGGAATCCTGTGATGGATTTCTTTCCATCTATGTCATTTGCATGTGCGACTGTCCTTTACTTCAATAAAAGTTACTTGTATCCGGAAGGATGGTAACAGAAGGGAGCTTCTCTTCTAATAGGAAGGAGACAAGAGCTTACTTGATTAGGGATTTGCAAATGGAGTGTGATTGCAAATTATTGGAGATAATGAGAGTAAAAATTTACATGTTAATACCAAAATTAATAACATTAGGAAATACAGTAACAGAGAGAAAGATTCCATCAGAATTCAGAACCAGGAGCCCTGAGAGCTCTTCCTAGTGGCTTATTGTGTGGCAATGGAAGAACCATGCTGGACATGACTTGTACGAGCAGTGAGAACCCACAGCTCCACGTAGGTCACTGAACCAGGTAAATGCTCCATGTCTCAGCAAATCAGCCCTGATGTTGTCAGGCTCCAGCAATCCATACAATGCTGGGCTTTTGACCTCTTTCAAAAAACACAATTACTTTCCAAAACAGTTTCAGAGCCTTGGAGAGAGTGCTTCTGCAGTGATTGTGGAAATTCAAATCTTTTCCTATTGTCTCTCTAATATTTGATCTCAACTACAAAATGGCTCGTTAGCTTTACAGTATGTTCCTGAAGCCTCATCTGTATGTCATAATGGTTACGACTGGGAAATAACATTACAATTCTACTATCCCCTGCTAGTAGGATGGCGGCGGAATATGATTAAAATGCTTTGAGATTTGAGGATATTTTTCAAAGAATTTAAACCATTTACTCCTATCTGTGGAGGAGACAAATGTGAGCTCAATCGATCTGTACCATAGCAATCATTCTGCTTGGTGTCCGTGTCCCATGACACGGGGCTGTGCTGCTGGAGAGAGCGCAGCCTTTTTCAAAGGCGGTGTGGAATGTATCTTGTAGGGCATAATCCTGTCTGGATTTTATCTTTTCTATCCCTATTTGCTAGTCTCTCTTTTCCCTTTCTTCTGTAAGGGAAAGAGCAGTGACTGTCTGAGCAAAAGGAATGGTGTAACATACACTTTGAGTCAGTGGGAAGTGCACGACCCAAAACCTGCAACTTGGAGTGGGCGCTGTGTGTGTTGTAGAGCTGCTGGGCAGGGTGAGGAGTGCTCCCTCCTTTCTGGTTCCTCATCTTCCCACGCTGCCCAGCAGCAGCTGGAGCTCAGTGGGGGAAGGCGGCCTTGGGTCCGTGGCCCCACAGGCAGACAGGGCTGCGGACCTGCACTGGGGCGCAGGCATGGTTAGGGCCCCTTGGCCTGGTGGGGCAGGAGGACCCTGGGCGTCTGCATGTGGGTACAGTGTGACACAGGCAGCGTGTGGGACTTAAAAGATGCCAGCAAGGCATTAGGGAGATGGGACAAGGAGCCCCAAGTGGGAGGGAACTGCAGGCTTAGGGGACAAGGGTCAGTTTTTCTAGAGACTGGAGTGCAAGGAGAATTTGGGGGGGAGAATAGAGAATAGGGGTCATTACAGTTGTGGGGAGTGGAAAACACTGGAAGATGGGATACAAGGTTTGGACCAAGCCAAAGTGTGAAGGGCCCTGTACATGTGTGTGGGTGGGATAGTTGAGGAAACACAGGAAGGGGCCCCAAACAACCATAGAAGAAAAAAGGGAGAGGCTTGATTAGAAACATAAGAGAAGGGCTGAGCTAGGGCATAGCTTGGCCAGGAATGGGGTGGGGGAGTTACGTTGTTTCTTACTGAACTGAGCCACAGAAAATGACCAGAAAAGAAAATGCACTTTATCTCTTGAATTCCTGCAGGACATACTGAGACATGGGACACGTGAGCAGGAAATACGAGGTTGGCAAGACAGGGTGATCTATCAGTGTTGTGTATGCAAACGAGTAATAAACGTGGGGAAAGACTAACTAGATTTGAAAATGGATCTCAGTGTGAGGTTTTTGGATGGTGATTTAAGACTGTGATTTATTTATTTTATTTTTTTTTTGTAATCCAGTGATGTTCTGAGAATGTTGCTATTAACCAGAAAGGTCCTTTTCTCCATGTCTCATTTCAATTGGTATTGTTAAATTAACATCTATATTTCTTCTGCTGAATTACTTTCTGATCTGCAGTTCTTCTTGCCTCTCCTCTGGCCCTCCTTTGTTTTGCTTATTTTCCATCTATCAAAAATCTTTATAAAATCTTTGGCTTCAGCAGCAGACAATACTCCCCAGCCTTGTTTCGCCCAGGAAATTTAGCATTTGCTGTTGTCTGCCCATGGTGAAGTTCCCTTTCCCCAGCATGAGCAGTCCCTAAAAGTTCATCTCAGTCCTTCAGTATACTTACTAGTCCTGCTGCCACACACAGTTTGCAGTGTTGCAAATCCTGTTAGTTCTGGGGTTTAGCATAAAGGGAGTCTGCAGTGTTTTTTTTAACCATGAGGCAAAGCTACAATTTTTTTTGTTCCTTTCTGAAATACTAGATTATTCTTGTTTGCATAATTGACCTTGATGTGCCAAGTTCTCTTTTTAGGAGGTGTATACAGCTGGCTTACTTGTCTTCCTTTAAAATTTAGATCATATAATACTTTAATTAATTAATCACATAATCTTGTTTGTTTCTGTTTATTGTTGTTTCTTATGCTGTAGCCCATGCTGGCTTCTTTCTAACTTGCCCCCCAAAAAACAGCTCAACCACTCTTACTCTGTACTCTAATCTGCTTGAGCTACTCATTTCTCTATCAGTAGTTGCTTTAAAATAATAAAACCACACACCTGGGACACCCTCCTAGGTAATTAATGCTATTTGCTCAGCTCACCCTTTCCACAAAACCAGGTCTGAATTAAGAGAGCTTTGCAGTTTAACTGCTAGGCCAAAATCTTGGGCTTTCTTTTGTCAATGTGTAAGTTAATTCTAGAGGTAGTTCTGTCTCCCATCTCACCTAAAAAGCTGTGGGTCTCCAGCTGCTTGGTTTATTCCTGGGAAAGGTTAGCTTGATACTGACACTGGTTTCAGATTCAGCTTAAGGTGTGTCTTGGATTTTCTTCTAGACCAAGTTCAGAACCAGAGGGGTGCTTACGGCCACAGTAAAAAGTCAGTGCCATGTAATGCAGTCTGTAATGGCTTCTCTCTGAGCACTGTGGAAAGGTGTGGAACAGAACTCCTCGAGGCTAGCCCTGTGTTGAACATGGTGTATTCCCTTATGGATCTGGCAGTGAACTACTCCTGTACAGTCTCTGTGTGATGAAGAAGTACTGTTTCAACCTATAAATCAAAGAGAATTGAGCAACCAAGCATGCAGACTACTGGTGTAACTGTCCATACATTCATAGCAGGCAGACATTACTTTTTCCATGCCCTGCTAAGAGTCACCTATGCATTATCTGGATGACACCTGTGCTAACTTACTGTCACCTGACTCTATTCCTGGACAGGCACAGGGAAAACAAACATGCTTATCGGCTGCCATAAACTAGACTTACACTTACATCATCCAGATACTGAAAAAGCAGGAGACCCAAGCTACTTCAATGTGTCCTGGCCTTGTGTGCACTGAACAGAAGAAATGCAACCAAAAAAGCCTTGCTGTACAGAGGCAGTGGGCCACTGACCAGATGATCTGCTTGCTTCTCTGAGAAGGGGGAGGTAGAGGCACTTACATGCTGCTTCCCTGTTTTCCCTCAATAATTAAGAAACTGTTTTTATCCTTTGCTTGATTTTACTGTAAAGTGCATTCATAGCTGGCTTCTGCTGCCTACAGTAACAAACAGCAATATAGTAAGCAGTGCATTACTAACATAAGCATGTTTTATTTTTCTTTACAGGTAACTGTGCTGGTCCTTTTTGCCCTTGCATTCTTAACGTGTGTTGTATTTCTGGTAGTCTACAAGGTTTACAAGTATGATCATACCTGTCCAGAAGGATTTGTTTTCAAGGTAAATTGCACACACATTCTACAAAAATAGGAGAGTATGTAATACTCTGTGTTGTTTTCTGCATAACCTTAAGTCATGCTGTATTGCATAGAAATTGGTGTTTGTTTCCATAGGTTACTGTGCTTCCTGCTATGTTTCTTTCTGCTTATTTTATAATTGAAATTATACTACTGCAGTTTTCATAATGTTATTTTGCTAATGCTTTGAATTTATTGAATATTATTGAAAATATAGCAGAAGTCCCAACACCAGCATCCTTCAAACTTACTTCATGTGCAGTTATCTGGACAAAGCTCTCATTTATTGGGGTATATAGTTTAATGCTGCATGTTCATCTCAATTCATGTGTTTTAGGAAAGCAGAGAATGTTAAAACCTGGAGGGAAAAAAAATTACTCTGGAATACGTGTCAAAGAAACAGTAGAGTGATGTTCTCATTAAGAGCAGGAGAGTTACCTTAGGGTTATTTTTGTAGAAAGAACTTCTTGTTCTAGAACAGTGACCTCCGAGCCCGACTGCCACAGGCCAAAAGTGATGCCAAAAAAGGGAAAACACATTTGTAGGAAAAACTACTGATTCTAACTGAAAGGGAGGCTGGGGCTCACATCATTCATGCGAGATGGTAGTGCTGGCTCCTCAGCAATGACCTGGACTGCAAGTCAGAAAAGTAACATTGATTTCTCAGTTTAAATTTAGCAGGGTTGAACTTGGCTGTAATTAGATAAGTAGCAGTGATGATGGTGTTCTTCCCTCTAATTTTTTAAGACTGTTTAGTCACATAATCAGATGGGTACCTAGTATGATCTTCAAAAGGATTTCAGAAGGAATGGCTCCCTCAGCACTCCTTGACAATCCTGTCAGGACTTTTGATTCTGTCATTTCAGGCACATAAGTATCTTACAAGAATCTGGTGCAAAATTAATGATGCCCTGCTGGATTAACTTAGCTCCAAGCATTCAGTTTTATGGTTACTGCTTTCCCTTGGTTCAAGGGCAAGAGATACTGAGTTAGAATATTTGGCTGTAACTCCGGAGATCCAGCTTTTGCTTCTGCTATTGGTTTTTTGTGTTGTCTCAGACAAGCACTGAAACTCCTCTGTGCTTATGTCTCATGGGACAATAGCCTTTTTTTCCTAAGCTTTCTCTTGGCTTTGAGCAATTCGGAATATGGACTGTATGTTGCTACTGAGTCTGTCTTGATGTTATCCTGACTTGACAGGAATGACCAGTTACGTGCTCCTGTTGTAATTCTGGTTAAGAGCCTGCTGCTTCCAGTTCCTTTCATACCATGTCCCCTCCTTTGAATTGCAGCCTTCTGGCTTCTTTTGTCTTCTCTTCCTAGTGTTGCAAATACTTAAGGAGAGAACATTTTCTTAGCTGTATTTCAGTTGCACTGTGAACAGCCTGGTGGGCTTGTCTCCTTAGGGCCCTGCATTTGAAATAGAAGTCCCGTAGCTCATGATTTGTTTTTAAGGTGCAGCACATACACAGGGCTGCATTACTGTTACTCTCCCAGTGTTGGGTGCCGGGAGACACAGCATCATCAGTCATGTAACTCCTCAAGAGTTTTACAGGATAAACACATCAGCAAATGACACAAGGCCTGAAACTACCAGTGTTGACATGAATTTGTATTTTTTGCCTTTGCATCTTTTTTGGGAGAGTCCATAATACATCATGGCATAGCTTGGCACAGATGTCCTAAGAGACGTGAAGAAGTCTTGTCACCTTGTGACCAGTGTCTCTGTGGACTGGCTTTGTCCTTCAGGTGGACTCAACAACATTCTCTGGCCTGGATCTCCCCAGACTTCGGATGCTGATGTGATTTCCTGGATAAGGGCAAAGGTGTCCCCTGCCTCAGGAAGCCTGGTACCATGCAAGTCTCTGCATAAAGGCTGAGTTACCGCAGCTCTGAGTCAGACTCACGCTTCTCTGCTTTGATGCTCTCATACATGGAGCAGTTCCAAAGGTTTCAGTGTTTTCAGCCTTTCTGCTGTCCACACATCCAGTACGCAAAGCTGTGCTTAAAAAGGTGCTCATCTTCCTTGGCATAGCAATCTTAAACTGCTCGAGCCTCGATTCTGTGCTTGCTCAAGCCTTCTGACACAGCCCTAGTACTGCTGGTGTGTAGATCACTCCTCTGAAGTACTCTTTGGTGTACTGGTGAAGGGTATTGGTGAGACTCACCAGAGCTTTCCCCAGAGACCTGAGTGCACTTGCACCCTGAAGGAACTTCTCCAGGGATTCAGTATGTTCCATACTGTATCTGTTACCCATTAGCTTTCATTGCCATGTCACCTGTGTTCTGTCAGGCTCCTGGACAGTACAACAAAGTAATTTCAGTGCATTAAAGACAACACCATCATCTATTAAGTTTGGAATTACGGTCTCAGCAAACTTAATGTGACAGAAGATACTATTTGTAAGTGAATACCACTGGGGTCTTCATGTCAAAGGAACAGAAGGAGTCATCTTAATACAACTAGATATAGACTGGCAATCAGGATTTTCTCTGGCATCGAAGGCCTTAACCCATAACAAATTTCTGAAACAGAAAAGTTGTGAAAGACACAAGAGACTGGCAACTCACTGTGGAGCTCCTCATGGCCTTCCGTATTACTTCTCTCACCTGGGAACCATGGAAACAAATAAAAAGGATGGAGAGAAATATCTGCATAAGCTGAAGCTGTCAGGCAGGTGGCAGGATGAGAATCAGCACCAGTTCATGTCGCTCAGTCACTCCCGAGTGCTGCATAGCTTGCCTTGATTAGGAGCTAAGCAAAGGGGGCTGTCCTTGGGCAGAACAGAAGGAGCGGTGAGTAAAAGGGGGGGTTTTTCCTGTCTTCTCTAGAAGCATGAAATCCTGGGAACAAAAATGCAGTCAAGATGGAGACCGTGCTCTGTGTTTCTGTAGGCTGTTCTGTCAGATGTTGTGCATGTTTGTGAATACAAGAAATAACATCACTGAGTCATTTTGCCTCTTACAAAGAAAATTGCTTTTAAAAGGCATTTTTGTAAGCTGGCAGTAATCTTAGCTTGTCTTCAGCACTAATAATTGTATTTGCTTGAATTTCCTTGGCAGATTTCATTAGATCAATGGATTGTATTCCTTCCCCCATTTTAAATATTTAGAATTGTGACTACAACCCATGATTGGGTGAAATAATCACTACAAAGATGTCTGTGTCTAGGTACTTCTTAGTCATTTTATCACATCAGAAGTAGTGTCAGTTATCCCAGATAAAGCACGGATAATCCTTCCAGAAGATGGCATGGTTGCTGTAGGTAAACATGCATATCAAATAGCTCTGTTCCAGATTCCTGGATGATTATTTTTTTAATCTAGGCCCCAGTCTTGCAACTGGCATATGCAATGATTATGACCATGGGGAAACTTCTGTTGACTTAAACAGTGCTGAACAGGCACAAGTGTCTGCTTAGCTGGGGTTAAACCCCGCCTGCTTTGTAGTGCTACTTCAAACAAAACTGTGAGGGAAGATTTGCCCTGGCTGCTGTGTTAACGAAAGATAACAAGTAAATGGGACCTGGATGGATGTGCTAACTTTGAGCACGACTGCGAGTCTGACACACATTGAGGCTTCTGTCACACAAGCAGGTTAGAACCGATGAGGTGTTAACTCTGTGGGAGGGCTGTTGGTCTTGTGGCAGCGAGTCTTCTTGCAGCAGTCAAATTTGCCACAAGACGCTATTCATTGGGGGCAGGCAGGTTCGTAAGACTACCCGTAGGCCTGCTGTTTTGACAAGTCTTCCTTTTTTCTTTCATACCTTTTGATGCTTTTTTTCACTCTTAACATTTTTCATTTTTAGGATGCAAAATTTATATTAAGTCAGGACTGTCTGCTGGATCTTCCCCCACTCATTTTGTGCTTTAGGATTTAAACCACTTGAAACGGTTGTTACTGGTGCTTATTTATGCCACTTTTTTTTTTTTTTTTTTTTCCTGACAAGGACAGGAGTCATCCCACAAGTAAATGTGGACCTGTTTGAGATAGCATCTGGTTGGTCCTAAAAACCGTGTCATTTTTGCATGTGTTTTTGTGGTCAGAAATTTACAATATTAAGTTTTGCTTGCCAACTTCTATGAGAACAGTAGCAGTTCAAAGTTGCTGTGCTGTAGTATAATAAATTCTAGTCTTCTGGTGCAGGAAGCAGGAAGACCAAACAG
This sequence comes from Ibycter americanus, assembly GCA_035590275.1. NCBI lineage: Eukaryota > Metazoa > Chordata > Aves > Falconiformes > Falconidae > Ibycter > Ibycter americanus. Next base: position 52,614,270 of record JAVJGI010000001.1, on the reverse strand, counting down.
CCTATTTCTTTTTAAAACAGTCAGAACAGAAATTATTAAGCTTATTTTTCCTCAAGCTGCAGCTACTCATAGCTTGTATTTTAGGGGATCAGTTCATACGACTGCCCCAACACTGAGGTGTCAGGCAAGACTGCCTGGGCTGGCAGATATGGCAGAGGACCTGTGGAGAGACCCGTGACCTTCTGGAGCAAAATCGGGGCGGGGGGAGCGGGTCACAGGATGATACAGCTGCGTCATTTTTTCCTTCAGTGCAACTAGCTGCCTTGTAGGCTTGTACCGCATCGTTACTGGAACGGTTGCTAGATACTGCTGACTAATGCACTGCATGTGTGCATTCACTTTGGTTTTTAAGATGACAGCAAAGTTTGGATCCTGCTTAGTATTTAACCCTCTAGATCATGTATTTCCCTTTCAAAAGCTCTGAGCTTCCAGCAGTTTCTATGTAGTGCTCTTACACTTCCGGGAAATTAAATAATGTAGTCCCACAGCTAAAGATAGCTTTTTCAAAGCCTTCTGTTGGCTACATCTTTCTGACAATCAAGAGTCAAGTATTTCATATGTGTGTACACACTGGCACATAAGCTTGGCCACCCACGATGTTTTCCCTGTATGTCATCTTATTTACTGGGCTACAAAACTGTTCATACCTTGGCAGCAAAACATATCTGTATTAGTTTCTGTCCCTCAGACTGAAACCACTGTATTAAAGTGCCTGAAGCGAATCTAACAGTAGGATGCAGACATCTGTAACTGTAGACCAAACAACTGGAACGAGGCGGGGAGGAAAAACCAGCAAAATATGGCTGGAACTAGAGATTGAGTGCTTTTAGAAATAATTTTAGGCAAGTATGTTTCTTGTATGTTAATTATTCTGGTATATAAACCCAGATTGGTCTTCCTGGCAAATACACGAGTAGTTTAAGGATGTCAGGGAAGAACACTTTAAGCACAGTAGGACAACACTGTAGTTAATTGCTCTGTGTTGTATCTCAACTCACAGAAAGTGAATGTTGGCTGAGACTAAAAGGAAAAGAAGAAAAAACTAACCTCCCTTCTGTGCGTATGGGGCTGTATCTGTAATCTAAGTGATGGATTTTCTTTTCAGAATAATCAATGCATTCCAGCTGGGTTGGAAAACTACTACTCTGAACAAGATTCCAGTGCTCGAGGGAAATTTTACACAGTCATAAACCACTACAATCTGGCCAAACAAACCATCACGCGCTCAGTGTCCCCGTGGATGACGGTACTGTCGGAAGAGAAACTATCTGAACAGGAGACTGAAGCCGCTGAGAAATCAGCTTAGTATGATAAGCTAATTATTAACACTATGTCATTTGAAGGTAACTAAGGGACTTTAAGGAACTTTTCATTAAATATAATCATGGATAATTTAGAGGTTACTCATGTTTATGGTGCAATTGCTTCTGTTTGCTGATACTGCTTTGCAAAAAAACCCAAAAACTTGCTGCAGAACATTCATGGGCATAAAACAAGGTGCATATCAGCATTGCTTTAGAGCTCTGACACCATTTTCAATGTTAAAAAAAAATTTCCGATGTTAGATATGTTCTTGCAGTTTATTGGATACTGACAGATTCCTTCACTGGATTTTCAGGGCTTGGACCTTAGATAAGTCATGTGTTCTGTTGTTTGAACTGATACTTTATTTATACATTTTCTTATTCTTTGTCACTTTGCAAACTGAAACACCCCAGCCATAACCAGAGTGATCTCTTGTTTAGCTGAAAGTTATATTTAATATTTAGTTGGCTGAAGCAAGAATAATAGTCAGCATTGATGGCAAGGGCATAATGTAATGACTTGTATGGAGAAAGAAACTTGTCAGGTAGCATTTTTCTTACATTTTCTTTACTGTTGTTTATTTGTAAATGATAACGAAGTTCTCTGCAACAAGGCATGCTCAGTGTTTTGTTATTGCTGTCAACAGGATTTAACTGCATTTCCACTGTGGCTTTAGCATCTTGGTAAGGATGTGCACTGAAAACACAAACTAGCTAGACATTATGGAAAAACACAGACAGTTTTAGTGATGAATGTTGAGGATAGTGTAAAAAAAATAAACAGTTCAGGATGTTCTAATGAGAAATGACATCTTTTGATCATGCTTAAGAGGCAGAAAGCCTGTTCACAGTACATGTAGTCCACTACATAATTTGTTGGATACAACTGAGGGAGTAATATGTCTAAATTTTCTCTTCTATTGCATTAACATTTTCCCTTTTTATTAATTAGAAGGAGCTTTCAGTTTATGTATGGTTTGCAGTTTGATACTTAAAACACAGAGCATCACAGGTGAAATAATAGCATATTAGTTAACAGCACTGGCTGTTTTGAAGCTACATGTGAAACAGAGTGAAGAGTAGAACTGTTTATGTATGGCTTGGGAGGGGGAAAGATGTAGAACATAGTATTGTGGATGCACGTTAAAGTTCCATTGTAATTACAAACTTACCTATTCTTTGTGTGAAACCATGTTTTCATTTTTATTACAAATCTTAAATACATATTACAAAAAAAGGCATCTTGTTAATTTAAAAGTTAGACAAAATAAGTGTGTGAAGCATCTGGGCAAGTTAGTCACCTTTTTGTTCATGGAGAGGTTGAATGGGACAAGGTGCAGTGGACATGTCAAAAGTTTTTTGGTTTATTTTTTTGGTAGAGACTACAAAAATGAAGGGAAAACATCAGGGACTGTTTTTCGAGATCCGCAGTAGAATAAATATGGTCAGCTCTACTTTTATTTTTCTCCAGTAGAATTGCTTTATCAACAACCTTTCATACCAGTACAGTAAAAATAACCATTACTGCTGAATTCTCTAGGTTTGATATGAAATGTGCATTACACAGTATATCTGTAAAAGGCTTTACTAAGTCATTATGGTATGTGGAATGCATAAAAAGCAATAAATTATGTGCCAAATTTTTCTTTGCATTTAAAAATTTCAAGCTTATGTTAAGATGTTCAAAACATACCATGTTTGCATTTTCTAATAGGGATATGCTTTATTGAATGTAATTAATTCATATGTAACTTTTGACATTTTCACTCTTTGCAGAGTAAAGAATAAGGATGCTGCTGCTTGTTGCATATAATGTATAGAAATATACATTTCAGAAGAGAGATAGCAAAAGACACATTTCATATCAACGTATTTACAGAGGACATTCACATTTTACAAGATGGAAAGATCTGTTCCCCGAAACTGTCCTGCATAGAAATGATACATGTCCTTCCCTTAAATTCAGGACAATAAAAACTTTAATGCACAAGTAAATACTGATGAGAAACAACTTATTTCTCTCTCTCGTAACAATAAACATTAAAAAATACTAAGCTTTATCATCTAGGAGAAACAAATTGCTTATGCTTCTTGAAGTCAAAAGCATTTTTTTTGTCTGCTTTAAGAAGAGGCAGTTTATTGATTCATGTCTACAGTTGGTTTTGAGAATTTTGTTTTAGTTAACAAACCACTCCCAATTTTAGTACTTGGAAGAGTTTGGCTTTAATATTGTCTATCCTTTGGCTTTGTTCCAATGTCCCAGAACACCCCTTTCACTGCACAATCTGTTTGTGTTGTATTCTCTCTTTTCACCTAGAAGTAAAGCTCTTTAGTTGACTTTTTATCATTATTACTACTATTAAATCAACGTGATCTCTGACTCAAGTAGTTTCAAAGGATTAGAAGTAGAGGTCATACACGTGCAAAGTGATCACTATGTACTGAAGTGGTATGGTTAAATAAAAGCCTGAGACAGCGTAGATGCTTTTGCACAGTAACAGTTTTCTCTTGATCTGGTCTGCACACTGGGAGCTGGACTTCAATCATCACAGATGCGTGGGTGACTGATGAAACCATTGGTTTTGTTCTTCTGTTGGCTGTCATCCAGCCTGTAGCCTCCTTACCAGCTCTTTCAAAGGTTTCTGTGTTCTTTGCAGGATTAAGTGTGGTTTTATGTTTGATAAAGGGATTTTTAAACGAATGCTATCAGCTCCCTCTGCACCAATGGATATATACACCTGCTTATTTATTGGTGAATATTCCCATCATAGCGGTATGAAAAAAATCATAAAATATACAGGTATACCATATACCCCGCTCCATTGAAAAAAAAAGCTCAAAAGTTTTACAAACAAAGCATGTAGACAATGTTATATTTGTAATTAATTATCGTACCAGTCCAGGAAAAGCAAGGAAAATGAACACATCACAAGGAAGAATAGGATCCATACTCTAAATCCAGCGTTGTTTTTGATGGCCTGTGAGGAAAAGGTTATTTCCGTTACCATCAACAGTAAATATACAGTAGAATTTCAACAATGTCAACACAGGATGACTTTTAGTGGTTTCACTCTTCCCTCCCACAAGAGAAAGAACAAACCTTGCCCCTAATTTCAGGTGAATAAAAGTCAGGTTGGCTATACCTTTTCAGATTTATCACACTAAAATTTATCTCAAAATCTTTAAAACTGGTCATTTAAAAAATAATTTAAAAAAAAGCCACCCCCCAAATCCCAAGATCCCACACAATGGAACTTAAAAACATTAAGAACTACATCAAAATGTGCATGCTTAATGGTTAATTTTAAGTTCCAAAAGTTAAATTCTGTGATTAGAAATAATCATTCTAATAAACATCTTCTGACTAAAAAAATAACCCCAAAACCTGACAACTTTTTCTGGAGGTTGATTTAGCACTGTCAGTCATGTATTTCAGTGTCAGAGCAAGGATAGCAAGTATTTTTCTGGGACTCTCCTTCCCCAAACGGGACTGGCATATAGCAGAGGATCTCTTTTTCTCCTCTCATTTTTCAGATTTACACATGGAATAATTTTTTTAATGTGATACAAACAATGTGAGTGATGAAGTTTTGTATTTTTCACCTTCCTCTACTGTTTCTCAGCGTGGTTTCAGATGTGAAACCTACGACTGTGAAAAAGTAAGCAAAAAAACCTTCATGCCACGTTTGTTGTGCTTTTCAGGAGAGCTGGGCAGCAGGTAACTCATCCTTAAGTTATATATTCTATGTGCTTTCAGGAGGGAGAAAAGAAAAATAAGAAAAAAAAAAAAAGAACTGAAGCGATTCACTCACTAGCCTAATTTAGGAACTCTTTTTATTGAAATCTCAGTTCCTGAAAGGAAACATCATTTCATTCTAATTAGTAAGACAATGGGGTAGATTTGTTTACTAGCAGCATGTGTACTGTGCTGAGTGCAACTCAAAGAGACTCTTCTGCTAACACTCAGCATTTAACTCCAGTTTCAACAATTTCAGCACTTCTATTCATAGTCTGCAATTCCCGCCCTTCCCTTTTTTAATAAAAAAAACCTTCACACATGCTTAAATTTATGCCAGGTGACTTTCATGTTTAAAAAATAGGTGAGGCCAAGATTTCTGCAGAATTGTATAGCTATTGAAATCATGGTTAGCAAGACAAGCAATGCTAACTATTGAGAGCCTCAGCTAACTAGGACAAATTTTCCAAAATCATTTCCTGACACGCCAGCACACACTGCACCTGTACCGGGGGTGAGCTTGCATATGCTGGTTAAAGCAACACTTGGGCAAACCTGAAAGTTGAAGAGAAACAAGCAACACGACTTTACCTCTCTTATGTCTTCATTGCCTTCTTTGATATTCTCTGTTGCACCCACAACTAATTGATGGATATTGTCAATATCAGTTTCCTGTTTAAAAAAAAAAAAAAGGATTGAGGAACAGTGATAAATGTTAAGAAAAAAACACTTCCAAGGACATGGGAAACAAGCAGAACTCAAAATCTGGTATTGTTAACATCTTAGTTTCAATGATGCAAAGGTATAGAGACGGCTAAGTTGTAATTTCTTTGCCTGTGATTTTATGAGCCTGAACTACCAAGATCAATAGGAAGTCTCCCATTTATTTAGAATCAAATCTAACCTGGCTAATTTTTGCCAGCTCTTTTTGGAAGAGGTGCCACCATTTCCGTAAAAGGTGCTGTTAAATAACACATTTAACAGGACACTAGTTCCGAGGCAGAGGGATCATTCTAACACGTATCTTGCATTTTCCATTCCCAGTATGCACTAGTAACAACAGTAAGTAACTTGATTTTGCATTTGACAAAACAAAACAAAAATAGTTTCCTTCACATTTGCATCAAAGATTCATTATGTTTACATCTTGCACGCAACCAAGACCAAAATCCCCCCAAGAAAATCTTCAAGCTGTATTTGCTGCTGTAGCATTAGATTATACTAACCTGTTGCAAGACTTTTTCAGTGAATATCTCTTGCAGTCTGGAGATTTCCACCACTTTTCCTTCAATTTGTCTTGGCGAAGAACAGAAACACACCATTAGAAACTACTGCAAACATTTCTTGCTCCTGCAGGTTCAGGTTCCCGATGCGGTAAGCGGGCTATTCAGAAGGCTGCTATTTTGTTGGCCACTGTTGGGCAGCAGTAGCCAGTGACCAGTGCCCTGACAGTTCATGGCTGGGAGATGACCAGCCCACAGTGAAGCTTTGGGAAAGGCACCACCCGGCAATTCTCAGCTAGCTGCCTTCACTCTGAGCGTTTTGCCTCTCTTTCTTCCTTCTAATATAACAAAACCCACGGTGGACCCTAAGTAGTTAATTTTGACATATCCTTTTTATAAGCTAACATGAAGCATGGAATTAATCTTGCCTAGTACTAACCCAAAAGTAAATTTCTAGTTTGAGTTAGCCATTCAGGTTTTCTGCACAGCAAGCGGCGAGCAAACAGCCCCGACACTCCACCATAAAGACAGGTCTGTGCGTGGGGGTTGGTGACTGCACCTCCCCTGCTGCTTGTCCGTGTATGCAGCAGACAGTGTGATAGGAATGGAAAACTTAACCTTTTAAAACTTAGATAAGTGAGACAGAATGTAACCTTCCGAATGTAACCAGTACTATGTTGGATAGTTTGTGTGTCACTCGGAACCATCTTTACACTGTGGGACAGCACAGGATGTAACACAGTTAATTTCATGGACGCTCCTATTTCGTCCCTCCTCCTACGATGCCTCTGGAGTTCATGCAGCCGGGTGTCCTGCAGAGGACAGGCTGTGTGCGGGTGTTGTCTGGGTTACAGGACCGGCGTCAGGACCTTACAGGACCTGTTACAGGTTACAGGTTACAGGTTAAGGTTACAGGACCTTAACAGACGTGCAGCAGTCTGTTAAGTCACAGAAAACTGTACCTGACTTCGTCAAAGAGATTATTCATTTCCCCAACGAGTCTCTGGTTCTCCTGTTCAAACTGGAAGAAGGGAAGAAGGAAATCACACACATGAGTTCACATGCTTGGACGCTGGGAACTTTCTTCAACCCCCACCCCAATCAACCCCTTCCTTGCAATCCATTGACAGTACGTCTCAACTAAAAAGATCTTCAAGAATTACTAACAGTGGCCTAAATGAACAATATCAATCTGGTTATTTGTAACCAGTCACTGTAACACTTATTATTCTCCTCCGATTAATGAAACAAACCCCCAAATAACTTGAAGATTTTGCTCAAGTTACTTCACAGTAACAAAAAAGACAGTGGATGAAATCCATCCTTTTTTTTCATTTTAGAAATTTGAGTGGGGAGAGCTTTCATGCTTGTGAAAGCATGATTCTCTTCATGACATCTTTGCACTGTCCGCATTATTCATGTACTGCCCATGGCATGAAGTTAAAAGCTTTTAGATTTTGCCACAGTATGAAACATTTTGACATCTAGTACGTTATACTTTACAAATCCATTGGCTTTAGTTATTCCAGTAGACCTCTTCCATTTAAAACTCATGAGTAATCAATGAAACATTTAAATAAACTTCTAGCACTACGTTTTTCAAATACAAGCATAAGTAGAAGACTTTATACAGGAAAATATACTTTGACTGTTCAGATGTACTTGTCAGGTCATTTAGGATTTATTACAGAACAAGTGATCAGGCAGCAAGTATAATGACATGATTTGCTGAAACAAAACCTGCAAAACCACAACACAGCTGAGAAAGGTGTCCCATGTCATAGTGGAGCCTGTTGGAAACCACATCGTAAGGACTCTGGTTTAGAAATAACCCTTTAGGACATACTGAGCTGGGATTTTGAAGGTGCCTGAATGAGTTTGACCCTGCAGCCTGGCAGCCAGCTCCAGCAGGTTCAAAGCCCGAGGGGGGCTGCAGCGTGCCGCTGCCTGCCCCACAGCCACCCGTCTCCAGGCAGTACGCGCTCGGGGAGCTCTGTGGGCTGCTCCAGCTGAAAGGCCCCTGCCATCGGGGACACCAGAGCACCTCCTATCAGAAGGGTCACAAGTCCTGTTTTGGAGGAGGGAGGGGGCAAGCTTATTCAAGGCATTCTGCCAATCAATTCTGCATGGCCAAAGCCTCATTAACAGCTGGACCTTTGCGGTACGGACACAACTGACTAGGTCTTGGCGCTTTTCTCAAAGCTGGGAAAGACCTGGTCTACGCAGTTATACAGAAACAGTAACAGGATATACATTTCTACTGAAAACATTGCCTGCTACATGCCTCTGACAAACCCGAGTGATACATGCAGCAGCGTGAAATACCAGAGAACACGATTCAGAATGCAAAGAATTTGACAGGAGCTGTGCACGACAGCAAGCCCTGTTGTAGTTCAGTTCACCTCCTTATTTTGAACTAGCCTACATAACTCAGTGGGATTTTGGCGTAATTCAATCACGTTACAATTTCATTAGCAGTAACAGTGCAGCAGTCCCCTCCACCACCTTGCAAGGTCTCATTATCCTTCTTAAGACAGAGCAGTGTGTTGTCAAAGATGGGCATGCCAACGGCGCAGCACCGTTTACAGGTCCAACTTGGTTTTGCTCGCTATCTGAGCAAATGGCCAATGCTTAAGCTGGCAGGAAAGGGAGGTGCTGCCCCGAGAAGACAGTAAGCATTTGAAAACCGTGCAAAAAGCAAAATAAAGAAGGAGGGAGAAAAGGTCTGAATCACAGAGAATTACCATAAGAGTGAGGGTCGTGTTACATCAGTAAAGGCAAATGGGCATTCTGCTTTTAGAGCAGGGCTACTGAAATAGCTGAAAACCAGGCACTTGGTATTCCAACACAGTTTGTCATTAAGATGCAACATGAAAATTATGACATACAGTTCATCTGACCCATAGCTTCTTTCACAGCGCCAGTCTGTAGGAGTACATACCTTTAACATCATTGCTCTGCCACATTTGGTGATGATCTTTGGCTCACCACTGTGACCCCCACCCAGCCCCAATCATGCCACCAGCATCTCCATCCCAGGTCTTTTAAGATTTTCCTTATACAGGTTGTGTAACTCCTTGTGCCCATTGCTTCAGAAGCAGATATACCCTTTGAAATGATCCATAATGTTCCAGCTGGAACTTCTGCCATATCAAGTACTTTCATAATACGAACACAGAGAAGAAATAGAAGTGTTTATACTACTTAGGACGCAGTGAAAAAGACCTAGTGCAGCCACTGAGGAATCTGTCCTGCTCCTCTCTCTCCCCACATATAGTCCTAAGCAAATGCTGCTGCTCATCTCATTTCATGGTAGGACATTTTAGCTCACTAACCACTTTTTCCTCCTGAGTTTTCTGGTAGATTACTAAACTGAACCCTACCACAGGACCAGATGACAGGGTTGGCTTAAGGGAGAGTAGAGAGCTGGAGCTGAGCAAGACTTTTGCACTGCCACAGAGCAACACAGAAAAGCAAGAAAATGAGAACAGGCAAGCCACCTTTCATACCCTTCACCTTCAGTCCCTCCTTCTCACTCCCCACACTATCACCAATGTCTCCCACACTTTGTGCTGTAACGTTTTTCATCTTGCTTCAGGCCCATCAGGGCCTCAGAGAAACAGTACCTGACTCTGCCAACAGCAAACTAAATGTCAGCCTGCATGACTTAGGGGGAAATGGTTACTGTGTTAAAAACCAGAAACTTGTAGGTTTGGTCTCGCAGAAGTGAGTGTGAAATGACAGGCATGTTTAAAGAAGGGTAACAGTGAATCTCATAGAAAAAGGTTTAGTCTTTTGACATAGGCAATTTATGTCATGAAGAATATGAAAAATGATTTTTTATTTCTTTTAAAATACAAATTTCTTTTTGTACTAGAGGTTCACTGTCTACCTGATTGGCAAGAACAGCTTTCTCTCCTTGGTTAAAGGACTCCAGAGAGTCTAAGATCCCAGAAGAGGAGGAAGGCTGTTGGGTACTGTCACATCCACTGTGGGGTAAAGGCCTTGGGGAAGGAGCCCAGCTCCATGAGTCGAGGGGCAACAGAGAGGAACATACTGCACAGCTCCCTGAAGTCCCAGTGATTTCCAACCTAAAGACCCAATGGTTCTGTTAAATAAAAAACGTATCAGTGTTGCAATACATTCAAGTGTCATTGTCACTGCTGCCTGTAGTGTCTCCTATAGAGCAGAGCATTTGTTAAAATATAATTGACTAATACAGTGATATTTACTTAACAGCAGTGGACGGTTAAAGGCGTTTCATCACTGCACTCCTTTATGTTCACACCATATGTCTCTGATTTTAGTGGAGTCACCTCAGAACAAAGGCAGGGCGCGGAGCAATGAAATGGAGCCACAGGATTTAGCACTGAGCGGACTGGTTGGTCCTTAAGTGACTAAATGGGGCCACCAAGCTGTAATTGTTTTTCTGACTTCTGTAAGGATAAGTATTTTGGCACAAATATTCAACATTAAAAAATCCCTATTTTGCTGCCTTAGTAAAACTGAGATGATAACTAATTTAGAAGGCAAATTTTCAATAAAGAAACAGTGAATTATTTTAATCCCTTACAAATAGCACAAATCCACTTGAGAAAGTATTCTTTAAAAATTCCCTTTGATATTTAAAACCCTCCACTGGCACAGACTGCCTTTTAAACTGCTCAATGATCTTTGCAATTTGAAATCATGACTGATGGACCGCTTGGCGCAGACAGCAGTAAGATATGCTAAAACAGTCAATTGAACAAAAGGTTAGAGCACAGAACACATCATACACATCATATACCAGTGTGTCACAAAGGGATTTACATGATGGGAATATAAACCAAACTAGTGATCAGTACAGCTCAATGATTTATGGCTTATTAAAGTAGCCTCTTTTATGACAGTGAAATACTCCGTTACCAAAATATTGCATTAAGTGACAAACTGCTCAAGATATGGCTAAAAATCTAATGCACAGAAGAAATAATCACAGTTCTTTTTTGTTATCCCATGGGTTAAGTCATTATATGTACTGTACCTGAATTTAAGACAAAAACCACAGATAAAGTCAGGGAAAATTAGCTATTTTCACAACTCAAACAGCAGAGCCAGATTTTTTTCCCCACTCAACGCAACCACAAGGCATCTGCTCACAGTAACTACAAAACCCATTAATATACCTATACTCAGGGTTATAAACTGAAATTTATTGTGCAAATCATACAATAGCCTGCAACCATTTTGAACAACGTAAAGCTCTCTCCTGTGGGTAAAATACTGATAGAAATGCCTGCTGTAGTGATATGATGGGGCTTTAATTCATTATATTACCCACAGGAAGGATCATGGAATCACAACTGAGAATTGTTAAGTGTAATTTGACACAACACATTCCAATTTAAAACCAACACAGCAGTTTCTACACTGTAACCTACCCTCTTCTGAGAACTGCTGGAATACCCAGTAATTTAAATGCAGTTGGTCCATGCTTCACAAATCAAATGTTCAGAAAGTAGAAATTAACTTCTCTGTAACAGCAAACATAATGCAGAGAAGAAATAATTAACTGTCCTTTGAGTGAATAAATTAACTAAAGCAGTGAGGGTTTGTTATGCGTTTGTAAAGACCCTTTGATTCCTGCATTAAAAGTACAATGAAGTCATGAAATATTATCAAGTTAGTATGAAGGATTTATGTGAGCAATGAAAAAAGCAATGCACGTTCATATACTCAAACTGTTCCCCAGTTACACCTATATTTACACCTTGGACCCAAATTTACCTGCAAATTAGAAGAACAGATCCAATGACTTTAAAGTAGGTTAAGAGTGAAATTCTACAGTATCCAACTTTTACTAATAAAGGCCAACTCTTAGCTATAAGTTTCCTCAAAAATGCACTGAAAGAGCAGTTTTGCAGTGGAATAGTCACCACATACATCACTAGCCTTTGTAAATCAGCTAATTACAGTGTTCATAAAATGAACACACACCATACCCCCAAAAAATCACGTTAGGTCCACAAAACAAAGCGATGGCTTGCTCAGCTTTGAGCAAAAACATATTAGTGGCAACATTTACACTTGAAACCCTGCTGTGCACATTTCATTTTATACAAACATACAACACACTGTTTACAGTTTGACAACTCCAATAACATGCAATCCAATCCAACGGTAAAAAAATTACCTGACAAGAAATGACCCTCACTGGGGGGCATTAACTGTAACTAGAAACAATCAGCTCGCTTTCTACTTGACAACTGGTGGAAAAAGAAAAAGATACCTCTATTAACACTGCCATGCACGCTGACTCACTTCTCTTCTAAATCATAATAAATGTAAACTCCTACCAAGGCATAATGTGGAAGTAACTCATGCTTGTTAATTTTTAGGAGAGGTAGAAAGCAAGCCTGTATTTCTTCACAATAGTGCCAGAGGCATAGACTCATAGTGTGAGAAGAAGCTGAGATACAGACAACCCTGACTTCTGGGGGTCATATTGTCAACCTGCAGTGGGTTCAACAGGAGGGAGCAGCTCTGGGTGAGATCAGAACCACAGCAAGACTGAACAGGAGATTCAGATACCCAGTTCAGAACCAGCTTTCTGCAAAACTTAGAATAAATTATAAGCGGAGAAGGTGCTTTTCCAGTGTTAACTTCCCTTTGTATGCTTTTTTAAATTCTAGTTTCATAGTATCAGTACTAAAACACAAGCATTGAGAGTACATAAATATTTTTTTTAAATGTAAATTCACACATGGAAATTTAAGAATAAAATATGGCACAAGAGCAGTAATAATACTTCAGTGTATTAATACATATATATATATAGAACTTCAAATAATGTTATTTTTATTTTGGTAGCATTTAGATCTTCTGCTTCTCTAAACAGACTAGTAAATTTGTCTCTCTTTTCCCATGAAGCAGACTGATAAACTTAAAGCTGAGATCTGAAGTTTCCAGCACGAGTCATTTTTCTAGGCTTAATCATGGCACTGACATCAAGGCACTGTCATATACTATAAATTTTCTTCCAAAATATAGGCAGAATATATATAACTAAGAATAAGGACATACTATAGCCTGTCTGAGCTAAAGGTTCATTTAATTTGGAGCATCAGTGTTATTTTTACACCCCTTTTCACAGGAAGTGCAACTCCTGAAAGCACAACATAAGTCAGTGTAAAACAACAAATAAAAGTTAAAAAAATACACAATAATAAAAAAGAGGCATAGCACAGGAAAGCTCTGAATGGGTAAAGAATAATAATGGGTTTTAAAAAAGATGTCTGTTGGTTCTCCCCTAGGAAGAGTTGTCCGAACGCCTAATAAGAAGCAGTTTAGGATTGGAGATTTAGGAGTCCAGAAATCCTTCAAACATTAAACTATGAACATAGATTTTTCTCTTATCTGGGGCCTTGCTCTAAAAAGTATAAAAAGATTGCATGAAAAAGAAATGTGTTTATTCCCAAAGTACCATGGCAAAGGATGTAACGTGTTTAAAACTTAATTACAGTGTGAGGCCTGCAAAAAACAGTCCAACATTTAGTAGTCAATTACTAGTAAGCCCTGTCAGAGCCATCACTTCTGATGCTTGTTTCCTCCTGGTCCTCTGGAAGTTTACAGCAAAGGGGCTAATAATATTGTGCCTAAACACAGAAGAATGAAAACATATAAAGAATTCTCTTTAAAAAGAAAACAGAAAGCAGGAGTACGCCTTTAGATTTCAGACTGGCACTCAAGAACAATATGAGAGCATCAAGAGCAGCCTCTGCAGAACCTTTTCTCTTTGACAAACCATACCATAATTATGTGCAACTTATGCATCACTTCCCATCAGAGATGAGTATTGTGTTCGGGAACATCTCTCATCACTACAAAGGAAGCTTCACATATTCATACTGCAGCAGCCCTTTGCCTTAGTAAAGCTCACCATTTCGAAAACTGCACATCTACTAGCTAGTTATAAATCTATTTTTCTTTCTTTATATAAAAGGAGATATGTGCTACCGTAGAGAGGTTTTCTAAGAATTTTGAGCCACGTGCAAAACGATAAATTTTAGTAGTATCAAAAAGTCTAAACAGATAGGTTGTCAGCAATCATGCCCATGTCAGAAATTTTGTATTGTATCAGTTCAACTGTAAGTAGAATTGGATCAAATCATATGTAAATGTGCTGATAACGGGGAAATGCAGAAAAGGTAAAGTTAATGAGATACTGTTGTAACAGAAAGCTTGTAGCTATTCCTTCTTGTAAACCAATATTATTTTGATAAACAAAAAAAATAAAAAAAGGAATACAATGAAGTATAACGTCATAGCTATACTTCCATACAATAACTATTTAAGGTGCGTTGTAGAAATACTCCAAGGAAAAAAAAAAGGCAACTCTTTATTCTTTCAGAAGTTTCATAATGCTTTTTCTGATGTTGCCTTGACTACTATTGTTTCCTGATGAAAAAAGCAATTCATAATTGTAATTTTAAAAACAACATTAATTTCAATTGTTGAAAAATAGTTATTACTGATTTCATGGCTCCATGTTAAGTATTTTGTAGCAATTTTCAATATTACTTGCTAACAGAAGAACCAGGAAGCCATGCGCAATAGGTCTACCTTATTATGGTATTATTCTGCATAAAATGAAATTTGATAATGAATTTGGGTGAATCTGTACTTTTTTAACACATATGAATACAGCAGGAAATATAATAAAATGGACAATAAGACACCAGATAGACTTACCATTTGTATTTCTTCAGGTGACAGCTCATCTTCACCTTTGCCATCCCCCCATAATCCAACGTTACTTTGGGCATCAGGCAGATTCCTGTCTGTAAAAGAACCAGCAAATACTTGAGACAATGCAGGGCACTGAACAGTAAGGTGAAAATCATTTTTCATCCATTTCCAAATAATGATGAAATTGTTATATTTCATTTGTCACTAACTGAGATTCACCCTATATTTACAGCACAAAATTACCAATAACCTTTAACTTCTGAGACAAAAGTCTATGCATTATGTTTAATTTTCTGAACTATGAGGAGCTGCACTAATATATTGACAGTGAAGGGTGTAAAACAATTCACAATGCACTAAGACTTGTTAGGGCACAAAATACTGTAGCATTTGTCTTTTAACAGAAGAAAACACATAGTTTTCAAAATGACAGTCTATATGCAAACTATTACCTTCCAATGAGGCTTGACACCACCACCACTTTCCAAAAAAGCAAAAAGATTCTCAAAGTTCACAGGACAGACAATTTCCTCACGCTGTTCAAACTGCGTTATCACTGTGCAAATCCCACAGCACACTGTGCAAGGGGCCTTCCTGCATATAACAGGAATCTGATCCGATCCCATAAACTAATCCGTACACATCAGAGCTGCTTCATTGATTTCCATAGTACTTGCCCTTTGATTAAAGCTAATCATCCACATAAACCTTAGCAGGAGCTGGGCACAGAAGATCTTGAACAGCTATTTCTGGAATATTCCCTTCTGGAAGATTTATTTTTAGGCTTAATTATATACTTCTGATTATAGACTAAGAAGTCAGAATGAGAAAGAAAAGAAACTATGCTACACGAACCTACTGTTTCTGAATCTGTCCTAGCATCAGTGTTTAAAATCCTAATGATACAACTGCACTTTTGAGAAGGCCTCTCTTTTCCTCACTGGCTGTGACATTTTTATAAAACCCAAGAGAGATGTGCACCACACCACCCCACAACAGATCAAAGCTGAACCTGCCTTGACTTATCATATGCAGGTAGCAAATTAAAATACAGAAAGATTTAGTTTTCTTTTTCATAGATTTCAGACATTTTATTTATGCCAGTCAATTTTTCAGGAATTTATATTTTCATTTGTTTTGTTATAACCTTCTAAACCTTATTTTTTTCAATTGCATAAGCAGAACTGCTGCATCATCCATCATTCAGATACTGACTTGCCTTGGGAAGCCTCAGAAAGGAGTAGTCCTATTTATAAACAAATATATGAAAAGGATTGTAAGGAGAAAATTTCCCTTTTATCCTTCTCTATAACATTTGTGAAAACTCTTGAAAAATAAATATTATAAAAGAGTATCATTGTGTACGTCTCCTTTATAAATGTATATTTTGCTTCCCAACAACCAAACAAGGATGTATGAATAATGACAATGTAATGAATAAGGGATGTGGATAAGGAATACAGTAGATTTAAAAAATTTTCTTACAAGTAGTAAGAAATAAGAATATGTTTCAAGATTGTTTGGAAAGGATTTAACTCTATGTCTTCCATGTGATATCATCAAGTCTATTTCACAAAAACACAAAACTTACTTGTTCAGGTATCAAAATTATAATTATTTACTGGACTCAAAGAAAAGGATAATTAGTTTATGAAGCCAAGGGGAAAAAAAAAAGATATATTCCTATTTTATCCCAGAGGAACCAATTACTTTCAGGCATAGTCACAACTGTTAAAAAAACAGCACCTGTATCCAATGTGGTTGCTAATAAGCAAATATACTTATGGTAAGTGTTAAGTGAGAAACACATACCTCCCTAGGGTTCCTCCTGTCACTGTAGGATGTTTTTGGCTACTGGGAAAGTTGTTCTGCAGCTTTCATGGAGCTGACATTAATGCTTTTCTACAATTCTTCCAGCAAAAGCCAAACTCCGATTTCTTTTGCAGAAAGAGAAGTAGCTAACACATGACAGAGATACAAAGTAATGATCAAATCCTCTGAACCCTCTTCATGCTGAAAGGAGATGGACAGCTGTTAAGCTTGTGGACCACTTCAAAAGCTACTCATTATTTAAATTTATTTCCATAAACTAAATCTGAAATTCGTAATATGCAAATAAATACTGTTGGCATATAAAAGCAATCTCCAGAGAGACTATTTTCCTGCAATGAGGCATGTCCAGTATAATTCTAACCTAAACAGGTGCTTTGCCTCAAAAGAAAAGTAACCACATTTTGCTTTGGTTTCTGCCAAAAAAACCAGACAAAACCCAAGTTGTGCTTCAGCACACCAAGTAGGACATTCAGCTGTCCATCATAACATTCAAATTAAGGACAGGACCACAAACTGCTCTCAGATTGCAGCCGAGATATTTAGCACAAGGGACCCAGGCATGCTGATGATAGCCAATTCATAAATACAACCGATCACCATTCTCTAAACCACCCTGAGGATGAGATAGTTATACTTCTAGATGTGGGAATTTCTCCAATTTCTTAAAACTTTGAAAAGTTACCTGAAAAAAAAAAATCAATCAAACGCTTTAAGATTTAAACTGAGCTTCATTTCCTAGTCATCTTGTTCACGCTATTTCCATGCTTCAACAACCACCTACCAGTGAAGTCACAAGGCTGATTTCTATAAGCAGCAGCAACCAACACACCCTTATGTGAGGAATCACAGGCTGTGTGTATTTACAAACTGTTTCAGACAGATTTATCCTGATATACAAGTTTCATAGTCTTCTCAAAGACTATTCAGCAATCCCTCATAAGTACTGCATCAGCATCACTTATGTAACAGGACCCCTACCTTCTTGTAAAAAAATTAAAGCATAAACTAATAAAAGCGAAAACTGGAGTAATCAAAATTAACATGCAATAAACAGTTTCATTTCTGTTTATTGCAGTGGTTTGCTGTGCCCAGGGCAATCAAAGAACGGCATTTTCCACAGTGTGGCACAGATTTTTGGAATTAAACATTATAATGACGCTATGTGGTGGGAGTGCACACTTTCAGAGATTGCAGAGGCGTTAGTAACAAGGAAGAGCACAGGCCAATGAAGATGCTACTATACTGCTGTTTCTCTGCCAGCACTAGCTCACAGCTGCAAAACACTGATAACATGCTAAGGTGAAACTCATCTATGTGCCTGTGTGCTGCATCACTTAAGACATACTATAAAAAAGTAGTAAGCACTAGAAACGACACATAATCAAAACCTTCACTTCTTACAATAAATTCAGTGTCAGGGGAGGCGGGGGATGGGGGTGGTAGCAGCGGGGAGCGTAGTGATAGGGCTGCAGAAGTACAAACTGGTTAGGAAGATAAGCAATGCCGTATCAGAAAATGAAACCATTTGCACACTGTGAGGAAATTCAGTATTAAAGTCTTCATCTAGAAATGGAGTACCCACTTCACATGAATCCACTCTTTGTATGGCCCTAAAGTCATCAACCACAAGAACTTTGCTTTTTTTAATAAAAATCACCAAAGAAACAATAACTGATTATTAGAATAATATGGCCATCCGCTGCGTTTCTTCTGTCTTGATGAAGTACTATGCTAATGTAATGTCACATTTCATAGTTTTTGCTTCTCTCTCTCAAAAAAAATAATTTACACATGGCAAATCACAGGGTACCTTGGACTCTTCTAAACAGCACAAGCAGGGGAACTCAAGCCAGCGAAAGCAACTCCAGAATCACAGAACAAGATTTCTCTTTATGTATGAAACCTGAAATTATCTGCATAGTGGTGGTACTCTGAAAGGCACTCTGCAACAAAGTTCTGCCAGTGTACACGTCCCAGGACAAACCGAAATGGCTAACAGAAGGGACTTATATTCCCCAACCTCAGAAGCAGGCCACCAAGGAAGCAGAAGCGATGTTCACAAGTCCTGTCAAGAATAGCACCTGCTATTGACAGTGGGGTCAGAGATGGTGCTTTGGATTTCTGGCTGCCTCCCACTCACTGAAAGATGAGATGCAATCCTTCCAGCAGGGACACTCAAGGCTGTGGAGAACATCATCCCCAAAATTACTGGATCTGGCCAGCCAGTAACCTCCCCTCTATGACCATATTCTACCTTCGGGTTCATACTGTAGAAGTGTCCAGCTCAAGGTCTCTGTGCTTAAAAACTAGAAAATGTTGCCAGAAAGTCATTGAGCTACTTTCCAATTCCTTGTCAGCAGTGACAGGAATGTAGAAAAAAATTAAGACAGATCTGAGAAGATATGTAAGTAGATGGATATTGATAAAAAATAAACCAAAAGGAAAGGGTTCACACAGAGTTTGAGAGGATGTGGAATCCAGTGAGGCCTAAGACTTTTTTAGCTGGTTGGAAAAGGCATGTAAAAAAGTTTAAGATTTTGCTTCCTCAGTCTCATAATATGCTTCAAAAAACCCCGATCAAGTAATGGAAGATGAAAATAGAGAAGATGCAAGTCACATGAACAGGCCCTGTAAGGAAGGAAGGAAGTTAGAATAGTAAGGAAGTACTATTGACCAGACAGGCCTTACCACAAAAAGTAAAATTTAACTACATTTTATTCTTACCTTTGCTTTCCTCAGCAGAAAGTTTCTCTTCAGAATCATCAACAGGATTCAGTGAAGATTTTTCAGGGAAAAGAGGTGATGTGGACACGTTGCTCTGCTCAGGTTCAAGCCTGGATCTAGAAGCACAAGAGCCTACAATTTAACTGGTATTACACAGCTGAATTGCTCTAAAATGAGAATAACCACAGATTATTAAATTTGACATTAACTCTTGCAAACTTCACATTACAGATTTCCCAGTCAAGATACAGATTATACGTAGCAACTTTCACTGAAATATTATTACAAAAGCAAAGAAAGCATGAACAGTACTCCTGAACAAAACACAGTACATGTTCAGAGTTGAGGAGAATTTTGAAAGCTATAGCATAAAAACACAGACATTTTATGAAATATCTTTTTAAAAAAGCCCATATTACAGTATATATATATATATTTTTTTTTTTTAAAAACAAACAAACAAACAACAGCATTTTGGTCATACCGAAAATTCTTTTTAGTAGGAGTAGCCAACACCACTACTTCATTTTTTTTCAAGTAATAATTACAACTTTATATTGTCAGTTATAATAAAGGAAAAGTAAAAAAATACAACAGAATTAGCTTTTTCCCGAAACAAGTATTTTTATTTAACTAGGTTTAAAGAATAGTTTAACCAGGATGACAGTGATCCTTACCTTGTCTGCCAAAACACAAAACAGACCATTTAGAAGCAAGGAAAACAAAAAAGATATGCAGTGGACAGATACATACTACATTTAAGTCCCTGCTATGTAATTTTAATACAAAGGCAGTGCAAAAAATTAGAAGCATATTCGGTGATTATATATTAAGTACTTGTCAAGTACGTTTCATTGTGACATGAAAAAAAAAGTTTAGAATTAGTGACAACATTTTTTTCCAGTAAACTTATGTGGTTTGTCGTTGTCTACAATGAATTCTGTAACTACTACGTAGTAGACAGTTAAATGCTTGAGAGTTATGCTGTTAGAGAAGCTAAAGAACAAAAAATCAAAAAGCAATGGGCTGAACCACCTGCTGTGCCACCTTCCCCACTTCCTCCCCTCTCAAATATAATCAACAGTTAATCTCATTATGATCTGCAACCTTCCCCTGCTGCTTAACGGAAGGTGTTGCATTTTGTGTTCCTTTCCTCCTTTATATTGTGTCTAAATTCTAACGCATAATCAGAAAATTCTGAGAAAAACCAGAATATAATGCATTAGTCATCACTGAGTGACTATGCCATTTAAACAAGAAAAACAGTAATGGGGAACCTTTCTTAGTTCTAAAAACTCTGCAAGTACTGGGCTTTTGGCAATTTTACAGAAAAGAACTCTTCTCTCACCTACTCCCTCTCAAGTCCTAAATTTGCCTAATAATGAGGGAAAAAACAGACTTATCTGGATGTCCATGCAGTTCAAATAACAGTTCTGATGCTAGTAAAACACCAATTCCCCAGATAATGAAAATACCAGCTCGAGTAATTGCATACATAATTCACAAAACATTCTAATGGAAAAATAAGTTTACAATTGAAATGAAATACAATTTTGAATACCAATAGCTATAAAAACTGAAAATCACGAAGAAGTACCTTTACAGAAAAAAACCTGCTTGTGTTTCCATTTCTTACCTTTTCATTCTGGGGAACTAGTCCTATGTAATTGGCAGAACTTTTTGATCAAAAAATATGACTTAACACACAAAAGCAACTTGCATAAGAAAACTGTAATACTCAGGCAATTTGCTGAAGAGATGGTTATCAATAGAAAAGGAAACATGATGAAGTATATTTCTATTGCAAAACTTTCATTATTGTCTGATATGCACATATTTTAAGTTGACTGAACTGCAGGAAAGAAGATCTGCACTAGCATTAATTTACTTTTAAAGAAATGTATTCCTTTGTTTGTTGTCCTTAGTTTGCACGGTATGCTAATGTACGAAGTTTTCAATTAAAAACTAACAAAATGCCTGGGGTGCGCTATTTAAAGAATGCCTAGTTCTTTTAAGTGATGGAACATGATCTTATTACCACATAAAGCATCTCCTGAAATCCTTGGGGAAATTACAAATCAACTAGTTGAAGGCATATGAAAAAAGACAATTTTTCTTCAAGTCATCATAAAAATTGGTTTATGCCCCGTGATTTATTTAAATTGAATTTTAATCTAAATGACAATTTAGCCATTATATCACATCTGCAATGCATACAGACTCCACCTGGTCAACATCTGTCTTCTAGTTCTTATGTCTGTAGAAAGAGGCAAAGAGGTATAGTCCAGTATTACACAAAAGGACTGCATCTTCTGGGTTATTTTTTAATGCCTCATTGCTCTTTATGTAAGTAGTATTCTAACTTCTGAAATAGCTTTTTCATTGCTTCATGTTTAGCATACATCAAATTGAGTTGTTTTCTCTGTTCAGTTATCTGAGAAATCTTGAATCTAGGATTTCACATGGAAACAATAATGTAAGAGTACAACAAACAGAAGAGCTGGTATTTGTTAAGCCAATTCTATAACTGCAGGAACCATGCCATCTTTCTTTGAAGTCCTTCAGCGTGAAGAATACTGATAAGGTTATGTATTTTACACACGAAAAAATATCATGCAGTTTGTTTCTGTATGCTTTTTCTGAAAAGTTATGGGAGTTACAAAAATACCAATGCCTCACTTTTCTCTCATTAATTCTTACAAAATTTCAGAACTGGTTTGGGATATTTTGTTTACCTGGTTTAGGCTTATTCTACTATTTATGTCTCAGGAGGATATATTTGAGTGAATCTAATTGTGCTTAATCATGCTGAATCACTCTGAATAAAATGTACTTACGGACTTCTGAAAACATCTCTCTAGTTCCAGTGTAAATAGCTGATTGAGCCAAACACCAAACTGATAAAGAAGCATCAAGCCTTGAAAAAACACTCAAGAATTTATTTATGGAATTTATTTATGAATTTATTTATGTTCTAGAATTTGTTATTTTTAAAATGTACATAATAGAACTCAAGGTTAGTATTCAGATAATGCAGATTGAGAAGGCATGGAAAGCCTTTCAGGTATTAAGTAAATTGCAAACCTGTTCACTCTCCCTATCATTCTTGTACCTAGGAGTGTGCAGAAAGAAACTGAGAAAGTATGTTTCTTGATACATGACTAAAAAAAACCACCAAAAACCCACAAAAAACTCCACCCCAAAAAGGCAGCAAGCACATCTTTAACTTCTCCTAGATATTTTCACCTCAACATGAGCAGCCTGAATGCATGCCATGATAGGAAGCAGAAACTCTTTTGTTTCGGTTAAGAAGTTACATTCAAGACTTTTATTCTTTTCCACTTGCCATGAAGACCTGCCATCTCAAGTAGCAGTTATTCACAACATATTCACTTGCTTTAGCAGAAAGACAGTGGCTTTAAAAAAAAAAATTTAAAAAAAAAAAAAATACATATATAAAAGAACGAGAATGGGAGAGTAAAGTGAACATCTCTTGTGTACCTAAGTAGACTATATCCTCAATAGCATCCTTGAGACATATTACCAATATGCAGGACTTCATTCTAAAATATTTTATGCAGAATACTACTTAATGGGACACTTAAAAATACTTTGTTGCATTTGTAGAAGTCCAATAGATTTATTAACCCACATTTTACTGATTTGGTGCTTTAATCACTTCCATAAATGAGAAGTACAACACTATATTGGCACTCTGCCATTTACAGACTTAATGTCACATTTAACACCGAAGTGTTAAAGAGCCCTGGAATGCACCTTCTGAAAGCAGAAGTTGCTTGTCCAACTACAGATTTCTATTAAAACAATCTCTCTAGAATTGAAACATGAATAATAGTTCTGTTGAATGTCCTGCAAATGAAAGGCACAGTTAAACTATTTTTTGACACTACTCACAGTCTCTTCTTATCTATGACTCGCTTAACTCGAATGGCTCTTTGTTCAGAATACAGCTTACACACTCCTGTTGAAGATCACAGTAAACAAAATTTCAGGTTAGAAATGCATTTCTTTCTTGGAAAATACAATCACTCATTTTTAACCATTTAATAAATACTAAGTACTTTTTAAGTAATCTTCAATGAAGTCCAAGACAGCTGTTCTGTGCTCCTTTACTTGAGCAGACTGGACACCCTTGTGTGCTGAAATAAAAAAGAAAGACAACACAATCTTTTAACTTTTTACTGAATTGTACAAAAGTTTGTGTTTTCAGTTGATATGCAAGCTATATTCAAGAGCCTATTAACATTTTATATATGTTATGTATCCGTATGTATATTAAACATAGCTATATTTAAATCCAGGTTCTGTAAAACCTATCATTACAACAGCAAATCACTACAACAAACCAAAAGCTGAAAACAACTGTGTCTTACAATATTTATGTTATTGACTTGTTATACATGCCACTGAGCCATATTACGTCAATTACATTTCTAAACAAGAATAGATGTCAACAAGCTAAGCATAACAAAAGAGATCTAGACACTTATCTTGCTTAAAATATTGAACTTCTAACATTTTAAATCTTTCAGTGTGCAGACTATGTGGAAACCTTTGGGATTTATTGTGTCATGCATCCTTTTAATTCACATATATTAATATTTCTTATTTTGATACTATGTAGTTCCCATGCATGACTGACTTTCAGTAATTCTGAATAATGCTACAACTGTGTTTAGATGGCATTTCAAAGCTGATGAACATCTTTATTATATTGATATATGTATATACACACACATATATACACACACATATAGCAAAACAACTTGAAAATGGCAAAACAGGTTCTCTCCAAAACTTTCCTAAGATAGTATTGTAAAGGTAGGATCCCACACTCAAGCTGTCAAAAATACTGTTACTTTACCAGAACTCTGTTAAAGTTAATTAATTATCTCAAACTTAAAAAGATTATACTTGTAATACCTTTACAGGTGGACAAGCTAGAAAGAGACATTTAGTGAGCTTTGGTTCAGGCCTCTGTGCCACAGTGTTAAATTACTATTGAAGTAGTACATATTAAAGACTTTTTAACACTTGCTAATTAGTGTATTTGAACAAATGAATAAAATTCTATGTTCTGGCTTCTCCTTCTACTAACATTAAAGAAAATAAAGTACAGTACTAATTAGCCAATGGGATTACATAGGTGCAAACAAAATGGCAATAAGACTTCACCCATCTCTTTCCAAAAGCATTTCAGATTCACCATGCAATAGTCAGCATTGCATTAGCCTTTTAAGAAAAGACACTTAAGAGTTGCCCAGTTTACCTTCAGTTCTCAGCTGATGAATGGCATCGGCACACGTCCTCATAAATACCTGAGCATCTTGATCTATCTGATCACGCTCTGTATCTGTCATCCTCACATATTCAGACATAATATGGCTGAGAAACAAGACAAACTGTCACTTAAGAAATCCCCAACATAAAAACTACAAGTACACATCTTAGACCTTCCCATTCACCATCTCCACAGAAACTTTTCTTCAACACTGATTTTCACAGCAGTAGTAAAAAGTACAATAACCATCAATGATTAAAATGCCACTTCCATAAAACTGAACGGTTTTTAAACCATTTTTTGACTAGTAAAAGATGTAGAAAAAGCAATATATCCTATCATCTCATACATTTTCAAATACTGAGCAGATAAGGAGAAAATACAGCTAGAAAATATATCATTAGTCTCAGTATTTATTCCAATGAAGCATATTTCAATTCTAAAAACACGAAAACAAGTAGGATAAAGGAATATCTCGAATGTTGAAAGAAGTACAAAATATTGGAGCTTATTTCATTTAAATATGTTTTCATTATCCTAAAATACTCCGCTTCATTTTTGTAGTAGGTATACTATGAAAGATGTGAATCCAAAACAGAGTAAAGAAAAATACTGGAAAATAATGCACATTTTTAATATCAAGTCAATTATAAGACTGACTAAAACCTGTTCCTGTTGTTTATTTCTATTTTAGTTTATACATTATGTATTTAATAGTTTCTAATAGGATCAATACATCTTTTTGTTACCAAATTAATAAAAATGGAGGCCTGTCAGTAAAATATCAATGCATTGTAGATAACCACCAGAAAAGCATACTGTATAAAGGTATTTAACAGTGTTTCCACAGCCATAGATGACAGGATGATAAAATTTTGCTACAGCAGCTTATCCTATGTTTATCTTGGGTTTCCTGATGATACAGTCATCACAGCCTATTATATTTGCTTTTTTAAAAAGGAAAGAAAACCTTAACTTATACCGCCATTTTAATTTAGATTTTTATTTGTACGTGAAAATTTCCCCACTTCTTCAAGGTACGTATAATGCAAATAAATTAATGCAGTCATACAAGTAAAAAGAAGGATCTTCAATTTGCAATGCTAGCCTGATACCCTTAGAGATATCTTACACACTTCACTGTAATAATGCCAACTCTTCCCTGCACCTGCTACAATCCCTGCCACAGGAATGCCTACAACCCATTCACATCACCCCAACCTCATCCTCGCTCATCACATACAAAACCACCAGTGCCTTCCTGCATCTGCAATGTACTGTCAGTGTGGGTCTCGCAGATCTCCTCCATGTTTTAAGTGTACTCTAATGTCCCCTAGTATTATATCAAAATGTCTTCATTCCCATCCCATGTGACTGGCTGCACATGAAAAAAGCAGCACATGGTTCATGTGGCTTGAAAATTAGTTTCTGCTTACTGGCCAGCTAGTATACAAGCACAGATTAGCCAGCAAACAGTATGGAAAACTAAGCAGAAGTAATGAAGTAATAGTCTATATTTTATCTCCTTCTTTCCAACACTGCATATATTTGACATTGAAACATCAGGGCTCCCCCAGCAGTTAAAACTATTCTAGCTGTTATAAAATTATTTTTTGTAACTTACAGAAAACTTGCAGAAAAGCAGCCATATATGGTGTTTCCATTTATACTGTACTAGCTGAATTGCTCTCCTTTGGTCAGGCCAGACAGTTTCATAAATTTGTGGCAAACCCCTATTTCAGCTGTAATCAGTGGTCTTCTAAGCCGTACTCCAATTTGCACTCTCTGAGAAAGCAGCTTCTGAATGATGAAATATTTGAAATTGTCTGATTTTAGAGACGTCTGATGGAGAGGCTTTCCGCAGCCTAGTTAAGATGATATATTGGTAGTTACATATGCAATGTAAGATAAGTCATATTGTTAAATATATTAGGACAGTCCTCTCTCCCACTCCCTTGACACAGCTTATATAGATGGGGCTTTTTATTACTAGTCTGTGGCATAAGCAAGTTCTCAGCATGTGTAAAGCCAGAAAATCCATTCCTACATCCATCTCCACACAGGCCCAGACAGAAAGATTAAGATCATCTGGTATGGGATAATGCATAACATTGTTCAGTGAGCCCTGCCTAGAGAGTTACGTGAGCATGTTAACGCACAGAGATTCAGACAGAAAATGAGGATGGAGTAACAGCTTCATGATGCCCCCCTGATGAAGCAAAAAAATCTCCACTCTTCCATTTCAGATTACAAAAAAAAGTTCTGGCTGGTCTGCTACTGAACAGAGTATAAAGTTCTTGTCTTTATATGTCTATGTTCTTGTACCTTGCCCAGCTTTGTCATATTTGCAAAGTTCTATGCTTTCCATGCACTTTTTAACATTACAGAGCAAAATAAAGATTACAAAATGCAAACAAGAATTTTCTTTTAAATCAGACTTAGAAATACATATGAAAAATCCTGCCTCAAGCATGTTTTATTTTTTACTAACAGTGTAACTAGTAGCAATATAGTGATACACTGAGGATAACTGCAACAGCTTAAACATTGGGAAACAAGTTGTTCAGTTACTTTTCATAGTTGCCAATACAAAAATATGGTAGATCAAATTCTTAAATAGGTGTTTCACAGCTTCAAAGGTAGCAAAATGCTGCTTAACCCAGTAAACAAGAAATAAAATACTTTTCCTTTTATAACTGCTTACAGCTTACACAGCGTCTGGACCAGCACTTTTGAACAAGAGCTGGTCAAGCCACTCAGAAACAAGGATACTTGAAACCCAGTTTCCTTGGGAAGGCAAGAATGGAGTCATACAATCACATCCCATTATGTCAACACACATGGCATTCAACTAGTACTAACAGGATACTGAAGTCCCTATTGCACTGCCCAGTAAATCTGCACATGGAGATTAAACCAAAAAAAATCCATCTAATCACCATCCTCTAGCCTTACCATAAAAAAAGAGCCATTCATTTAAAAAGAACAGGCCAAGGAAAAACAAACACAGAAAAAACTGAACAAAAACCAACTAAACAAAAAAGCCCAGCTGCGTCCTGTATGTCAGAGATACAAATACCTGCTTGGATGTGGAGTGGCAGTATCATGGCAATGGACTGATACATCACTAAATCAAGAAAGGTCAAACAAACCAGATTTTTCAGACGCAACCAGAGGAATTAGCCAAGACACACACTGGCTAATGCATGCAGATGAAGAAGGGAGAAGGGGGAAAATAATTTGTCCTAATCAATAGGAGAAAGCTTCATGAGAAACTTGGGCTGGAAGGCAACTTGGATTATTTGTGATTTTTAAGAAGATGGATGAAGAGTAAGATAAAGACAGTGGCCACCAAGCAGGCAGACTTTAATAGTCTAGAAAAATTAGTAGGGTAAATTGCATAGAAAAGGGAAACCTAAAAAGGAACACAAAAGAATTCAGGTGAACTAGTTGTTTTCATATAAAAATTACACTATGATAATTTGCAATTCTGCCCTTGGTGAAAGGGAAGAATAGGCAATGCAGTAAGAGATCATCTTAGCTATTTCATGAGCTCTACGCTCATCACTGAGCTGAAACACAAAGAGCAGAATACAGAAAGTGCAAATTAGGTCTGATTGCTACTGACAAATCTAAAGGAACACAGCACGTAGGGACACAATCAGAAAAGGGTCAAGTGCAGGATGAGACACAACTGGCAAGGGATGTCAATGATAACAAGAGACTGCTCTGCAAATATTACTATGAGAAACCCCTAAGAATGTGGTGTAGGCTTGTTACTCAGTAGAGAAATATAATTATACACAGAATATGAATAAATTCTAGATGTTTATTGCTTTCCCCCCCACCCCCCGCATTAAGTTTCATCACAAAGGTCACTTCTAAGCTGCAGTTACTATTCCCTTTAGCTTACTGCTGCTAAATCATCAGGGCCCAATTTAGTACCTCGGTCATTAACAAAAACAAAAATCATAATTATTTTTTGATATTTTCATCAATAATAACAAGTGTCAGATGATATATTAATAACAGCATGCTGAGTGAATGAGTGTATGAGAAAGTGTGCTATGCAAACAAGGTCATGGCACGAGTGTATCTCAAGATGCAGTGCCTCCTGGGGTAATGCTGAAGGTAAACTTGATGAAGTATATATCCCTCCTATCTGTGTGCCAAAGGTGTGCTCCTGAAGGGAACTGACTTCCAAAAAAGTCCAGGGTGTACGTACATCCCTACAGCATGCAGAAACAGAACAGGCCCTGGAATAAAATGGGTAATGCATCAAATAAAAGGTTGTATCCTCACTGCCAGGAACTAGGGGAGAATAAGCAAGTGCTAGGTTGATGAAAAGGTCAAGTGTAGCAACTATCTTTAAAAAATAGGTTTAAGGAAAAAAAGAAAAAAAAGGACTTACAGACCACTCAGCCTAGGAAAATATAGGAACAAATAATCAAAGAATATTTAAGTGCTTAGGAAACAACAAAACCAGTATTATCAGATGTATCAAGGATAAGTCATATGCAGTATAATTTATTTCTGGGATGCAGTAACAGGTCTTATGGATGGATGAAAAGCAATCATTGCTATATATCTTCTCTTTAGTGTGGCTTTTGTTACCATCTCACGTGACATTCTCATAAGCTACCAGTGAATAAATGAGTTAAAAGAAACAAGCACCATACAGATGTGAAACTGTTTGAAAAGCTGAACTTGGAGTAGTTATATACCAAAACAGAAGGACACACAGAGTTGTGTTCCTGGGGGTTTGTTCTGAATCTGACACTATTTAATACCTTCACTAACAACTCAGACAGTAGAATGGAGTATAAACTTACTAGATTTGCAGAGGCATAAAAGCTAAGCAAATTAAAACTGTATCAAGAGAACTAGACTTCAATTCAAAATAATACTGCCAACTTGGAGACATGACGTGAAGAATTTGAATAAAGAATGGTCAGAGGCTCTTTGTTGCAGCAGGAACAATTATCTGAACCCACAGAGAATGGGGAACAACCGATGAGGGACCAGTTCTCTAGAAAGTCATCTGGGATCATAATTGGATCATAAACCAAACATAACAACATGTTATTGCATAAAAAGTCATCATTACAATGGGATGCATAAATGCAGTATAATCCATTACAAATTTAAGGTGATCTTTCCGCTATGCTTAGCTTTGGGCAAGGCCTCAGCTGGAGTATTGTTTCATTTCAGCACCTCACTGCAACACCAACTGGGACACTGTCTGAAGGAGAGGAAAAAGTACAATCAAAGGTTGAAGAGGCCATGTGCGAGAAACCAAAGATACTGTAATTGTTGATGCTAGAAGAGACTGAGAAGTTACCAAAGTAAGTTAGTGTAAAAAAAAATAAAATTCTAGTATAGGGAAACAGGATAAAGATAAGGAAACAGAAAAAAGAAGGGGAAGGATATGGGATCTCCACTAAAATAAATATTTAAAGGCAAGCAAAACATGGTGGTAGAATGACCTAGTCATTCTACTTTTTAATGTGTCAGCCACGCTCCTTCCAGCCTATCATTTCTATGATCCTGTTTTGCTGGCAAAGCACAAGGAACCAGAGCTGATGAAGGTGTTACACCAGGTTTTGGAATTAGTAACTCTTTCTGCTGGTGTAGAAAATATTTACTGCTTACTGATTCAATAAAGATAGCAAATCAAGCAGAAAAACTTCATTTTCCTCCAACAACATATTACAAAAGAGTGAGAAGCATTAAACTGAAATAAACCAGTTCTAAAAGACTGATATGTACTGTTTTAGCAGAGATGCGCCCAACTTACCACCTGCAGATACTGACTTACAAATATATACATAAATGCTCACACACACACATGTGTGTGTAGGTATATGCACGTATGTACATGTACGCATAACCTTAGTTGTAAATACAGCAGACATTTTTAAACTTCTTCCCCCTGGGGGTCTAGTATGATTTAAATTATTTTACTTCTTATTTAACAAGATTTAAACATGATTTATTATGTTTTGTGCGTTTTTATTTACTGCCTTTTTCCATCCAAATGCTGTCTGACATAAATCCAAGGTAAAAACTTGTCTACCAAAATGACAGAACATTCTACAACAACATATTTAAACATATTTTTTTTAAGTCTGTGGAGAAGCTTCAGCTACTAGAACAGGCAGTACAGGCATACCTGCATTAGTATTTTGTTTTGTAAAATATTGCTGAGAAATTCCAGAATGCTACTACGAAGAATTAGTATTTCTAAAATGTGATATATGAACTTAGTATAATCAAAAAAGAAGAGAAATAATTTGAAAATAATTCCCTGGAGAACAAGAAAATAGTATACACTCCTCCATGAAGAAAGTCCTTACAGCCCATCTACATGTTTTACTATATTAGTACAACAAACAAAGCCTCGCTTCTTGTAAAAAAGCAATTAAGTCAAGACAAGAAAGCAGTCTGCCATTGTATGGGACCTGGCAAGACACTTTTTAGAGTCCTTTAATGGCTACTTCTTTTCTTTTATTGGTTAAGCCAAAGGAACACTCTCCACAAAAGATAGGGCAAGCATTCAATGATTTTCTATTAGGTGACAAACATAACTGATTTACTGCTCCCCCACCTCAGCTTTACTAGGTAGACAAATGCTAGGGCAAGAGGCATAACTACTGGGCATCAACATTATTTTTTAAGACAGAAAGACAATTTGTTAAAATTTTTTTCGAAGTATATAATTTGCAATAAACAATATACGAAATGTTTATATAAACACTTAACAGCTCAGAAGGACCACAGAAGCATGTAATGAACACATCAGAAGCCACCCATCCAGCATTTCCTGTGGAAAAAGCATTATTTCTGCTCAGAACCAATCTACACTACACTGATGAACTACACAAGTATCTCTGCAGTTGCAAAAGACAATAAATTACATGTCTAATAACCCCAGATGGAAAGGGAAAGCTCTTTCAAAGATTTTCCTTTTAAGTATTAAGTGTTCTGTGGTGAAAATCTAGAATTCTCTCGATTCCTTTCCAATGTCTGATTAAAGCAGTAGGAATAACTACTGATCTTTAAACTGTCTAAACCTTGAAAGAGAAACCAGAGGCTGTGGAAGAATCCCAAGAGGACCATTTCAAATCCCCGAGTGTCAGGGCACTACAGCTAGTTCCTTGAACTTCATTTAACAGAAATGTACAAACTGCCTTGGTGGTTCAATAAGCAAAACCATGAAGGAGCCAATGATGAAAAGCAAAGGCAGAAGTTGTTCACAGACAAAACATCAGGCAATTTACCAAGGACTGAAGACAGGATCTCACACAGCGCAGTGTAGAAAGCAATGCAGGAATGCATTATAGCAAATGGACTGAGAGGAAGAATATATAGAATGTGTAGCAGTCACACACTAAAAATGGGAAGATAAGTAACAATTCTCATCTAAAAGGAATGATCATAGTCTGCTTAATAAGCAAAAATAAAAAAAAAAAGCACCCACATCTTATTAACATCTTCAGAAATCAAGAGTCTCTGCCTTCTTTCCAGGAAGAGTGACCAACTTGTTCTGCTGGAAACAGTTTATGGCCAAAGGCAGACAAAAGAAATAGCCACCCACCCTCACAGGTAATTCTCCACGGAACTGAAAAAAGGAAAGGTACTATACATTCTTCTGCTACGGCAACATAAATAAGAAATTATTCCACTAGAGTTAATGAAGTCTTATCAGCATATCACTTACGAGAGAAGAATCTGATATCAGACTTTATAGAGTCAGGAACAGGCTTCATTTTTTTCTTTTGCCTTTTTTTATTTAAGGTATTGTTCATCACTAACTCACTAAAGATACCCATTAGCCAAATGCCACACTGCTAGGAAAGGCCTTAAAGGTGATAAATTTAGCAAGGATAATTGTCTAATATATAAATGTCTGGTGTTTACCATATTTACTCATCAATTGAAGATTACTTTTGTAATTATCTAGTAAACTTAAAAATAAGTTCATCAGTTCTGTTTTAAGGAGAAGTTCTTGGTTATTTGTCTTACACATTGCCTGAAGGACTACATCCCATACATACTTTCTAAACACCATTATGAAGCTTGATAAGCCTACTTGAAAAAGCTGGTGAGGAAGTCATTGAGATAAACCATAAACCAGATACGAACAAACACCCAAATACTGTTTACCATTGCTGTTTTACAGTATTGTCAGAGCATTTTGCAATAAAAACTAATTAATTTTCAAATACTCTGAGGTGTCCTAAAGCATTTCTTGACCGTTCAGTTTTACTTCTCTCCAAAGATTCTTGGAGAGAGACCGCAGTTAACAACAGCTCAGAGGGCTACTATCAACAGGAACAGTGATGATGCAGGGTCCCATGATTTAGCTACATGTTTCTTATAAAATACCCTGCCACTGACTGTGTTCACTGATCATAAGTATGACACCCAAAGGCCTTCGTTGGGTTTGAAATGTGTACATGAAGCCAGCAAAAAAATAATTAAAATTAAGTTGGTTTTCTTTAAGACAAGGCTGTAATGTTAAATAAAAGCAACAATGCGTATAAAGTTAATGGTCTTTCCCTTAGCAGGTGTAACCAACAACAACAAGAGTCACTCAGTCTTTGCTACTCATTCAGTGTTTTCATTATTTTTCTGTAAAATGTGTGTTGTAGAGAAAGCCCAAGTTGTTACTATTATTGCCAATACAACCCCCAATTTTGAAGCCAAATGAAAAGAAATAACCAAACATTTGGAAAGAAGTCTGAATAAAGAGCCTCTATATGTCCCCCTCTAAATCAGTCTTCTAACAGGCCAGTTTTGTGTTTCTTTCCATCATAACTCATGCTGTCAGTGGAAGATGACACCACATCTCTGGTACCACTGAAGCTCTCAGTTCTATCCAGAGGAGAGAATCACAGTAGACAGAATAAAACAGGCAAGCAGACAAAACAGAAAAGTTCCTTATCACAGGAAGTTGAAAATCGGTGTGAGAAAGCAAATAAATCCTGATAAACAGGAGAGAATGAAGGTGCAATGGACTGTAAGTCAGCAGGCTTAGATCACTGCATCACTAGTTTCATATGTTTTGCCACTCCCGTATTTTAGAGCTAACAGTCAAATCAAGAAGGTGAATAAGCAATTACTAATTCCTGAGCTTTCTGGACTCAATTTAGATATTTCAGTCAAATATTTAAAGTTTGATAAAATGGGTCAGGGCCTTTGTTCCAATTAACTCTTCCTCCAGTTGCCTTACTCATTGCTAAAAAAATCTTCCTCTAAGAATGAATTAAAGACATTCCCTCTGTAGCAGGGCATTTTATGCATGCCAAAAATAAAAACTCTTATTATTAAAGAATTTATAGTCTGCAAAAGTAAGGTCAAAGAAGCAATCAAGAACCTGTATGTAGCACATTATGAGGAAGTTTTAAAAGGCATACAATAATTCAACTTGGTAATTCAAGAGCCGAATTTTACCAACACATGGTGCTATAGTTGGAAAAACGAATAGCAGGATTAACAAAACACAGAGTAGTCAAATTTCATGAACAAAATTCAACCTCCTACATAAATCCCAGCACAGCCTTTTAGTATTAAATTGTTTTTAAAATTTCCCCGTAGCTTAAGTATTCAAAAGTTATTAAAACTGCTGTCTTCAATGAGTGAGGCATTTGCTAAGACTGTAAGACTGACAACATAGATGCTATGATCCTCTTCGCACCCACAAAGTAAGACAGTATAAGCAATCTAGTCTGGAATTTGACAGTACTATCTATTTTAAATTTAACAACAGGATCATCTGCCATCACATATGAGATCTGGAGGATTATTTTACGGTTTAATAAAGGAAATAATATTTTTTTTTCCTCTCCTTAGTTAATACCTGAGGTGTGGGGTGGTGAAAAATCACTGAGATTACCATGGTAACTGATTAAAATAGACTTTACAAAAAGAACATTACAAACTTTCAGAAACCAAAATAGTCTGGACAATTTTTACTCCTCTTATCACTTCAATTTTATGTACACTACTGTACAAATAGTACCCAAAATTTAACCGCTACTGACTGTTTGCTCTTACTGCAATTATTTGCGTTTCTCAGCCTATGCAGTCACATGAAGTTTTCACACAGTAAAAACAGTTATTTCAGTACTAAATTGGTAGCTCCACCTAGTGGTGTTCATGACCTATTCCAACAGGAATTGAAAAGCAGAGAGCTAGTCCTAACACGTAGGTGTACACTACTTCTGCTTGGAAAAGCAGTTCTTCATACACCTTCCACACAGAATTGACACCGACACCCTCGAGCTTCATTTTCACTGGCACTGACTGTGTGAAGAGCTCTCATCGCCTTACATGCCAAAATATTTTTATTTTGTTGTTTCATTTTTGAAACAAATTACTGCTTTTAAAATTTCAAGGAGACAAAGAAAGGTGCCAGAAGTCTTCTGACAACTTACTTAGGGACACATTTTGATATCACTGATTATACAGTACTGCTATTACTGTGACAGACCCTTCCAGGTCTAGAAGTTGTTTCTCAGAAAGGCTGTTCCTCCAATATGGACCAAGGCTAAGGAAGAGCAGATGGCTCATCTGTTCCTGTTGTCTTCTCCTGGGGGATGGATAACTGTCTGGATAACACTCCAATTTGGTATCTCCGAGGCCTTTTGTAGAAAGGCATTAAATTGACTCGGGACTCAGTGCCTTCAACCCAAGATGACTTTAGACTGTATTTTCCCTACCTTGGTCATAGCAACAGCTTAGCTTTAGCCAGGGTTGTGGCAGAATTGGAATGCAGACAGGGCGGACTCACCCCATGCAGTCCTGCAGTTATGTTGAGGGACTACAGAAATACAACACAGGAAATCGTGAAGTTTCAGAAGATGCTTTAAAAGGGAAAGCTTACCTACACAGTTTCATTTGAATATACCTCACCTCCCTAGCCCCTCAAAAGAAGTGGGTTGTGTGCTTCTCAGATGAGCGTGAGAAAAAGACATTTAGTTGTTGCCACAGCGATCCACCTTCATCACATCAAGAACAACTTGCTGCGGTGCTCTTCAAAGTGGATGCTTTGCTGGGTAGAAAGCCATTAGCATCTTTATAAAGAGTGCATCCCAGTTCTTTAACGCATTCCAACTGGGTTGCATTCTGTATTGCACACACTGTACATTCTTTCAATTTTCACCTGGTTGGAATTTTGAAAATTTTGGTTTTGAACCACCAATCTCAAAATAAAATGGTCTCCCAAAACCCTGGAGAACATCTCTTTCCCTATGCATAACCAGGGTGGCAGATCAACCTGTTTTAAATGACAGTGTGACGAAGGCCAGGCAGTTTTGGTGAGCACTTTTCCACACACAAATATACTTCCCTGAAAGACAGCATTCACTATATATGTTATTTTGCACTATACACCTATAGACTGAGAAGGAAGGAAAGGAAAGATTAGTTAGATGTTGTGGGGTCTGCACTGTGCAGACAGGATACCTATTTTTTTCAAATAAATACTTATAGCAGTCACAAGTGTGCCACAAAACCATTCCTACAATATAAAATAAACTGGTGGTTAGTTCAACTGGAACTGTTAAACTTCTATTTACAACAGCAAAGTTAGTTAAATGGTTAGTTAGCTAAAAAGTTAGTTACCTCTGAAGTATTTTCTGCTTCTGGAATTAAACACTGTGCAACCTCTAATATGACTACTAAGTTTGCATGTAACAAGAGCTTCATTAAAAAGCAAGTTTTCCATTTCTCAAATGATATGATTGTACTCAGTCCGCCAAAATACAAGTTGCAGTAACATTTAGATCTTAGAATAACTTTAATAATTTGTTAAGAAAGTTAAATCTGCAGATCACAAGATACTCTTATTTTTTCTTTCGAACACCAACCTGTAAACCTGTTTTAATCTTTTCAAAATCCTGCTACTAAAGCTATCAGGAAGTAAGCAGACACAGCAGTTTTGAATGTTTCCTAACGACTGAAGAGAATCAAAACTTTCTCCATACAATAACAACTACCAGAACTGAAGCCTACGGTTTTTGTGACAGAAAAGCAAGTCCTGTGCTGCTGTCCCCTAACAACACATTCTCAAAGGTGTCCTTCACACTTTTCATGTCTGCAGTTCACATTCCAGAACCTGAAGTTTGCATCATTCTCCTCTAGGACCTACTGATGCTACTGACTGTATACTTAGTGGTAACAGGTAGGTTTTATGTCACAAAGTGAAAGGGAAAACCTGGATCATTGAAAATATTATTCTGCTGTCTCAGGAATCACTTCAGACACCTACGCTGCAGGTCTTTAAAAGGTGTTGGACTCAGATTGCCAGGTTGTTTTGTTTCAGAACTCACTCCTAAGAGCCAGAAATCTTCACATTCTGAGTCTCTTTTTATTTAGGACTATTTTCTTCTTGTGACAGCACTATTCTTCATCTTAAGTAGTTTACAGTAAGCCAATTAATAAGTAATCTATGTTTTATTATTAGTCATTATACCTATAAATTTTTAAACGGTTCACTTTCTAAATCTGAAAATAAATAAATCTATGTAAACACACTGCACACTTACCTGTAAGCATTAATGTAGTCCTTTCTGTGTTGCAGAAGAAAATCTTTCAGCTTTCCAATATGAGAAATCTAAATGAATAGAAATCGTAATTAAACTTCAGTCAGATAACTGATTACTTTTATGTTTAAAGTTCAGTATTCCACACTTGAAACATGAATTTGTAAAATCATTTATTCTGTAATTAGAATTATAAAATTTGCTCTTTTGTATTAGAATTTTCACTTCTTGAAAGCAGTCAATACATAAAAATCATCTAAAAAGATCTGCTCTATGAAAGTACAATTCAGAGAAAAGTAGTAAAAGTAC
This sequence comes from Ibycter americanus, assembly GCA_035590275.1. NCBI lineage: Eukaryota > Metazoa > Chordata > Aves > Falconiformes > Falconidae > Ibycter > Ibycter americanus. Next base: position 52,576,561 of record JAVJGI010000001.1, on the reverse strand, counting down.
ATCTATCCAAAAAGCATAAACACTAAATATAACTACAATATCAAACATTAAATATATTAAACATGATAATAACAACACAAAACATTATCTAAACTGGAAATCCAGAACCTAATGTACACTTTAGAAAATTAATGCATTTTAGAAGTACATGCAGGAAAGTTTAAAACATTTTACTGAAACAAATATTCAAGTTCAGTTATCAGAATTTGTAGAGCAAGATGCTGTCCCCCTCCTTTCTATTTTTGCCGTAACAGAATGACCAGTTTGTGCCCAAACTAAAGCAGTACCTCTATCATCTGATAATCATTAGTAAGTTTTGTCACGGCATACATCCCTACCAAATTTCTATTTCTAGATTTCCACTTCACTTTACATACATTTTACTATAAATCCACTTGACTTTCCTTATTAAAAGTCTTTACAAAGATCCTTTGAAAAGATGAAAAAACTCCTGAAAATCTGAAAGAACTTTTGCAAACTTTAGTCTGATTTAAAAGATTTGGTGTAGCAAAAGATGCTGCTTATTTCAGAGACTACAAGAACTACAGAAATCTAGTTTAACTGGCCACAGAAATGAGATGACTACCAATATGACTTCCCAGGTCTTGAAGGAGACATGATGGGAGGGAGGAGAAAGGGGGAGAATTATATACATTAGTGGTATATATTTTCAATGGGGAGGCAGGGAGGACCTTTCTAAAGCATATTGTCAAATATTCATTAATAATTCAGTGTAAAAAAAGCATGCATGGAATTTTACAAAATAATAGTTGTTTTAGTTTACAAATACAATAAATGTGGTTTACTCCACGTATCTGGGAAAAAGCATCAGAAGCTGTTCAAGTCTTAAAATCCTATTTTCATGCAAATGCTCCTTGTAATTAAACAAACAAAAAAACCACAGAGAAAGAACACAGAATACTTTGGATAAATAGAAGATTAATTCCCCCAATTATTTTTTTCAAAAGATCAGCATCTCTTTGAAAAAAGTAAGGGGGGGCGGGGGAACGTACTTAGTAAGACCGCAGTGATTTGTACAACTAAGAACAAGTGTTTCCTTGTGCAAATAAATTTCCTTATTATTATTTGATGTTTCATTTTCCTACAATTCATTGTATTGGATAAGAATTTTCCCAGTTTTCATGTTTAAAGTTTTCCATGTGATTAACAGCAAGGGAAATTTCATTCCATTCATAGTAAACGGAGTTCTGTTAGTACTGCCAGTAGATACGAAGTTTCCTGAAGTGTTAATACCATCATACGCAGTAAGAAGGGAAACACTGAAATCACTACAGGATCAATGAGGCACAAAGGGTAAGCTAAACCATTCTACAGATGTTCCTTCTCATGACCACTGGAACTTATTTTTTGTATAGCAATCTCTTTCTCAGCTCAGATTTGGTATGTCATGAGATTTGCTGAATACGTAAATTAAGCTTGACTATGAAAGCAAAACATTTAAAACAGTCATACAGTGTTTCAGTAGAACAATAACACTTAATAAGCAGAAAGAAAGTACTACAGAGGACAAAGAGTAACAATGTAAAATAAGAAACTCATTTGAAAACATCTACATTAATTTGTGAACAAACACTAAACTAGAAAATAGATTAGCAAAATTTTTTAAGTAATAAATCTTAATATTACTGCAATAGCTACAATTTAGGAGTGATTAACAAGCAGAAAGAATCAGAATGACAAGCAAGAACACTGTCTTACAGTAATTAATTCATCTAGTCACAAAGAGCATTCTATTTAGGCTAAAATTGTCATCATGTATTTGAATTGCACTGACCCCACTTCGCCTTGCCTTCATTTGTAAAGCTATGTTCATGAATTTAGAATGACACCATTATGCCCATACTTGCATCAAGCTCTTAGTTCCCAAGATTTGCATCAGAAGTGAGACTTCTTCTCCTACTTTCCCTCAAATTCTAACAGCATCTTCTGCAATCCTGCACTACTGCTATTTCTGTTTTGCCTTTTCTTACCATGTACTACTGGCATAGCTTTGAATTCACTTTTTCATTACCATATCAACAAAATTAAACAATTTTTTTTTAAATTAGGTCTCAATAGCATTAAAGGGAATGTGAATTTTATTTAAAAAAAAGATTTTTTTTTTTTTTTTTGGTACAATGCTTAATCTTCTGCAGACACAAGATATCCCTGATTATACAAATTCAAATCTTGAAGATATCTCCAGGGTCATCGACCTGAAATTATTCTGGGGTTATCAGAGGCACACCATACACTCTGCAAAGTTATCAAGTTCCCGCCTAAAGGCAATAAAGCACCTCCCTATTCCAAATGCATGGCTTTATTATAATCCTACTGCTCTTATTACGAGTAAGAACCACCAAATTTCCAGGTTTACTGATTAATAACTTTTACCCATCTGTTCTTGCTTCAAAATAGTTCTTTCCCTTTACAGCTCTGCTTCCCTGCATGTGTTTCAGTCTTCCATCAATAACCCTCTCTCTCTCTCTCTCTCTAATTTCTGTAGCCCCAAACAAATGACCCCAAGCTTTTAGTTTCTTCTCACAAGATCGTTCTGAAGTTGCCTAACCAATAACTTTGCATTTGCTTCAGTTTACATCCATCCTTTTCCAATGCAGATGACTAGAAGGGTATTCGCTGGTGTTAGTTACTTTGTAACTCAGCTGGAAATATCTTTTCTTCCACCATTTTCATTGCTTAGTTTCAAGCTTATTCTTTGTTTCAGTTCTAAATACCCATTCTTCTGCTTAATTTCTTTATTCTCCCCACAACTTCCAGACCCCAGAGTCATTCAGCACTTGCTGTAACATATCATGCTCCTCCTTCTTCCTCTCAGCATTCCCTCATCAGTAAATTTTACCAATCCATTTTACCCTGGGATTGATTTAAGAACTCATCTTGTTTAGTATTGTCCTTATTTTGGGGAATGCAAAAAGTAATTTCACTATTAACCTCTCTTTAGCCCAATACTTTTTTCAACACAGAACCACTGCTGATGTCATTATTAGTTTCTCTCTGCTGACTTAATTATAGGCAATACATGTGCTTCCCTCTGATCAAATGGTACCATCTTCAATTCAATGCATTTTCATTAAAAACAGCTGCCTTCAGAATGTGAGATTTCCCAAATCCACTGTAACTGAACTCAACCCAGAGATTATCTGAAAATCACAATATGACTGCATTAAAGTTCTGAGACTTAGTACAAATTTCCAATTCCGTGCTCTGGTTCCCAGTATGCATCTTACTTTTACCCTGCTGGTCCATGACTTTTTCCTTCTTAATTTAGCCTGGAGACCATGCCTAAATTATTCCTAATCTATACTCCAGCTGCATGACAAAATCAATTTTTGCTAATCCTCTTTTTATTTACATAGCTAAAGCATATTTTAACTTTGGGGATTTTTAATACCATTAGTTAACTTGTGAATTTTCCCAAACCTGACTTCATCTCTACAAAGCCTTCCCTTCTGCAACAGTTTTCTTGGCCAGTCAGTCTCTCTCTCCTCACTGCTTTTTACTGCCTCTGAGCTAATTTTTTTGTATCTTCTCTAATTAGTCTTTCAAGTAGACCTAGAACAATTTTAAATCCTACTTGCATTTCAGCATATCCATTTGTTCCAGTATGTGTACCCATCCATCATAACTGCAACTTCCTATTTGCTGTATATGCCTGTTTTCAAAACAATTATACTACCAGTTGACACAGTTGTCAAAAGGATAGATGAAAGCAATTTGAAGATGAAGCACAAACACATCTGAGTATTGGCCTCTTGTCATGGTCCCCATTCTCTTGCCTCTGGAAATCAGCTTTCTTCTTCTCTGAAAGTCTGGAGTAGAGAAATAAGCCTCTCCTTCAACCTTGAAATAATTAAAATTATTTCCTTTTTTTTTCCCCTGAAGGGTTAAGAAGGCTTAGAGAAATGCCTTTCATAGTTGCAACACTCTTGCACTACATTAAGACTAAACTTATCTTATGGGGAAGAACACTACTGAATTTCCAGATATAACTGACATTTTTATGAGAATCACGGGGGGAAAAAAAACCTTCCTCCAAATATCGCCAACATCAGTTACATTGTTATATTAATGGCATGTTCTTGAGCTTCTGTTCACTACCGGAATACAGAAAGCTACATTCCTTCTGATGATGAAAACTACTTTGGAAACTTCAGGCTCTTCCTCTTCTCTTCCCTTTCGGGTCAATGCCACACACCAGAACACTGAAATGATTTTTTTTTTTTTTCACATTACTCTTCTGGAAATAGGGGTTAATAATGCTTAAGACCAAATATAAAAAATCAGTTGCTTTCATTTCAGCTCCACAAATACCTGTACCAGCACAAGCGAGAGCAGAAGCTGGATAGCACCAGTAGGGAACTCCCTAAAAGATGCACCTGCCATGAAAGGAGGTTTATTTAGTTACAACTTAAGAAACTTAACATGATAACCTCCTAGGCTCAGGTAATGAAGCTGGAGACTCGAGATGTTATTTGAAAACTGCCAACTGTAGCTATGATCATGAAAAAACAATTGATTCTCTAAAGTGAAGCAGCAGCAGTTTTCCACTGGGTGGCAACAAAAGCATCAGTGTCACACAAGTAAAAAACACTGTAAGTTCACATTAAAGCCTGTAATCTAAGTTTTTTGAGTTACTTTAGGTGCCAGTTTGCACTTCAGAAAGTTTCTTCAATGTAGACTACCTCTTTAATGCATGTATTTGTTTTTTGTTGCCACTGTAGACTTTTTTAAACAACTCTTATTAAAACATAAAAGCAAATATTGCATAGAATGCAGGTCCAACATAAAAGGAAGCTGTGAATGGGTGCCATCTGCTACCACAGGTGGCATGCACAGCTCTATTTATACTTGGGGCCTTCACTAGAAATGGTAGATGTTCCTCTATTTAGAAATTTTTCTTATGATTTTAGAGCAGGCTATATTTTTAAATAAGAAGAGAAACAGGAAAGCATTCCCTCCAAAGCAGCATCTCCAAAAGATGCATATACTTTTGAATGAAGACGCTATGTTTTCTTCAGTATCTTAGCAATACATACTGCATTTCTTTCCACTCCCAACAAAGAATTGATCACTCATGAAACAGTAGGTTCCAATTTGCATACGTTTAACCCACTGCAAGAAGCAGCAGCATTGTTTACGATTAAAATGATTGGACTAGGTTCCCGTGACATACTGTAGAGAGAATTCGACAGTGCTGAATAGTCATTTTCATTGAACAAACGTAGCATTTTATCAAGTTTACTCTTCCACCTGAACAATAAGTAACTATATGCTACCTTATAAAATTGACTGTTACACTTTGCACTATGTGGTCACTCTCAATTTTTAGAAGATGTACTTTGTGAAAGGAAACTTTAAAAATACTTAAAACCAAAACATAACAGAAAGGCTCTTGCAAAAGTTGTAAGAGACATGGCATTTACTGTTGATTCAGCAGCACTGACAAGCATGGCTGATGGAAGTGTCTTATTAACCATGAAATTAAAAAAAAAAAAAATTTTACATTTAATTTTTCAGTATGTCCAAAAAGCCTCATCTTCAAATGTCTTACCTAAATAGATTCCATCTCCATATACATGTAAAGGTAACTACATTCTACAATCCCCTCTGCAAACAGCAGAAAGTTTAAGATTGTTATAATATTAATATCTAGACACCCACCATATTTTCGATTCCAAACATACAGTCAACCCAAACATTTCCACTGCCTATTTCAGAAGAAATTCAGAATTTCAGTAAGACCTTAGGTGATGTACAGGGACTGCAAGTTTTTGACCAAAGAAAATACGGTTCCAATACTATGAGAGGGTACAGTAATTGGTGTAAGAACATAAACTTGTTATTACTACTACAAAAAAAAATTTCCAATGTCTAAACCACTTTAAAAAAAATAAAAGAGGAAATTTTCCATGGTTAATGCATGTAATGAAGGCAAGCGTTTTCAGAAATCTGAAATAGAACCCAAACAGAATAAATACTATAAACAAAACCCTGATTTGTATTAAATAAATTTTAAAATTAAGAGCTTCGCTCTTACCTGAACTATTACAGTTTGAAAAGACTAGTTAGAAAAGTTTTGATGCAGAAATAACTCCTATGGACAAGTTTCCCACTACAAACTATCTTTGATTAGATGGAGTTATGAACTTTTAAAAATACAACACATGAAAGGCCAGGTCCCACACAGCTTCCTTCTAGGTTATATTTTAAGCACTGTCAGCCCATTGAATTCACACAGACTCCTGCAGGATGTTGCCTAGGAATAGACAAGGTTTTGGTTTTTAAAATACTATTACGTGGATTCTACATTTCAGAAACTGGAACCTTCTGAAGACAAAATTTTATAATTCCCTGATACAGTGACAAGCAACAAAGATTAAACCAATTAAGTTAAATCAAAGGTTAAATTCAGAGCTGAAGCTTCAGCTCTGAATTTAATAGTGTGAAAACTGTTATTTAGAAGGGTGTTGGATGGTGACTTCTTAGTAGGCCATGAGGTGGTGCTGTCCTACCAGAATTCATTGCAGAGGAGCAGCGGCTGCCTCCAAACTTCAACTGTCCAGCTTTCAGCTGATTTGTCTCTTGAGGGCATACATTTGGTTTAGGTTTCCCCAGCAAACGTGAAAGTTTCTAAAATAGGTCACACAGATCAATTGCTCTTGTAATCTGAGACCCAAAGGAGCAAATAATATCTAAACTGTGGCATGGGGGTGGCCTGACACTGGAAGCGGGTAGCAGGAATTGAGGAGACAGCCAGCCTGGCTACCTCTAATCTCAGGAAAATTGTGACTTTGTTCAGTTTCTGCTTTACATCAGCATGTATGTTACAGCAGCAGCAACAGGCAAGGAAACATTTTAATTGCATCTTATTAGTAGTCTTGCATTCAGAGCAAAGGAATTAATATAACCAAGAATGGAGGTGTTGTATTAATAAAATGTGTTGTACATGGGAGAGAACTTAAAAATTGATTTAATTGAATTAAAAGCCATGAAAATTAAGACTGAGGCATTTTGACTCTTCAGGGTAAAGATAGTTCAAAACTTGAAAAATATTTTTGAAATAAAATGTGTAATATTATCTGTATTTTTCTAATTTAAAATAACACAGTATTTTTTTCTGAAACTAAAGCAAAATTTTAAGGAATCACTGCAAAAATTTGCATTAGCCATTATGGGATATTGGAAGATAAAACCTGTTTGCAGAATACCACTGGCAGTATTTGGTGACCATTAAGAAACCTCTAAACTGCATTAAGAAGCAAAGGCGATTTCCTAACAACTGGTCTGGAGCAGAAAATGTTTCCTGTTGCTTAATATCAAACTGGCAGAAAGGAAAAAGTAAAAAAGCACTGTCTTGCACCATAAAGAAAAAGATAATTTGCCTTGAAATTAAATACTTTCGGGGTTTTAATTCCTGCTTTACTCAGCATGTATTTGTAAACGCTCCCTATGGTTCAAAAATTGTGTCTCATTGATTTTTGCTACTGTCAGTTCACATTTGAAATAGCCTCTAAAGTGCACTTCAGCATGCACTTGGTTATTTTGATTTTTTATTCACTGTTTATTACACAAAGTGGAAAATCTGGTAGCAAATAACTCACTATCAGCCTAAAAGCTTCACATTTCATCTTACCATGCTTTCCTTAAAAATAATCCACAGTTGGTATAAGATTTGGTCAACTGCATGATGAAGAGATTATTTTTGGAATTTTGTGACACAATTGCAAACCATTTTTCGTTCAAGAGTCTTCTAATAAAAGTAAAGCAAAACTAAGACCTAAGAGCTTGAAAGCTCCAGTTCCCCACCGACCACAGTGAAGACTGAAAAGTACCCAGTATTATCACTGGATGAAGGTTTACTGGGGTGTTATTTGGGTGTGGGGTTGTTGTTTGTTCTAAAAATGTGTATGGTACCTATAACAAGCTCCAACTGTACAGAAAAATTACTTTGAAGCTGTTTCAGTTTTTTTTTAAGATTGAAATTATCCTAAAGCATATTGTATATTCTTAAAGTCATTTTAATGCTTTGTATTTCAAGCATTTATAAATAATTTTTTTTAAAAAAATCTTATTTTACAGGATATTTACTTATAAAACCTGAATTTCAATTCTGAACCAGAAAACTGCAACACACGTAGAATTTAAGATAAAGAGGTTTGTGTTAATTTTGTCACTATTTTCTTAGATCTTATGGGAACACACTGGTTTGATACCTGCACATACAGAAGCACAGCTAAATATTCTGAAAATAGTCTGTAGAGTCAACAGGAACATGAAGTGACCCCCAGAAAAAATTAACAGTAGGCTTTCTACAATGTAATGTCATGCTAAATGTTTTTAGTAACCAATCTTCATTTATTTTCTGTGGCAACAAATATTTTGAACAAAAAAAAAGAAAGCAACATCTGATTTTAATAAAACTTACATTTCCCTTTTTCTTGTTTATTGTCCAACTCTAATCATAACTTTCTGTAACATTTATACTTTCACACAGTCATCCAAAACCTCACTGACTAAAATACAAACCCCACAACAATTGTGGGGAATGTTTTGGTTGAGAGATAAAAGTAAATCAGCCAAAATACATATTCGCAGTAATTGGCCTTTACCATTGCTGTTCAAAACGCTCCATTTACAGCCTTTTGGTAACTGCATTCAACTTTGCTTGAGTCTTTCTCTAAGAGGTATTTTTCTTGTCCCTCATTCTCACAGTCTGAACTCATTTAGTACTATGTTTTCTTGACTCATAGATGTTTTACAGTATAGATTTCCAGTCTCATTTAACAGATTCACAGTAATAAAAGGTTACTCTATCTGACCATCAGTATGAAATTCAGAATCCAAGTGTTTGCAGTGCAGTTCAGAGAGAGTTACGTCTGCTTTACTTTGGGACTACATCGAATCTGCGTCAGCAGAAGCCATCACGGGGCACCAGCTGTGCTGACGAGCTTTCTGCTGAAGCCGCAGCCAGCCTGGAGCCTCCCTCGTGCACGCTGCAGTCCCACGTTCCTCTGCCAAGCCTTTTTCATTCAGAGTTCTACATTTCGGTGTATTTACACTAATACACCTATACATGATGCAGCATGAACTGGCACAGCACTGTCTCAAAATCCTAACACTCTGTCAAATATGATTCATGGGGACAACCATCATTCTCTTTCCATGTTTAACTATTTTTTCTGGATTTTCATCATTGGTATAACAGTGTTCTTAGCGCAAAAATTCTTTCAGTATCTTTCAACACCTTCATTTGTATTACGCAGATGAAACATTACTTTGATGGTTGCTCTAGCATTTATGCCAAGTAAGTCTCTCCTTCACTAAAACACTGGACTGGACCAAGAAAACACCCTGCTGAAAATGAGAAATTTATGATTCCTTATTTAAGGAACACATACAGATCAGGCACAAAAGCAAATAAATAAATACACTGGAAAGAAGTTAATTCTGAACACATTAAGATTTTCATCCAAGTGCTTTATGGTGTTGTCAGAAAAATTAAGACAAAAGGCCCCCCTTTTTTTTCCCCCTCCTCCTCATTTAACAGGAAACCCCAAGACCTGGATCCTCTGCCCTATATCTTAGGAACTTACTGGGCCCTGGTCACTCTAAGTCCTTATGAGGCTGATACAGAATGATGCACTGATAGAGGCTATTCACATCTTAGGTAAATCTAGATGGAGTTTCTCAATCAGACACGCAGACCTCTTCTGTTCCACCCCACTCCAAATGGACTGCTCTGCTGCATTTTCTGAGCAAGCTACTATTCTTCTATTACAGCACCTAAGAAGCATAACCAAACATAAAATTCCCTCCTCCACCCCTGAGGAGAATAACTCTTCTCCACTAGTCTTTGTAACAGCAAAAATTTTGGCTAAACTGAGGTGAGGAAAACAACAGTAGCAAAAAAAATGATAATCCCTTTAATAACTCTTGGACCGGACAGGGATACTAACAGAGTCAGTCTGAAATCCAGTTTGCTAATATTATCCCGTTCCCTCCAACCTGCCCCTTTGTAAGGGACATAAGTGTCTTATACAATGGTAATCAAGGCAAAGCATGTCAGGTTCTCAACTATACAGGAAGGGCTAGAAGTTTATCAAAGCATAAGCTGGCCTAAAAGCATCACTGAGAACAAAAGCACCTTACTTTGTCCCCACTCAAGAATCTTCTGATATTACCAAAGTCCAGGTGTAACGTCTGAGAAAAATCCCTTCCTCTACATTACATTGATCTTTCATATTTCTAGTTAACTACCAAATAACCATTTGCTTCCCAAGGTAACATATGATGTGGCATGAAGAAGTGTCTCTGGACCCCTGCATTTGTTTACCACAAAATGCTATTCATGTTGGTTTTGATCTGCCTAGGAGTATTTGCCAACTGATTTGGCCTGTGAAGAAACTGCCCCCCCAAATCATGGGGGAGAATAATTTCTACTTGAAAAAATCCCAGTAGATAGTCACGTAGAAATTCCTCCCGAGAAAGTGCTTGCAGAATTTGGGAGTAGTAAGCTTTAGCTGTTATTAGAAGGAAGAACAGTGCTATTCTTTTGCATCTGAGTAATGCCGACAATTCAAAAGTATATTTTTAATTGCGGAAAGCAAAAACTCCTGACAAGAATTAGGTTGTGAAGTAAGGCACTTTTCCTTTCTCACTTTTTCTCAGCCATGAATCTCAGTAAGATTTTTTAAATGTCTATTTCCTGTAATTTTGGTAATTTTAGAGTATAATTATTTTTACATTTTTATGATGCCTTTGGGGTATCATTACAAATATTTTTTAAGCATTTAAACTTAGAAAAATAAAATTAAGTAATAGCTTCTCTTAAGGAGAGACTGTCAGTCCTGTTCTGAATAAACAATCCTTTTTAAAAGCAATCTAGAGATTTATATCTGCTGTAACCATAGAAATTAATCTTGAGTTTAAACAAAATAAGAGTAAAACATAATTTATTTAATGAAAATCAGAACACAGCTATTGCAAATGAAATTTGGGATTCTGGTTTTTTAATTCAGACAGCTTTGTATGCAGTCATAAGATTTTACTTGATGGGCTACTTCTTACAACTTAATCATACCCAAGTGTTTTGAACAAAGCATTCAGATTTCTGCGTATTTTAATTTTACTCAAGATAGATGTCAATCAGTAAGAAGAAAGTTAAAGACTTTTCAGATTAAAGAAGCTGAAGTTAAACATAAGAAACATTTTTAACTATAAGAGCAGTCATGGGAAACTGTTATGACATTGTGAGGCCAACAAGAAGACAGCACACAAAAAATGTGAGTTTTTCATATAAAAAGTTTGGGAATAGCAGAGAAGAAAAAAGGCAAAAACTGGGAAACATTTTTATATGTCAGCATAGCTAAAAAAATGACATTATGTTCAGAAAAAACAGTGTTTTCTATAGACTAAGAGTATTTACTAGGTTGCATCAAACATTCCAGCATGCAGACCCTCAAAAACTGGTAACGCATAAACTTCAAGATTAAAATAATTAAATATTTATGGCTCAGTTAAGCAAGAGCTAAAAGAGCATCAGTATCTGCTGTATTTTCAAAAAGCAAGGAAAAGAACTTGAAGTTCATGAGGAAACACTGATATGCTTCACAATATAACATCAAAATAAAAAATCATAGCCCAAAACCTAGAAAATTTTTCACATCACAATAGATTTAAATAGTTTCCTGTGGGAACACCTGTAACAGCCACATAAATTTAACAGAAGTTGTGAAAAATATGTAAGTATCCAGTAGAAGGAATCTTTATCAAAAGAAATACAACCTAACATTTCTCTAATTCCCACATGTATTATGATAAACTATTACGTGGCACTTCTAGCTGTTACATCATCTGCATATAAGGTCTTCTTCTAAGTCTCCCCAGTCATATCAATAGGAAATTATCAAACCATATCAGAAAAAAAATAAAATTTAACCTTATTTACCACTACAAAGCTAAACTCTGAACTCTATACTCTAAACCCAATTCTTCTATTATACCATGACAGATACATAACTGAAGAAGAGGAAGAAAGAAAATTAAGCTGCTTAAAAGCCAGAAGTTTCTAAAAAGACAGTAACTGTTCATAAGCCAGAGTACCAAATCAGAAGTGTTCAGGAGATAGAAGCTTCTGGTCTTGGTCTCCTCTTATCCCAGTCCATAAAGGAGAATGAACTAGGAGACCCAGTCAAACTCAAGGCTCACATGGACGTAAGAAAGCTTGGCCTCCCCATACAAATGGGAATGAAGAGACTCAATTAAGTGAACTTTCCAAGGCCATACAAGATACCTGACAATACAACAGTCCATTCCTGCCTCCTACCTAACTCAGCTGTTTACTGTAATAAGCTACCTCTCCCCGCAATGTATTACTCAATTCCGAAAGCACTATGTCTATCTCTATAAAACCTCAAACTCATAGGAACCTGCAACTTAACATAGTGGGTACCTTTTTGATGGTATGCATCCACAGAAAAGAAAACATACAGTGTGCAAATAGGGAGAGAACACAGAAACAAACCAAAAAACCTAAGGCAAATACTTAGCACAAACACACAAGAGGAAAGAAAAGCGTTGGCTGAAATAAAAGGAAACAGCATCTGCACTGAGACATACCACCACCGTATACTGCTGCATCAAGTCTAAGGTTTCAGCCAGTAGTCAACTGCAAAGGGCCTCCAAAAAGAAGCAGCTGTAAACTATGGAGTTATCTTCAAGGCTGCTCAAGAAAGCAACACAGTCTCCATTCTGAAATTACCAAGTGACTATAAATACAACCGAGCACCCAGTCAGCTGTGAGACAATCTTAAGGAGCACAATTATGAAACACCCACTGAGACATCTTATATTTATTGACAGATTTCTGTTCACAAGCACTTTGTAGTGAGAGCACACTTCAGTGATCCATCACCTAAGTACACTGAGATAAGATCATGTTAACTACCAGTGGGAGGAAAGAGATTGTGCTTATTTTGTAAACTGATGAATCAGAAGAGCTTCAGAAGACAAAATCCATTATATACACTATTTTGAAAAATGAATTTGAGTTCTGACTTTACTTGAAACAATCTGCTAGAAAGAATAACACAGGGACTGCTTCACCCCCCACTCTCACCCCTGATTTTTTAAGGTGTATTTTATGGGCAGCATCAGGTTTTCAACACTTTGTGGCACATGAACAGTTCAAAGATGTTAGAGTTTTCACAGGGGCCTTAGTTTTCACAGCTTTCTCCTAATCTACATACAGACATTGCTGTAGCATGTAGGGCAAGAAGGAACCATCAATTAACTAAAACAACACCATGTCAACAAGTAAACATGTACAGACTGTTTACGAGTTTACAGATTAAGTTGTAAGAGCTTTGTGTTAAGATTCAGTGTCCATTAAGCAGTTCTACTGTGTCTCACCAACCTGTACACAGTGAGGAAATTGCTGTTACCTCTGTGACTTTTGCCATAACAACTAGATTGCCCAGGTTGGGCCACAGTAGCTAGATGCACTACATTGTGGGGGAGAAATAACAAAACAACTGGACAGAAAATACTTGTGTTTCAGCAGATATGCATATCTAGAAATAGGAGTATCTCTTGTAACATGGATACTGGTTTGTATACAATTTTCACTCAAGGTTGGAGAAAAATGCTACTGCAATTTGCCACACCAATGTTTCACAGCTCCTACCTGAATTCTGTGAACAGTCTGTCATGTCAAGGACAGAGGTGATGCTATGTTTTCCAGTTTTCATTTGGGTTATGAACACCTGATTACAGATGTCATACCACTGCTCCACAGTTCTGCTCTGCATTACAGATGAGTCAGTGTTACTGAAATATATTTCATCAGTATTTCAGTATTCTGCCCATGCACTGGCATGATGTACTCAGCATGAGAGAAAGGTAAACGTGAGGTACCTCCCCACTGGGGAGCTATCTCACAATCAACTTTAAGATGAAAATTTTAAAGCTATCCATCAGAATTAAAACATGAAAGCTTAATACTGGGAAGAGAATTTATCGTAAGGAGACTGGTCAAGATTACTTGGTAAATGTCAAGCAGATACCCGACTGTATGAGTAGATGGAACAGGAGCTGGTAAAGCTCACTGTGGCATAGAGGTGAAAACACAAAAGCAACACCAAAGAGCAAAGGAAGGGAAGAATTGATGGAAAAGAGAATAAAAACTGCAGCAGAAGAGCACGGTCTAAGGTAAAGAACAAAAAAACCCAAAACATCGTAAGATACATCCTGGCTAAAGCAGTAATTATATTTTCAGAGCGAATGTGAGACAGATACCAGAGATACAAGACCGAGCAGGTACTTGGAAGAATGGGACCCTTATGTAGGGTAATAAAACAAAAACCCCCACTTAATAGTGGGAATAAACTCCACTACCCCAACAATAATTAAATCTACTAGGATGTAAAATATGCTCCTTTGAGGTGTTCAAAACAGTGTAAATAAAACACTGTATGCTATATATGTACATACATGCTAGCACAGAGAGGGTTAATGTGACCTCACGTTTTTAATAGCATGTTTTACTCTTTGGCACATCAGCATTAGAACCAGAACATCCCGAAATTAGTTTTTTGCCACAGAAACACACAACAATTTCAAATGCCTGCAGCTCTAATGTTATACCAATGGAATGTAGATTGTTGAACGCACTGTATAACTGTATAGCAGCAGTGCAGACACTGAAAGCTGTGATATCTAAACCAGTTTGAAGTGGTTTTTTTCTTTTTTGCCCTGTATGTTCTCCAGTCCCCTTCATAATGATTCAAATGCTGTTTCTGCAATAAGCAGCTCAAGCATCTGTCTGACACGAATACATCAGTAAGTACAGAGGAGGCAGACAAAAATGCCTAATGATAGAAAAACAGAGAAGGAAAATAAAACCCGTTGCCTAAATAGAAAGTTTTACTAACATAACTTTGTTTAGTTATATTTAGTTGCACTGCATCAAATTAGCTGAACTGTGACTTTTGATGAAGTTTAAGTAATTCAACATGATCTTCCTTTTATTTAAACTGATTTGAGGAATTTGCACTTTAGAAAATAAAAAAGCATAGCTTTAATGACTGCATGCATCTTTTTATTGCTTTAATTAGTAGCCATTATAAACACTAATTAATTATATGAATGGAGTCAAGAAAAGGAAGAAGTCCAAAAAGCAAGAGCTGGGCAAGAGAGGGGAAAAAAAGAAAAAGGAAAAATTAATTATATAGGTCAGAGCTTCACATGGACTGCCCTTTTCCTTTTAATTTCTGCCTTATAAGACAAATCAAACAGCAACAAAATGAGTAAGCCAGACATCTGCTCTAGAAAGAAAGTAAAACAACTGACTAGATATTTGCGGGCAACCAATTTATCCTTCCTGCAGCTAAAGTTTTCTAACCATTTACATAAACAAGCAACTATTAATTCTGTAATATGTGCTGGCAGAAAATCAGGAAACAAATACAGTAACAAAGGAATCAAATGGTGTGCAAACAAAGAAGAAAATACCAACAATAAGAAATCAGTGACACTAAAATTGTGAGAGAGAGATTTCAACAGAGAGCTATGATGAAATATGACACACAGAGCCAGAAATAAAAGCACACATCCAAAAAAAAGTAAGAGCTGGAAATAACAAATGAAGGCAAAAGCAAGCTACTCCTTTTAAATGCGTGAAACAGAAGAAAATGGGGAGACTCCTGAAGAGCCACTATTTTTTGCAAAGTCAAGTCCAGGGATTATAATATAGTGAATATTCCCTTTAGATTTAAAAACGACCCTTCAAGGAAAATTAAATGCATTTACTTGATCAGCGGCAGTTCACGAGTGCTTTCTGCCTGGTTTGGAGCATGTGCTCTGAGGCAGAGGACATACATACAACTGTTAGGGCTGACTTAAGCAATCTGGTTTGAAAACAGTCAACACAAAAATATCCACTGAGGCACAATGGTCAGATACTTTCACCTTTAAAATTTCTTCTTCTGTTAAACTGAAAACAGAGTTTCTTTTTACAAAATAATAGTATGACTGTTTGGTATTTTTACATCACAAATATAAAGTAGATGCAATGCACGTGGCAGAAAATCTATTAGGCAGTGTTAGTTGAATGGAACTAAGTGAAATTTGGTAGTTTCTTACAACAGTCACAACACAAAGTCCTTTGCTAATGGGCAAAAAGGTGGAACTGTACTTACCAACCCTCACCTGGGACAGAGAATTGATAAGGTCATGAAAGATCTTGAGAGACTATAAAAGTCTTTTTTCCATTTTTAGTGTAACATAATTTTTGTCTATTGCAGCAGGCATTAGTCACAATGATTACTGCTAGTAGCCTTAGCATTTGGGGTGAGAGGAGATGTCACTACACCTCAGAATTAAAATTACCTAGATCAGAGGACACACACTGCAAAATCGAGACTTCTCATTTCAGCAAACCTACAGACTAAACGCATTGCCTTATTTTACTCTCAGAACATAATCGTTTTAGATGTTGGTCTAAAATGCCTTGTTTCTGAAGTTCCGTGCAACACTGAAGCCCTGTAAAATGAAATGGAGCACAAGTAATAGATTCCGCATCCTGGATGTAGTAGCCTTTTCCTATGAAGCTATAACACAATTTTATTACATAAATTAAAAACTAAGAAATTTATATCAACCATCCTTACTTTCAATTACAAAGCCTGGTGGTATGTTGAGTGGTAGCATAAACTTTACTAGAATTTTCAGGTTGAATTTTTTATTTCTTATAGCCATTATGGTAAAGAGGAGAAGAAAAAAAGTGCTAGCGGGCTTATCGGAAGTACTCAATGTTTTTAGACAGCATATGGTCCCACCTTCTATGATAAATCTACTAATACAAATCTGATTGTACAACAGATTATAACATTCACCATTAGCAACAGCTGAAAGGTCTTAGCTCCTGATGTGGAGTTAAGGCAGGGAGGAAACAAGTTCTCAGTACTTTTGTGTAAATAGGATTTTGATGAAGGTCTGAAATTGAAGACTGGATTTCCTGACTTCTGAGTGCATGACAGTCATCCTTTTTTTAAAGAAAAAAACCCAGATTGATGTTATATACCAAAACCTACTATGTTTCCTTATCATATACTATTACAGATTTTGCTTTAAAATTACAACTATGAAAATTTTATGTATTTCCATATTACCTTTTCAGAACACTATCATTCATCCAGAAAACTACTATACACTACAAAAAGAAGACAAATGTTAGAGAACTCTTCCCATGCTTATTCTGAAGGTATTTTGTCTCTGTATATTTATAATCAATGCAATCTCTTGGGCCTCTCAGCTTTACAGTTAACGCAACATTTCATTAGATCAGTTTTTTCTCAAGTGTTACAAGGAAAACCAATTAAACATCAAAAGATCCCTGCTTGTCACATCAAATTTACTACTCATTGGAACAGTATGCCTTATTTGCCAAATACGTGTTGACTTGGAAGTGGTCATGAACCACATTCTTAACTAATTACAGCAACTGCTACAAAATACTGATTACTATTAAGAATCAGTAAGTTAAACTAAACACAGCAATTATCATAGCCTTCACTTGCCAAGAGACGCTATTCCATCAAAAGCACACTGCACAATTAAAACTTAAAAATACAGTGTTTATTCTGTCCTTAATCACTGCTTCTCCACTGCTAACCAAGAGATAGGAAATGCACTATTATAACAACAAAAGTCTTGCACACTGTGGTTGGTTTCTGCAAACTACACACATCTTTATGGCAAAGAATGCTTTTCCAGTGAAGGCTGCACATAAACCATTGTACAAGGAATAAGAACATTATGTTGGCAATGCTACTATGTCAGACAGTGAACGCACTGCATGATACTTCACAGCAAGATGTATATTATGTTCTCTGTTTTGTTTGTGTGATAGTATCAAAAGATGCCTGGGCTTTAGCTTGGTGGTCAAAGGGATAACCTATATTAGCTGCTACAACTTGTAGCTGCGTATATACTCTTTAACACTGTCTGTATGGCTGAATGGATAGTCTGTCTGCTTTAACTGAAATAAATTAATAAAACAGTCAGAAAATCTGTTTTCAGCATAGTTTCTACTCAGTGTCAACTACTGGTGATATTGCAGTCAGGTAGGTTTGGGGTTCATTTTTCTAAAGAGCAAAAAACATCAAAGTTGGTGTGTTGTTTTTTTTTTAATCTGAACATCAAATACACGGGTACAAGCACAAAGAAAAAATGACATCATTTTGTTCAAATTCTTTCATAATTTCATTGTAGCAATATTAAAGACTCAGAAAAGCTGGTTAACCCACTTCCATTACATTTAAAATTATTTATCCAGTAAACTCTTAGGACTTGGTGTCATTTTATTAACTTCACTGGCATAAAAATGTAGCTGTAAACACTACATCAGAAGTAAAAACTTTCATGATCTAGCAACTAGGTAACAAAACTAATCCTTTAAAAACTACCAAAAGAAGCTAAAAATAAAATTAGATATAAATTCAACTTTTAGACTGTGGTCAATTGAGGTCTAGACAAAACCCTATGTTTGTTCACTGCCTAGTCTCCAGTCTGCTCCAAGTTTGAAAAGGTAATTGAACTCAGTCTGTAATTACTGGATTAGATACAGATGGGCTCTGTACATTTCAGGGGAGGAAAGAACTGTTTTGATTCATTTTATGATTGCCTGTAAGGTCAAACTTTTCAAAATGTACTTTCATCTGTTAAATGGTTTCTCAAAGTCCCAGGGGGACATCTTCAATAACTGATGTTTTAAGCAATTTGGGTCTATCAGATCCTGTCTTTGAATGTAATACGCTGTCCATTTTCTAGAATTATAAATGTGCATGTAGGTTAATTGCTACAACTCGTACATATTTTCAAAACTACACCTCATTGAATACTCACAAGTTTTGCCCAACAACTGTTATGCATAAATACTTGTAGAATTATTCTGGTTTAGGGTACAGAATACCTTTGGAAAGATGAATAAATAACACAGATTAGACATGTTCTTACTTATAATTCCGTCCCATTTGTCAGAAGTTTCTGACAATACCCTCGAAGGACCCAATTCAACAATGTATGAATAGTGCCAACAAATTCAGTTCACTTCTTACAAACCAAAAAAAACAGAGGAACGTATCTCAATGAAAAAAGTCCTAAACAGCACTTGAGAGACTTCTCTTTTGGTACTTTCTTATTTGCGCCTTCATCCTCACTCTCAATCACAAGATAAAATATGGAACAAACAAGGAGCATTAAACTTTCACAAAAACTTTTTTGCAAGATCTTTCCCTCAATTAAATCAACCATAACTCTGCAGCCTGTTTCAGTACAACCAGGATTTCATCTTGCATCTTTAAATGTCTTGCTTAGTTAAAAGTTCAAATGCTCCACAGAGGATATCTAGTTCTGCTCTCAGTTAGGGACTCTCAGAGCTACTGTAATAGCAATTTAAAGCAGAAAACACACCATGCAATCAGAAGGCAATATAATAGTTCAGTTCATAAAAGAGGTAGGAAACTTAATTCCAAACAACTTACTATTCAAGAGTTTCAGTTTATTTGCATTACAACAATCTCCTTGCTTATAAAATTCCAATAAGAAAGTGTTTTTTGTTACAACACACATTTGTGTTTAATCAACAACAATATCTCGCTGGCAACAGCCTCAGTCAAACAGTTATCCTTGCAGGACCAAACACCTATACAGTTGTTCTGCCAGAGATTTAATATTTAAGCACCAGTAATAAGGATAATAGTAAATACATTAATATAATCTCCCTCTGTCTCCCAAGTGTGCTAATGAAAGAGGCTTAAGAGCATAGCAAGTTCTCTCATGTAATTTCCATGATTAACATTTTATTAATATTATTTCAAAGTCCTCCACGTAAGGGACAAAACCTGAAGTCAGAACCAACCACCACAAAGTCCCAGCAGAAAGATGCATAATAATAACAGAGTTATTTGTATGCCTGCTCTGACAGAAGATTGTACCCATCATCATCAGGCTGTGCAGAATTCCCACTACAACTTACAAGTCTCACTGAAAGAAGAAACTTCTTCCATCATTTAAGAACTGATTGATACAAATCAGTATGTTCAAAATAGTTCAATCCATAAAATGCCTGCAAACAAATCATTGGGTTTTGTAATAGTAGCTCTTTTTTAAACGTAAAAGCATCAGTAACAACCATGTATAAACAAATAAAAAAAAATCGTCTTTGAAGTAAACTTGATTCTTATTAGTGTCAAAAACAAGCACACAAATTTACTCAAAAGATACAAATACATGTAATATTTGCATTATCTTCCTTCCCATATATCTAATGGATGCTTTTAAATGTATTTCTTTAAAATTGGAATAATACTCAAATTAGAATTTTCATAGCGTACATATGCTTAATTCAGTAAAATAAGACGTGATCTTTAACAGCTATAGAGAAAAGGCTTCTTCTCATTCAGCATAAGCACAAAAAAAAAGTCTCCTTCAAAAAATCTACATGCCTTATTTCCCTACAAAATAAAATTAGAGTAAGTATTTCAAGTGTATTGTGTGAACCCACAAACCACTCCTAAAACTACTGTTATTTTTCAGACAATAAATTGTGAAGAAGTGGTAAAGTAACAGTCAGACCACAGCACTCTGCATTCTGTATGCCACAACACAGAAGCAAGTAAGATATAAAAAGTTATACTAGGTCGCATTTTACACCAACTAATTAACTCTTTGATACTTTTTCCCTTTTTTCTTCACCTTCATATTTTGATTATCTCTAAGAAGTATTTTCCTCTATTTGCTGTATGGTCTTTTACATCATATTCAAAAACATAAGAAACAGCATCTGATCTCTAAGTATTTCCCATCTATACTTTAAAGGGTTCCACAGTGAGCTAAAAATCTTAGGGATTGGAAGCAACATCATTAACAGAAATAAAGTGTATTCTTACAATAAGCTCGTCTCACATTATGGTGTATCATATCAAACTTTAAAAGATAAAAAAGGACACATTCAATTCATATACATGAAACTGAGTCAGCATGCAGACTACAGAAATGTAGTAGTATTTAATCAACGAATACCTCACATTGGTTAATGACTTTAAAAAAAGTCTTTTAAAAAAGTCTTTTAAAAAAGTCTTTTTAAAAACCCACAATACAACTCATTTAACTGTCTTTGTACATCCATTCATCCTCTGAAATTTGTGAGGAAGAAATCAGAAAAAAATCCCAATCCATTAAAAAGTGGTTGCTTACTTCATGGTAAGTAACTGCTGTGGTAGATCATTAGATTAAGCACCCTGTGAAGTCAATATGACTATTTTATTTTAGAAATACATTAACATGTCGTTTCCTGGAAGATCATTTATTATTAAAAATGAAGACAGAACATTCATACATTCACACAGTCTAAGGTCAGACTGATCAGAGTCATAGGTCACCAAAGCAGTAGTCTGGGATTTGGAAAACCAGTATCTAACTCTTTGCTTTGGTATGAAGCAGTGTCCCATATGTAAAAAGGAATTCCTGAGCCATCCCTACGCATTAACTCCTGCATTACTTGTTGAGTACCATACATATTTTGGAACACATGCACTTGACTTGAGAGATTTCAAGTGATACAGAATCTACCAAATCAAGGAACAGCTGAATCTCACCACAAATAATGTTTACTTTTTTCAGCACTGTATCTTCTTCTTACTTTTTCACAAGATCCATGAACAAATTGGAGACTTTCTTGTGATCATGTCCCCTAACAAAACAGGATGAAAAAACTCTCACCACAAAGTAGATTTTTCAGATTTTAGATCTTTTTTTTTTAGCACTTTTCTATAAAAAACCCAAACAGAACAACCTACTACCACCACCACATTTCAGAAAAAGGTTGACATCAGAACTGGATATAACACTTTGTCGTTTTAGTATGCTTTTCCTTTAATTGATAATTCCTCTATGTTTCACTCAACTTCCATCTTTTAAAAACTTAAGTTTCTTTATTTTGGTACTGGCCCCAATGCACAGTATATACTAGGAGATGAAGAGGCCAAATTATGCCCTGCCATATCCACAACCAGAATCAATACATGCCCTACTTACACATGCAAAGGTAGTACCATGCCCAGGAATCTTTGCATATATGTAAAAAGTTTTCTATATAGCTGAATGAGCTATGCCTCAATTTAAGCCTACAGAAAGGAACACTTTCCCTTTAATATCACAGCAGAAACTACAGTCTACATCACACTGTCCAGCTGAATCGACCTAAAGAAAATAATACAGAACAAAGACAACTGAAGAAAGCAGAATTTTAAATTAATCAAAAATTTGTAGCTGTCACTTGAAAACGGGTATGCAACAAGGTTCTGAAAGAAGAATACCCCAAGAACACACACATCTGTTTAATATTACAAGCCAACTGTCAACATCCTAAGTGAAGTTTTAATTTAATATTTTTTCTTTCTTGATGTTTTACCTTTAGCGAATGCCTCATGAGAGTATCAGCTTTCTATAAAAAACTGTTAAATATAAAGAAATGTTATTGTAACATGTTTATAAAATCATAGTTCGAGAACTTTTTATTTTTCTAAAGCCTGACCACAACTTAATTATCTGCAGGACATTCCAAGCTTACAATTGCAAGCTCCAGTTCCCAAGCAATTTTAAACAATATCTACTGTACAGGACATAGGGTATTGCAAATACCACAACATGGTACTGTTTCCAAAAGTCAGCATTAGAGTCTTTAGACATGGTTTTTATTTTCAATAAATATTTGTCTCCCTACTAATCATTAAATGGTTTTCATCACCATTACATGTTTGTCTTTCACACGTCAGTTTGCTATCACCATTTATTTTTAATATAAATGAACTCATTATAAAAAGGACAGATATAATGTATAACATGCCTTATGTTATACATAAAATGTTGCAAGAGTAAGCAGTATGTTCCTCTACATCTCACACGATGTTTTGCTTCTTTTCCAGGAAAGAGCAAGAGTAAAAGCAAGAAAAAAAACTTGTTAAACTGGAGATAAGAAAAAATGAGATCATTAGCTCAGCCAAAACCTCTCAAAGGAAAGCTGGAATTTCTTTAAGAAAGAGAAATCTCAAAAAACCTGGGAATTCTAAATTTTCTACTTTGTAAGAACATCCAAACCACCTGAAAATAGGCCAAAAAAAACCCCAACAAACCCACCCAAACAAAAAACCATGATGCAATTACATCTATATTTTGCACATGTAAATCTGAAAACTAGCAGATGATACAACACTTCTAGAACAACTCAGCACTCACAAAGCATATTTTCCTCCCCAAAATACCAGTGCTCCATAGAACACCTTGGTTTCAGCATGTTGCTGACAAACTCCCCTGTCCTCCTGCCCCTTTAAGCAACTCTTCCCTTCTCTGGAGACTGATGACTCTGACTACTTGGCACTCCCCGGCACACTGCCACCATGGAGTTAGTGGGTGAAGAGTCCCCACCACACACATGGTGGGCTGCTGTGCAACCTGGTGCTCCATTCTCAGCTCCTCTTTTACCTGCCAGGTCTTAGGTATGTATTTTATTCCAGAAACCCTCACAAATCCTGCAGCAAGATTATTTCTGATCTTCTAAATGTAGTGATATTTTACTTTCACCTGGTCTCTAAACATTGGAGGACTTAACATTTTTTCCATTTAAAAAAAAAAAGCATTGAATGCCCATATTAGAATTCTAATTAGAATACCACTCCATATTAGAGCTCTAATAAATTCATCAGTCAAACCAAGACCCTTTCTTTTATTTTCAACCACAGAACCTCAAAACGTTTAAGAGCTTCTGGATATCCTCACAGAACCTCCACTGACATTCACTTGAAACCCATTTCACACTTGCTACCCAACTGAGACATGAAGAGGTGGGAAACACCAGTCAGTTGCATCTTGTACTACAGAAATGAAATATTCAATTCAGAATCAGTGAGATTACATCCACATTCAAAGCTGTTTAAAAGTCAACCAAAAAAGGAAATATCCAGTGGGAAATGTCAAGCAATTTATTAATAGTGGAAAAGCAAGGACTGAAAGGAAGCAGGATTACATTTAACTGTATCTGTTTTTTGTTTTGTTTGTTTGTTTTTCAAATGCTGGACAATACCTACAGAAATGGAATAGATTTAAATTTGAGCAGATGCAGTACATCCGCTTTTCTATTGCTCTCACCACCCTCCATGAAAAGGAAAGGCAGAGTCAGAATGAAAAGGTAAAAAGGGACAACAAACACCTCAAGGCTGGTACCTGATCACTATAAAATATCTTTTTTTGGCAGACAGAAAGCTTTGCCACACCACCCTGAAGTCAGGAAACCTATATTTTCAAGAAAGCATCCATCATTTAAAATTCTATGCAATTATATCACACTGTAATATTTTCAACACTAAAGAACATTTTCCCAAAATTGCTGGAAATTATTCATAGCTCCAGTTTTCACCCTTTAATTGCTCTCACTGCTGAAGCTATCATACCAGGTTTTAATATTTGTCAGTCTGAAAAATATGTTTCAAAGACAGAGCATATAATTATATAACCTTTCACTGTAAAACTATATCCTTTTGTCTGTGGTGAGACACACAACAACTTAATCCACTCATTACCAAAAATCACAAGAAATCAGCTCAGCATTACAGCAATAACTAATCGTGATGACCAAACCCAGCCCCAATTAGCAAGAACACAAGTGCCAGTGCTACTCACTGAAAGCAATGATTTGTAACTGATTTTTGTGAGAATTTGCAAAATCTTTGTGCTTTCAAATAGCTGTTCTCTGAAACTAAGTTTAAACTTTTGCTGATCACATCCTAAATTACAATTTTGCCACATTTTATTAATATTTCAATATACTTCAGAGCTCAAAGCAGTAATGTGTGATCACTCAGAAATTCTGTTCCCTAATTGCCACAGAGAAGAAAACATCTTAGTCTGAGTCTAGGTTTCGCAGAAGCTAACAAAAATAGTACTTTTCAAGTGTACAAGAACACCCCTTTTATCTAACTTATCAAGCAGGAAACAGCATGCATACAGAAAATGAGAACTGCAGGATGCTGGGAAGAGTCACAGGTAAGTTCTTCTCTGGGCTACTATCCACCAAACTTGTCCTGTTTTCAAAAATGAGAGGGAGGAGAAGTATTGGAACCTTAAAGTTACTAACTTCCAGAAAAAATCAGCTTTGTTTTGGCCTCACTGCTAATACCTAGCAAAATAAACCCAAGAGTTAAATCTCTAACATCACATTGATATTTTTTTGAGTCTGCATATTTTCACGTTCATTTCTGTCCCAAACAAGAGATTATATTTTAAAAAATCTAAATACAGAGCTCAAGGCTTCTAGTGATGACAGTGTATCAAAGTACTCAAAATAATAAGCTGTTCTTGCTCCAAAATCTTTTCATGAAGAACTCAGAGAAACACTAAAAAGCATACATGCATCAATTAAATTCACTAACCTGTAAGTATTAAGTTGCACTCTCACTCTTCCTTCTTCCATTTCCCTTCCTTTCTTTCCTAGTTAGATGTAGTCTATCATAACCTCCATATCATTCACTGGTATTAATTCTTCTTTTTTATGCATATTTCTACCTCTTGTGTTAAACTGTCTCTTCTGCAACCTACATCATTCTATTTTCTTCCAGCTAGGCCTGCTCACTTTGTTGTCTTTCTGTTTCATTGTATCTCTGCAGCTTTTCAGATGCCACAGGACTCGCCATGCTGCCCCTAGCCCACCTTTCTCCTTCTTCAGATATCATACCAATGTAACCTATGCTTGAAAAGAGAAGGAGGCTAACTATGATAAACCTCAGCTTTCTTCTGCTTCCACATGCATCACAAACTTTGATAAATTTTATCCTTTGTGGCAAGATGACAAATCAAGAACTCACAGGAGGTGTAAGTTTAATGGACGACCATAGTCAGGAAAGAGTATGTAGTGACCAGCTACATGATATAACAATTCCTCCAACAACTGTAAGTCAGGGAAGAACCTCCCACAACCTGGAAGGAGGTGAGGTGAGGAGGAAGACTACATCCTCAAAACGGGAATTTCAGCCTTAAGAGACTTCTGAACTCCTCAGCACCACATGAGGTTCAGTTACTCAAAACAAAACTAATAGGCAACTAAGGAAAGTTGTCTCCCAAGCCAACTTTCAATCCTGCTGTTCAGTTATGTTCAGAAAATAATTCCCATGGAGTTAAGAATGTACTTAAAAACAAACAAACAAAGCAGGGGGGACAGCGACAGACATTTGCACAGACATTTCCCAAAATGTAAGAGTTCATAACTCTTCCCCCAAGACCAACCTACATGCTCACCACTGTTACGGATGTGAGTTTTGCTAAAACCAGAAGCATCACATGGGGAACATTAGTGATCTGGCATTTAATCCTACTGCATTAAACAAGGTCAGCATTTCATTCCTCTCCAAAAATCTTTAAAAAAAATTTTAAAACAATCTTTCCTCTGCTATTTCCTTAAGAGTCTTTTTATGTATTTCTCCTCTACTAATTAAGATTATCAACTTCTTTCCTTTCCATCTCTCAGGCTAAATTTCTTCTCTAAAAAGGATGAAGGAAATGAGGAGTAAAAACAATAAATGCTCATAATAAAAAACTATCATTACCCATAATTTGCAGAGGGGAAGAGATAAATCTGAAATATTAAGAAAGCAGTATACTGTAACTCCCCATTTGAAAAAGTATAATTTAGAATTGTATTTTCTGCCTAGAAAATGGGGAAGGAAATCCACGTGCATGTAAATGAGTACAACATGCAGCACCATCCATGAACTTTGAGGAAAAAAGTGACTGTTCATAACTGTACGTGGAAGAAGTCAGAATTAATTCTAATGACCTCAGCTATGGGCGCAATTTATTAGAACTTACCTCTCATTAAAAGTTAAGAAGTGAACTGAAATATCACTTGCTGTCCAAAATTTGGCACAGTCGTTAATTTCTAATAAAGACCATAATTGGCTATACCATAAGCAGTATATATTTCCCTTGCATCCAAATACTCTCTCACAGGGGTTATTCTTATGTAATCATTAGAGTCAAAATGATTGTATAAACTAAGCTTAGGAAATCAGGTTATAATTTTTGTTTTGAGTATAAAACCAAAAACATAAAAGCATACCATTTTAACCATTTTTAGCCACTTCCCTCATAGCACTGGTTAGTACCAGCTATTCAACTACAGCAGAAGTAGTTTACTATATGACTATGCAGTCTTTGATGCACTGCCTGTGTTCTGCCATGGACTTTAACGGTACCACGCTCAGATACGGAAGTTTTCAGGATTAATCCCCATTCAGGTCTATTCCAGACCTATCAAATACATGTCCCATCTTATAAAAAGTTAATATAGCAAGCTGGCTATTTCACTATTTTGACTATTTCTCAGTCTTTTAAAAAGCTCAGATATAATTTGATATGTTCTGGAGACATCAACCTGAACCTGACTCAGAACCAGTAGCATAGTAATTTTTGTCATATTCCAATAAAACATTTAATACTTGGAGTTTTTATTTTCATATAACTTTTACTTTTAGAACAGGGACGGTGTTACTCCCTGCATCAGCAGATTGGTACCAGTCTACCACCAAAGCTACTATTTATCTGAAAGTAGGCAGTGGAAAAGCTTGTGGACCTCCCAATCTGCAAGCCAACTCTTTTTTCTTATGATACTAAAATGGTATTAAGCACAAGGAACCCTCTGTTTGAAGTCTAGATCTAATAATCTACTAACATTTTCCAAACTTTTTTTGATTTGTAAACCCCTAGAATTTTTCCAGTGACTGTGCAGAATTGTCTTTATTAGTGCTGTGTACTAGCTATTGATTATATACTGTAACCAGATCTGTTACACAATTTCAGTGGCTGGATTTTATTCTTAGTACCTCTTCAAACAATCCTAAATAGTCTGAAAGGGATCAGAAAGTACAGATGTTTAAAAACACTCACTTTCAATTCTGCTATGTCAATAATTATGTTGTGCTATTCAAGGTGGTCCTATATGGTCAATCTGGGGGACCCAGCTACAGATTTGGGCATTCCCCATGCTTTTTTAGGCTTTATTAATGCAGCAAGAGTGGCAAAGATTAAGCCATTGTAAACACCATACACAAACACCCCTACCCCTTCTTTCTCCTACGAGAATGTTCTAAATACAAAACTGCCAAGATGTGCAGGAAGATCCCATGTTTGGGACCAAAGACCAAACATCAGCCCTCCATCTCTTCTAATAGCAATGCTATTTTGAATTATCCATGGGCTGCATCGAAACAATGAGATACGCTGGACTTACGCAGGTACGCATGAAAACCTGTTTTACTAAGAATATGTAAAATTAAAAACAAACAAAAAACCAAAAAAAGGCAAATCAAAAAACCCACCACTAACCTATGAGTACCCAGAGCAGTATACTATGAAAGTCAGGTGGCCTTGCAATTAAAAGGTTTGCTCAAAATTTATATTCAATGTCATTTGTTCTGGCTTTCATAAGACCTAGTTTCAGAGTCAAGTTTTATGTGGGGATTTTTCCTCCTCATTACGTATTTGTACAGAGCAGCTGAACATATTTTTGATGTGACTATTGGCCTATCATACCAATTTTTTTGAAGAATCAGTTAATCATCCTACAGAATCCATACACAGAAGTTATATGAGTAACAGATGTTGTAGCCTCATGAATCTGGCATCCTTATGCGTTCAACAGCTTCAAACACAGACATTTGATCATTCTGAAATTTTGCATTTAACCTTTCAAATTTTCCATTCTCAAGGATATGTTTTCAGATATGTCTGGTATTGCTTTTGAAGAATTATGCTCTTAATTTTTCAGCTTTTTCCAAAGCCTTAAAGAAGAAGAGAATCTCCCTTGTAAAACACAAATTTTCATTCATGGCTGCAGTCAAGCCCACCATGAAATCCTGCTTGACCATTAATTTATCTTTATTTCTGTTAATAGGCTGTGTCAGCCCTGATTCCATTTCTCCAACACATACTGAACAGTCAGCAGTGATAAAAAATTCTCATTCCTTCCATATTTTCAAATAACTAAGAAAGAAGCATATTTGACAGATTATATTCCCCATAGCTCATACTTGCCATAAAAAAGTAACAAGAAAGGCTTAGTCGGATTTCCTAAGATTGTTCTAAGACAGAAGTTCAAGTGCCAAAAACTTTCTAAAACTGACCATCTTTTAAAATACCCGAAACTGCTGTTTTAAGACCATAGTAAATCTGTGAACAAGTGTTACATAAACTGGGCCTATGCTATAGCTGAACTGCTTATGTTTGTGACTGAACACTTACTTCATGCACAATTTTTTTAAAAATATTTTTGCTCTAATCCCTAACATTCTTCAATCACTTAGCACATTAACTCAGCTTAATCTCAAATCTGATACCTTACCAAGAAACTAATGTATTGGGTTTGTGTGGCAAGGTTGGGTGTGCTACAGAGGTGGCTTCTGTGAGGAGCTGCCAGAAGCTCCCCCCATGCCCGACGGAGCCAACACCAGCCGGCTCCCAGATGGACACGCCGCTGGCCAAGGCCGAGCCCATCAGCCATGGTGGTAGCGCCTCGGGGCCAGCCCCCCCCGGCAGCCCGTGGTGAAGGCCGCGGTGAGGCCGGCTGTGCC
>JAVJGI010000001.1:52525234-52540087 GCA_035590275.1 Ibycter americanus | reverse complement strand
GGGGGGTGCGCCCGGCAGGCGGCTGCGGCACACCGCCGTTCGTGCCCGGGCGGACGCTGCAGGGAGCTCTGCGGGATGGCCCGTGTGACCGAGGGGGCTTCGGGGCCGTGCCCCTGCAGTGGGCTGGCTGCCTGAAACTGCGTGGCACACAGGGGAAAACTTTTGACCCAATAACCAGTAGTGGTGTTACACACGCATCGGTGTGTATATACATGTAACATGTATGTATACATATGTATGTGTACGTATATATGTGTGTATGTGTATATATATATGGCATCTAATGCTCTGGGATATCCAGCAGATACCATGCAGTCTTTAACTGTGCTCTCACCAGCCAGAAGCACGTTCGCCAAGACTGTCTCCAAAGAACACAGTTTCAAAATCCTGCCTCTCCCCAGTGGGCTGGAACCACAACTATTTTTCCTATCTCCTCCAGAGTACCAGGCTTTCTTCCCTTGCGGGTTACTGCTCTGCTTTCAGTTCAGTTCTCATCAATTCAGCCTTAGCTGTACATTAGTGGTTCCCTCATAGTTATATTGTGATTAGTATTCATTCATACTTTGTTATTAATGTTCTATTTTAAATTGTGTTTTTATTGTGGCACATAGATCTAATTAAAGGGACAGACCGTTTTAAGTCCCTGTCCTCGGTGCTGGATTTACCATGAAAATATATTTAAGGTATTAAAGAAGTGGACAATGAAGGAGATTAAACTTTTCATTCCAGGAATGCCAGCAGTATTTGATTGAACTTTGAGCCAAATGCCTTTGCTCCTTCAAGATTAAGAAATTCAGTATAAAGATACTTTAGCAAAGGACGTATTTAACAGGGCTGTGTGGAATTTACACATAGTAAATCAGATACTTTCGGGTATGTTTCCTAAAACTGGTCATTTTCCTTTTCTTTGCATTACCAAAAACAAAGTAAGCACACAATAAAATTCCAGGAGTGTCTTGATCACACTGACACCCTCGGTCTGAAACTCCCTGAAGACAATTCTGAGACATGTTCACCAATGCTCTATGTTAAGGTAGTTTTCATATGCTGTGGTTCTGCCATCCTTATGGCAACTAATGCCTCACTCTGCAAACACGTTATTTCACAGGCACTTGCACAGGTAACTTCTTGCCAATAGGAATAAGAAATTCACAGGTTGGCCCACGGTAGTATGTTCCTGAAAATGTAGGGGATAAAATTAACCTCTGGTTTTGTGCATATTCAGCTGTATAACTTGTTCCAACATTTAATGAAGCTAACATTTACACTCCCTTGAAGTGTTCCTATTTAAGTAGGCACTGGATAAGAATCTACAGATTTTTGCTGTTAGAGTGCTGCCGTTTTACATTTAAACTGTAGATATATGAAAGTTATTTTGAAATTTTGAACTTCACCTCCCCTTCCTGCTTTTAGAAAAAACAACTTAATGTGATTATGTGATGTTATAGTTTACTCATTTTCTAATGAAATTCAGGTACTTTAAAATAACTGGAATACTCTATGCATTTTGGGATGAAAAAAGAAACCACAGTTCATTAAAGCAAAGTAAATTTTAACAGACATTCTATTGTTTACCTCCTAACTTTGCAAAGATTTACACACATACTAAACCACTGTGAATACTGTGAATACTCCCATTGGGGTCAACGGAACCACACATGGCACATGCACTTAAGCACATAACCCCTTTACTGGATCAGGATCTTAGCTGGAAATTCTTGGGAACAAGATTGTGTCTTTATTTCTACTTCTACTTATTTATTTGTGCTTTATGCATGTGACCAGTAGTTACTGAAAAACACCCCAAAACAGTAAAAGTAATATTACACAGCCAGTTTTGAACCTCAACAGTCTTAAAACTTCCATTCAGGCACGAGGAAATAAACAGAGACACATTTTAAAAGAAACACAGTATTAAAATTCCATATAGCTGATGTCATCTGTCGGAAATGGACTGAACAGTTAATCTGGCAAAGGAAAAAGTTAAAGTACCTTTTTAATGTGAAAGAAGGTTGCTCAAATGGTCTAAATCATTAGGTATATAATACCCAGGGCCTCTGCTGTAGAGATAAATAGATAGCTTTGAAGATTACAGCTCCTTTAAAATCAGTTGCTAAGAACTGGTGCCCAGAGCTTTTATTTGAACTTGATCCTAGCTTCCTGTATACAGTAACTGCATCTACTCCGTAGTTATTTGCACTTCCACAGCCACCTTGTTTTGAAAGTTTAAAGCTTACTTTGGAGCAGATAGGTTTCAATAGCACATGCTGAAGCTTCCTGTAATTGTTAAAAAGACTAACCTTGAAATTTAAGATTTGCAGGTTGGAGTAAAAGTCCAAAACACACACAAAGGACTACAGTCCCACCATAAGCAGGGCAGGTAAATCTGTAAGAACACATGCCCTGTGCACTCAGTTGTGCCTCAGCAGTAGTATGTCTGGAAGAGGAGGAATTAGGAATTTGCAGGCTACAAGTTTTGTGTGCAGTGTGAGGACAGCATGATGTCCATCAGGTCTTGGAGTACCTGCTTAATAGACATGTCCAGCAAAATGTCCTGGGCAAATCTGCCAGTGAAAAGGAGTCAATGTTTCCCTGTGGTTATCAATCAATATACCCACTAAGGAGGGGCCGGTGGGGTTCATCTGTATTCAGAGACAGGTAACTCCTCAAATTGTAATTTCCTTTAGTGTGAGAGGTAAACAAAAGGGATAAAGCTCCTGAACATCTTCCTTTTCAGTGCACTGCAGCTACAAGGGTCCTAATTTGGCATGGCAATAGAAAAGTACATGCGGTCCATTTTATACATTTTACATTTTTTCTGGCATAAACCCAGTGACTAACGTTATGTGATGGCAGTGTTGTGAACTGAACAAAATATCAAAAGAAAGGCAATTTGTTTACACTGCATATTTGTAATCAAGACAAATCGAAAGGGGAGAAGCTGTATTTGATGACTGTTTAAACTTTTAAGTCAATAGCATGCATACTTATTGGCTAAAACTCTTCTGTAAATAGAAAAACTTTGTGGATATGTAAAGAAATTTTCTTTGGTGTTTAAAAGTAGGATTGAAAGACAGTACAATCTGTACAAAGGAAGTACGGTCACTGTGTACAATGAAACACAGTTTTGGGGAAAGAATATGTATGAACTGCATAGCTATAGGAACTTGCATTGTCTGTGGCAACAAACATTGACCGCTAGAAACCAATCCAATTGGCAGTAACATCAAGGTTCTGTTATTCCTCTTGAAACTAGACCATCACACCAAAATTTACACCAAAAATAATTCTAAAAAAATAGAAACCTGTCATGTGAAATATATTTTGTCTTAAAATATATCTGTATATATGATGTCTAACAATAGAAATTCAGGGGGAAGAAATGATGACTTGATTTTCTGATTGTTCAGAAACATATTTAATTATTAGAGACATTATGTATAAAACCATTCTTTAGTTGTAATGTAAATTCTAACATGATACATGCTATCCAAACTATACAATGAAAGAAGAGCATGTGTCTGTCTGTGTATCTGTGTGTGTGTTTGATACAATTAAGCTTGAACTATGGAAACATTAAAGAGCTGGCTACTGCATGCAAGAATAATTCTCAAAGGTGCTGATTCTTCCTCACATAAACGGAAACACTATCCCTGCCTTTGGACATTGTGCGTAAAAAACAGATGAAATACCAAGTGAGGAAGAAAACTGTAGGTCTTCATGAGAAAAAAATTACCTTATAGACAAGATTTTATAAAAAATAATTTCTTGGGTTATATACTTAACCAATGCACCAAAATAAATGTTATTTTCCAAAGCAGCAGACTTCGGAGGGTAAAATCTTCAGTTCTTAGCTCACAACTCAAATTGTAAACCTGCAGCTTATCCTACAAAGCTCTGAATCTTATAGAACAGTGTGTATTAGCTGTTTTTGGCCTTATGATCACTACTGCTTCTTGACTGATCCAACAGCAAGAGTAGTTACAGCAGATGTATTTATGCAACTAATAACTCTGCTGTGAGTGTTTTAAGCAGATTATCATCTAACTTGGATAGCACCTGTTGCAGCACTACTGAACTAGCCAGCTGCAACAAGGCTTTCCCACACAAGGTTCCAAAAGTTCATCTACTGTCCATGCTGTTTCTTCATCCTCTTCAGGCCAGTCCACCCTGCTTCTTGCGGGTTCCTGGCTTCTCCTCATTCAGGCCCCCTTCTTCTCTCAGCTTCTCCCAGGGCCTCTCCTACATCCCTGGGCTCTTCTTCATCCAGTCACCTCTCTCTCCTCACCCAGTGCTCCCTTCCACCAGTGCTCCTCCTCTTCTGGGCTCCTCAGTGCTATTTAGCTACTCAACCCAAACAAGCCACAGCTGTACATTATCCACATCAGCCAACCCTCCACCCCAGAATCAAGCCCACAACTGTATATAATCAATGTTGATTAACCCTCTACAAGCCCTCAACTAGTGGGTCCAAAGCAACAGTAGCTAGGAGGAAGCCTAGAATCAAAGCCTTAGATCAGATTCCTCAAAGGCAGTTAGGAGCCTAACTCCTAAAAAGATCTGAATCCCATTCAAGGTATTTATATATCACTTGATTTCAGTGAGTTTTGGGTGTCAGGGGTCACCGGCAGCCTTCACTGTCCCTAACCAGTCACCTGTCTTCTGGATGACCTCCCTGTAGGCTGATGTCAGGGAGATGCCCGATGCCTTGGGCTGGGGGTGTCCCCCTCACGCTGGGGCAGCAAGACAGGCTGCACTGGTGAGGCCTTGCTCTGCTGGCTCTGGTGTTGCAGCCAGCTCCCTATGCCTGGGCCAGCAGCTGGTCCTTGCTCTGCCCTGACATTGGGCACCTAAATATCTTGATTATGACTCTCATAATTAGAACAAATACAGCCAGCAATACCTGTGGCAGTCGTTTCCCACAGCCATCATATATGCCTGGAAAAAGTCAACAGAGACAGTGTTCTTTGTCTTAAATTTTGCTGAAGAGATTTTAGCTTGCTCAAAATCCCTCTCCTTTGAGAACTTCCAATACCCTCCTAGACGCTTGCAGACTGGATGGTTTCTTCTATGAAGCTCTGCAGGAAAAGAATACAGCTGGCACTTACACAAAGAAGTTCAGTCTACTGAATTCTGTAGTGAACACTACCACAGAGACTCACAAACCGTTCTTTCTCAGTTCTTCAACAACTGAGTCAAAATTTGTCTGAGAAGTTGAAAAAAATCTTGGCCTCTACATATATGAACAAGGCCACGCATTGTGTACCAGACCAAAAGAAAGAGCGAGAAAAATGGAGCTATTTTTTCAACAACAAAAAATATACACACAATAACAACAGTCATTGTTTCCCATGTACTTGAATAATCTTAGTAGATAGTTGATGAAACAGCTGGATTACCTTCTAATTTTCAACAGTGAAGTAGGTTTTGCGGGCAGCCACTAAATATTAGCAAGATAATACAGGAAGACTTGCACTGTCACTACCCCAAGCTGTTATTTTTCATGTGCCTTGAAAATGTTATATTTTGGTCTCCAGGAGCATGCTCATTGCACGTAAAACATTTCGTATTTCATTAAAAGTATTTTCAGACCTTCCAAAACCACTGGTTATGGAAATCCTGAAAAAAACAGTTGAGCAGGTACTCAGACCAGTTCTACGCTGCATATACAAGAATCCCACAGGTCTCTTTGCTGCTAGACCTGCAACATTTGCAGACTTGCATATTCTATAGTTTAACGTACTGCTATCTGAAGAGTGTCTTCATTGGACAAATGATGGCAGTTAGAAGAATGGAAATTTAAAAATGGGAAAAGAATTGTAATGAGCTTAGAGGAAAGATGAAAAGTGGAAGAAAAGATGCAGATAAGATTTCTGCTAATTCAAATATTACCATAAATTCAAGCTGGGAGCAAAATGTAATGCAAAAAAATTAAGAGCTTGTAAAACAAATAAAGGACTGGAAGGTCTTGGGGCAGGGCACAGGCAATTCCATGTACCTGAATTTTAAGAATTGTGGAAATATATGTGGCAAAACCCCATTCAAGATGAAGTGAGCCCTTTGAACACACTCTAAATGGCACTGATGAATGTTAAGAGGCACTTAACATGTGCTCGCAAGTTTCCCTGGGTAGACGAACACTTATAAATGGAGCAGCAGCCAACACAAAGGAATCTCAATGCAGAGTTCTTACAACTATAATTTAATATAGGTAGTGAAGAGAATTAATATCCCTAACAGCTACATATGTGGCTGTCAGCCTATGGGGTCCTTGAAATGGGATACAATGAGCACAAACCAGACAGGCCTGGATTTTGCACACCACTGCTTACCATAATGGATGCAAAAGGATTTGGCTTGAAAATATATATGCAATAAATATGGTATGTGTGGGATGTTCACATAGTCCCACGGGCTCTGAGTTACTGGTGGTAAGAAAAGCCAGAAGTACATATTTGCAAGAGATCCTTTAGAAATTCCCCAAGAAAAATACTGTTGATACGTCCACTGTGAAAAGAGTAGGAGAGAGGTTGCAAAGAAACACTTTTCAGGAACCCTCCTACTATGAGACTGAAAAACAGCACAGACCCAGCAGTTCCCCACAACACAATTGAGCTTCAATTCATTTCTCAAGAGTCAGGGGTTTAGGAGTGAAATCAACTTAGCTACTCTCTCAAATTCCAACCCCTTGATAAAAATGGAGAAGAAAAAAAAAAAAAAATTAAGATGATCTTCAGTCATGGAACACAGTACAGAGCATACCAATATCTTGCATTGAAGAGGAACTGTATTTACATGGGATCTTACATTGATTCCATGTTGTTAACATGCAGAAGTGATAGTAGGGTGATCCTTACAAGAGGACGGTTAGAACAAAAATGCAAAAAATGTACAAAATTAAAATGTAAGAAGAACCTATTTAAAGAAATATTTTAAAGTAGGAGAGGAAAAGTAAAGAGCTCTCTGACATTATTTACAGACAATGGTATAAGAAAGGGAATTGTGAAAGATGGACCATTTTTGTTCAATTTTCTCATAAGAAACTCAAATCCTGGTGAGTACATAACAAACCATGATGGTTGGACGGGCATTCGATTTATCTTATTATAAGTACTTTCAAAGTAAAAAAGGAAAAATCAAACTGGGATTTTCATTCTCTCTCATTTGACGTTAACTGCAATGACCAACTGATATGTCAGAGAAACAATATCTTTCTTAATGCCTGAGTGCTCCCCACATTTATAGGGTCAGAAATAACAATAAGCCAAATCAAAGACAGTTCCATTGTTGGGATTTGAATCAGGCCCAGCATACATCACTAGAGATCCTACAAAGTCTTTGCCAAACCCACAAAGGACTGGAGTAATTCCATAGCTCCATTCTGACATTTCTGAGGTTAGGCAATGGCTCGCTATCTGCTGAATATCACGCAGATTAGCAGCACAGTGGCTTGTTGTAGCAGCTTTCACAATAAATAAAGCACCAGTAAAGACACCAAATTAATTGACACTGTAGTACTGAAAATTAAGTTCTCTTTAGTTCTATTGCTTATGACATTAAGCTTATGTATGTTCTCACAATATTTGCCTAGTTTTATTGCAGCTAAGCGCCCTGAACTTTTTCACGGCCCAATTGCACAAAGCGCTAGTGTGGGAAAGGATGGGAACAAATACCTTGGGGAAGAAAGGGTAGAAAAGAACTGCAATAGCACCAGCTTATATTGGTTTATTCTGTCAGTGAACAGACCTAAAAAACAAACCAGCAGAAATAAATCAGGCAGACTAACCTTATAGAGAATAATTTTATTCTCATTTGGATCAGCTCAATTTAGTAACTCTGCAAAGCCATGGAAGAGGCATAGAAAATATAGTGTCTAACTACATTCTTGCTTATCTTGGTAGAAGCAGGAGTTAAACTTGATGTAAATAGTTGTTAGAGCACTTATGGCATGTTTACAGCCTGCATAGCAGCACTGTACTGAGATCCCTGAGCTGGCTCCAAGCAGGCTAGCATGTCCACAGCATACTGAATTCAGTGCCCTGAACGCTTTCTGCCAGGGTGTAATTGTATCCCCTTCGCCTTTCAGCCTGGACTTGTACAAAGGCATTATTATTGCTATACAGAATGTACCTTACCTGATAGGGTCTTAGAGCCAGCTTGTTCTTTTCATGTTGATGATTGAGAGTCAGCATCCAGGCTTTCCTGGTCATCTGTCTTTTCCAACTGATGAACCTCCAGTTTAGAGAAGAAAATCTTCTTGTTAGCCCCTAAGAAGAAAAGAAGGAAAGAATTGTTATTCCTTAACTCTAAATAATCTCAAAGTTGGCATATAATCTCAACTCATTCTCTAGACACCTCTACAGCCAGTAGTTCTTTTAGCATAGTGTGACATTTGTTTTAAGGGACATGTGTGGTGGGTGAGATGCATCTTTTTGTTGCAGTGACTATTTTTACAATCTAGTTTAGACTAGACTTTCGGCTCAGACTGGGCAACTAGTTTCGAGGTAGATGATTTTAGGTTAGACGAATGCAATCTTTCTTATCGTAGTACTTCCTGTGATAAAAATGGAAAATACCAAAATGAAGTGATTCAATACTTCCTTGAGAACGCTGGAGGGAGCTCACAGAAAGAGACAGGAAAAAAAGGAGAAAAGGTGGCAAGAAAGAGTTGTTCCAGTTATGTGAAAAGTTACATGAGTATTTACACCTGTAAATTGCATTGCATTTTGATCCATGTACAACTGTAGGAAAGAGGTATTTTCTTTTATATTAAATGCTGGTAATTTTTCTTTGTATTTTTATTCTGGCATCATTGTAACTTTCTATTTTGAACATGTATACTTAGAAAACATACATAACAGGCCTTCTCTTTTTAATTTAAATTGATGTTTATTTGAGTTCTCTTGTTTCTGTTCACTTGGCTTCATGCTTTGCAGTCTGATATTTAATCTAAAATGAGGGAGAGGGACTTTGGCAAACTGTAGTTATACATCCCCTAGGAAAATACCATCATCTTCAGTGAACACAATATAATGAGGAGGTGTCCTATTACATAATTGAGGAGGCATTGTCTTTTATATGCATTCTGGTTCACTTTTCACACTAAATTAATCTTAATAAGCATCTGCTTTGAGTAAAGAGAGTTTTGTGATATTTCAACCATGACC
Source organism: Ibycter americanus (assembly GCA_035590275.1). Classification (NCBI taxonomy): domain Eukaryota; kingdom Metazoa; phylum Chordata; class Aves; order Falconiformes; family Falconidae; genus Ibycter; species Ibycter americanus. The sequence goes on along the minus strand of JAVJGI010000001.1, from coordinate 52,530,920 downwards.
TCTCTGGAAGTCCAAATGATTTCACTTTACATTTCAGACTGGAGTATTCTTTTGAAACATTTCCCTTTACTATATGATAATCAGTGTGTTAACATGAGCTGATTAATCCCATCAGTCTAACACTGATACCATGGCTCTTGTGCCCTTTCCTCAATAACTTCGTGGCTGCAAAATCACTGGCTTCTTAAATGAATTCAGGGCAAGCCTACAGATTATGTTATACAGGAGGTCAAACCTGATGATCACAGTGGTCCCCTCTGGTGTATAATCTATGAATCTGTAACTTAAACTGGAAGAAATACAAATCACTGTACAATAGCAGTAACAGAAGAAATAAAACTAGCTGCTTTTAAGACAGAGCTTGATACATTTATGAAAAAGATTATATGAGCTGGTTGTCTGCGATAGCTGAAGCATGGACTTGGTGGCCCTGCAGTCACTTCCAGATCTATTTTACTGTGTTTCAATTGCTCATCAGCTTGCTCTCGTTTTTAACATTTATTTTAAAACAGTTTTTGATACAGTTACTAGGATAACAAATTAAAGATGGATTTTAGCTTTTTAAAGAAAAGCTCTCTTTCATTTCAGATGACAGACTGAATTGAGGCCTATGAATAATGCTTGTGTTGACCTGCCAGAATATGTCTTAGCAGCGATGAATTCTCAAATACCCAGCCTGAGCTTATTCATTTTGAAGTCAATGGGAGGGAAGGCAATACAGCCCAGTGCTGAATCAGGATGTATTTTAACCTAACAGTGATTATATACTGTGTTTTCTTTAAATAATAAGAAAAGTCTTTTCAAAAGCCACATTTGACTTTCTGAGTGTGACTTTTGCTACAAAGTTTATCTGCTTAAAATCATGCTACCATACAGCATGCGTTAAAGAAAATATTCAACATTTGTGCAGAGGTCCACAGTTACCGTTATCTCCTGCCCTAGCAGTTTGTAAGACTTAACAGAGCTGCAGCTCAGGGAAGTTGCATGAATATGGGAAATGGAGACATTTCCAAGAAAAGTAGTAAGTGGGTTTGGTAATTTGTTGAGTGACGCACTAAGTACCTGGTCCAATTAAAATAATTGGTAAAATTTACGCTAGTTCAGAGGGAGTAAACACAGGGCTACCTTAATTACTCTGGAGATACATCTCAGATGAGACAAAGGAGATTCCCATTCCTGTTTGTCATTACCAGTTTCATGGCACTTTTTAATAGGACTGAGACTGGGAAAAGGATCGTACACCGTCACGTCTTTGCCAAATTTCATCTCCAGTAACCATTTTTAACCACCTTAATTTCTTTCCTTGGTTTCTATTGTTTGTAGTTTTGCTAAGTTTTACTACTCCTGCTGTGTTTTCCTCAAGATGTACTTGCCTTCCACTGGCAGGTGAGTAGCTCCTGGTATACTTTGCTGCCTCATGGAAAGATTTATGGAATTTTCTAGGTATTTGTGAAACACTTAGAGCTACTTGTTTGACAAAGAGCTTGGAGATTCTGGTTTAAACTCATAATCACTATAAAGCTCAATATGTAAATCAAAAGCGTAAAACAGGGGCATACTTAGTCCACATTCTTTTGTAAGCTTTCCAGTCTTTTTCTCTTCTGCTCTTCTCACAAACATGAAGTTAAAGTATTTACCTTATTAAAGGTTAGCATTCATTGTATTGTTTGTACTTCTTTGCTTATTGGCAAAACACCAGCAGATTGCTTACATAGTACAAGAAGCAAATGGTCACAGACTCAGGGTGTAGTTACATCATCTCTTAAGGTAACGTAAGTTCAGGCTGGTGCTGAAAGACCCATCCTGCCTGTTGTGAGCCCTGGCAGCCTATGCCCATGTGCTGTCATTACTACTTGTGTGGCTGCCCAGTCAACCAGATCACGTTGCGTTTTCTGTAGGCTTATATTTCCATCAGATTGGCTTGCTCATGACCATGAATGCCAGCATATTTAATGCAGTGAGAGTGCATAACCAGAGGCAACTGGGACATTAGGTTTCCCTTTTTCAGCAATGACCCCATGTAAGACTGACATAAACTGATAGAGAAACCACACGTGATTTTTAAAGATCACTAGTGATTATGGCTGCCTCTGTTTCTGGGTATCTAATTGAAAATAGTTTTAGAAAGTGTGAAATTCAAAATCCTTTGATAACCAGATCCCTTTAAGGTGCTCAAGTTGAGCTCATCCAAAAAACCACATTAATTTCTGAAAATCATAGCTATAATTCTTTTTCTTTGGGCTTTATTTCTAGGGAAATCTTTCAGACGTGAATTGGTTTCTACCTGTACAAAGCTGAGCATCAAAACCCCCTTCTTTATGATGATAAGATATAGTAATACAAATAGGCGATATCAAAATAATAGTAAACTCATATCCTAAGGTTAATAGCAACTGCATGGATTTCAAAGACACATTAAAAGTCCTGTTTCTTTTGTTAAAAAAAAATAATAATTAGTAAATTCCTTGCAGTATATCATGTCACATGAATTTTAACATCTCTACCTACAATCCAAATTTTGAATCAAGATTACTTGAGTGGGTATCAGCTATCGTATATCATCAAACCCATTTATTCAATTCATTGTCCCCTTTCATTTCCAACCCATAGCTGCCTGCAACATACATGCTTAAACTTGCAACCGTAATTCATATGTCAACACATTTCCATTACCTAATCACAAATTATCAACTTCAGTTCTATAGGTCTGACCACAAGTCAGTTTTCCCTTTGTCCAACACACTTTAGAGCTCAGACGGAGATTTTGGATGTGATTATAAGTGATACGTAATGGTAGCAATATTTTGTGCTTGAAAGAGCTTTTTTAGACTTGCAGGCTTGTGAGTACATTTGTGCTTACAGTCTTCATGAACCTGTGGTGTGCATATAGTCAAATGCATATGGGGTTATTCAGTGATTTAAAAAAAATATTTAGTAACTTTATCACTTAAAAATTAAATTGAACCATATGAGCTATAAATTTGTAAGTTAAGAGGATTTAAAAGGAATATTATCTGTAGCAGAAGTATAGCTGTGGGTTAGAGTTTGCCTTGGAGAAGAATATTACTTTAGTATGGCCAGGCTGGTCTTTCCTAGCTGATTCCCCAGGTAAGAAGGAAGGTGAAGTGCCTCCACAGCTTGAAACCACTTCCCCAAAGTTCTGTGGTAGCATTGTTAGAGAAGTCCATTATCTGCGGTGCTTTGTGGGCAGAGACGAAGGGGCAGTCAGTCTGTAGGGAACAAGCCCACAGCCCCAACACATGGAAAACTCTTGTGTCGTTCACAGCTGCCACTGAGGGAGCTCATCAGAGCTCATTTAGCTTGACTACCACAAGACTGAGAGCGCAGTGCTGGCAGGCAGTCATATGTGTTTTTAGCTTTGTGAATTCAGGAACCTTAGGTATCCTGTGTGATCACCAGCAGCCTATGACCACCAGTGGACATGTGTCTCTGGAGTCCACATGAATTCAGTAAAGTATTTTCGTTTTCATGTTCTTTACCAAAAGCACTACACTAACTCCTTATTGAGAATTCAGTTTCAGATAGTGTTAAGTTGGTCTAATTACTGATATTAATTATAGCAGAGAGCTCGAAGACATAGGTTTCCATATGGACATACAGTATTACTAGACATCACTTATTAGTGAACACTGCTACAAAACAAAAACTCCAATACAATCAGATAGCTCTAAAATCTTTTCACTGGCACTTCTGTTATATTCCTACATGAACTGTGAGAAATACAAGGCTATCTTTCTGTCTATTCATATCCTAAATATTGCACTTTTCTCACTGACTTGAAGATAAGAAGCAAGACAGATATACAGCTGGTAAAAATATGTAAATATGATTGGTTTTACCTGAAGAGACCTCATTCTGTAGTTTTTTAAAAGGCAGCAATAATCTTGCTTTTCATTTCAAAGGGTTAGATTGCTTTTATAACAATTTCTGTTTCTCATTTGGTTTATCACAATTATTCCTTATTCGCATGGCAGGTTTTACAAGCAAAACAGTTGACTACAAAATATTAAAACCTCTGACAGCTTCTTGTTAAAACAGTGTCAAATCCTGAACCCACTTGTTCAGCTTTTTCACCAGATTTCTGTCACTGGCTCACAGTGAATCACTGAAAACTAGTGCTAAGAAAGTGAATATAAACTGCAACGTTTGTCCCTAATATAGTTTTCAATTTTTACATTCCAATTGCTAAACATGCTAACCAGTCCATTTACACACATTCGTATATTTCATTTGTACTTTGAAATCAGATTGTTGTAATCCTACAGATTCTCAGTCTTTGTGTAAGATGATTTTGAAGCCATGTCCACAGTTAAGTCTTGTCAAAATTTAGCTAAATTGGTAAAAGATTGTTAAATCAAACCAACCCGTTTATATTGAGGCAGTCATATTATCACAAACATGGTCACAGCCTATTTGTTCAGATTTGACTGAATTTATGACAGCTTAACTGTTTTGAAAAGAAAATGTCTTTGCAATAATATAACTGCATCCAGACTAAGGGATTATAACAATTTAATTTGTCTTTCTGTTTGTTTGTTTGCTACTGTTTTTTTCAAATTATTGATTTGGTCAAATTGTTGGGTGCCAAAATTGAGTGTAGATCAGGCCTCAGATCATGCTCTTATTAGCAAACCAAACACTGGTTTTGTTTTTGTTGCTGACGTTGTTTGTTTTCATTGCTGTCTGAATGAGCCTTTTATGGTCTCTGCCTTTGCCTGGCTGACTGCACCCGATTGTATTTAATTACATTTACTCAGTAGTTTTAGCCGGGATCCCTGGCCACTACCTATCAAGTCCAATCGCTATTATTTAAATCCAATGACTCAGAATCAGAGAATCTATCTTTTACACAGTTATTGCCTAAACATCCAGCATAAACATGCAGAGATCTGGAGGACTTGTTCTGACTGTGCTGATTAAAGGCAAAGAGCAAGATGGATGGAGTCAGTTGTGATCAGCAGGCTACAGCGTCCTGCTGCGCTCCAGTCTCTGCCATTGTGCTGGGCTCTGGGTACCAGACTTGCCATGGTCCTCTCAGGTCTAAAAGGAAAGCTGGCTTTGTTTGCCTGTAAGCATCTGCAAACTGTTCTGACACATGATCTACCCTCTCAGCAAGGCCACTCATTAGGCTGATTATCACTTCAAAGTTTGTATTATCATCCATCTCTAAAGGCAATTAGGAATGGGTGGCTTTGAGTATCAGACACTGGGTGACACTAAGTGACTCATCTTTATTGATTCTTTTGTGAGCAGAGACAGTGATTGAGATGATAGGATTGCAGCCTACCTGCCCCTTTGACTGGTAAATACTGAAGAAAAACGGTGTGTAATTAACTGACAGTTAATATAGGTTCTGTTTAGTGTTCAGAAAGCACAATAGTGGAAGCTGCCCAAAAGGAACAAAGTAATGAAACTCCTTTGACAAGTTAAACTCTAAAGCCAACTGTGTAATTATCTGACAGTTAAAGGGGGGAGGGGAGGACTTGGTTTAGTATTTATGAGACCAAAGGAATTCCTGCGCCTGAACAATGGGGACAGTTACTGACAATAATCATAACAGCCACACAAAATATTTGTTTGTGCAAGCCTGGCTTGAGTTTCAAGCGAGTGCTGGCTGGTGGCAGGCTGAGGGGCAGCCTGGCCGCTGAGGCGGCGGTGCAGGGCT
>JAVJGI010000001.1:52384180-52525150 GCA_035590275.1 Ibycter americanus | reverse complement strand
GCTGCGGGCCCATAGATTAGATTAACTGAGCTGCCGTTGAGAAAGTCAGACTTGCATAAAAGGGCTCCAGCCCGGTCTGCACGGAGAAATGTACTGGCAGAACTCGATCCACCCTGGCCGGCGTTCACATGCAGCTTGTCCTACTAACCAGCCTTCGCTTGCCCAGCGCAGCTGTAAGCATCCCTTTTTATGTAGTGACCAGCCTTCTGCCAGAACAAGTTGATCAACACCCAGGTGACTCAGAGGCACACTTACTGGTCCTTCAGTGCAGCACGATAAGCTATCCTCCACGTACACACTCTCCCACGATGCAATATTCCCTGCAGGAATAGCCTGTCCGGCAGCATTTTGAAATCTTCCCTATGAGGGTCACAGGAAGCAAGGAAGAAAAAAGTCAAATTCATGTTCGAATGTGAACCATGCTATTTCGTAAAAGGGTATACTCCGTCTTTTTCTCCTGGAAGGTGCAAAGGAAAGAGCTACTTACTGTTAAAGTTCACAAAGAAGGAGTCTCATTACTGAAATGAACCTTCTGGTAGGTACTGAAGTCCAAAAGAGATGGTCAGCATGTGCTGTTGGAAATGTCAAGGCTACTATTGCGGAGTTTCAGAGGAGGTCCTTTCAGAGTCTTTAGGGTGACGTTTTGTGGACTGAGGGCTGTTTAATATTACTTGTGATTTCGTCACCCTGGGAGTGTGCAGGGCTCCTTTTAAAATTTTGTATAAATTGTTAATAAGTAATGCTTTGAGTTTCTTTGTGAACTGAGAATCTCAAACTGCATGGCAGACTAAATAAGCCTGAGAACGTCTCCATGAGATGGGCAAAGAAAAGGAAGTGTGTCAGCCCTGCAAATTTTAAAAAGTATATGTATACACAGCATATAAATGTGGAGTGGGTAGCTTGCTGAAAGAACACCGCTACATATTTTCCTTTCCTCCTCTCTCCTGTTGGCTTCCCATTGACCTTTTCCATACAACACAGAAAAGCTTTGGGGACACACAGAAATGACGGCTAGGGCTTTTCATTTTGAGCTGTCTCTGACGTAAATAATTTCCCTGCTGCTAGCACTGATCACATTTTCTTGGACATGCTCACAAGAGGGATGAAAAATCATCTGTGGAGTTTGTGGGGTTCAGTGAAGGCCCAAGCAAGGAACAAATTAGGATGACATAGGGAGCTGTGAAGGTAGGCATGGGAGGGAAGGTAACTTCATGGCGGAGGGGATTCAGTTAAATGGGGTGGTTGAATCATCAAGTAATATCAGTATCTTGTGGCAGTGAAGAGACCAGCAAGACTGTGTGGACAGAGGTCTGAGGCATGTACAGGTTATCTACTTTTAGTCATCATGGTAAATAAACTAAATACGGTATGGTTGGAAGATCTCTGGATGTGTCAGCAGAGGACTAGCCAAACAGAAGGAAGATACTGCGACTGCACAGGGCCTTTCTGATACTGCTGCAGAAGCAGAATATTGTACCAAGTTTGGATACTCTTTCTCCTGACAGAAAACACTGACAAGGTAGAAGTATAGAAAAAAGCTGTAAAGATCTATGTGAAAGACTAAAAATCCTGATCTATTTAGTTTATCTAAAAGAAGCTTAAGACCACTCAAAACCATCCATTCCGTTGGGAGATTTTAATCTGACAGACAAATACTTAAAAAGGATCAACACCTGGAAACTGAAACCTGACAAATTAAAAATAAAAATAAATCATACATTTTAGAAAATATATGATTGGAAGAGGTTACGCAAGGGTGTGAGGTTACACAGGGGTGTCGTGTCTTTCTTTCTGGTTTTAAATCAACAAGTCTGTCTTAAGTAAAAATTAAGCCAGAAGGAATGGAAGAAGGACGCCGTAACAGAATTCTCTAGCTTGTAGAATGTCAATATAACTGCATTTTTTCCTGTGGATTTGTATCTATGAAAGGGTGAAGGGGAGCTGAGGAGAGAGTGAGAAGTGGGAAAGATGCATGTACTAGCAGCTTGCAGATGCTGCTGAAGCACAACAGATCTCCAGAATCCTGGCCCTGCAGCTGTTGGCCTTTGGCAAGTCATGGTGTCCTGCAAGGTTTTTAATTCCCCAGGCATCCTTTGATTATCTTATCTACTTGAAATAAAGTCATAAGACAGTGCTGCTTCTGAACAAAACAGAGTCCAATTCTCAGATACAGGTATCATTGCAAAACAAAACCAAAGGACTTTAACATGGTTAGCTTCTCCCTTCCGAGTCACATCCCAGACAGGCTTCTGAGTCTTCTTGTGAGAAATGTACAATCAATTTTAAAGATTTGCACTGATACAACAGTTAAATCAGTATGAGAAATGCATAGTAGAACAGAAAGTAATAGCAGCCACTGGAAAAATTGTCAGCAGGCAAAAGTGTGACAAAGGGAGCTAACTAGGTTAAATCTAATTGTGTTGGATTCTTTTATTCTTCCAAAGACATTTTCATATGCTGCAATAATAAGAGACATTTCAAATTCATGCGATCTAAAGAATTTTGTTTGGACATGCTGTTATAGCTACCCTCTTCAAAAAGTACACAGAGAAGTCAGACAAGAGGAAGAGAACACTTCAAGCGTGTTTGCTAATTTGTTTTGACCTTCACTACTCATTTGTAAGGTGCATTCTACTTTCTCTGTCTCTCACTTTTACCTTCTTTCCAATTTAATCTGATCCAAACAAATTATACATGAACAGTCATTTTCATTTGAGTCTTGTTCACTGAGATACTTAGCAAACAATCAACTGACGAACAAGATAAGGACAGCAAAAGAAAGATAAGCTTTTGTTTAGATAGTGGGATCACAGATAAAGACCTAAGCAGGCCTGCACAGACTCAAGAACCAGTGATATTATCTTTTAAGCTATGGCACTGTCGTTGCTTCCATTGTATTTATTTGCTCTACATACTCGTAAAGCCTAATTTACAAATAATTTTGAATGTACACAATTCAAACTTTTTTCCCCCCACTCTTTCTGGCTGAAATTGAGAGGTTGTCTGAAAAGTATATTATTTGCTTTTGAACCTTTGTGGCTTTAGTCTGGAAAAAGCAAAGCAAAAAAAAAAACCCAAACAAAAAAACCCAAAACAAAAACCACCACCTGAACTGACAGGAAAAGAGGAAACAGAAGAGAAAATATGTGAAAGTTAAAATATGGGAGCCACTCTTCTCATTAGGACTTAGTTGTATCAGTGGTGTTGGAGAGCTGGTACCATGACTGTAAATGTAGTGCCAGTTCTGTGGATAAAACCACCACCACAAGAGATACGCTTTGCTTTCAAGCCAAATATTTCAACACACTTTATGAACATTAGAAAAATAAGCCTCATAGCTTTCCTGCAGAGTATGTAAGAGACATTAAGCCCTCCTCACGGATGGGCAAATGCAGTTACCAAGTGATCCGGTGCCTGGCCTAAGGTGCAGCAGCAGATCTGGCAGGGCAACGATGGAAGCCTGACCTCTTGACACACGCCTCCACTCCCCAGCCACAGACCCTGTTCTTCTTCTGTAATAGTCAATGTAAAGTAACAGTCTCTAGATTAAACCTATAGAAAATTGCAGTCTTTGAAGATATTTACTTGGCTCCTTTCACTAGCACTGCAGCCACATAATTATTTTTGAAAAGTGTGCTCCCATTTAACTCACACCAAAAACTATAGCAATTCATTTATTCTGTGAGAAAATATGTCTGTACAATTAGAATACAACCAAATATTTAACCTACTGAATCAACCAAATAGTTAACTTGATGAATGTGAACTTTACTAGCAAGTTTTGCTGAGAAGATACATTTAAATGTTGTTCTGTTGAACATATATACAATATATATTTGTGTGAAATGTTGCTGGAATATGTGTATTGTTATAAGTATGGCCTCAGATGATATTTAGATATGAACCTAAGGATTTTTTCAAATATAAGGAACTTACAACTTGAGCCTACAGTTTCTGCATATCAGAGAAATTGACTTTTTGTGAATTGTTGTTGGGATGGCTTTGTGTACCTGAGATGTTTCTTTCATTTAGTTTGTGTCATACAGAAGCTTTAAACCACCACTTACTCAATCTGAGAAAGCTGAAATTTCCTACAGACAATCTAAAGAGTGGATACACCTGCCAAGAACTGTACTGATGCAAGCCTTATGCTGTCTGCAAACACTTCACAATTACTGCAGCACTCCCAGCCAAGGCACTGCCCATGGACACAGGTGCACAGGTGTTCACAAGCTTTAAGGAACTATGAAAAGAGATGTTGTGATTGTCTGCTATCATACCTCTTCAGAAGATCAAAGCAGAAACAGACATAAAAATTTCCCAATGTTTTGTGCAATAAAACTCAAGGATGGCAATGTAAAATTTGGTTGCTGGGGAGCAGACTGGTGTAACTGATGAATGTAACAAAAGCAGAGGAGCACGGGAAAGGAGTTCAAGGCATCCTGAGGGGAATAAGGTGTGAATTTGATGTGGTGGAATGAGAGTAACTAATGAAAGGATTCAAGGTGCCTGTGATGGATACCATGGTCAATACGGTGGATAACAACCATAGCAGCAGTGTTTTGAATGGGCAGATGGTATGTAGAACAGACTAGCACAGCTGGGGACAGGAAAGGAGGAGAAGAAGAAGCAACTGAATGTTAGAAAAGCCAAACGTCAAGCAAGGAGGTGAAGGGAAATGTGAGCCACCAGAAAAAGTTATGCTGTGGAAACATTAGGGAGAAAGCAATAATACATTTTATCTGCAGTTTGGATGTTTGGAATGAAGAACAGGGATGAGCTGAGGAAAAAATGAAATTTCAAAGGAAAGAAAATAATTCTGAAATCAGATCTAGATCTGGCTCCAGGTTTCATACATCCTCTACTCTGGAGTTTTGGCTCAGCTTACAGAGGAGCCATTCAAGACTGGGTTCAGATTCAGTCACACGAAAGATGCAAAGTTTTGGTTTGACACCATCTTAAAAGAAACTGTATAAACCAGCTTGGAGTTAGGTCTATGTGGAGGCCAAAATATAGAGTATTATGGTGATTGATATTTGTTTGGGAGTCAAATTTGTTCTGCATGAAAAAGCCAGGGAAAGGGTTCCTCTTCTCTGATTCACTGAACAGAAGGTAATTGAAAGATCTCTTTATGGCAGGATTTACGACCCCTGAGCCTCAGTCATTTTGAGCTAAATAATAATGCATTTGCATCCTAAGTGTATCTAATTTGAATTTCGCTTCCTGCCTAAACACTTTGAAAAGATGCATGCCTTGAGGTATCTGCCTGAATAAAATTCCTGTGGAATTGAGGCTAACAAATAAAGTATGTCGTGGTGTGTTAGAATCTGCTCTGCCCTGGAGAATAGCTCCCCTGATAAACTGTCTGATTTATAATGACAACTGCTCCCACTGTTGTATACAAGTATACCTTACAGTAATGGGGAATTAAAGAGGCTTTCATGTGAACCAAATATTTAGCTTTGAAGTCAGTGGGAGCTGAGAGAGACCAGCACCTCACAGGATTAGTCCCTTGGGAATTAACCTTTTCACCTTACTATAGAGGAAGGATGAAATTTTAAGAAGGGTTTTTAATGGTGTGAGTGTACTGAGTAATAGGAAGGATGAGAATTCATAACAGTGAGTTACCTTCTACTTCAATGAACACTGCGATCATTCTGTAAGACTACATGACTTTTTCAGCACTGTATCCCCACCAAGACTTACACAGAATTAGTTTTCGTAAAGAATGTAGGCTGTGGTCCTTTGTCATAAGCTCAATTGTATTAGAGCCTCAGGAAGGGACTTCATGTTTTAAGTTGGTGTGTTAACTAACATATCAGCCCACATCGGTTGTGCAAAAGCAGTAACAGTTTTAAAGTTTTCCTGTGAGAGAATTTCCATCTGCTTTTTGCCTTCTGTTCACTGTTTGAATTAACAAAAGTGACCATGGAAATCCAACTCATTCTTGCAGTTTCTCAGTCAAAAGTGAGCGCATTTTTTCCAGGTATTCTTTTGTTGATGATGATACTAAAAGTGACTTTTAAACTGACTGTTGTGAAACAAACAGAATCTGCCATTGAGGGAAAAGACAAACTGCTTATAATTAGTTCTGGCAGCTGGAGGATGGCACTCCTGCTGTTTCTGCTGCTGGCACTGTCAAGTACATCATGTCACAATGCATGAATTATCTGAGGTCAGCTCTTCAACGCACCCAAATTGCTACCAATTATTAATTAATTAGTATCATTATGGGACTGCCTTAAGGGCCCTATCAGTCCCCTTGAAACAAATAAATGACTAAGAAGGAAAAGGAGATAGAAGTGATTAGTGATGAGTAAAAAAGGTAATTCTGAGGACAATATCTTATGGGTCTAATCTTGCAAGATACCTAATGCTTCCCAAGTGATCTCAAATGCTCTACTCATGATCTCCAAATGCATTTGAGTTGCTTGGGAATATAAATCACCTGTTGCACATTAATGGATTTTTTGTGAATAAAATTTTGCTATTTAAACATTACTGTCCAATTTAATTGTTTTTATTATATCTTTCTTCACCTGCTCTACCTCTGAAGGCTTCATCTACAATACTTTAGGAGCTGTATCTCAGAAGACATGTAGTTATAATACTAAATAGTGTTAAAGCTAACATTTTGCCATCTGCCCTCTGAAATGAACTGAAGAACTTAATACTGCAAAGCTTCCCATGCAATTCAAAAGTTAAATTGCTTAGAATGGGGTTTAAAAGAACAAATGCAATGAAAGGGGAAGAAAGATACAGTTTATTAACTGATGATTACAGGTTAAGAATGAGTGTGACAGAAAGTCTTTAATTCTACCTAAGTGCCACTTGAGGAGCCTAAATCCTTATTTATGGAAGAACATCATGATCGGCATATACTGCACCCATTGTAAATGTTCACAAATAAATAAATATCTAATGCACATGCCTACTGCAGTGACATCTGGTTGTGCAGAATAAAGGACAGACAAAGTTGGTCAGATTGTGATAGCTTAGTATTATCCAAGTTTTCCGGAAGTCTCTAGTTATTGTAAGGTGCTAATTATAAAATGTCTGAAAGTATGAGATGATGATGTCTAAAAATATAGTGAGTCAGGTGATATGGGACCAGAGAAAAAGCAGACACTCTGTGGCTGTATGCTATTTGTATGCTCCCTCCTTACAGCAAAGTATGTCTGATAAAAGTGTCCATCAATTGGTGTAGAATGAAGAGGAGGAAACCAGCCTTGATCTATAGACATTTATAAGGAGTCAGTAGGTAGTTCTTTAGTTCAAGCTAAATGTAGCAATGTATTTTTAGGGGATAAACACCTGGATTTCATCCTGAAAGTATTTTGCAGTTTAAGTCACAAGAAACAGATATTTGTAACTTTTACATTTTTCTAGATCATTCATCACTGGAATATCAGAGGACCAGGGTTTCAGAAAAGCTCAGCACCCACCTAGACAGGTAAGTGCAATTTACATTTCAAAAGTGCTTGGCACACAGCAGATCGTGGGGTAGAGCTTATGGAGAGGGATCTTCTGTCAAGTGGTGCTGAAGTCTTGAAGATCAATCACTTATTTTGGCACAAAAAGAGTTCACATCTTCCTTAAACACTTCCTAAGTATCCCTATTCTACATGTGGGAATAAGTAATTAAGAAATTAGAGCAATTCATAGGTGACTGTAATATCTGTTTTTAAGTCTACTTCTTGCATGTTTTGCCACAAAACTTCAATGGCAAGTCTATGCTGTTCTGCCTTAAATATTTTCCAGAAACTTTTCTTGGAAATAGGGGAATATAAATAAGGCAAACGAGCTGATCTCAGTCATAAATGATTTAAACCATGGATATTCATTATTGTTTCAGAACAGCTGTCTCAGGGACATATTTAAAAATATATATTCACTATTATATGTAATTGCTCTAGTTGTATTTTGGATCTCTAACCAACTGAGGAGGTTTATCAACACATTCTCTTTCTCCAAACACGTCACAATCATGATGGGCAGAGTCATAAGCAAAGAAGGCCAAAAGAAGAAAGGAGGAGTGAGTTCTGGAGAAAATAAGCAAAAAAAGGAATCCTCCAAGTGAGAAAAGAGCATTCCCTGTGGGGATTCCACTTCCCTGAAAACTGGGTTGCTTTGTTTAGGTACCTACAAAATGTGGCTGTTCTCTCACATACGATACTGAAAATGTCAAGCTTAGCACAATTTGTCTCGTCCACCCCAAATCCGCCTCCTATGTTGATTTATCATTTAGTTATTACTTTTTAACTTTAATGATATTTTTGCTTAGAAAGGGTAGTAAGAAATGAATAAGGACTTCAGCATATGGCCTGCTGAAGACTGCAAATGAAAGAGCCTATTATATAATTTTGCCATTCTTCTATTCAGTATGCTGGTTTTGCTTTTCCAGTTTTCAATTTAATTGCTATTCAGTCATGGTTGTGCTCTAGGATGCCTTTCCAGGGAGCACTTAGACTTGCAAATGTGTAGTTTGACCTGATTATTAAGAATTACATCACCTGAGAGATTTCATTACAAAGAAATGTCACAGTGGTTTTAGCTACAGTCTTAAGAAACATATTTTTTAACAAATTAATTAATTACTGTAAAGAATACACATTTTCTGTGCTGGATTTTGACATCTTCCATATGTCAAATATATGTGTGAGCAGTTCAGAAGCAGTATCTTCCATCAGCAAAACTGCACTGGCATTTGTTCATACGCACATATTAGACAAAAAAGAGTAGATGTGTCTGAGGAATGACGACATCATCTTGAAACTGCAATGTCAGCACATTCTTCCACAAACACGCAAGTTTTCCCACCCATGAGTTATATCTGATCTCCAGTATGGTGATGTGAATCCAAAGCTACTTTTTCCAATAGTTGCTAAACTAAATGAAAGAATATATTGTCCGGTAAGGTTGCCCACAACACAAAGTGGTTTTTTACAACATCTGTTGTCCAAAACAGTTTGAAAGAGAGCTTCATTATATTGTGATAAACACCGTTAGGGAAGGGGGAAACTTTGGTGATTTTGGTAGAATGTGGATGTTCATAATAAACTGTTCTGAATAGGGTTGTCATCTGTGCCTTATGTTCTAATGTCTTGTACTTAGAGTGCAAACAACTCCATTAGTCATTCCTGTGAATTATGGTTCCTTTACCTGAGGTCCTTGTTGTCCAGCTCTCTTGAAAAAACCATCCAATCTTTATGCCCATTTCTGGGAGATCTTTCCAGAACAGCCTTTGGACACCAGTGTGATGCAATATCTGCCAAACTGCACCTCACAGTGATCATGTTTGGGTAGGCACACTCAAGGCACTGGGATTTATGGCCAATTCCTTCAGGCAAAAGTAGACTAAGGAAAAAGCCTTATGACATTCCTGTGGTTTTGATGTGGCACGTCAGGCATGCTTTGCCTTCTCAAGCACTGTGTACGTTGTACCACAAGTAACAGATCCAGACAGGAGAGGTAACCTGCTACTGATAAGACCAATATTAGATTACTTTCAGAGGAGACAAAGGAAGAGCCACAGAAGGAAACATACTTCAAGTCCTGATTTATTTTTTCTGCATCGGATGCATTGAAGTTACTGCATTAGTTCTTAGCAGAACCAATATAAGGTCTGCCTTCTTCCTCAAGAAAACAACTTTCACCACAACCACCCTCAACTAAGTGGAAATTAAAAATATGTGACACCTTTCAGAAATAGTAACTAAATAGGTAAAAGAACATTTTGTTTCAGATGGCTTTTTTACCATTACAATGGCTGTGCCATGTGGTTTAGGGCCTCAAATTAGGTTTCATGAAGTTGGTTTTTGAAAGACAGTAGGAATGGAAATATTGCCATGATCTGTGCTCATTATAAAGGGAAATGTTTTGCATTTGAACATTCTCTTCCAGTGTTGTGAATCCAGCTAACACTCTAGGAGTGCCTGAGAACTAGACTGAACCTAGCCAGAAAACAGCTATAAAAACAAGTAACATGGACTACTCTGTTTTCCATTTACATTTAACTCAAGTGGAAGGTAATAATAAGAAAATTGGGTTAAAAAATGTTTTGGACCCAATTCTGTTTAGCATTTGTGCCTCCTTGTACAGGCATACGCTAAACTGTACCTTCCCCAAAATCTTCAGAGAGACCACAGTCACTCCACAGAAGCTCATGAAACAATTTCTGTGCTGCAGACTAGGAGCCAGAAATATGTACTTTAGGGTGTGTATGGTCTTGTTTGTCACAGCTCTATGTAGTCTTTTTATATTAAGTGACTTGTGCACTTGAAGAAGGAGTCTGTGCATGGGCACGCTAGTTAGATGATTATCCCTACAGCTGCTCTTGTCGGCTACACCTGATAAGCTCAGTGCTCTGATAGAGATGGCCTAAGATGGCACCACCACATTGAGAGCTGTGGCTTCACTTTCTCAGATCTTTTTGTACTCTTTTTTGGGTGACTAGGGACCAAGAGATTAATAAAAAAGTTCTGCAACTGTGCCCCAGCAGCTGCACAGAGACTGAAACATCTGTGTTCTTTTCTCCCCTTCATATTAAGAAGGTTAATATGGAAGGAAAACCATGGAGTCCAGAAATATCTCCCAAGTAGTTACGAAGATCCAAGGAGTTATTAGTAGAAATGGCTCAGTTTCTTACCACAAAGTTTTTTCCTATCAGAAAGTGTAATTTTGTTGATCAGTCTGTTTTTCCATGAGAAAATGGTTGATTGAAAGATTTTTACGAGAAAAATATGAGGAAAGTGTATTTAATTCCAACATAAAATCCATTTATTGCAGTTCAATTAGAAATGTTTTACATTTTCTTTTAGAAAAAAATTAAAACCTAATGTTGTTTCCTGAAAAAAATATATTTCTAGTTACAAGAAATGTAGAGATTTTTCGCCCCCTGTAAATATATGAATGCTATGTTGACAACCTCCCTATAAACATATATCCTTTCTTATTGGATATATGTTTGAGATTGTTTGTGTGGATATATGTTTGTGAGATTGGATCTCACAAAAATATTGGGACTGACAGCTCTTAAATCTGAAAAGGGCTCAACAATGCAGTCTCAGATACATTTCTGAAATGCCAAGAAGACAAAATGTAACCGCATCCTGTTGAATATCTCTGGGTAGTAATGACACTGTGCAAAACTTTAAGAGGATGTGTCCCAATTAATTAACCTCTTTGACCAGCTTCCTTTTGTTTGGTGCCAGCTACCATATGGAACCTCTAAACGCTTCCCTGACCATGGGTGGAGAATTTGCTATGTATGCTGCCATTATTTAACTCAAAGGTAAACCTGAATGCTTTTCAAAAAGATTCTTTCAGGTCCTACTTACTAAAAAAATGCATTTTTCAGACATCAGGTTCAAAATAATTATCTATTGGCAATGAAATGTAATACATTTTACTGATGTAGGTGAACCAGAATGGTCAAAATAAGAATAAATCTGATTTTTTTCCACAAAGCCCAAACTGAATCAACTATTTCCTTAAGAAAATAAATACATAATGGTGTGCCACCAGAGGTTTTCTTAGAAGATTTTTAAAGTCCTTGGAATTTTCACTTGTCCTGTTTCTCCCTGACTAGAGATTTATCTTTAGACTAGTGTTGTGTCAGTCTTGTCCCCATCTCAGCCAAAATGCAAAAAAATCTGTAAGTCACATGAGAGCAAACCTGTTTGAGCCCTAGGGCCTGATGTCCTCCCTGCTGAAGTCAGTGAGAGTCTGGTAACTGATTCCAAAGGGAGCTGGATGAAGTCCCAGTATCAGTATAACTGTTTGGAGAGGTTTTGGGGGACAGGGTTCGGATAAGCAGATAAACATTTGATTCATTATCTGAACCCAACTGAATCGCCAATGCAGAAGGTTCATCCATCATTTCTTTCTGCTTTCCAAGTTCAGAGCTTGGGGATTTATCTGCCCCTCTTTCATCAGTGCATCACGTTACTAACACGATTATTTAAAGCAATGCAGAAGCAGAGCTCTCCCCAGTGCTTTTAGTGAAGTCACTTGCAATACGGGTAGATAGAGAATACTGTTGAAGGAATACTGAGCACATCTGACATGAAAAGATCCACTGACTCCTTTCCTCTGGTTTAGCTGAACAGAGTCTGTGCTGTCTAATATCACCTTGGCAGTCTTGGCTGAGTATTTAAGCAAGGGACTTCAGACAATCCCTAGCCCGAATCCCCTAGAGTCTGGAAAAGTTCAGACCAGTAACTCCTAACTCCAGGTTTCAGCATTCATACATATGAAGGCTCGTATAGAAGAGCTTTTCTAACAGAGGAAGATCTGAACTCAGTTGCCCCATGTTTAGAAGTTAGATGAAGGAAAGACTATGTTTAAATGACACACCTTAAATTGCATTTTCAGTGAAGCGAAGCATTTGTGATTTCTGGTTGTTCATGTATGTTCTGCTAGTGATCCAATGCTTTAGGGAGCTTTATTTGTTTAAAGCACTTTAGGTCTCCTTTAGTTACAACTATGTAACACATGAGGGTTCTGTTTCAACTTCGGATCTCAAGTGGCTTCAGGAACTGGGGACCCTGGAGTCTTTTGGGTTGGACAAACCAACAATCAAGTGAGGCTGCAGCCTCCAGTCCCTGCCAGCCTACCTTCAAAACATCTGTGGGTGCTCTCACACTGCAATCTCCTCCTCCATAATTTGACAATGACAGTATAGCCATGGGACTTTCCTTTTTCCCTCTTTTCTTTCCCTGTTCTTGATGCCTCTTTCAGCTTTAAGGCTGCTACACAGTTGTCAGAAGTCTGGCTTCAATGGTCTGAAGGGAGACAGATACTGATAAATTTCCTTTTGATCTCTGCTCTGCAGAACCACTCAGTCAGAAAAAAATAGAGGGGTCTGTGTGCATAGGGGTTAGAGGATGTGAAAGGCAAAAAGCACCCTCTCATGCCAGACTGAGTATAACTCCCACTTCACATTAGATCTGAAAGATGAATATAAAGTGTTTTGTATACATTTTGCAAATCAAGACAATGCACTGTAAGAAAATGAAGCCAATGAGTAAAATGAGGGTAATGATACTGATCTCCTTTCTGAAGTGCTCTGAGATCAGTTGATGAAAAGGACTGTACAAGAGCTAGGTATTATTATAGTTAGATCATTGCAATTTCTCTTCTCAAAAACCTTATCTTTTTGTTGCATATTCATCAAGATCAGTGTTGAAAGGTTACAGTTTATAACAACTACTTTGTTACGCTACAGATGAGACTGAAAAAGAGCTCTTGTATTCAGGGGGCTACGGAAATTTGCACGTATCATTTGAGGATACATATATACAGCTGTAGCAGGTATCTTCCACTGAACTTTCTGTATCTGCCGTGATCTAAGGCCAAATGAAGGCAGTGAACCAGTGATCTGAACACTGTCAAGTGAAGAACACAGTATTTAAAATACAAGATGTTAACCTTGATTATGCATAGACAAACACTCATGAGCTTGGTAGGCATAAGTCATGAGCAATCCAGAAGCCATACAACTGCATTAGGGAGCACAATTCCCAAAACACTCTGGCTGGGTTCCTGACACATTCTGAAATGGAGCACAGTGAATGTTAGTTAAGGACTTCCGACAAAATTTCTCTATCTTACTGTATGAAAAAAGTATTCTTACAGCTTTAAAATTGAGATGTCTCAATGTCTCAATGTAAATGTTGCATTCCCAGTGATCCATGAAAAATCCTTTACACTTTTGAGTGAAACAGTTGTTTCCAGAGGTTTACAGAGCCAAAATACAAGAGTAGCTTCATTATCTGTTAGGATTTTACAGATCGTGTCACAAAATTCGTAGTAAATGCATCTGTGTACAGTTCTTAAAAGAAACCCCAGTTTAATAGATGCATTACTGGGACAAAGATGATCTTGCTGTTTGTTTATAATAGGTGTGAGAGGTCATTCAACCCCTCCATGTAGGCAAGCAGCAGTCTCCAGACTTAAAACAGAAATCCAAGTAAAAACAGTGAAGCAGTTTTGCTTAGCTTGCAAAGTGTGTAGAAAAGACTTCAAATTGAGAAGTGGAGCAAAGCTCAGAGATATGTTGAAGACATAAAAAGAACCCATGCTAACCTGTGCCCTAGGAGAAGTCTACAGAGTGTATTATTGGTTGGGTACTGACTGGAGGATGTATTATTTCTGGTACCCTGAATCCTGATGGTTTCAAGAAAGCTGGAATTTCTTTCTTGGAAATAAACCTTCTCAGAAATAAACAGAAATAAACATGAAAGAAAATTTACCCCATCAATTTCTCCATCCAATGGGAATAACCTATGAGATCTCAAAATATGGCTAGTTGCTCAGATCAAAAACAGTAACCATATGTTTCTCACTATTGTTAATTACAAAGAAGAGTAAATTACTGAAAAAGGCCTTAAATTTAAACAATTCCAATAAAAATAAGAGTCTGGTTTATTAACAGTTATGTGCATTTAGATACAGCTGAAATTCAGTTAAGCCTTTAAGGTATGGCTGTTATTACTGAAATGAAGTGGTGCCTTTAGTCATGGACTGAGACCCCACTGTGGGAACAGTTCTATGAAGAATGGATAAAGATCACAGTCTTTACACAAAAATCATCTAAAGATAAGACAAAGGAACAGATTCAGACAAGTGAGTAGAAGGAAACTTGTAAAAAAAAAAAGGTAATATTGGATTAATTTAGTAAAAGTAGTGATAAATAAAGGTCTCTGCAGGCCAGTAATGTAGCAATTGTCTGATTATCAACAGACATCAAGGAAAGAGAAAACTGTGAAGAAACTGTCCTGTCAATGTTTGTGGTTAGTTCCTCCCAAACATAATGGATAAAGCAGCCAAAGGACTGAAGGTACTTGTTTTTAAAGTTATTATGTGAGTAGAAACTGCTGAGGGCACTATTAAGTTCCTGTTAATACCTATGAGCGAATATTTGAAAATAAATGAGAGATACTAAACAGATTAAGGATACGTGGTCTAAAGGTTTGATAAGATTTTGTCAATCATCATGTTGGCATAATACAAAAAGTGTTGTCTGGAAGTTATTCTATGATGGAAGCAGAGAAGAGAAACTCTGTTTTTCATTCAGTGAATTCGTAAAGCAAAATTTAAATAGGGCAATTGCTGGAGAAACAAGGGTGGGGAGGTGACTGTGGGACAGACCAAAGCAGAATTGTACTGAAAGGGGAAAGTGACAAAAGCTGTAGGGAGAGTAATGGATAAAATGGAAGAAGTTGATCAAGTGGTGGGATGGGTCTGCTGGAGAAAGCAGATCTCTGAGACAAAGAGAGCCACTGTAGCATCTCCACCTCTAGGGAAAAGGAGAGAAAGTTGGTGAGGAGAAGAGAAAGCAAGACAAAGCAGAAGCCGTTGCCGATTTCCTCTCCAAAGATGTCAGGGAGATGCCATTTGAGGAGAGGGAGAAGTGGATACAAGAGGATGGAACACATAAGGAGTGAGTCAGAGACGTGGAAAAAGTTACTGGGATTAAGTAGATTTACTCTGAAGAATGTTACTTAGGAAAATGGCAAAACTGGAGGAGAAAACATGTCTATGGTGCAAGAAGGCATCTAGGACACCAAGTCATACTGTGCTGTGCAAGATCCGGAAGAGAGGAGAGGAGTAATAGGAGTGAGTTAGGGTTCTGCTGTCAGAGAAAGGATAAAAACAAAATGAAGAGAGGGGAACATGGAATCACAGAGACAGGAATTATTGGATCAGCGAGAGAAGGAAACAGAGTGCAAGGCAGAGAGCTGGATTCCTGCAAGTTTGCTAGTCAGGCTTACAGATTGTTCTGGCCTCAACTCAAGTGGTTCATTTATGTGAAGCTAACCGCATAGTCCTATCATGCAATCAGTCAGACTCTTAATTATTTTTCCCTGAATGCCAGCTCTCAATCATGATTTCTGTAGCACCTTTAAGAGGTCAAAGTTAAAGAACCATAGTTTGGTAAATGGCCATTTGTTGCTGTTTTGTCTAAAAATGTCTCAAGTAATACAGTTAAGCTTAAATTTGGAAGCAAAATTCTTTCTAACATCAAAACTCTATAGAAACATAGCAAGGAAAACACACTTTAATAATAAACAGATAATTAAAACCACTTGAAACACATGTATGTGTTTTATTAGTGACTAAAATCAATGGTATGTTGCAATTTAGTTATGCGGGCTGATTTGGTATCATGTTATGTACCAGTTACATAGACATGTGCTACGGGCTTAGTCATAAAAGTGTGGAATGCACCACTAACAAATTCAATTTTTTGCCCTTAACTACTCACAAAACTCCTCTTCTTCTAAAGGAAAACCACACATCATCTCTTATAAAGGGCTCAGTCAAAAGGAAAGCCAAAATAAAGACAGTCCTTAACGGCCCACTGGACCCTCACTAAAACTATGTATTTTGGGAGGAAAACAAAGAAAAGGAGAAACAGTTAGGAAAGTTCACCCCCATTCTTAGAAGAAAATGCTGTTCTTAACAGAGTTCAAATATTGCAATGAGATATCCATGTCACTTGGAAAAGCTGAATGTGTAAGTGTCTAAGAAAATGCTGACAGACAGTTTTTCTGTCATTCTGGTTAAAGAAGCAAAGCACATGGCTGGCTCAGTAGTACATTCAGGATTTCTGTCTTTAGCTTTGTATTGGCAATTATATTTTCAACTAACTAATTTATTAGGGAAGACATCTGAAAAAACAGGCCTTCCTTTGGAATGCAATGTCACTAATGCCAAGAAACTTAAAGCATAGATGTTTTCACAGGTATGTGCCCAGATGCCTAGCCTTGGCCTGCAGCCATGTGTATTTTCAGCTGCCACACTGCCTCACGGGAACTGTAGCTTTAGTGACTCAAGCCTTATTCTCCTTCCCTGGCTGAACTTCCAGTATAAATGTCCTTGAATGCCCTGTGTCAGACAGTTCCTGTGACACCTTGTCCAGTGAGCCAGAAGGGAGATGTGACCTTGCTACGTCAGGGAACCCTGACTTCAGAGGAGAAGACGACCTCTGAATTTTACCTCTAATGAAGCATTGTAGCAGATGTATGCTCACATCAAATTGATCCCAAAACAAAATGTATGGCTAGAAGAGACTTCCCAGGTATCTGAATAATGTCCCAGCAGCATTTCATATAAAGGCACCGCACAGCTTATCATACTTCAGGTATGATCAAATACTCAGATTAAAACAGACTCAGTGATTGCACACTGATCACAGGCCCTATCACTCCTCATAGACCACCTTTCTCCATGGGAGAAACCAGACTGTACATTTATGAACAGTGTGTGAAAGAATTACTTTTATTTTGCTTTAGAATATGTTTGTAAGTCAGAAATCTAATAACTATGAAAAATATTTTGCACAGGAAGGGATCACCCTGAAAACTAGTCGTCAACTGCTGTTGGCTTTTGGTGGATACTAAGTAATCCAGAGCTACTCATGCATTTGAAAACCTATGATGTCATCAGTTATTACAAGTTTACACTGGGATTGGCCCACACACTTCGGTTAATTCAGACCCTCACTGTGCAAAATTCTGTCTTGACCTGAGAAATGTCAGACCTGCACTCCTAACTTATGTATGAAAACTAAGCTTATATTAGCAAAGGTTTGCACTAATGCAACTACATAAATTTGTAAATATTTTAAATATATTCACTAGGTTTCTTATGTAGGTAAGGTATTATACTTACTCAAATTCACTCACATTCAGATTTCCTCAAATACATGTAGGTGGTATATCTGAAGATGTTTATAAGTCATGTTTACTCTGATGTGGATAATACTGACACCAACAGAACAGTGTAACTTCTGTTGAGGCACAGTAGCATGAATTAGAGCACGAGGAGAGTCAGAACTTCAAATATTTAGATTCAATGTATACTAGTGTGTGAGATGTGCTTACAGGACAGAGTATAAATAAAGCATATTTAGCTTTTCCCTAGGCAAAATATCTGAAATTAATCTCACAGGAAGGTTGTGAGGAAGCTCCTTCAGCATCCATGGGGAAAAAAATAACACAGGTTGTTAAAACTGCATTATAAACTTCGCATTGCTGGTTTATTGCTTACTTAGGTGAAGGAAGGAATCCCGCTAAACACTAAAAAGACACGGCAGTCCTTTGTGAAGAAGTTGGAGTGTAACCCATACGGCATTGGCTCCTTTCATAAACCCAGTATTATCACTTTCTTTTTGACGGGTTAGGTTTTGTTCTGATTTTTGTCCTTGACATAAACATATTTCAGGGAATGCCAGCAGTAATATGACAACAACAACAACAACAACAAAATAATCCTGGTCAGTCTTTTTTTAAAGGCTTAAATAAATGTGTTAGAGTGAAAGCTAGTTTCATGTGCTTCAGAAGTTTACTGAGCTTAGGGGACTGGTCAAGTTAGGCTCATCATTTAATTTGGTGTTTGGCTGCTGAAATCATGGAACCCACTTATAAGTTTTGCTTAGGCAGCCTTTAGGCAAACTTTGGCTAACGAACATTTTGCATGGCAGCAGCAGAGTTGAATCCTGGAATCTCTCACCTTTCTGCTTGCTCTTCAATACTTTCACTGTCAATTTCTGTGACATAATGGTTACCAGTAAGAGTGATAAGAAAAGACATTTCCTATCTCACAGCAGAAAAAGATGAGACAACCAGTAGTTAGTATCTAAACCTGTCTTATGAGAAAACCCACGTCACACACTGCCTGAGGTACAAAGGACTTGAATCTAAAGGAGCGGAGACAGTGTCCTCCAGCTCAGGCAACACCTGCTGTGCACAATCTCCCTTCTCTCTGCCAGTGGGAAGATGGGCAAAGAATTACAAAAGCACTCTCAAGCCTGTATCAGACAATATCAAAACACCTACACTAACAGTTCCACTTAACTGGCTTTTTCTGAGGCAGCACGAGCATGATTCTTTCCTTCAGCAGAGCTCTGGGGCAATAGTTCATAGCCAAAAAGGACTACTAGGATTTTCAGCTTGTCCTGCTATATCTGTGCCCTGCCTCAGGCTTCAAAATCCCCTGTGAGTTACTCCACCATCTGCTTCTTTTGAGGTGGATCTTCTTAATCTTTTTCATAGGAACCATTTAAATTAAAAAAAAATAAAAATTAGTAGATCTAAATTCTGAGCCTTATTCTGTCATATCCTAGACACTGACTAGTCTAATGTGGGTTACTCTCCTTCTCTTATTCTGGACAAGAATTGCACCATCATTAGAACTGGTGCAAATATCCCACTGAGAAGTTTTGACTTTGACTGACATTGATTGAAAAAGACAGGATGGGAAATCCCTGATGAACTCTAGGTGTCACGTTTGCTTCACAGGCACTGAGGATTCATAAAGATTCAAAAGCAGATGAGCTCACAGGCTGCCTTCAGGAATTGCCAGACAATCTTTTTCAAATTACTTTTCTAACAACAAAAGAAACTGAACCCCACACTCATTCTCAGTGCACCTTTTACTAAATGAACCCAGTGGTAAACAAGTTACAATGAGTTTAATAAGATATAAACCTCCCAATTTATCTTAAGGGGAATTTTTACTGCCAAAATGAGGTGCACTATGGATCCTATAAAATCCATACAATAATTAGGGCTTACTTTTATGTGAACAGCCTTATGAACCTAAGGCGATGAACAGCAGTATGAACTAGAGAGTGAGTCTGGGAATCAGAACACTGAAGCTGGAACAGTTTCACACTAGAAATATAAGAGTAGAATCAAGCACTGTAAAGCTTTTTAAAGCTAAAACGATCTTTTCTGGACCTTGAACTGATTCATATTGTTACTGGATTACCTATAACAAAGTAATATTAAAAGCAGTTTTCACTGTGCAGAATGGAGTAATATGCTCCCAAATCAGGGTGTTAATGCACCTGCGCAAGACAGGGGCTAGTATATCGTACAGCCTGGCACATATATGAATTATTTTGCCAAAAATGAGACAGCTAGATTATGTCCCTACTCTTTTCTATGAGCTCTTTCTTTTATTTTTATTTTATCAACTGTTTAGTATGACTTGGAAAGAGATTTGTAGGGTTAGCTCAAGTGTTAAAAGTTGGATGGATTTTATAATTATGATCTCTACTAGTAGTTTTTGAAAAAGCAGTAATTCCCCCAATACTTGTGGCATAGAAATGAAAATACAGAAAATCCCTTCAATGGAAAAAATAATAGACAGTATCAAATTAAACTGGAATTGACTTTATAACATAGGATTACTATTCTGAGAAAATACTTTCAGATTCAACATATCAGTTAGACTAACATTTCTAGTATTTGAATGAAAGTACATTTTAGTAACAATGTACATGTATATAACCATCATCATGAAATAAGTTTTTACTTTAAAACACTGACTAATAGTTTGATTTCGGAAGTGTTACAGTGGTCGATATGGTTTTGTTTATGTTTCATGCCAAAGAAAATTTGTTAGACTAAGTGGCCGTGTTTTTTGCATCTGGATTTTATGGTGTTTGTCTTTGTAATGGCTGTATATAGAACTGATTCCAGTTCTTGAGATTCTAGCTAGATGTGATTAGCTTAAGTGCCTAGAAGATGAAAGTTTATTTTCTTTATACTGGATTAAAGTGTAAGTAGTGAAGGTAGCATGAACAGACTGTCTAAGTTACCTCCAGCTATTCAAGTTCCAAAGATCTACATACCACTAAAGGACAGTGGTGGCCAGGAAGTCTAGGGATGTTTGAATTTATTAAATTTGCTGTAAGAAAACATTAAATATGTTCACGGACTAAAAAGGTTAAGTGAAACCACAACTTGCATAATGACTTGTCTGATCATATTTCTTCTCAGAAATTTTATCGCATTATGCATATCATACATTAGTGCTTGCAGCTTGAACAACATTATAGGTACACAGACTTGCTGCCAGGTTTTTCTCACCTTCTGCACTGAAGAAGACAGCAGTAATTTTCACCATCATAAGTGCTGAAGGATAACAAGAAGGAAATGTACAGGTGATTACCGGCATTAAATCCCACTGATTTATCTGAACCATTAGTGCAGGAATGCAGACATCACAAAACTGATTGTTAAGACCCAGACACTGGCAACCTAATTTTGCTTTTTATGAATCTTATGTTAAAGTGCAATTGTAGCTACCTGAAAATAAAGTTAAAATTCAGTCAGAATGCCAAAGCAGTTCCACATGGGAAAAATCACTGTTGACTGCTAGGTGTGAAAAATATACAATAAGATAAAAACCCAGTCTTGTAGGCAGAGGCTACTGGCAGATGGAATACTTATCTTTACGAAACAGATAAACATGCACTTTTCAATGTTATTCTTTGTTTACAAAAGCAAATTACACCAGTTTTAAGATGTCTGAATTCATGTAAAACACACATTATCTGGTAATTGCTTCGCATTATCTTTAGTACTATTAAATCTTGGTTTATTTATAACTTTTGGGTTTTTTCTACTTTGATATTGGAATAACTGCAACTTTTGCACCATACCCAATGATAAGTGATGTGACTATCAGAACCGCCTGGTTTGTTCTTTCTGAACCTCTACAGAGACTTCTTTTTTCCATTGAGGTAGGAAGCTGATATTACTCAAGAGCAAGACTTTGCTTCCTTTGACTCAGTTCTGCTGTGTTGTTTTTGTTTTATCTGGAATTGAAGGCATGCAAAAATGCATGGAGACAGATACAGAAGCCATTTTAAAGTCCAGCTTTCTTGATCACAAACTTTTTTACAAATTCAACATTTCAATTTTTGAGGAATGTGATGGAAAAAAGCTAGGCAAGGTTATATTTGTGATGCAAGTCAGAAGATACACGTTTTAGCTTTTAAATCAGAATAAATTACTAGAATATATTTTTACCAAAAAAATGATATTTTGAGTAAGATTCTAAAAAAGAAAATAATCCAAACAGAAATGTAAACATAACATTAAGATACATTAAAGTGTATTTTTATTCAACTTAATTTTTATGGAATTTTATGTGTGTGTGTAATTGTAGCTGCCATGCTTAAGAATGTGAAAGCATCAGTCCTTTTGGCTTCTTATGCTCCATTGGAAACAACACTTTCTGATTTCCTACTTTATTTTCTGAATGATTGTATAATGAGAGAGCTACTGTATTTAGTACCCTCATCCTTTGAAAGCATTAATTATATTTTTAAAAAATGCCATTGTTTTTTTCAAAACTGGCATATGCCTATTTTCCACAATATGTTATGACAGGAAACAAAAGTTAAGAATTATTGAAGTATTAAAAGAATTGCACACAGGAATCCCCCTTTAAAATGCCTAAGGATGATCATTATACTCACTAGATGGACTTAATTTGCAAAACTTAATTTTGCAAAACAGACATTTGGCAAAAATTTAAGACTTGTTTTATCTGCAAGCAACCACCAGAAGTGAAGATGATACAGCAGAGTGGAAGGTAAAGCCTCTCTGTCCCCTGAAGAGATTGAAGTTGCAAGAAATATCAAAGATGACTAGGAGGAAGGTCCTGAAAAGGTGTGAAAGAAGAGAAATAAAACTTTTTAAAAGGGATCACATACATATTCCTTATGTTTAACATAAAGAATGAAGAAATACATGGTGTAAAAATTGGTTTACACATCTTACAAAAATATGTCATGAAGCTGTTGGCCTCTAATTCACATTTTGGGTACAGCTGAGTCCCTTGAGTATGCTATACTCTGGATTTATGCACAGACTCTTCTTTTAGCAGAACAGAATCTTTCTAGGCCTGAAAAAAATGGCACCTTTTTACCAGCACATATAATACTGCCTTTCAGAAGCTAACTAGAGACACATTTTATTTGAATCAACAGATCAAAATCAGAAATTATCTTCAGAATGGTTTATATTATTTATAGATATTCAGAATAATGACTATAGCAGTACAGAAAGAGAAAATACTGAAAATGAGCTTAGCAGAATAGCTGTTGTAGTTATTTCTGCACAGAATATGAACCTTAAAAGCATAAACCAGGTAATAATACATAAAAAGATGTAACAAAATTACAAAAAAAATGGTGTTCTTTGTGTTTTAGATCTAAACCTGATATCCACTGTAGCCTGGGTATAGTCTCACATCTCGTGTTTGCTTTAAGATGATTTAGGAATGAACTACCAAAGGGGCTGTACCGACCCTTTCTTAGCTCCTGCCTGTATCTTGACATTTCTTCCTGTGCCAGCTCTAGCAATTAGATAACCACCCAATAATCTAGATCAGGAAATTGACATACCCAAATTTTAATTTACCTCAAAGAACTCAGAATATGCTGCTTTTTAAAAAAAATCAGTGGTTGGACTTGCTGATACTGCAAAGCAGTGTTGTTGTACATAAGGTACCTGGCCCAGCTACAACTAGATGCAATGTCAGCATGAGAGACGATGTGAGAACATATTACCAGCAGCATGGAGATTGCTATAGGGCTTTTGGGCAGCAGTCTGTTTTTAGATCAAACTAAAACACTTGTAAGACCAGGGTCTGAGGTTCATTGTTCTCAAAGCTCTGCAGACTTCCTCTGGAATGAATGGTCATGTTCCCTTCTCTGACCATTTGATTTTTTTCACTCCTTTGTGTCAGCTCTAGCAGAGTATGAGATCGTTCAGTGAACTGATGCAACAGAAAATTATTGCTTTTCTTTTTTCTTTTAGTGACATGGCAGAGAGCATATGGAAGAACTAATGCAAGAGCAAGACAACCCCATCTGAAGATTACAAATGTAACTTCATGAGATTAGATGTAACATCAAACTACACTAGAGTCATCAAACTCTCAACTTACGGTGAGTAAGTACATGACATTTAAATTCAGCCTTATGTAGTCACTTCCTAACAAGGCAGACAAACATCTTAAATTATTTCTTCTTGGTAATTTCAAAATACTAGAACACATTCAGATAAATCCCTGATGATTTTACTACCCATTCTTAGGTTTATATTGCATTGATTGCTGTTAACTTTGAAAACTGTTAACACTAAGGATTTCAAATTTTTTTCTTCATAGCAGGAACTAGAAGGTCCAATCAAGGAAACAGGCTAGCTGGTGTATGGATAGGCAGTTACTGTCCCATGGAGTCAAACATGAAGATAAGCTTCAATAAAATAGCAGATTGTATGGTCCCTTAAGACTACAGTCTTTCTCTCTCTTTCTCAAAAGGTGTTTGCAAAAGTTGTGAATTTTCATTACAGAAGGTATGGAGGCTATAAAACCTTTTATTGATCTATGAGGAACAGAAGATGAAAGTAGCATGCTCTGGCAAAAAAAGTTTGCTGTAGAAAAATTCTTCTGCAGAAGAACTTCAGTCTGTCAGGGAAATGTCTTTATCAAAAGAATATGAAAGATTTTAACTAGTATTAAAAAGCAGCTATATTCTAATCCCCAAACTGGATCACTCTAGCATGTCATACTGGTTTTGCCATTTGATGTTAGCCATATAAGCCCTGATATCCATACATATTGGGTACCCAGTCTGAGCTGAGAAGTGGTAATTAACTACTGAAAGCAAGAAGAAACAGTTTCTTAAACTGCTTGCTTAACCTGATATTGGTTTAAGTTCTGAAAGTAATTCAAGCTTACAGGCTTGACTTGGCTTTGAAAATGTGAGGTTCATATAAGAAACGGTCTAAGGAGGTGCTGATTTTCAGATAGTAGCTGCTCAGCTGAGAAATTTAGCAGTGTCTGTGACGGCTTCAAGGCTGTTTAAGGGAAAATCAAACAGGCTAGCTGAAATAATTACTAAGCAGGAAGCTTTAAATTTACCTGTTCGTCTTTTATTTGAAATAGAATATGATTATTCATACAGTCAGAGCTACAGTGGAGAGATGGATTAGGAAACTATTGTGTATGACCTGTCAGCAGTTAGGTCTTAGGTCTGAACCGAACAGGAAAATACAGCTCCCAAGTGCCTAGACCATGGCTCTGCTCCGCTGCCATTGCAATCACTACAGTCTCATTTTCTCAGTCTTCTGACTGCAGCTCTTCCTTGCCCCTCTTGGCAATTTGTGCTGACTCTAGCTTAATATCTCATAGACTGTATCTGGTAAAAAAAATCAACAGGGTTTCTTTGAAGTCGGGGCATTTGTTGAAAAGAAAAGCTAGGTAGAAAAGACCATACAGAGCTAACCTCACAAACACAGCAGTGTAGTAAGCATCCTGGAGTGGAGTGTTCTGCAGGCTTAGAGGAAGCTGGAAGAAACAGTGCATCCTCCATGACATTTTAGGAAAGCATAGCTGTAGATTCATAGCTCTGTTGCTGTAGCTGTAGTAAAGCATCCAAAGTAGATGGAATTTATTTCATAAGAAGATGACTGTAATTTTTCACTGGCTATACAGGATGTCTGGGTAAGTGGTGCAGACTGGACTTCTAAACTTTAGGCAGCTATATTTAGGTAAGATAAATCCCATATGCAGTTTCTCACTTTCTCCAGGGAGCTGAATGAGGTAGCTAAGCTGGGGGTAAACTTCTAGCCCTTTGGAGGAGACAAAAAAAGATTCTGAGTGTATGAGCTTCAACTAAATAAAACAATTATTTAATGACTACCCCAGTCTTTAGTGCATAGTAACTACATGATAGTTGTGTAAAATAGCTAATAACTGTTTAGATATTAACTAAAACTAGTTCAGCTACCATTTTAGGATAATTATCATATTACTGTCCTCTTCTTGGGCTAATTTTTATTTTCACATTCTTGCAATCCAGGGATATATTTTATTCTTTACTGTCACCCTGACAGCTTTCAGTGACTAGAAATAAGCGTGGGCTTTATGGAAAACATGTATTTATAAACAAAAGTATTTATTTTAATGCTTTTTTATGAATGCTTGGATAACTGTCCTGAATCACTAGAACTTGCCTGAGGGTAGGGAAAATCTTGGTCTCAGACAGGGCTTTGTCTCATTATAGAGTATTGGATAGGCTCAGGTTTTAGGTATAATCACTTGATCACCCATACTTTGTGTCTCTTCTAACATATTCAACATAAAATGTCCCAGAAACTGATTCCTAGTGTCCAGTCAAAGGAAGCAATACACACATCATGGAAAATCCTTGCAGAAACTTTAGTTTAAGGGTAGAGTCATATCCTAGCTTAAACTATGCTATGTTTCTTTTATATATCAAAAAGAGAAGGGCCTCAAATGTTTTTAAGTTGACTTGAAAAGTGCTACAGTGAACAGAGAATAAGCTGCGTGAACAGAGCAAATTGTTGTTCACATAGTCATTGCTCTTCCTGTTACCCAATCACTTGTAAAATACTTCTGCCAAAATGAAATAATTTCTCCATAGTTCAGTGAATTGTGTTTCTTTATTTAGAGCTTGAATTATTTTTCCCATCCTCCCTATAATCTTGAGACACTTCTTTGTTTCCTTTTTTGGTCTAGTCCTGATTCGGCAAAACATTAACGCAAGCATTACAACTAGCTTCACGTCAGGCTTGTAGATGGTACCATTTGTCTAAATTTCACTGGACTGAGGTTGACTTTCCCCTTTTGAAGTAATGGGGCAACGTAAGAGTAGGGTACTATCATCACGGAGTGGCACAGACTGGGTCATATTGAATTAGCAGTTGTTTTAAAAAAGGTTATAGCAAAAAGGGAGTCTACATAGAGTTATTTCTACAAGACTCTTGCTAATGGCTGTCATTGTCACCATCATTTTCTTAACTGGAAGGCACTGTTCTGTTATACCACCTACTAACAAAGTCTCCAGAGAGCTTGTCACTCGTTGCCTTCGCTGTTCACCTCGCATGTCTGACTGCATGACTGCATGCTCCTCAGCTTGACTGCAGCAGGACCTGAGAGTGCTGTGCAAGTTAAGCCTTACCTTTTCATAGTTTCTGTTGACTATGACTCCACAAATGTAGGTATTGCTACCACATATTGGGTATAGACTGCCAGGTTTAGATACAATCCCAAAAGTATATCCAGGGCAGTTTTACGTATAAATCTTTCAATGACTTGTCCTAAAAGTTCCACCTTTAACTTACTGCCTTTGCAAAATGCAGTGCTTGGTCATTAGTCATTCAACGTTGATAATGAGCAAGGATTTCCCTCATAACCATAATGTGCAAAACACACACTCTTGGTGTTTTTTGTTCATGATCCTATTTTTTACGCTTTTACAGCACCCCACTGATTTGCCTGTATCTTAACTTTCAGTTATATTCCAAATCTCAGGCTGTTAGTAACCTTTTATCTCTGTTCTTATCAACCTTTACTATTGAGTGGCTTTAAGAAATAGATACAGTAATCAAAGGGTGGTGCTCCTCCCTAGATTTTGATCAAAGGCATTTATTGACGGAGCAATTTGTAGTAACATATGGAAAACTAACCTATTATAGAGTTTAGACAGGGTACTTCTAAGATAAAGAAACATATAAACTACAATTTTGCCTGCTAGAACACCTACTTTTTGTGTTCTGCTTTCAGAACTGTGTATAATGAAATACACCATGTGATCAAATTCTAATATAATTGTAGTAATGGGAGATTTGTACAAAAATTATATAATGTGAAAAATTGTGTTAAAAGATTTTTATTTAAATGTAGATATTCATATTCATATTATACATTAAGATATATCTACTGAGCTATAAACCTCCGTAATTTCACTGTATATCCTACTGCTAGCATATTTAATTCAACTGAAGCAAAGTATTTTCTAACATGCTGTATAAATCTCTTGAAAAATGAGCTTTTCCATTGAT
This sequence comes from Ibycter americanus, assembly GCA_035590275.1. Lineage (NCBI taxonomy): Eukaryota > Metazoa > Chordata > Aves > Falconiformes > Falconidae > Ibycter > Ibycter americanus. The sequence continues at coordinate 52,497,470 of JAVJGI010000001.1, read as the reverse complement.
CTAGGCACAGAGCTACTCATTTTAGAAATCAATTACTTGGTGTGCCCTGATAAAAAACTAAATTAAAGCAGTGTTAAAACCAAGAAAACAATTAATTCAAGGAAAAATATTGCATGGATTTGTTTCAATTACATTGAAGTCAAAGCTGGAAAATGTGATTAAACTTAAGAGAGATCCATTCATTAAGGTAATCAATGAAGATTAAGGCTCTGAAACATCTTTAACTGTGTGGTAATTATATGATTACAATTAAAACATTTTGTATTGGTGGCCCTGGATTAGATTATATTTCATTTTTAAAAGCACATGAGATTCCCCAATCCTACGTTTTCTCTAATTGTGGTACCACTGAAGGGTAGAGTTAAAAATATTTAGGTGACAGACAGCCCTAATCTTAATATGTTTGGATTATCATTACGTGTGACCAGACTCAAAGAAAACACTGACACAGATGCTAAATTTCTTGAAGGACTGACCCAGTTTTAAACAAATTATGGGCTAAATTAAGATAATGTACTTACCTGGAGACTTAAAAAGGCTCACCCTGTACTCCAAAATTGTGTTGTAAATACAGGGTGGATTTGCTGCCTGGATAATACATTCTCTACTTTTTGTACACAGTAACTGAGCCTTCATGGCAGAGTTACAGCTAGCTTCTCTATATTTGCAACAGCATCAATATGCCCTGACCTAGATGGTTTATTGCACACACACAGAGAGGGAATCAAGTGCTGTTGAAGACCATCAGAGTCTTTCTGTTTACTTCAGGGGCTCTAGACTAGGCCTGTGAGCAGAGAAAGTCATTTGTCGAAAGGTCTTACATTCTACATAGGGCAGACAAAACACAGGGTAAAGAGAGGATTCCCATCAACATTTTACACAGGGAAGCTGTCTCCAGGGTTTCTCGGTCACCTCTCCTCCCCTGCTTAAAATGGCTTGAAGCCCGTAAGAAGACAGACATGCCTGTTGGCATGAAGTGCGGGTTAGCAACATTAAACTTGGGCAAAACGGCACAGGAAACACCTTCCTCAAGGCAAAAGCTTTCTGATGGCAAGCCTCTGGTTATCTATGTAAAGAAAAAAAATTAAATAGCCTCGTTGATAGCTTTCCAGCAAGCTGCAATATGAGAGGCTTGCAGCCAATAAAACACCTGCAAGCAAAAGCAGTTTCTTTATACTAGCATTTATATATTATTTTAAGTGAGTCTGTTGGAATTGTTGTGTGCTGCTGTCCATTTCCCAAACATCAGGGATTGTTTATTCCATCGGCAAAATGTTTAGCAGAGAGCAAAACTACTTCAACAGTCAGCTTCCACATAACCCTATTAAAGTGACATCCAACCTTCCTGTCCTCTCCTTGCATTATACTCCAAATCTTGTTTTATTTCTTTCTTGGTTAATGCTTGTATTTTGCACCTTCATTTACAACACAGTGCACTTCCAAACAGGAATTTCTTACAGTCCAACTAATTTTAAGACTTGACAGAAGTTGTGGTCATACTGAGTTCTGCCGAAGAGTAAAAGAAGTATGAGAATGGAATTAAAGCTATGGATAAACAATGAGCTTATAAGGCAATATCAAATGGGAAGAGTACAGACAGATGAACAGGAGATAAATTCTCTTTCTAACTCCTTACCAAGTTGGCAGTTTTTACAGCCATTACAATGTGTTAGAAATTCCTGATTAAATCTTTTCACCAAAGATTAAAACCCCAGTTTGCACTGACTTATGAAAATACTTTCAATTGTTATTAATAGACTTTAATTGCACCAATATGCTTTTCACTGCTTAAAAAGTCCTTTGTTCTTTACAAATAGTGATACAAAGGTAACAGTGATACTTTAGTGGCTTTTACTGCTTGGATGCAAAATACGAGTCCTTAAGCTTTAAAAATCTTTTCTCTCAGAGATACCATCTTTTGCCTGGAGCTAAAGGAATTAGGGGATATTTACATGATTTAAGGCTAATTTTATAGCATATTATGTTCCCTCTCTGCCATGGAATCAAATACTAGAGGATTTGATTTTTTAAAAATGTAAATATGGGTAAAATGTAATAAAACTATTGTTTGTATGGGAAACCTCCATGTTAATCTGGAAACAATATGCAATATTGGAATTGTGTAACTTGGTGGTCAGCAACAGGAAAAATAACAATAGCTCTGGGAAGATCAGTACACATGATAATGCATACATAATTCATACTAGAAACTTGGATTAAAGTAGAACTGACATTTTAGCTTTGAAAACTTATTGTTTAGGTGACAGGGAAAAAGAAAACAGTCATAAAAACATCATGATAGATATGAATGAAATATTACTAAAATCTGATAAATATAGCAGTTTAATCAAAATTATTAAACTCGTAATTTCTAAAGATAATTACCAAATCATGTATTTCAGCTATGAATTCCAGAAAATTTCAGCAACATTTTGATGATGGAAAATGTGCATTTAGTACACAGGAGGAAGAGTTGTTGCTTTTCTCTGAAGATAATGTTTAGCTTCAGGCAACTGCAAGGAAATACCAAGCTGCCAATATATAGAACCACTGGGAGATCTGTTCTATGTGGATGAGAAACAAGGGAATTTACTAAAAAAGAACAAAAGACAGTTAAAGATCGTTGCGAATAAAGTCCTGTGATAAATGTTTGGACCAGTTAGAGTGAGCGATGTATGGAGATAACTATGGAACACAGGACTGCGGGAGGTCTATGAAGAGCCAAATGCAGTGAATGGAGTGAAATCCCAGTGACCTGAGTGGGCAGAGTATGTGGTTAGGATGATGGAAGACAGACAAGCGAGGCTTATTTTGGACAGCCATCATTAGGAGTTGCAACCTTCAGGCCAATGAAAAAGAACATGGAAAGATAATATTGAGCAAGACCTAATTGCTCGTAATATGAATCACCATCAAAGGGAAAAATATGCATTTGGCTGAAAGAGGTAAGAGAAAATCTGCCAAAGACATTTTGGGTCTACAGAGCTGAGGGATAATAGCACACAGATTCTAGGAATTGTCATGTGATTTCTCCCATCTTTAGTTTTGGAATGAATTCACAGAGAAATGATTGCCTTCACTCTTACTAAAACTTCTTGAACATTTTGAAGATGATAGTAATGAAATGGCTAACAGTTGTCTATTCAGAGCTTAACTTTTCCATGAGTAGTTGGGAATGAAGCAGGAAGGGGATTGCTTTACATGTACACACAGTGCTCATTTTGTGACAGATGAAACATGAAACATTCTACACCAGCAAAATTAGCAAAAGGTGTCCGAGCTTTCAAATTGCATTATAACTGTTCCCAACTTTTTGGATAAGAAGAATCATGGAAGGGACCAATGCCACAATGGTGGACATTCAGGTCAAAGTCCTGTAAAACTACACTAGTAAGAACAGGGTTTTTCTATTTTCTTTCTTAATACATTGAAACAGACCACACTTGCAAAGGAATTCACATGAATAAGGATTTGTAAAAGCTAAGGCCAGTATGAGAATCTTGACAAAAGACTGAGATATAACTCTTATTGGTTCTTAGTCAAAACACTTATTGAAATGAATGAAGAATCAATAACAAAATTGCCAAGGCCTGCTGGAATTGTCTGAAAAGTATCTGTTTGTGTATGTACTTTCTCAGTATTTGAGCAGAAGCAGACATTCTTCAAATAGAAACTGAAAAATGAAATGACATCTTGCAAGTGATACCATGGAGCAGTTTCTTCTGTTTTACCTCTAGATTTTTCTGTCTAGTTATGAGTCTCCCAACATGTGTTTATGTCCCCTAATCACTCCAACCAACCTCCTATCTCTCTCATTTGACTATACCATGAAGTAAAGTTTTTTTTTAACTTCTGTGACAAAAAATGTTGCAAAAGTAATATTTTACTGCAAAAATGGTTGCACATATTTTGTCAAATGAGACTAGTGCATGACCAATAATGCCAACAGCATCTAAATGAGCAAGTTTACATCTGAGTAGTTTGTGGATCAGATTTTAAATAAACCTCAAGTATGCAAGCTATAAAAACATGTGCCAAAAGCAGCTCTTACTTTTGGTTTGAAATTCTTGTACTTAATATTAGTGCTTTCAAGCCACAGGCAGTAAACCTTTAACAAAATATACTGCACTTTCTGCTTGGTCAGATTTCCAGGCAAAATGTGAAGTTGACACTTATTCATGTGCAGTTTCTGAGTTTAGGTTTGAACAGCAACAGAACCTGTTATATAAACTATTTTTTCTTCAGTTAAACTTTACTCACACATTTGGCTTTTCTTTGAATGCCACCCTTAAAGCCTTGTAATCTGTTTGCCTTTCAACAAAATATCCTTTCACATTTGTCATTTGTCTACTTTGCACTTCTACAATAATTTTATTGTAAAATATAGAATACACTTGAAGATGCAAGTATGTAAAGATTTCTCTGTAAGGAAAAGCTTTGTCAGAACTTCAGGATTCCTTCTGCTGAGGTGATTTTTTATTGGCAAAACATTTTTGCACATTTGAAGTTCATTTTTACAAAAATCTTTACGTGGTACTTGACTTTGTCTTTACATTCAAAGTTAGGATATGTATTATAGTCTTTAAAATGTCATTAATCATTGCTGTAAGGGACTTGCCAACTAAAAAGCAAATTTTTCCTGTGCTACTGTTGAGCACAGACCTGCCGTTTTCAGAACAAACACAAGAGGGGGCGTTTAGATGATGTTGTATCCGTTCTTTAATTGCTGCTCTATAAGTTCACAGTAAAACACTGGGCATGAGTAATATACTTATAGCTTTTGACTCCCATTCACTCACTTTTTACTAGTGTCATCTCATAATTTCTCACTTAAATAACACCACTTTTACTTCGATGCACAAGCAAGAACCAACTCTAATATATTTCCTTTCCAAGAAAATTTGATGTACTGCAATGTATATTTAATTCTACTTTACACCCATAGACACTACAGACACGTACTTATACACCAGATCTTCATGAACTTTGAGTCAAAGCTTCTAAATTTCACAGCCCACAAATGAAAACAAACCAGCAGTTAAATCATTCCACACCCCATTTACAGTCCACTGATCAATTTTTCTTCTCAACCCCAACTACTTCCCTTCCATCACCCACAACCCACATACTCCCACCTCAATCCAGAGCCAGTAGCATACAGCCTTGTACTTTAAACAATGTTTATTGGTTATAAGTTCCTATGATACAATGATTACTCTAGGGTTGGTGTGGCTTTCATGAGTTACACTTTAAGTAATTCTGCATGTGGTTTTCTGTTGGGATGTTTAAAAAAGTGAGATGCAGTGAAAAATGGTAGCTGTAAACTGTATTTCTCTAATATTCAGAGAAATGTCTGAATGGCTGATCTATGTTTAAGTGGTTTTTTTTCTACAACTGGTATTAATTTTTATGAGGAAATTGCAGGATTGAAACCTGCCAAAGTGTTTGCTTTCATGTGTTACACTTATGGATGGAGTTATGGCTGCTGTTTGGTTGTCCAGTATGTGAGTGGAGATATATGGGCTGTAGAAGAGGTAAAAGAAACCAAGAAGAGGGTCCAATTCATACAGTATAGATGAAGAGACAGAGAACTACTTCTTGTCTTTTTATAGGGTACACACTCCAACTACTGCAGCTGAATTTTACTTAGGAGGTTTCACTGTCCTTGGATTTTCTTGAGTGGGAGAATTTGACTATTGTAAAAATGATGTAGCTCTGCTGACAGCTATTCGCCTCACAACTACTGTCACTGATGAGCTGTTCTCTATATTACCCCAACAAAAGTCGTGTGCCTTTTGAGTCCTCTCTTTCTATTATCAGGTATTCTTGAAAATCCCCCCAGGTTTGGTCCCTTCCATCTTCCCTATAATTTCAAAATTATAGGGAGTATCCACATTTTCAAACTATGAGATGCTGCTATTGTTTGTTACAAGCCAGACTATGAATCTGGTGCACTGTGAGATACAGGACAAGAAGATCAAGTACTGACCTGCAGCTGGGCAGTTTACTAATTTATGGAGCTCCTTACTTTTAAGTGACCTTACTTAGCAAACATATTTGGTTACTGGGTAGCAGAAAGCACTACAACTATAGAACTTACATCTCATCAGAAGAAGTGGGTGTGGAAAGATACATGTATGTACTGGATGTGCAAGAAATTCATGTGCTTTACTGATTTGGTTTTGCTTTCTGCACTGGTTTCTTGTAAACCTTGGCTGGTAACACTGCTGTGAAGTATGCAGTCACTCCATAGCAATGATGCAGTGGCTGTATTTTGCAGGTTTATATACCCTTCAGATGCAGGTAGGGGTGAACAGGATTGTTCAAGAGCAGCAATAGATAGCAAGATGAGACTGGTAATGAAATTGGCAGTATGAGTACTTGTAAGGAACTGGTCAGGCATGAAAACAGAAGATGAGTAATGAACAGGTGAACAGACTACACTGAGGAACATCACTTCAAAATTAGTCAAGTTATTGCAATGGAATGTGGAAATTAATCATGCATGCACTAGGCTTCTACTTCACTAGAGCAAAAGCAGGTAAAGGAAACAGCCTTAGGATGTAAGATTTTTGCTCTGAAATCTACAGTGGTATATGATCATAAATAGTATAGCTTTTCCTTTGAAACATTTAGTATCTTTTGCTGTTAGAATCAAGATTCTCGACTTGATTCACTACAATTACTACTCTGCAACACCATTTTTTCTGAAAGTATCAAAAAAATGTAAGATCGTCTATTTCCTCTCATAATGGGTAAACTGTGATGCAGCAAGATGCATGGAAATGTCTGTACATGTTACTTCAGACAAAAGCAGGCTAAAATCCCTCCACTGCATAAAATAAGTTTTTAAAATAATGCTTCTTAGTCCCAAAGAAATTATAATACAAATTATCTAGAAAATGCTTCTGAAACTCTTTATCTCTCCATGTATATTTTTATATGGACTTGGACTGAAGCATCTCAAGTTGGCAACTGTCTTCTATTAGCCTCAACAAATACAATCTTTGGCTGATAAGTGAAGGTCAGAACATTCTCACAGATTCAAATATTTCCCCCAAATAAAGACCCTTTAAAATGGAAATCTGAGGTCACACAGTAGGATAGAATACATTAGTTTACAGGTAAACTGATTGTTTCTTAGATTAATTTAGCCACTTTAAACACTCGCACACTTTTCTAGAAAGTTCAGGTTTTCAATGGATAGCTGTACTTAGAAAGTTTATCAAATCCATCATCTGCTTAACAAGTTGATGAATTTTGACAGCAGCTTCTTGGTGTACTTGATAGTTATTTCTACCTCTCAATTAATTCCTCTGATCTTATGGTAGCTCATGGTGCTAACAGTTCATCCCCTCTCTGCCTTGAGATTTTTGGGTAAAAAGGCATGATCAGATTTCTGTCCATCACCTTTCCAAAGTCACCAAATTTTCTCTTTTGATGCATTTTTATGAGCTACAAGGGTGACACGTTTGGCAAGGATGATTCACCAGCAGTGAGAGTGGGAATAAGCTACAACAGCCAAACAAACTTTTCAATACAATACTGAAATTTTAACAAGGGTCGCCTGAGACCCTCCTTTTTTCTAAGCTGTATATGTTAAGCATATTGCCTAAAATTGTGTTCTTCTGGGTAAATGCACAGCTTTGGATAAAGGGTAAAGGCACTGATAAAACATGCTTTCCCCTGATAGGACCTGAAATGATGATATGGTACTTGCAGAGCATTCAAAGCCAGACAGTTCCTAACAGAGCAGACACTTGGGGAAACAGCATGTGCTGTGAATCTTTGGGCTGGTAAGTATAATAACAAACACTGCAGGCAAAGTTGTTAGAAAAAGAAAATAAATTAATCTGTCCTCAGGCTCATCTGGAGGTGGCTCAGCTGTGGAGCTCTGCAGTCACAGCCTCTCTGTGGCAGTTGATGGTGAAGTTGTCACACTGAAGGGACTGCAGCTGTGCTGAGACAGTTACCAGACTGCATGCTCCCAACAGGAGTTTTTCTAGTGTGCAAAATGTCTCTAGTAATATTTCATATGGTCAGATTGTGAGTGGGGGATATTTCTTAATCATGATTTTTTTTCCCTCAGGTTCACAGCCAGCAAATTCCTCATTCACATCAACGTGGAACATTCCTCCAACTGTGGATATTCATTCAGATCAGCCTACAGGAACGAGGTCTTCAGCTGGGCAAAACACACTTAAATTTCTTTGAAGTACTGCAGTCTGAAAAATTCTTTTCCTTTGATTATATAAAGTTGCTGTCTCCTCTAACAGCACAATAGCAGAGGGAGCTTTGGGCTATGGAGGTGCTGTTGGATCCAAGTCTAATGTTTAGATAATTTCTTCTGCTTATTTAATAATAGACACAGTTGAATCAGTTCTTTGCCTCATTAACTTTTCTTTGACAAAACTTACTTGACATACTCTGCTTAGTGTTGAGCTTTGGCCTTCTCATAAACTTTTATTTCAGACTCATCAGGGCTTTTATGAGCATGGAACATTAAAGCAAGCACATTTACAGTTGCATTCTCCCATTAAGAGACTGATGGCCTTAGTTTTCATACCTCCAGTTTTAATTTCCTTTGAATATCTCATACGTCTGGATACTAGATTCTATTGAAACTGTTGTTTTATGAAGGAAGAGCAGACTAGATGATCTACAAATCTGACCTAATTTCAAAATGTACATACACTTGAAAGTATGTGCACCTAAGGACGTTATCTCAAGAATGTTCTTGGTTTATTCACGCATATTGTGCATTACCAACAAGTAACTCCATGTCAATACACAGTTTTTCCAATGACAACCATGGAATTGTTTGGTGTCTAGGAAATTATAACCGAGTTTTTGTTAGTTTGCATGCCATGGTCAATGTGGTGAAGACACACACTTTTCTCCTGCATGCTATATCTATGTAATCCTGAGTTCTATCAGCTATGACAGAATGGTATTGTGAACCACAATTAATTTCCTTTACAATAGTGTGGATAACTTCACGGCTCATTAGACTGATGATTTCATTCTGAATTGTTGGACTTGTGTAATCTTGTTTTCTCTTCAGCTAGCTTCCCAGGGTCTCATTGTCATTGCTGTGAAGCTTCAGTAATTCAATAAAATTCTCCTCATCAATCTGATGGCCATGAATTACCAAGTCTTGTCTACCCCAGTAATGTACAGTGAGTATTATTTTACACAGTGAGCAAAACTGATGTCCCATCTAACATTTCAGCTTGCTTTATCCTTCAGACATGCTGGAAAATGTGAGATTCCTATATTCCAATCAAACAAAAACAATTTGGTGACAATTAAACAAGTCATTGGCCAGGAAGCATCAATAAATGGTGGAACTTTGGCACTGAAGTGGATTTCTCTTCCTCTGCTTCCTCCTTCACTACTACTGACTTGATTCCTTCTGCTGCTGCTTTAAGTAAAGCTTAGTGTCAAGTAATACAGCTGTGGCATCAGAGGTAAGGCACTCACTGATCACCTAACTCCTTATGGATGGTGAATTCGTGATATCATGCCAAAGGACTTAAGAAACAGTCATGGAGAAGTAGAAATCACCGAGGCACAAACATAAAAATATTTTATGAATACTTTTATAAGATAATGGTAAGAGCTGTTTCTGGTAATCAGAAGTTTGTAGAGTATTTTTTTGACCAAGCCTGCCAAAATATGTCATGACATTATTCTTGGATCTATACCAAAACATGGTACTTTCATGAAAGACATGAAAGTCAAGGTGGCTTGTATTCGGATTTTTCCATTACCAAAAAACCGGCGTGAAAGATAAAGGGAAGGGTGAGAAAAAGTGAGAACCAGAACAAACAATTTTCAAAATGAAGAATTGAAAAGCAAATACATAATGTGGTTAACTGCTGTTGAGCTAACAGGCAGTTAAGAGGATGCCTGAGTTTTTATTTCACACTTCTCATCAGAAGCATTGAACTGCAGTTGATGCATGGGGCAACAAGCCTGTCATGCATAATTTTCTTAGAAATGGTAGGTCTGTTAATACATGTAGAATTTAAATGGAAAGTTGAAAGTAAGACTTGTCTCATGTTTTCTTTATTAATCTATTTGTGTCTCGGTTCTCACCTATGAATGGGAACTAATTTATCATTACCACAGAAACTTTTAACAAAGATAAATAAAGCTAAGATTAAAAATATTCACATATTAAAGTGAGGGAATGCCTAAACATGCCTAGGGACAAGTCTAAAGCCAAAACCTCATTTCACTGTCATTTGTGAAGAACATAATAAAATAAATGCTTAATGACAAAACAGTTCATTTGATAACATTTCAAGTAAAACGTCTTCTTATATGATATGAATTGTGCAGCACGGATTATGCAGATAATCTCAGTCTGGTACATTTTGTGTTCTGACAACTTCATAACACAACGTATCATCACTGTCTTTCACTGTCATAGTTAAATACTGGAGAGCTTCCAAGAGGAACTGGTCAACAAGTATTAATGAATGAGAACTGAGAAAGGTTTGGGCTACACACTTTAAACTTATATCCAGACACCATGAGAAAATATTGTTTATAAAACATAAATAAACAACACTATAGTTACACAGTATTTAAAATATTGCTACCTTGTGCTGTGTTTTTTGGGTAACTGTGGCTAATTCTCAACTTTATATACTGAACATGTAAATACATCACTGCACTTCCACTTTCATATTTAACATGTATTTTTAAATCTGACTGTATTCATTGTAACATTTATTTCAGAGTAAACATTCTAATTATAGAGCTTATTGGTAATTAAATTATAAATATAAAAAAGAATAAACATGCAGTGTAATTAGTGTATTAAAGAGTAATTATAGCACTTGTGGGCATGTATCAGCTAAATGGCCATTGTTTAAATATTCTCTTGAATGATATCCTGTGTACACAACGTGGCAATTGCAACATGGCACCATCAAGTTTATTAGAGCACTTGAATTCTGCCAAACTCATAGGGCTCAGTCTTGAATTTAGCTAGGATGTCTTTGTATTATATTGTTTACACAAACTATTTCTACTGCTGAATTACATATCAGCTGGAAATTTCAGTTTCTAGGGAATCCTCTAATAGCTAAAGGTGGCGTCAGAGTCCCTGCACCAGTTTCATGTGTGGGGACATGCTGGGAGGAGATACAGAAACCTCAGGTAAGTCTTAAGTAGCAGCATGAGACTGAGAAGGCTCTTGCTATCAAATTACAGGTTGAAGAAGCTTTGTTCTTAGCCCTGCCCCAAAAACTATGAACACTCAGCCAATGACTTTGTATTGTCGATGTATATCAACAGACAACACACAGCCAACTAAGTTAATGGAGGCTGGTTAGTAAGTTGTAGGTATCTACATTGTACCAAGTTGTAGATATCTGCATAGTACCAATATCTGCACAGTGCTGGTGTGAGGAGGTCTGTGACCATTAATTGTAATAAATATCCTGCCCCAAGATGTGTACAAAGTGCCACCATGAGAGCTTGGGAGCTACAGCACATCCTGACGATGGCTGGCCAGAAGAATGTAAAAGGACTCTTTTTTTCTTTGTTTAAATCTTACAGCAATTCTTTCAGTTCTGCTGGTGCTTCTGCTCATAAATGTAGATGGGTTTGATGAGACAACCAGTGTATTTTCAAGGCTCATCGGAAAATTTATTCAGATTAGTTTTACTATTCTCTATTTGGTGCAGAGTGCTATGGTAATCAATATATGGTATGTGGATCTATCAGCTTTGTTATGAGAAGACATTTCATTCATACAAGGCTGGTGCATTTTTTTCATTCATACAACGCTAGGAAGTTTTGTAAAGGATTTTTTTTTTAATTCTTTTTAGAAAAAATAAGGGATGGAGGATTTGATTCTTTTGGGACTTCTTCAATGGTTTCACAACTACCTTCTCAACTATCTTAGTAATATCAGACATTTTAACACAAGTTGTATAATGTTTTATTGTGATCTTAGTATCTCAAATTACACTGTCCATGGGGCACATTCTTTTAATTCTGTAGCTAAATTGTTGTTCGCATCGGGAAAAAGGGCCCTGCCTGTTATGTTTGATCTAAGTGGAAAACTGGCTGTGGCTTACATTTTGACATTTGGAAATACTGGGTAGAATTACCAATTTCTGCACCAAAAGTATATTTACTTATTTATATCTAATAAATTACAGCTATTTTCTCAAATAAATTCTTCAATTTATGCTTCTATTCTGTGACAAATTCATCACAGGCTTTTTCTTTTCATAGCAGACAAGAGACTGAGATTTACTGCAGATTTCTAAAGCAGGTCTATATGCCAAAATATCTGTTTCTATTTGCATTAGATCTCTTTGTAATTACTGAAATTAAGTCTTATAGTCATCATGCTCCAAAATGCTACATGTTATTTACTGGAGATCAAAGTTTTTGTGAGCACAAGGCTTCTCAAAGAACAATACAGGTCACTTTTCCTCTATAGCAAACTGAATTTAAGGCAACACTCAACACTAATTTCTGGGTGAGGTTTAAATGTGTTTTTGACTTACAAAGCTTACAGTGCTGAATCTGTGATTGCTTGAGATGCTGCCTATAGACCCTCATTGTTCAGTTACTTCTCCATGGATAGTCTTACTAAATTGTCTGCATTGTCATAGCTACAGTGCGTCCTTCCACAGGAAAGGAAAGAGGTCAGTTTTCTGAGCACCTTGAGTTACTATAAAGTAATCAATTCATTTGCTACAGACTTTTTTCAAAATCCTTTCGGTTGCTGCTTGTTCCACTCTTAACACAGGCATGATAGTCATAAATAATGACTTGTACCCCAAAGGGAAACAACTCAGGCTGTAGATGAGCAACCCCTTGATATCAGATCTTACTTCCTGCTAACTATCGTAAGTGGGAGCATAAGTCTGGGGCATGATGGGAAACTTAGCAGTTTGACTTTCAGGTCAGGCTTGAAAGAATATAGAAAAAATATTGAATATGTTTACAGAAAAGTTCTTTCCAGCAAGTGAGAAAGCATTGAAGTTCTTATTTGGGACACGTGCAAAGTCAAGTTACATGATGAGAGGAGGTAAGTGACCTCTGGATACTACATAGAAATTATATGAATTATGCAGTATGTCATGAAAACCTTTATAACTGAGATAAAGAACCTATATTGGTTCTATTAGAGAAATCAGAACCAATTGAGAGATGCCATCAAAGATGTAACATGATCAAAGTGATGAATAGGAACTTTTTGTGTTGACATGTATGGGACAAAACTGTATTTGTTACAGTAAAAATAATTCAGATGTTACATAAGAACTTGGATGAGAAATTATGAATGTAGATAGATAGATGTGTCTAAGAGGTTATGAAAGCAAAGAAGCCCTACAGGAATTGGGTTTGCAGGTGGTCTGGAGGTATGAAAATATCTTGGAGAGCTAGGAGGAGATACCAGAAAGGCAGTTCAGATTTGGATGATGGAATTACTGGCTATGTAAGCAAATCAAGATGATTTCTGTAGAGAATAGAATGACAACTATTGTATGGTACAAAATCCATTTTAACTCACTTTACTGAATACATAATTTCAAAAACTTTTGCCTGCTAGTGGAATAGTCATATACCAGATTTCTTTTAACAAGAGAAGAAACCATTTCCATTTTATCAGTTTAATCCAAGAAGCAGAATCTTCTTTTCCATGTCATTTTTCCTACAGTGCCGTCTTTTAATTTCATTTTCCATGTGATGGGCTAATGGACAAGAATTTGGCAATCATTCTAGTCAACCAACCAGCCATAGACCCATCCAGGACTTAAAATCTGCATTTTCCAACTTTTAACGCACTGTTCTCTCCTGTTTCTGACTCTGCATTTTTTTCAGCTTGAATTTCAAGCCCTCTTGCTAAGTGACCTACTAAAAGTCCTTGTCCCTGCATATCCATTTTGTTCAATACAAACTGAACTGAGGTCACCTCTGTTCACTGTAAGCCAGCCTTACAGCTATAAGAAAGGTAATTTTTCAGGACATGGACTGCATGATATTCCCATTGCTAAGAGCATTTCCTCTAAGTTGTAGCTAAGATACGTAACAGTGGGTAGTTACACTGGGGTGATCTGAGGCACATTTGCTCTATCACTGATCTTGAACCAAACTCAAAAAAAATCAACCCGTTCATTGCTATTTGTAAGAGCCCTGCTAGAATATAGACTGCAGGTTTAAGGCTACATATGCACAAGCATTGACTTAGTAGGTCTTATTTAACTAGTGAAACAAAATGTGATTCAGTGGAGTACTTCAGCAGAGAGGTCATTGCTAGTAGCCACAGTCTGTAAGTCCTATAGTCATAACAGTGGCATGCATACTTGCTTTCAGGAAATTTACATCCAACAGGGAACATGTAAACAGTACAAGTCAGCCTGAGCAGTAAGAGATAAAATTCCAAGTTTTGGATAGTTGGAAAGTCTTTGATGTTCTACATGAATAGAGTACACGTGGAGACCAAATACATACTCTCCAAATTTGATTCAATAAAGCTGAAACTCTCTGCCTTGCCCTTGGCCTCACAGTGCACCCCACATTAAAACCATTCAATAAAATTTGATACGTTGCCAACTGTTGCCTGCCTGAAGATTAAACTACTTAAGTTTTCAATTACCTATGATATAATACAACAAAGACACAAGAGTAATGTCCTTAACCCTCCAGCTGAGCAATCAAAAAAAAAAAAAAAAAAAAGGCTATTTACACTGGAGGAAAGCCTGAATAAAGAGATGGACTTTACACTGTGCCCTGAAGGTCGATAGAGGCGGACTTGGTCTACCCATACAGCTTTCTAGTATAACTATGTCAGTTTGGGGTCTGATTTTAAACATACATAACACTTGACATTGATGCAGTTCTACCAGTACGAAGATGCTTGATCTTAGTAGAGCTGATACAGCTATTTCAATGCAAGCGTAACTCGCTGATGAGTGAATGTGAAGGGGCATGTCTGCACTGTATCCTGTTGCAGAGATATCTGAGCTGACTTTATCTGATAGAAGTCAAAAATTGTAGCTGTGTTAAGATGGCATTGAACCTTCTGAGGGATAGTTATGGTAAGTCAACCACAGAATTGTGATAATGTGGCTCTGCTGTTTCTGCGCTTCAATGTCTGCTTTAAATTAATGTTGCACTGTGCTCTGTGGACAAACCTACACACTCAGAATTAATTGGTTGGTCTCTACTGTGGTTCTGACTTCCACAATACAGACTTAATCACTGCTTCCCACTGTTTTATCCCTGCAGATCTGATCCTTAAACTAACAAGAATAATTTTCGTTTTATTTCTCCTCACTGACTCTAAAGGAAGGCTAGATGATTTGTTCAGATGGAGAAGTTCATATTGTAAATACATTAGTTGAGATAAATCTTGTTTTTAATGTTTTGAGCAGAGAAGTAATATAGTAGAAGTAGGATCTCAATTCAAATATAGCTACATACCCATCACTAGGATAGTACCATTAAAGCAAGCAGATCTAATTAATCAAAGTGTTACAATTTCTGCATGCAGCAGAGTCAGCCCCAGTGACTCTTGGAATACAGGTTGAGAAGTCTGGTGAGAAATTGATGTTCTCATCTGCAGCTAAAATCCTACTAAATCACTTGGTCCCAGCTATTCCTAAGAGACTTGCAGCAGGGCATAAGGAAAGAAAGTATACCTCAGGTAGTTAAGTCTCAGATCATGTAAGCTTCTCAAAGTGAAAAAAACCACGCTAATTTGCACTCTGAAGGGAAGCAGTAACTAATGTACTGGTGCAGTGTGATTCTTCTGACCAGTTCGACTAAAGAAGCGGGTCACTGCATCTGCACCAGCTGGAGCTTCTGAGTGACTTTCAGGAGCATAATATGTTTAGCAAGCAGCATGGTAATCTAATCAGTGAATGGAAAAGCATGACTGTAGGCAAAATGTGGCAGAATGGGAAGAACTTAATAGTTAAAAAAAGAAAAGAAAATGAACTTCCCTCAGCATTTCTGAACCTGCGTTTGTTTATCTATTGCCAGGGGATGTAATTAATTTGATTTCTATGTTATAAATCTCATTGCCAAACATTTTAATATCATATCAACAACAATCTTAAGTAACATTGTATCCTACCAGTTGTAAACTGCTGCATTGTAAATTGCTGCTTCAATGTGAATTGAAGAAACGTGCAAAAGCATCTGGTCCTATTTGCAGTTAACTCCAATCTGCAGACTCCTTCCTTTGGTAAGAGTCCTAAAAGTGGCTCCTGCTGAAGTCATGCACTGGGACTGAATCTTGTACATTTTCAAAGTCATAACAAGTTTCTATTTAACTATTGCTGTCTGAAGCAGCAAGCTGACATCCCAGGGAAAAGACTGGCCTTTTATTCAGTGGAGAAGCAACCGAATATTGCAGAGCGTGCCAGTTTTGTTGAACAGTACTTTCAAATGGCTTTGATATGGTAACATTTGAATAGTTTAATGTAGAGCATCACACTATAATGATATGAAATTACAGCAGATGTAAAATTAATTTATTAATTATATTAATTAATAAATCTTCTCTTTTGGGGAACTATGAAGCACCTTGTGTAAAGACAGTAGGCTCTGCCTTCAAGGGCTCTTATTTAGCTTTTATCTTACTAGATCTACTAGAAAGAACAACACTGACAAAAATTTAATGCATGTCTCATACAGGAAATCATATTATCCATCTATCCTGCCATAGAATGAGAAAAGCCCTTCTGCTGAATTTGTGTACCTTAAAATTAATTCATTTTTATTTTGTAGCAATTTGTAGCAAATCGATAGAACATCTGCTGAAAGTGTTGCACCGACCTCCACACTTGATTACATGGGTGAAAATTTGGAATTATTGTCTTGAAATCAGAGAAGTTTCAATGAACGGAATTTGACAAATACAAAGGGTATTTTGGCCTATCACCTTTTTTTCAGTAAAAGGAAACTTCAGATAGTTTCCCTGTTCTGCACTGTAAATTCCTAAGTCATTCTATAGATTGCAAAGGAAGTCATCATTGGCCATACCAGATCAAACTGATGGAGTAAACTGTTCATGTCAAAGGCAACACTATCAGTTGCTTTAAAGAAAGGTAAAAGAAACTGTGCAAAGAAGAGATATGGAATAACCTGCCACAAAGGCAGAAATATGGGGAAACACAGGAAAAGCATATATATATAAAAAGAAAGGGAATAATATAGCAAATGCATGCAAGGGGATTAACTCTCTCTTTTCTAAAGATATTTGAAAATACACCTCTGCTATAAAAAGTATCAACAGTTATCCCTTTTATTAAATATTTAGAGTAAATTCTCTATTTAAAAAAGTGCTGGGTACTTCTTTTGCATCCAATGAATATTCATTGGGAAGTTCATTGGTGGGTGCCTATTCAAAACTGAAAGATCAAAAGGGAACTGTGTCAATTTTGTCCTTTTCTGGGTTGACTGCTATTTTTTGATGTAATAAATTGCCAATTTTAGAAGGGTAAAGAACAGAAATGGAAACGAGTATGCCTTTCAGGAGACTTTTGACTGTGCCATTATGAATAGTCTCCAAACAAACAGCTTGTTGCAAGCCATTCACATAGTAGATAGACATCCAATTGTTAGCCATGCAAATAGCCATATCCAATGGTCAGACAGCTGTTAGCTGGCTCTTAGAATGATTGGTAACCAGACTGTTGTAGAACTTACTCATGTCTACAGGCTGCTGGGTTTCATCTTTTTCTAAAATCTTATTAATAAATTGAACACGTTTTATGGGATCACCGATGTCTATCACCTCCCTTCTCACCATTTCTCTCAGTAACAAGCAGAAGACAAAACCAAAAAAAGAACAAGTAGGAAAAACACGTTTATGGGTTATATTTATAGACCAGAATTTTATCCCCATAGGAGTATCACAGATAAAATCAAAGCCCTTTTTGTGCAACCATTGCAACACCTTTGTACTTCTAAGTGCAAGTGTGTTATACAGGCACACACATACACACCAAGACACGCTCACGCATGCTGTGTATACATTTATACACACACTTCTTAGTCTCAAAGCCATATTCTGAAAATGCATATACCAGGAGCAAATCAAGACTTTTAAAAGTTCATGAAAACTGCCACCGATAACTAGGAAAGCCTTTTATAGGTGCTTTTCTAGAACACAGGGCAATTGTGCATTCTTTAGATTATGGATGGCTTTTCATGTCTTGGTGAAGATTTGTGTTGCAACAAAAATTTGTCTAATGTAAATTAACTAAAAATTCTTCAAATAAATTAAAAAAAAAAAAAAAAAAGGAAGCTGAAAGCTCAGTAGATATCATGCTCCTGGTAGTGCTCAGAACTGCCTGAGTGTGGTAGAATTCTTTACTGGACTGTCCATTCTGTTTGCAGGACTTGATCCATAAGCCAAATTGTAACTAATGGTGGGAGAAAGTGGATTTCTCTCACTTTTGTCCAATTCAGCAGTTTCTGATATTGTAGTAGCTGATACTCATTTAATAAAATTGGTGGTGTCTGGGTTTAGGTAATCCTGCCCCTGGCTTCCTCCCCCCATTCTCTTAGACTCTCATGACCTTATCTTCCTCTTCGCCAGATGAGGCCTTCATGTGCTGCCTCTTCACTCTTGTTTCTGCTGCACCAGGCTGCCGGTGTCTCTTGAGTCCTCACATTGCCACCTCCCCTTCCAGGTCTGGCTAAACCCAAGCATATTGAGTGAATTCCAACTCTCCAAAGACAGTAACATGTCTCTGCACTGTGTTGCTTCCTCAGATCTTTCACTTCTGGAGAAGCAATGCATATTTTTCTGAACAGGCTCTCTATGGAGCCAACACAGCTTCAGAAAAATGTAGTTCCTTGATTCTGTGCTGAATCTTGTAATAATATCATCACTGAAACCCACAGCACTCAGCAGGAACCGCAACTCATAGGTTAGTGGTGACATGAGTGTTAAATTAGATTTCCTCTGCTTTATGAAACAATCTGAGCCTTTGCCTTCTGCTACCTGAGTACTTGAATTGCAAAGTTTTAGACTGAGATGGAGCCCTGCTGTGCATCTTTTAAAATTGCTGATTGATATGAATGGGCAGCAGAAAGTTAAAGTACAATTAAATAAACTTCTGAGTTAAGGTACTCAGTTGAGGAGACAGAAACCAAAGTTTCAGTCCTCAAATAATTACAGCAGATGTTTTTTTTGATTCAGAATTAGATGTAAGATTATGTGGGTACACACCTTCCCCATCACAGTACATTTCTCACCTACAAGATTATGCTGTCTTTTTCTGTATATATGCTTTCTCTGTTTCTTCTCATTTCTTTCTGGCTCAATGATGTTTTAATTATGCCAAACAAATAGGAACAATATTAGCAACAGAAACAAACAGAAGACACACATATACAGACATCTCATTCCCTTCTTGAGGCTCTATGTAACCACCTAGGGAGGTCATTCACTGGAGAATAGAGTTTCTTTCTAGAAGATAGGCAACTCAGCACAGGTTTCCTGTCTCTGTATGAATATTCAAACCAGACCATGTTCATGGCATTCCAAATCTCTCAATGGAATGTAAACAGGATTGAAACACTTATGTCTATGGGTTGCAGTAGTTAGCAAAGGTTAGGTACAGCATTACATGGCATCATGATGCCCAAGTCCATCTAGGAGTGACTCTCTGTGTAGCTATTTTCTGTATCTAAAGCTACAATTACTGTGCTATACCTTACAGAGATGTTAGAGGTTAAAGATCGCAATAGTAACAGAATGATTGAAATGAGATGTAGAACTACATAATATTCCCCCCAAAACATGAACAGTTAAAACAGAATTCAGAGGGACTGGAATACTTTATATTCCTCTTGACATTGGTCACTGAACTACTTCTTTCTGAATACCATGAATATATGCATTTAGGAGCTTCTTGGAATGTTGCTGCTAAAAGTGTGCCTTTTCCTGTGAGAGTCCCGAAGAAGCTTATGGACTAATAGGTTTTCCCTCTCACCTAGTGCATGGCACTGATTACAAGTGTTCATCTTTTGTTTTCCGTAACTATTAGGAATTTAGCAAATTCTTCCTCAGTTTCAATTACCTAAATATATCCGTTAATCAAAGACTCCTAGCCGGTATTTTCCAGGTCCTCCAGATTTCTTAACTGTGTATCTTTTATTAATTACCTCAAAACCTGATTTAATGCTCCTTACAAGGTATCTGACTTTCCTGTTGCCGGATGTGAGTTCACTAGGTGAAAGTTACCATGAAACAATTTAATGGGAACTTCGATCTCATTGTTTTTTACTAATTATTATTTATGTATCCAGTGCCCCAGGTGTCTATGGAGCTTAACAGGCAGTTTAAAAAAAGGCCATAGCCCAATTAACTAAAACAGTAACTATTAAAAAAAGGTGCAAGTGTTTGGGAAAGGGCAAGATGACAAGAATTATTGCAAGACTGAAAGGGCACAAATATGCTTACTGTTACAGATGAAAATTGCCCATTTACTGTAAACTAAAATGGAAAGACTGGAACAAAGATTGAAGTGCTTAGCATTGGGTGCCTGACTGGAAGCTGAGGGCCTTGGAGAGAGATCTGAAAAAAAAAAAGGAGAATCATTGTGCAGGGATAAGAAGCATGAAGGAAACAAAAGCATGTGTCTTCTGTGGAATAAAGAGGCTAAGGGAAGTTTGGGCTGCTGGGGGAAACAGGGTAAGTCAATAGGGGAGTTGAGGCAAACCTTTCCTTGGAAAGTGAGAATGAGAAATTATTTGCTAACATCCCTTGCTGTGCTTGGAGCTGCACTCTACACAGAGGACATTGTCCAGACCACAAAAGGATTTACTACCTGAGGGACTGACAGTTCAGTTCTATCCACCATGGTTCTTGCAGCTACCTTTGCTAAACTGCAGCTATGCGAAAGCTTAAGAATAGGCTGACTTCCAGTGTCAGAAATTGTCAGACTATCAAGGTGAGATCTGGACCGCAATTCACTGACCTCTCCACTGTAGTGAATATGCATAACAATTACAAATGTTTCATAGAATTTGTTACCTTTCTTCTTGACTTCATTATGGGTTCCATGAAGAAACTTTTACTCCTGAGTGAAGATACCAGGATTCAGTGCTGCTTTCCTGAACAAACCAGCACTTTGAATTTTGCAGTTGCAGCTTGTCCAAATATGTCATGTTTAAAGTGCAGATTCTCTTTTTATGCACACTGCATCTTTGATGACATGGGGAATTCACACAATTCTGTGTTATTTCCAACTTCTTAGTACCAACAACAGAGATGGTGTCAAATCTTCAGCTAGTGGAAGCTGCAAGTACTTCTCTTTACTAAAATTACCTTGCTTAACTGCAGTTGAAACTGTGACTTTTCCCTTGATTTACTGGAATATGGCATTTTACTTATTTAATGTATATTTTTAATAATGATTTCTTGGTTCTGACTTAAGTATGTTAACTGAATCATCAGCACTAAAAAGAAAGTTCAATTACCACGTCAGCTAACCTAAACCAAGAAAGATAGTTAAGGTTACACTTTTCTCACAGTTACAAAAATCTGTAAAAATTCCTGGCGCTGCACCTATGCTGCCTATTTCTTCAATTATGTTTCTTCATATTCACTAGGACTGTACTATTCATTTCAGTAAAACCATCAATGGAAAAACAAAGCTGTTCCTTGATTTTGGCTGCATGTACTAGTTAGTAAAATGCATTCCATGGTAAACTGTTTTTAAGAATGCAGGTGTACACTGATCTTTCATGACAATTGTGCTGCTTCAATAGTCCTAAGTCCAGAAGTGGATGGCTGCAGGCCAGTATCCAGTTAACTTCCTGGATACAAGGAAAAGCAAGCTATCTATCTCCTTTATTTTAAATATACCTCTCTTTTTCTAAGTAGAACCATTAGTTTTTATTGATAGGACTAATGCTTTGCATTTAGCCCAAATTACAATAGGAAAGGAGATGCTTAAGGGTAACTGGGTGATGAAAGGACTACATTAGAGTACAAGTCCAAGGGCTGCTGTTTCCTATTTGTAATGCTGAATCCACATGCAAGTCATATTTAAGCTATAAACGGTGGCGCCTAGGGAGTATACACTCGGATTGCCTTGAGAAACTAAATACTTTTATCAAATCACCAGATGGACTTGTGTTCAAAAAACACTCTTTAACAACACAGCTTTTCCTATATTCACCTTTAGACAATAAATGGGGCTTTCAGGAACCTAGACAACTTAACTAACATGTTGCCCCTGATCTTTTATAGTTTTACTTAGAGATGCCTACTATACATAATTTCAGACTATAGATAATTTCACACATCATACATAATTTCAACTAGCCTCCACTGATCTACCTTGTTTTAATAATCAGAAATACTGTGCAGTTCTACTACCTTCAACTTTTTAATCAGAGAACTGTTAGACCGTACTATCCATTTTCTCTCATCACAGAAATATCATTTGCATTTGGGTGAGTGTAATCTTTTGATGCTATGAAGTTTTAGCCCCAGAAGAACACGGTCTGGGCACTGGTTTAGAGGAAATTTCAAAATAAAGAGACAGGCCCTGGCTAAATGGAAGAAACACATCCAGAGTGTGTGATTTCCATTATGGCAGTAGAAAGAGGCAGGTTTTTGATTCTCGGGATGTCTCAATGGGGCAATAGTCTGTTTGGATGAAACTATTTTCATTGTAGTAGGAGAACCACCGATAAATATGAAGATGTTATTGAATATACTTCAAACCATAGCAGCTGAATAGGGTTCTGTTTACTCAGATGTTGTTACTTGCAAAGTAAAGGGGAAGATAGGGTTTTCTGAAACAAGAGAAGAAGAATAGTAAGGATACATGAGTTTAATTACCTCCATGTCTGTATATATATTTGAGGAATATGTCAAATCATCAAGAGGAATGATACAGCATCTGAGTATGATTATGGCTTTGGAGGCATAATGGAAATTCTGACGGGTGGATTGTGAAGTGGAATCTAAGTTCAACTATAAGAAAGAAATCAACGGAAAGATGAGATGTCCTTAGTGTCATAACTAAAAACAAGCTCACAGATATAATCTGACAATACAAGTGGAGTATAATATATAAAGCTGCATGTAAAGCTGAATATAATCCGCAATAGCTGTAAAAATGGAAGGCATCTGAAAACTGAGTACTCTGTATATCCCTAGTAAATGTTGTGTACCTCTTCTATGCTACTTTTGCACAAGTGTATCAAACTATCCAGAACCTCATGGCCATAGCCAAAGCCAAAACAATTTAAAAGTCAAGGTAGTTACAAATATGACCAAATCTGAACTAGAAGAGTGTGTATAAGATCTGAGCCACTGTAAGATGCAACAGATTACACTCTCCATGAGAATGAAAAATTTGAAAATAGCTGAGGTCAGTATCCAGCCATTCAATAGGGATGAATATGGACAGCAGTAAGGAGAAGAGGGAAAGAGAAGGAAAAATAAGTGCAATCCAACAGAATATCATTTAAGACTGAAAGACGGGGAAACAAAGTTTTCTTCCTAGAGGGTTTCAGAAGAAAATACTTAGCTTTTACAAATATATGAGGAGAAGTGGTCATTTCTAAGTGAACAGAGGATAGGAATTGGTGGTAATCTTCCCAACATTAGCTATGAAACTTGGTTTCCTTGATCAGGTGTTAATAAAAAAAAAACCAATGAAAATTGAAGTACCATGAATTTTAAATTTTTCCTTGAAAATAATAAAAAAAGCATACACAAGAATGAATTAAGGTGGCACTAAAACTGCCAACATTAGCCTAACTTTGCTAACGTCAAAGCCAATGGTAAAACGAACACTGATTTTGACAGAATTGGGGTTAGGTCAGTGCTGAATGCTTTTGAAAATTCCTCCCTCAGAGGATAACTGAACCATCAACCACAATTGCTTGGTGAAGAGTAATTCTTGCCAGACAAGTTATTTGTTTTGTTTTGTTTTGATTTCTATATGAGAAAGCATATCAAAATAAGTAGATGATGAGAAAAGTGGGGGAGGATACTGAAGTCTTAGTAGAACGGTCAGTACAGTTCTGCATGGACTCTTCCCATTACCTCATTTTTGCAGGGAGAGTAGCAGTGCTCCACTGACTGCCCAGTGCCTGCGGTCAAGCGAGAGGGGGAATTTACTCAGAGACAGAGCGAGGCGTATGGTGGTCTGGCCAGAGGAAAATGGTGACACTTACGAAGCTAGCTAACTTCCTTGAAATTTACTCACACACACAGAGAGAAAACACAGTTCAGCACAGTTCTGCCCTAATGTCAAGGTTTTGTACAGCACCAACCATGCTGTCAGCACTTGCCAACAAATACAAAGTGATGCTATTACCTAAGAAGTATATCATGTTGCAGACTGAAAGGCTAGAAATAGGCAAAACACATATTTAGCAGGGGAATGTGATTTTGCCATCCAGTAACATGAGGATACTTAATCCTTATATTTGCTAGGGGTTCATCCTGAATACAATTTAAAAAAACAGCTTTGAAAGCAGTTGTGCTGAGATCATGGGTATAAATAATACTTAGCAAACTGGACATTACATCTGAGTTTCTAAGGCAATATGCAGCAAAAAAAAAAATAATTAAATTAAATCTTAAGCTCTTAGGGTTTACTGTGAAATAACAATATTTGATAAAGAATACAGTAATAAACCCGTATAAGATTATAGGATTATTAAAGTTCGTGATACTGCATTGCCAAAAAGATGCATCAGCTGCTTAAACAAAAGAAGAATGATAACACAGGTAATGCAATGAAGACTACATTTTACAGAATATAAATTTAAAAGGGCTAAGCAAACAATTTCACTTCTTTTATACTTGGACATCTTACAGAAATAATAGTGAAAAGATGATTTAACAATGTATTTTGGTTGACATTTTGTCTTACCTAACAAGCTAGCTTAAGGTGTTAACTCATTTAGAAGAAAACATTCCCCTGGAATGAAGAAATAGTAAAAACATTCTGGAGAATATCATGCTCATGATAGGCTACACCGACAAGGCAAAAGACACAGTTACACCAAGAATGAACAGTTATCTACGTTTTCTAATGCTGAAATCAGAAAGGGAATTCCTTCATATTTACACCCTAAGCTTGAGAAAGTTCAAATTTCCTAGAATTCTTTCTGCTTGTTGCATTCTTTTTGTCTGATGACATGGGCAAAAAGGCAGAAGAATACCATGTGCAATAGGAGTTATTCCAAGATGTTACTGAAATGCAAACTTTTTCCAGCACTTGATGGAGGGAGGGCCTTTAGATGACAGTTGCTGGTTCAAGTCACTGAGGCAATCTCAAAGGGTGTGTCTGTACTGCATTAGCTGTGCCCAAGTACGAATTTTTACTCATGGTTTAAGTAAGTTTTGTCTATACTGCTTAAACCACCCCTGAGTTTCTCTGTTTGGCAAATATGCTTCCAGAGCTGAGCCAAAGTGTGAGAGAACTTATAGGAGCAGTATAGATGGCTGGGGAATTTAGTCTTACATGTTAGCTTGAGCCATAAACTAACATGGTTGTATAGATTTCCCAATAAAGATAGGTATTATGATGTCAGCCAGTTAGCAGCTAGGGATGCTGAGCAAAATGACTTCACAGGGGCCTGCATCTTGACACTACATACACTTATAAATAATTACCAATATGATACAGGACACAAATACCGCAACATTTTTCCCGCAGACATTTATGCCTCAGCCAGGACAGGGGTGGTTCAATAACTTCTAAAGGCTAGACTGTTAGTCATATTTAATTTTCCCTCATCCTGTCACCAACCACTAATTAGGAGTATTCCCTGTTCTTGTGATTTTTATCATGGTCATGGCATTTGATACTTCTCTGTAAAGCCCCTGTTTTGAAGCCATGTGATTACATCAGAAAGTTTCCAGACCTTAAAGTTGGTTGGTTTTTTTAAAAAAAAAAAGAAAAGAAAAAGAAAAGCTATAAGCCAAAACAACAAATAGAAAGCCTCCAAATTCTTAGTTTTTTAAGCGTCATTATTTCTGTGGCCCGACATGACTTTAACATCTGAGGTTAACAATATGAAGTTAATGTCATGTTAAAAAACCAAACAAACAACAAAACTGTGTCCCCCAAGGAACCAAAATAAATTGCTCTAACTTTTGGTAACCACCAGCTGGGTTTTGATCTGAAGCAGGGACATGTATTTACTTCCAATCTTTTCTTCTACCTTCTCTCCCTCCCCAAAATATTTCTAATTATCTCTTCTATTAAAATTGTTTGCTTCCTTAAACAGCCTTCAGAATAATTCAGTCTTGTTGATGTTACATGGTATTTTCCATGTAAATAAAAAGAAATGTTCAGTACAGAGAAATGTTAAGAAGAGTACTTTAAAATATTTTATGGTGAGAAATATTTGAAACTTTCCTTGTTGGCTAGGGATTGCAGTTTCTAAGCCAAGTGTCCATTCTGGATTATCTAGTTAAACTCTCACTAATATAAAAGACATGAAGACTTTTCCTTGGGAATTCTATGGCCTGTCATGCTGTTTTCTGAACAGACTGTCATTTTGTTTTGTACTATTACTTTTAGTGATTCACCTTTTTAATGAGAGCAGAAGGGAAACAGCAAAGAAAACATTTCTCTAAAATGTTTTCAGAAAGGCCCACTGGAATTTGAAATGGGTCTTACTTGGTGTACTTTGCATAATTTGTTACACTAAATATGAAACAGATTTCAACTGCAGCTGTAGTGCATGTGTTATTCAGAACAACTTGAGTCTCCCCAAACACAACTATTGGCTTATTCAGAGTTTGTCAAAATTGTAATCTCCAGGCAGAATGACACTGAGTAAAAATACCATCCAAAAAGGAAACTAAATAAACAGTCAGGAGCAGACACTGTCTGCTGAGGATTCACACAACACTTGCTCTCCCTCACCTTTGTTTTTGGCAAACTACATCATTACTTCATGTTAAATGTACTGAGGGAGGGAACAGCTAATATTTTACTGATCTGTCTGATCAGCATTATTGTTATCACATGGGGACATGTGCAATGACAGAAACGTACACCTTGCCCTGCATAGGGGATTTCCCTGGTTATATCCATCAGGGACCAGCCATGCCCACTGCTCTATCATTGAAAACCTCCTCTGTAGCCAAGTAAGGCCATGTGAACTTCAATGTGAGCTAGTGAAATGGCTTTAATTGGGCATTACACTTCTCAGGTGCAAATGGTGACTTGCAATACGTTTGTTCTATCTTTGCCAATGTGATCTGAATTTACAACTCTAACAAAAAAAGGCAGCTCCCCAACATTCAGTGTTTGCCTTCTGAAGCGGAGAGTGATCACTGGTGTCTGCAAGCACCACTCTGAGACAGCAATCACAGCTGCTTCATTCATATATTTATATGGCTATAGCAGCACCTAGACCTTAACAGTGAAAACCGTAATCACAGATGAGCTGTAAACTTGAAAGAATTCTATATTTCTGAATAAATATCTAGATTAAGTAATAAAAAAAGGGTAGGAGATTTATAATATAGCTTTTAGGAAACAGGGGCTGTTTTTCAAGCCAGTATTTTCATCTCACCAGCAGAATTCAGTAATGGATCAAGACGTCCCCTCTGAACTACCACAATGCAAGCACATAATAGAAGTAGACTCATGACATTTCTCACTGTTATGATGTCTAATATTTCATGTTATAAAGCCTAACTTTAGTTGCTCATTATTTGGTTTAATCTTAACATCCAAGCAAAACTCTCCCTGTGATTTTCTCTGTAATCCTTCTTGGTCCATTATGGACAGCAAGGATCCTGTACACAGGAAATACATGGGGAAGAAGAGTCTTTTTTCATGTCATTGCCTGGGCATCACAAAAAAATGAATAAGAAAGTGGCTTGAAGCTATGCAGAGTGGTTATGCCCAGTGAAGGTTAGGATGTTCAGATGAACAGAGGCATAAGACATGGGCAAGGAGACTGTCAGCATTTAGAAAATGAAAATAATCATGTAATTAAAATTACATACATAACTGGCTAAAGTAAAACTATAGAAGAAACTTTGAGGAATTTTTTAACTGTTGTATTGCTCTTCAATGCAGTTTAATATAATTCTTATCTAGGTTCAAGAAATGCCTTAAGGAATGACATATGCTACAGGTAAAAATTCAACAATGACTGACTCAAACTTCGGACATGATTTCATAACTGTTTCTTTCCTCTGCTTTAAACTCCTACAAAGTTTACTAGTTAAAATCTGCTAAGTGTCTTTTTCTGAATGGATTTCTAAAGGTCCATTCTTTCTTCTACTACCATGACACAACTTGGGATTTCACAGTATTCGAACCCACAATCTTCATTGAGTAAAACATGAAACTCAGCTGTTGGAACTAGATATTGGTGGCTGATGATTAAAAAAACAAACAAACAAACAAAAAACCAAAAAAGCTTTTGTGGAGCTTTGCTATGCCTTTTTCCTGGGTATTTTGGTGCTAGGTAAGTAGTCCACCATCTGAGAAATGTTTAAGTAAGGCCTGATCTTACACCAAAGGAATTCAGTAATAGTACTCCTGAGCAAAATCAAAACTTAGATTTCCAAGCCAAACCCTTACTTTCCTATAACACCTTCATCTCTTCTCCTGCTGGCAGTTGTTCCCCTTTTAACGTTCCTTTATCCTAAAATCATCACAAACAGTTTCAGTCAGCATTATGGAAAATGAACTCCCCATTGCCAGGTAGGAGCAGCTGACATGTAAACCAGGATTCAGTCACCTAGATCCTAAGATGGAGGGCCTAACAGAAGGGAGGCATTTGAAATGTTGGATCTCCAGGAAGAAAATTAGCAAATAGTTCTGGCATATAACTATCCATATATAGTTCCACTCTTCCCACATCTAGATGACAGGCTTTGTCAAATGTTAAGAGGGAAGACCTGTGAACGAAGATATTCAAATACACAAATGAATCTTGCATATTCATTTTCCATTTAAAAATGTTAGGTCTTTGATTCTTATTTGTGATTATTTTTAATGTCCTTCAAATGTGAAGTATCTTTGATCAGTTGGCTTCATAAAAGCCTGAATGTGAACTTGGAACATCAGAAGAAGTCTTTGAGTATGAAAGGATGAGGTTATGAGAAACAAAGAGATTTCATTTATTTATCTGACATGCCTGTCAGATCACGCTGGTCCCCAGTGTCGTGAAAATGGTGGGGCTCTGAATGGCTAGGGAGAGAAAAAGATTCAGAAAGTGAAAAATAGAAATATTGCTTTCTAAATGCAGTTGATAATTTTCTTTTAAGCTACAGAGGACAATGCAAAGCATTTTCAGGTTTAGATATTTCCAGTATCAATATATTTACATTTGCACAAACTACTTTAGTCTGTTCTTCCTTTTGTTTTTCTTAATTAAAACTTACAAGCTGCAGAGCATAGCTGAGAATTTAATGTAAACCATTCCCAAATAGCTTTTAGTTCCCCAGAAGAAACAGCCAAGTCTATGTCATTTGGGCTGCTCTGTCATGGTACCATCATCCATCACGTACGTTCCTTGCAAAGGAACTGAATGCAGTAACATGTAGTATTATATAGTATTATATTAGGAAGTACAGAATACAGAGAACTTATTTTAAAGAAATTTACACCTTAGCTTGTTTCACCTGACTTGGTACTTCTCTAAAAATTAGGTGGATAATTTAATTAAGTTCTCCATCCAGTTAGTAAAAAGAAGGGAGGTAACTAGACAATGATTCATTCCTTCCTAAAATAGTTAGGATGAGTTACCTGCTGGAAATGCTCAGCTCTTCTTATTGATTAGAAGATTATCAAGAGTAAGTACCTAACATTTAAGTAATGGTAAATCCCAGTTTCAAATAGCTCTTGATTACTAATAAACAGAATTATGATCCTGACATGGAGAAATAATGGGCAGATCATATCAGTATAAAGAGTTCTGTCAAACACAGTGGCTCTGCTGACTTCAAAATCACTATGTGCCTTCTAATTTTATTACCAGGTACAAGGTGTGAGAATCAGGAGGAACCTAAGTTTTATGCAGTTGGATGTGTTCAGTTATAATGGTATGTCAGGAGTAATTTCACTTGAAGTCAATAGAAATGAATGAGTGTAAAACCTTGTGGAAGCAAAAGGAATTAAGAAATGGGATCTGACCCAAAACTCACTGAAATCCATGCAAATCTTTTCTCTGAATCCACTGAACTTTGGATCAAGCTCCTTGTTCCTTGGATAGCAACAACAGTCCAGCTTCTTAGGGTTGCCAACATTTCTGCAGTGGTCAGCCATATTCTGCTCCACTGCATCTGAGAGGGTATTAAAAGTAATGCTTTGCTGAATGTATCTGTACGAAACAAATCCACAGTTTCTGTGGATATTTTCTGTCTCTTTACCATGTAAACAGAGGACTAAATTGTATATTAGAGCAACTGTGACTATGATATCTCCTTTTATCTCTCTCTTGTACGTTCCTAACACCATCTGTTACTATGCAGAAGAAATGATTGAGCTGTTCTTCCAAATAAGAGAGCAAAGATTTATACCTTCCTTGTGGTTTTAAGATTCAGGTATCTGTTCACCTCTCCAGGCTTTAACAGTATATAAACAGAAATAAGTTACTAGTAGCTGTATGAATAGTTCTGCAGTTGTTTTGTATTTACATTTAGGATTGATCTCCCCTTTTTATATCAAATCCATCATCACCTTATTTCATGACTTTTACTGTAAAGCTTGAAGTTTAAAAAAAGTAGCTAACTTTTTAAAAAATTGATGTTGACCTAGTTTGATCTCAATGAGCAGGCTAAAAATGCAATAATGTGTAAAGCTGGCTACAATTATAGGAACAAATAAACCATTTTTTTTCTCTTAAGGATTGGAGAAGAGAATAGCAAACAAAAAGAGCTAGAAATTTCAATGGTTTAATGTTGTTTTGATGCTGAGTTTAAGTACAAAAGAATCTCTGAGACTCTTCAGGATGTGCCAACAGGTCAAAGCACTTTCCAGTTGCTCTAACTACTTCTTAATAAAGTGGAACTGTTTGAGGATTTGACAAGTCCCATGGGTCAGGAAACACATATTAAACAGCCTTAGAGATTTTTTCTCTTTCAGTATTGAACCAATATTGTATGACATAAAAAGCAGTCCCCCATTCTTTTCTCTGCCATACAGAGATCTCTTTCAATGTCTTTTTTGAGTGTGAGGGTAGAAGGACATTCCATTTTAAGCATAAATCGTACTCAGTTCCAATCTGGGGTGGGGGTGGGGGGTGGGGGGGGAAAGACCTTCTGTGAGCAGGGACAGTTAAAAGGAGGAAGTGAAGAGAAATAGAAAAGAGCAGGAACACTGAAAGAACAAGGACAAAAATCAAGGGAAGGAAAAAACTTTGTTTTCCTCTTTTTCTTGCTTTCACTACTAGTTTCTCCCTTCTTTTTCTTTCATTCTTCAGTTACATTGTTTCATCTATTAACACTTCTCTTTCTGTTCTGTAATCTCTCTCATTTTTGTCTATTAATTATTGCTCATTTTACATAAATGCCTTAAAACAGGCATATGCAATGTTTTAAATACTTGTTCCTTGAATCCAAAGTCACCAACATGAAATGTGTTGTTTTCCTGTGAGAGATGTTTTCCAATTTTCTGTCATCTCTACTAGCAAAAGGCAGCAGAGATCTAATCCACAAGCTGTCATCTGAAGAACTTCGTCTCATCTCCAAGCCTCTGTGTCACTTGTCATCTCAGCAGCCACAGAACACCATCATTTGACTAAACTGTCATATCCAGACGTAGAGTAAAAACTCAAGAGACAGAGAAGTTTACTATCACATTTACTTTATAAAACAGCTGAGTAAGTTGAAGCATTCCTCTTTCTTGTCACAAGTCCCTTATCCTCAACCCTTTTATTTAGTTTATATTCAAGATTTTATTTCCCTTTTTTTTCCTCTTTTGTTATCAACACCTTCCCATTATGTTTTAACTAATTTTAACATTTCAAGGGATTCTTCTTTCTTATAGAAAAAGTATTATCTCCCCATCAATGCCTTCCTATTCCATCTTCTCTAACATCCTCAGCAAATAGCCCAGGCATCAGATGAAATGTCTTTAAAGTCATTTTACTTTGCCAATCACTAAGAAATCATTCATTTCTGACCCAAAGTTATTTTTATGCACTGTTAGGTGCCTGCTACCATATGGCTGAAGCTATTGCCTTTTTTATATATGTATAATTATATTCACAGGCCCTGCACTCATTCCTTTCCCTAAATTGTGCAGCAAGAGTTTGTATGTGTAGGGTACTAGAGCTAAATGAATGTCAGAGTGGATGATCTAACGTTAATCAGTTTTAAAGATCTGTAAGCTGTAACATAAAGTACAGATAGAAAAAAAAAATCATTACTTTATTCCTTTTTTGTTGTTGCTGGAAGAAGGCAGAATATTCTCATGTACACAAGTAAGGTCATTTGCTGAGGTAACTTTAAAATGGAAGAATTTTAAGAGGAATTCTTATACTAGAAGAATCCCAAAAGCAATTGATATGTATCACTGATACTTCATACTTCTTCCAATTACCTCTTTGGTATTTTGAATAATTTTATACTGAAAAGAAGCTGATTGTGGCTGACAAAACACTTTGCCACTGTCATCAGTCCTGAAAAACAATGTCTTCTTTCAAAACCACTTCTTGTCCATTGGATGCAAACCCTGCTAAATTTTACTGTAAATGAGCCATTTCTGTTGAATAATCACATCTGCTTAAAGACTGGAATTATATCAGAATGCAGTTTCTTCCAACCTATGTACTGTAATTCTGATTGTGATAATGCTAGTCTGCTTTCCTGAAGCTATGGGAAGAAAAAATTTTCACACTGAGTGTCAGTGATTTCTGTAGTCTGTGTCTGAGGCTTGTCATGTGGACAGGAATTTGGCTGTTCAAGTTATGTTTCTGCTACTTTGTACTACTTTAGGCAATAAATGACTTCTGCAATTGATTAAAGGCTAAACATCAGGGATACATCCAATCTATAATGCTGTTAACTGTGTGCAAGGCAGAACACAACGAAGGATGCTCACAATTACATAATAATATAGTTATATGATGAATGCTTAAAAAGTTTAAATGTCCTTTTCTTGTTAGGCTTTAATGTCCTGTACAACTTGGCATCAGATTCTAGGGACAGAACATACTTGTTAAGATAAATGAGTGTCAACAATATTACACCTGAATAATCCACCAAGAACATGACAAATGGACTTTTAGAGGTATCATTCCACTCCTGTGTCTTCTATGAATGAATCAAATTGCCTGATTACATATTCTGTGAATCAAGAAGGGTTTACAATACCATTCCATCTACCTGTCCCTTTATATGGACACTCAACACTGATTTTTTTTTTAACAATATACAATGTCACTGAAATAACACAAGTTACACGAATCCTGCATAACTTGTAATTTTGTGATTTCATAACAGAAGCAATTTTGCCTTAACTAAGAAATGTGCAGAATGGTTGTATTGGTATCAGTATTTTGCCCATCTAAAGCATGAAGATACCAGCTTGAGTTAAATAATTGTTGAAGTACTTACATAAGACATCTTAGTCATCTCCCTTCTTGTGACATATCACAGAATTGTGAAACAAATGAGCAATAGTATTTCCATTAATTGGCATATCACATATTATTTGGATATGAGGTCAGAGTGTTTCAATCAATATAATCAACAGCATAAGCAATAGCTATCTGTTGATATGATAGAGAGGAAACAATTGTGAAAAAGATAAAATAAAAGCACAGAGACACTTTTTCACGTGTGGCATTACAGCACAGATGCTTAACTTAATGCTATTAATACAATGATCCTACAAATAGTATGTTGAAACCATGTACAACTTTATCAAATGTACCAACACCTTAGAATGATCAGGTAATTTGTTGACTTTTCATATTTTCCCAAATTATTTTATTATTAGAAATTAGAAATTAGCAAGACATCAGCTGCTGAGTGAGAACCTTACACTTACTCATCTTATTGTACTCAAGCCACTGAGTCTGTTTGTGCTACAAATGCTAGTAAATGTAACTGTTCTGTATCTTAAAACAAAATCATTACCCCCTTAAGATTTTCACCTTACGTTTCTCCCAATGTCACAAACAATCCCTTTTTCACACCTTTTCAAGACTTACTCCCCAGTTCCTGACAGTCTGCCCTTACATCTCCCAAAGCCCAAAGAAAGCTGCAAATACAATCCCAGAAAGCTGTATTTTATTTTGACCTGTTCCTCTTTTCTTTTGGAAAAAAATCTGAAGAACAGACAAGCAAGTGTAATATATTACCTCTGGTGGCTTAGCTGGACAGCAGCAGGGGCTTGTAATAAGGATGTGGTAATACACCACAAGGAATCTGTAGACTCATAAAACTTGACCTTATAAATCTCTACGTTTATCAATTCCATACAGCAGCCACTCCCTGTGGTGGAAGTCTCAGACCAATAAACCTGCAGTTGATAACCATACAATTTATCCTCAATTTTTCCCTCCAGGCCAGCTAATCATGCTACATTAATAATGTCTGTAAAAAATTGGAATGTCACTTGAAATTAAAGATACCATCTGATTCTTGTCATTACTTTGCATATAATTAAGATGTTAAGCTAACTAGTTTATAGTGATAGCCAGGAGTCCTAGATTTTTTTTCTTCTTGTTCATATTTCTTTGTTTAAAGTTCTTCCTCTCTCATCTGAAAACTGATTTCCTGTTTTTGTTTTTAATTCACCTAGCTTCCTGAAGTAGATGACTTCTTTCTCTAGACAGTAAACACTTCAGAAGCAAGAAAAGATATTTCTGCTGCAAGAACCACTACAGTGCTATGCTATGCAGAGGTGTATCGTGTACACCCAGCATCTTCTGGGAATGTGTTTCATGTAGAGGCAACCTGGATTTGGTGCTAAAGACCAGAGTCTGAATTTCATTTGAACTCATGTCTGTATGCATTAGTGCTTCTGACCCAGATTCTATCTTTGCTTGTAAAAAACACCTAACCAAACACGGTAATTCTTTCATCTGATTCTCACAGCTATTTCCTCCACAAAGTGCTTCACACTCTGGATACACTTAGTGGTGTGCAGTGAAAATTATTTCAGATTAATTCTTGTTTTCAATAAGAACATTGATTTAGAGTAAAACCCCCAAAAGAGAGTTAAAATAAATTTAAGATATCCTGATTTATCCTCTGAGACAGTGTCTTTTTTATGTTGGATGTAGTGGCTGCATATCTCCACTTGATAGCTGACTCCAATGAATATTGCAAAATGGTTGTGAAGTGCAGTGGCATGAAACAGGCTATAGAAATTTAAAATAAGACTAATTAGAAAGTAGTAAATATAAGTGTTTTCCTTTTTTAAAGCTCTGAATGCCTACTCTCAACTGCAAGCAAATTAATTAACATTGTGCAAGGCAAAAGTAAGAGAGGATCGATCCTAAAAAGTCTAACTTTAGCACATGATTCCAGAGAGGCTAATGGATCCATCAGCCACCAAAAGGCACTCAGATATGCATGCCTTACATTAAAAATGAGACTGGAGATAATCAGCAGATTTTACCTTACTGCCTTTTGCAGAAAAATAATGTTTCTTCTATCAAAACCATTGCCAGAAATATAAAACTGAACTAGCTGCATATTTGATCTGCATGTCGTCACGAGGCCGATCCTAGATCACTGCACAATATCCCATATTTCTTGACCAAGGAATATGTAGCCAAGGAGAAAACAGAAAAGAATATTGGCTCACTATCACTTCAGTACACTTGAAGGAGAGAAAGAAAAGATACTGCACCGAACAATAAGGAAATGCTGTTTATTTTCTTCTAGGAGCAGCAGAGGAGAAAGGAGGACTAGGGAATGATTCTTCAAGACATAAAACTTTCTTGGGACTTTGGTTACAGATGCACTCACACATCTCCTCTTACTAAAGGCAAGACACAGTTCATAAATAAAATTCCAGAGAATTCAGTATATTTAGGGCTTGATTTTGAATTTGAGGAAAATCTGCTCCACATATATAGGCTAAAACTTTTAAAACTTGCATGAACAAGGCCACACCAGACCAATAGTCACTCATACTGCCAAGATATGAAACAAGACAATGCATTTGGAAGAAAATATTTTGACAGAAAACAAACTGAAAACAAGCAAACAAATAAAAAATCCAAACATGATTAAATTTGCTTTTATTTTATTTCCTTTCTTTTTGCTCAGAAAAATTTTTTTTTGCTGTTTTCAGGAAATCAGTTCACTTTGACTATTTAATCACCAGCAAGAACAACTAAATGAATAATAATGACAGCCTAATATTATTACCTTTTGCCCAAAGGCAATGTAGAAAAACAAAACTAGGCAGACTCCTTTTGCCTATAGCTGGCCAGTTTTTATATATATATCTATATATATTATTATTTTTTCAGGTTTTATTTCCCTGTAACATGAAGTTCTAGTAAAGATGTACTTATATTCTAATCTTGTAATTGTGTGATCATTTTAAAATGTGCTTTCATAGATATGTTAACAAATTCACAATTCTGCTTATAAAAATAAATCTGTAATACCCTGGCTCCTTCAGTCAGTGACGGTTATGCCACAGATTTTACTGGGACTAGAATTTTTCTCAAAGAATTTTTGAATACAGCATCATACATAGCATA
The DNA here is from genome assembly GCA_035590275.1 of Ibycter americanus. Lineage (NCBI taxonomy): Eukaryota > Metazoa > Chordata > Aves > Falconiformes > Falconidae > Ibycter > Ibycter americanus. Next base: position 52,460,789 of record JAVJGI010000001.1, on the reverse strand, counting down.
AAATAAAGCAGTTTTGATGGATCTCACAAATTATTTTGTAGTGGAACAAGTACTGCATTTTAGACAAAATGGAATGTTTACTAGACTTAAAATGTATTATATTACATTATATTATGTTATATTATACTGGGTTTTACCCTTCGTCAAGATCAGCATAAAAATGAGCTGGTATGCAAACTGTTTATTCAAGTTAGTGTAGTCTTTTATTGTATATATACAATGGAAATGGTAAATTGCAAACACTGGATCTGATTCTGCAGTGACCACTAACCACAGAAGTTGTATCTCTGCTTGCATTTATAGAAAGTCAGTCTGCCAGTCCTTCAGAAAGTAATCCTGTCTCATCAAACCAGTTCCATGGAGGAATTTAATGTCCAATTATTTGAATGACTAGGATTATGTATGTAAGATCCACAAATTCAAATGCTTGTCATCATCATATAATTTTTTGCCAGTGGATTCATGTAGAATATGTCTACACTGCATAAGGGAGAGGAGTGAAAATATCCTGGAAGTACTACTAGTCTGAGAAAATAAAAGGACAATCTAGTGCAGGGTATTGCTGGTTGACATGCTGGTTCACCTACGCAAGGATTATTCTCCTTAGCAAAGTGCCTAGCAAATAAGGCAAGATTGGTTTTCTACCTGAGCTGGTTTACGCAGGAACAGTACAGATATCAGTGCACCATGCTCACCAGATTTTCCAGTGCTCAGATTAGCTGTCAGAGATCCATCTCCAGCACCTCTGCATTGCCTTTTGGTCATACTGAAGCAGCATAATCATTCAAATATCTAAGTAGTCCTATTCTTTGGCAGGGCTTTATGCCCTCCTGAATCACACACTCCTCTCATCCACACTTCTGCAAAAGCAGCAAGTATAAAATGCTACCATTCCCCTGAAAGGAGGCATTAAGCCCGTGCAGCTGCTTATGCAGGTCCTCAGAAGACTGTATGAGTTTAGACTGCTGGGGCTAGTTAGTTCCCATAGGGTGAGGAGGCAGAAGAAGAAATTTGGCAAGGGTTCTTTTTTTGAAAAGCCCCATGTCATTGTACCTGCAGCTTTATACTCAGACATTCTCAGTCTTAGCTTTTGTTCTGGAACACCACCAGGACCTGTCTGCATACAAAAAACACTGAAATTGTTATGGTTGAATGGCAGCTCAGGGGTAGTCTGTTGTAGCAGAAGAGTGATTTAATCCTGGAACAATCATTACCTTTACGAATAAGAGTAATCATTCTAGAATAAACCCCCTTATTCCAGAAGACAAAGTTCACATGGGGAGTTATTTCACTATAAATGCTGGTCAGTAGAACCATATGGGCAAGCTTAAAATGTCACATCTAGAGAAATAAATGCTATCTCTATAGATTTTGACATTTTTTTTCTTGTCATGAAGTTTATAGTTTGATTCCTGCGTTATAAATTTTCTTAGCAGATCTTGTAATGAGATTGGGATGTAACTACACATTTGTATAGTAAATACAATCAAATCCTAGTCAAGAGTGAAACAATGTCCAAGATTTTATGCTTTTTACAGAGAAACTAACCTACTCTCCACAAATAAGAAGGAAAAGCTTTCCATGTGTACCATGATCTTCTGGTTAGGTGGTGCACATGTGTGAAGCTCTGTTTCTTACAAAGAACATCATGAAATACGAGGATTACTCAGTGCTAATCAAGTTGCAGAGGGGCTAGGAAGCAGGGCTTCGTGGTGGATGGAGCAGTGGGCTGACACTGTGGAAATAGATTCTATTGCTGGCTCTCTCACTGACTTGCTGCATAGGCTTTGCGATAACAATTATAATAATTGCTTTTGTAACACACCCAGAAACCTCATGTGGGATGCAGATAACTGTCTTTTTAAACAAATTGAGTGTATCTATGCAATTTGTATGTTCAGCAAGTCTTGAAGACAGTGTACATTAAATACTTTTCATTCTGATTATTTTTCAATATGTCTATAATAATTAGACACTTTCCTATTAAATTGTGTCCTGGAATAACAACTAGCAAGTGCTTCAAGATACCTTAAGCCTTCTCAAAGCAGGATAGTTGATTTGTTTATGTTTGTGCAATTGAGATTATAATGACTCTTTGAAGTCTCCCACAATGTAATCAACTAGTAACAACAACAGCAGAACCGGTATTTGTACAATCTCTTTGGAGATCAGTTATAGCAAATACTACCTGTAAGTCATTTTGCTAATAAATTATTCCTTTCAGGCTTTATCAGCTTCTGTGGTTGGGTGGGGATACTAAGTCTTGAACATAACTCCTTGTTACTGTTGTACAGAACTGTATTCTAGGTCAGGAGAGCACTTTAATGCCTGTAAGGAGCTGCTTTGAACCTCAGTGAATGGAATAGAAATGTGTGCTTAAAGTCAAACATATACTTAAGAGACCAGCCTTCTAAATAATGCTTATTCTGAGTTGGTTTATAGGGCTGCAGTTAATCTGGAAAAAGGGAAAATACATAATTTCCCTGCATGTGAAGACAAGGTGGGAGAGAGCCAAAATTGTTCTCTCCTCCTTACTGGGGAGGAGCGAGGTAGTAGGAGAAGCACTCAGTAACTGTTACAAGCATGGTCATGATGTGGTGGCAGAACAAGCACTACATCTGGTGGCTGGCACAGGAGAGCAGATCATAGCAGTGGTTTGGCACACTGTGGCAAGAGAATAAAGGGACCCTTTCACAGCTTCTGTATCTTAGAAAGAGTGCAGAGAGGTCTAAAATCTATGTGTCTGTTAGCAAACACATTGGGATAGCTGTACAAGGTATCAAATAGTGCAGTTACTGTCTAGTTGATGTGCAAAATCTGCATGTTTTCTTCAGGTTTTTCTCTCTTTCTACAAAATATAGGAAAACCATGTAATTTTTTTTCCTGACAGAGTTCTAAGGGAAGCGTACTTCTTTATTTATTTGCTTTTAGTACCAGGTTACAGAAAATACTGTACCAAAAGAAAAGAGCGTGGGCACAATTCATGAAGGAAAGTATTTAGTTTGGGTGAATGTAAAGTCCTAATTTATTCAGCATATTTTTTAGGCCTTGCACCTTATCCTTTTTTAATTAACTCATTTCTAAGCTTTAAATCTTGTACAAAAAATATTTTATTGGAATTTCATTACCATTGTTTTCCTTGGGAAGGCAGCTTATAATCTTCATGATATTATCGTAAAGCCATCACTAAGCAACATGCTTTGGCATTTGTATAAGCCTTTGTCCACCTCCTTCCCTCCATCCAAATGCACACATTTGCATTTACTGTTAAAATATTATGGATGCTGACACCAGTTTAGCCACAAGACCTGGTGTTAGGCTGTCTCTAATTGATTTAATTATTCATAATTGCTCAGCTGGGGCTTATGTGTACTTCAGCATGATTAAGGGAGAACATACAAGTCTGCAGCTAATGATGTGTTCCATCATAATTTACAACCGTGAAGTTGCTAGAGCTAAATTGCATAGGCATAGTACATTTCTAATCCTGTTTAGAATGCTTTTTCAGGCCTTGCCAAAAAAAAAAGAAGAAATAACCCAACCACACTTCTGATGCTCTTCATAAATGAGTTTTAAGGAAGGATTGGAACAGCATGCTGTCTTTTGGTTTATTTAAATTAAAGCTATCAATAGCATCAGATAAACAGATCTGAGTCCATTGTATATGTGATTTAATTGCAATGCATTTTTTTTGTTGCCTCCTTTCTAAGTGTACTTGTTCATTCCTCTTTTCTACTTGCTCATCTTGTACCAAATATGATGAAATTTTCTGTGAAAAATGTTGCAATTTGTGATTATTAAAAAATAAAAGTAACTTCTGTCAATATGATGCATGAAAATGATCACACAGTGGCTTCCTAAATTGTCACCAAACATGTTTTCATAATTAGTTCAAGACAAATGATTCTGACAATGCCATGTACATTTTATGAGACAACATCCCTGAACACTGTTACTGAGGGATGGTGTCTTTCTTGTCTTTCAACAGTTTTTTACACATGATGAACACTATTAGGAAAAAAAGCAGTAGCAAAAATATTAAAAATGAACATGATTTCCAGTGTAACTGGATAATTTCAGATAGGGCCTCCTTTTTGCTTCTAATTGGAAAAAAACATATTTTTTTTTCAAGTGTATGTGCCCGGAAAGGAAAACAAAGATGTGGTATGCTGTGAATGATGACTATTTCTGAGTTTTCTATAGTCATAACATTGTTACTATGAAGTTCAGCATTTCTTAAGAATTCACTCAAACTAGTGTCTTGATCAGAGAGAGAAAGCACAGTTTACAGGATTATATTCAGTTTAATCTTAAATTGAATGTTAAATCAAACCGGCTGGTGATGCAAACTAGAAAATGCAGCATCATTGCCCTGATAGGAAGGGCAGTGGCTTTGTCTGGAGCAAATCTCAAGTGCTGCTAACATGGCATTAACTTTCTGCGGTACTTTGTATTTTGGATGCGTCTGAACAAAGAGGGTTCCAAAAAAGAAGATTCTCCCCCAAGTCCTGTTTCCTAAGACACACTTTTCTTTTTTGGACCTTGGAGAGACACAACATGCAGCATTTAGAACTGTAGTGTATTATCAGAAGGATGTAATTACGATTATTTATTTAAGCTGGTTCTGAACCAGGGAATCCTGATATGAAGCTGGAGCCAGTAAAGGCTTGAAAAACTACTGACAATAAGCAATTCTTCATGGAACAAAACTATTACAATAGAGGGTCTTTGATCTTGCCTGTCTCCTGTTGCCAATTGAACTTTGTCACCATGCACTGTCATCCACAAGGGAGCACTTTTGAATTAAGCAGTCTACAGCAATTTAGTCTGTTCCAGCTTTGAAGTGCCAACATCAGTCAGGCCAGTACTAACTTTTTTCATTAAATTTTTTTTGAGTTCTCTCAGGAGTTTAGCAGTCCTGGCATTTAGATAACTAAAGTCAAGAAACCAAGGCACTAAGACATCAAAAGCAAGAGGGGCCCCTAAAATACAAATGTGAACAATCATTAGGCTCTAATGGTGCACTTCATTAATGTCCACTTCAAAGCAAAAGTTTACTGACTTTGGGATTGACTAATTTACACATTGTGGGAAATTGCTGCCAGCCATGCATGTAACCACTAAATGTTTCTGGAATAAATAGAAACGCCCTCTTCCTTCAGAAATCAGGAACTGCAAACTGAGCCTTTAATTGCAAGATGGCCTTTCATTTGAATTGGAATGGAAAAACCTGTCTAGCGCATAAATCACTAAAGCTGTGTGTAGTTATCATACAGACACACAAATGTCAATCAGCATCATTTTGCAAATTTCTCTCCCTCCCCCCCACTCTGCAGCTAAATGGGAATATGCTGCTACATAGGAATATTACAGCACAGTCTGGTTTTCTTTTGGACATGTTTATCTATCTAGTCTTCAGAAATTCTCATCTTAGCTTGAAACCTAGAGGCTGCTGAAAAGTCAGTCTCTTCTAAGTAGAACTGGTTACTAAACTGCTGGGACTGAGTTTCTTTGGGAGGAGGGAAAGCGCTGCACTACTTTAACTGTTAGTGGTAACTCTTACATGAGTAAACAAAGTACCACTGTGCTAATAAACTGCATTCATCTTAAAAGTTGTACTAGTCCAATTATATCATTTACTAAAAAAATAATAAACTAACTACCAGAGTTAAAAATGTAATTCAGATAATCAGAATTAAAGCCTACCACGCTAAAAAACATTTACGGTAACTGTCTAAGCAACACCCTCATGCAGAAAAGTCTACCATGGTGTGGGCCAGTTTGTAAAAGAACTAAGCACATGCAAACTTTCTTATGCTGTCAGTAAGGATTGCCTACATTACACAATGTGGTTGTGTTTGAATGGAATTGTGATAACTGAGTGAGAGGATGGGAGGCCAGTCACAAGTTAGAGGTCAATGGAAGCCAGGAAAAATTGTGTTCAGCTGATGCTATGGTGAATATAATTTGTCCTTGTCTAAACACTAACCGCTAAGAGATGGCAACATCCTGCCATCTAACTAGATTGCTTCCAATCTTGTTCAAGCACAATCAAATCTTTTATCTAGACAAGCCTCACTGAGGCTGTAAAATCTCAGCCCCTTTGAAAAATCAAGCTATTGGCTCCTAATGCGTAAAAGAGCCTAGAAAACATTTTGCTTAAAACAGATTTGTACAGGATTGCCAGAAATCCACACTTCAGTGTGAATGCTTAGAAAAAGAAAATTATTATGGATGTGCATTGGGCAAAATATGGAGAGATGTTTGCCAAGGGTTATGATGAAAAATAGGGAAAAGAGTTATAATGTTTCTGCTTTATATTTCAACTAACTTCCTTAATTTTTAGCAATTGCCTTCTTGTTGCAACATTTTAATAAAAGTCTGTGCCTTCATGCCTGGTAGGGAAGCTAACTTGCCATGGGCAAGAATGGCAAAAAAAAAAAAAAAAAAAAAAAAACGAAAAAAAAGGAAAAAAAAACCACTTAGCAAACCACAAATTTCAGAGACCTAGTCACATCTGTGTTTTATCAGCTTTTTCCGGATAGTATTACACCAAACAATTGTCTGCAGATCGGTAGACAGCTGAGACTTTAAAGTGCTGAATTACTGAGAAAATGCTAGAGATAAAAAACAGCACATGTATCCTATCAATATAATGAAACCAACCTGCTGCTAGCGCCATAGTGCCTTAGTTCTAAGTACCCTGTAGAGGAACGGAAGGCTTTCATTTAACTCTTAAGAGGAAAGCAAGGGAAAGAAGAGTAAAGGTCATCTAATACCAGCCTTAATCACAGAACTGAAATACTCTCAGATATATGAAGGGAGGAATGCTTGGTGTTCAAAATAAAACACCAACAGCAGACAACAAGAGTGTGTCTGATCATACCGGGGGTAGCATTTCCTGTTGGAAATTCCCAAGACTTAGACTGATGTCAAGTGGAGTTAGAAACATGGAGCATGGAAACTAAAAAAACTGGGTACTCAGGCGCTGCCACATAAAGGCCAATTCAATCTAGTAGAAAACTCTCCAACAGAAGGTAGATTCAGTCAATCAGCCAGAAGGTACACTGGAAATGAATAATGGATATTTCCTGAACAGAGCATGGTTATCAAGCATCAGAGCTACTAGCCAATGACAGATGTAAAATTTGAAGTTATGTTTAGAACTCCAAAAAATATTTCACAGTGTACTCTAAGTATAAAGAAAATGAAGAAATGCAGAGATTCAAACAAAGCTCTTCAGTTGTGAAAAAGTGATGTTGAATTTTTTGCCTTTGTTTTGTTTACATTATGTTAGGATTGCATTGCAAATTAGATGTCAGGTTTACTTGGCATGATACTCAAGTGTCTGGAGGTGAAATAACTCAAAAGTACTTGACTATACTTACTGAAGGTAGTGACAAAACTTCAAGGATTATTTTTTTAGTTAAAAAAAAATCAATGGGACTTTTTGACTTATTTCATTAAAGTTCAAATTTTACTCTGCTGACTTCTGGAATAAGAGCTAGCCTAAAATGACTGCATAACACAGGTGACAATTTCATCCTTACTATTTGGTCTTACAGTTCCACTATAGCAAAGACCAGAAATTCCAAGAACCAACCTGTTATACCAGGTGCTGTGTAACAGAAACTAAATATGCCCCCTTCCACAAAGAAATCTTAGAAATGACAGAAGGTAATAAGCGAGGAACAAAGCAGATAGTTAATATAAACTTTTTTGTATTCATATGTATTTTAATCAGGTTTTGATTAAATGTATGAAAATAGTCTTTCTCCATTAGTCCCTCAGGCTCCAAATGACTCTCAATTAGCCATTTAAAGTTAGTTAATTTTTGTCTGTTTTGTGGTAGAACCATAGAAGAGACACATGAAAGAGGAGCAATATTTACTTCGGGCAAGAAATTCCTAGCTTCAGGACCAGTGCAGGGAAAAGCACAAAGGCCACAGAAGACATTTATGAGCAAATAGAGAAGATGTCAGCTGAAGCAGGCAGCATGGGGAAAGTGTGAGAGATGAGAGCTCATACACAGAAAAAATAGATTATCTTTTTTAATTAAAGACTTACTTTAAAGTCTCTTGCACTAAAACATCTGAACACAAATAGCCATAATGTTCAACACTTAAATTTAATGAGTGGTTTTAGTTGAACTTTCTTACAGGAACACCCATTTTGTATGTGTATACGAACAGTCTTGGAACTGGGTGTGCCATGGACACATACTTGAACTGCACTTGGGACAACTGGCATAAAAGAAATTATTAAATACAAACCACTCATTTAATGCATTTCCAGTTAGTGCTATTTTAATTTACTCTGCAATCAACTGTAAAAGTGAGCGAAAACTAAGATGTACAAAACCTATAAATTCACCTTATTGTCACCTAATTTAATGCATTCTCAGGGGAAATATAGTGGAGAACGGAGTAGTTTGTATTCTACTCTTAAAGCTCCTTAATTAAACATCCAAATCCCACAAAATGACATGGAAGCATATAAAATGGGCTTTTATACACCAAAATTCCTACTAAGGCTTGGATTATGAGATTGAGATGTCGTGCACAAATTAATTCTAATGAATTACTGGGCTCTGTACATGCTGAATACTCTCTTCCACAAACATACGAGGACACTTCTGTAACGCTTTATACGTTACCATTTGTCAACCAGGAGGTAAACAAAGCTACTTATAAATTCTGTGTTAGATAGATATTCTCTGTTAAGAGAAGAGAATATTTAGGCATATAAAGACTAACCAAATATTGAAAGATGGGAGTAAATTCCGAACAGCTTTATGAACAGAGTATGACTGGAGTCACCCTGTGTATTATGGTTTCAGGGAATGTAAGTGATGAAATTAGTCCCATCAATACACAAATATAGAAGATTTTCTTTTGTTTACAAAGCTAAGATTTCAAAAGTTTCCAAGCAATAGAGCATGTCATTCACTTATTGTTCCAATCCCTTTCTTCTTTAATGTTGATTGATTTGAAAAGATTGTCTATAATTCAAAAGCTGTTTTCATTTTAGTTTTCATCTTTCTGTCATGTTCCAAATGAGATGAAATTGAATTACCCTCAAGTATAAACAAAAGAGTTTTGATTTTCTTACTTGCTTTATCCCCCAAAGACTGCAAAGATTGCATATAAGCATCTTTTTATTTCTCCTACCTCTAGTCTAGAGAACATTCACCATGACTGGATAAAAATTCTCCAATATCAGTCCTTTCTTACACTTTGTGCATCAAAATGATAGCATTTCTTACCCCACAGGAAATGTCTATGGCTTACATTTGTATTGCTGAAGTGTCTTACATCACAGTTTGTGCATTGTTACTGTGTACTATGTGGTACTTGTATCATTCTGACGTGGGGAGGCTGTTCCTTCATTCAGTTACTATGACTCAGCAGTTATCTGCGAAGTAGCTTAGAAGAACAATTTTTAGGTTACTAGGCCAAAAAAGTTGCTGTATGTTGTCATACTTTTGTCTAGATAGTTACCTCTTTCACAGTCTTCAGGGCTTTACAGAGGATATAGTTGTTTTATCAGTCATCAATATTGAATATAAGGAAATATAACTATGTGGCCAAACATGCATGAGAACCTTCTCTACAGGTTACTCAATTCCCCTCTTAAGGGAAAAGAACGAAGGAAAAAATTAAGAAAAGGAAGATTCATGAAAAAAGTATGGGTGGAGGGAGGTATGAGAAACCAAATCTTGGGAATGCTTATATAATCAGAAGGTCATGTTCAGCAAAGGGAAAAGATGGTCATACCAGTGCATGTCTGCTTTTCCCAGCTTCATACCAGGCTCCATGGTGGGAGATGATCAGTATGTTTGTACTTAATACAAAATAGTAATAACTTTTTACTTGCTTTCTTTTGGTGACAGTGCTTTCTTGTATAGCTGTCTGTAACTGACTGTTTTTATATTTTACTGCCATCCCCACTTAATTTCAATGGCAGGACTGTCAGCTGCAACTGCCTGCACATTCTCCAAAGCTATGTCAATCCTAGCATTACATTACCTAGCCACATGGCATATACTGGCCAACTTGCTTTCATTTTATGGTATTTTCTTCCATCAGTCACACTGGCTGAACAGAGCAGTGCTTGGATTTACACAGGAAGAAATGCATATAAGTATCTTCTGCCTGACAAAGTCAGAAAAAAAAAAAAATCCCTTCAAATAAACCAAACTTTTTAGCCATTCAAAAAGTCAGCCTCATTCCCTATGAACTGATGCAAAGGTACTGTAGGTCAGCATTTCTGGCTTTATAGCCTTGAAAATATGCTTTTCATAGTACTGAAATATCTCATTCATTCTTACTTCACATTTAAAGGCAACCGAGGAAAATATGTATCTGCAAGTAAGACTCAAGAAGACAGATGGGTCTTTCAGATGTTTAGTGTGTACAAAACCTATTGCAAATCCTCTGATTAGCACTTTTGACTTACACACAGTGGCTGGATCCCAGCAATGATTTACTGGGATTGGTTCAATCACAGCCATGATGATGTGTATTGCTTGTTATTTTAGCAACTTGATTTTACTCCAAGACAATTAATTCTATTCTGATTGAATAGCGTATGCTGAGTGTCAAAAGGGTTTACAGTCTCTTTTTTTCTTTTCAAATCATGCAGAGGAAAGGAGTCAAAAATAATCTCAGAATATTGAAGTTGCTATGTACAATTTTAATTTATTTTATTTTCTATTTTTTAGGCCTATGCTGACAAACTGCTGACCTAATGGTTTCTGGGTGAAATCTAGCTTTATTTCTTTCAGAGGAGGAAATGACCAAATATGTATTTGCTTGTTTTCAGCTATTTATAAGATTCATAGCTATTGATTTTGGAATATATTCTTACCCTGAAATACTTTTAAAGTGTAACAGCTAGTACAGAAAGCATAGCACAGATTACTTATTATCAAGACACCATGAAAGTAAAAATTATTTTACTGGTATATTCTCAGCACAGAAAATTATATACATATATATATGTAATCTCCTACTAAAACATAATCCCAGTTAATAGAAATAGAAGGAATTTCCCTCTGACTAAAATGAAGCTAAAAACCAAAGAGAAGCAATCCATTCACAGTTCAGAGTACTATTTTTTTCTATGACCAGCCAAGTACCATCAGACAAAATTTTTCCATTCATTCTCTACCTGTTTCAAAGACAGGTAACTTGAAAGACAAGGAATTATGAGGACCAAAAGGAATAAAAATGAAGTAGGGGTGACTTCAGTGACACAATGACATGAAAAGTTACAGGATGCATAAACCCTCAAAACCCAAGGATAACTGTTTATGTGCTGGGATCCACACAAAGTAGGTTTTCATATGAGTGTTAATAAATACTGCAAAAATGCAGCAACTGTGAAGAGGATTTGCATAAGCACAGGAAACAATGTAATCTGTCCTCTCTACCCAAGTCTAGGAAAAAAATCTTTAATTCCTAAATGATGGGGATATTTTCGGTAAATCCATTGTAAAATGTGCTTTTCTGTCCCTTTACACCACTTGCAGAAGTGATGTGCATTGGTATTGTTTTTAATGCAAATATTGTCAATAAAATAGTTGATTTTTACCTTTGTCCTCTCTTCTAAAAAATCCCATTTTTCGCAGATTTGCTGTAATATGTCTGATGTGAATGACATTGTCTTCATGCATCAAAAGCACTGAATATACTAGGTGAAAGGGAGAAGATAACATTTTTACCAAAATATTCAGGCAAATAATATTATTCTAGTTTCTACAAACTCTTTGCTGTCATCAGTCAAGAGCTGGGATATTAAATGTGAAGGTTTGATCCTACAAATTTACAACTAAGCTATTTTTAGTATTTCCTTAAAAAATGAAAAACTAGATTATAGCCTCCCTGAACTGAAGGAATTTATATCAATACCTAATTTATCCTGCCTCTTTACATGTATACAGTGCCAGCTCTGTCAGCTAATTATTCAAATAAGGTACTCTGTAGCTCTCAATACAGATACTATGTTTATGTTTTTAATTCTATAACCATGTAAACTTTTTTTTATTAAAGTGTTCAGTGTTGCTCTTCTGTGATAGCAAAGAAGCTTTCCCTTGGTTAAATTAAGAAATACATAAAATACTGTTTTAATAAGACACTGTCTGTTAAGATACTCTCACCACAACAAAATTCAAGATGAAAACAAGATATGCATATTACAGCAAAGAGGGTAAATGATAATTGAATTTCACAATATAGTAAAGATTTATCTTAAAGTAATGGTACTTACTTTGGAATCCTTCTTGTGAGCAATCTGTTTACAAATGAAGCAATATTTAACCAAAGCTTTGTAGCTGTAGTGAGCTTTCCTGATTTTCTTGCTAATTTCTGCTATTACTCCTTTCCAATATCTTGCCTGCCATTTTAGTTTTAGGTAAGTTGTTCCTCAGCTTTCTAGTGTTGACTTGATTCTTCATTTTCACAATTATTTTTCAGATCTTTTCCCATAAACTGCCTTCTGATTCTTCCCTGATCCTGGATCTGAAATTGTAAGTTGGAAGCAGCTGACAAATCAAACTCTTGGTTTGAATATTCCAAAAATTTGACTCTTGGAAAGAGTCAAATACAAACACAAATTTTACAGGTTGCCCCCTTCAATAATCTTATCCAGAATTAACTTGAAAAAAACCCTGCTTGGATAATCCACAGTACTCACATGTTTAAACCCAAGAGCTTTCAGTAAAATACTTAATTCAAGCACCTGAGCAAATATGGACTCTACAAGGAAAGATGCCTACATTTCCTACTCCACAGCTAGTTCTGCACTGTAAAGTCATTGCTATTACAGCAGAAAACAAGGTCTCCTTTTGCTTAGTGAACATTAGTTGTGAATTAAAACATTGAAAGTAAGTAGTCTGCCAGTTGCACGGACCTTAACACATCACTCTCCATGACAACATGGAACGCAGAGGAAGGAAGAATATTCCTGGGGGAAAGCTGAGAAGTGCAAAGAATTTTTAATTTTTTTTAAATCTGGATGTGGTGTTTGTTTTTGTTAGCTGAAAACTACTGTTTGAAGTCCATTTGTGTTGGTAGATTACTTTATCTACTCTTCCTCAGGGAACAGACACTATACTATCACTTTGTATACACTACACTGATAGTGCCTTTACATTTGAGCATGGAATTGTATGCCATTACGTTCAAGTGATTTATTTTCCTGTAGAGCTCTGAAACACTAGAGGAAACTTACCTGTAAATGGAGGAGAGCCTTGCTTTATTGTGTTTTCTTTTAAACTTTAAGTCTGTGTGTCGAAGGGCTGAAGAGGCTTTTTAATATGCAGAAAATTTAAAGATGCAGGAGGGAAAGGGGTAAGACAAAAAGGATTTACATAAAATACCAATCTGCAAAATTTTCTAAATTATACTGTAAAATACTTTGACAGATAGTTATAAGAGCACCACAGAGAAACCCTCCGTAGGAAAGCTGTAAACATATAAAAAAATACATAACATTTTCAGAAATAATGACATTGTTTAAGAGCCTAGATCCCCACAACTGTCATTCAGATCTAGGTTCCAAAACCATTGAAACATCATTGAAAGTTTTATCTAACAGCAATAACAACCACGTTTATGTGCCCAGGTAACTTCTTTCATAAAGAAGGAACTCTATCCTTTTTAAAAGATAAAGTGCCTCTCACTGATAGCTTCAATCATACTTTACTTTACCCATCGTAGCCCCAAAGAGGTTATTGTACCCACTGGTGATGTTGCCAGACTTTAAATATGAAAGCTGTAATATCAGAATTTCTAATCTTTCACATCCATTTGCCATACAAGGAGGTTCCCATTCTAGCTGCCTCTTCTGCTGGGCTGGCAAGCAGACAGGCACTCCTATGGCCTAGACATACCATTGAAATGGTCTGTGTCTAACTCAGCTGCAGTTCACATTCAGGAAGAGAAAAAGGGATCTAGTTATCTGACAACTTGACAGGACAGACACGAACCGGGTAATAGGAACAGCAAGTGGAGAGGTTTGAATAAAGTGGTGGAGGAGATTTCTTCCATAGAAAGCAAGATGCTACTTCACACTGTGCAGCTACTGTCTTATAGATGTGCAGAGCCACAACTCAAACTCAGGCATCAGGCCCTACATCCCCTCATCCAGGATACAGAAAGCCTAAGTTAGTGGCAGGACAGAGACATGAGAGGATTCATGGCACTTTATGAATGTCCTTAGTTTCCCCAGTTGTAAGTGATGAAAAAGAAGAAAAAGCATATCCCATCTACCTTCAGTAAGGGACACAGGATTTAAGCATGGGAATTCCCCTCTCATGTAGGGCATTTGGCAACCCCTACATACAAGTACTGAACTTCATCTTCAGGACTGAAAGAGGACATTTTTTTCACTGTTCAAGACAATATGATTTAGAAAAAGATCACAGGAGAACCAGGCAAACATACACATGAATGCCTCTTTTTTCACATGAGGTAGTTGGGAACTTTGGGTAGTTACAGAATTTAAGCACAGCTTGAACCTGTGCTTAAGTCCACACTTGGCTGCATTATCACCATTTCAGAACATTATCTTGGAACACAGCCCACATTGTGCCTAAACGTGAGCCCATGTGCATACCTTTAACGTGGAGGGACTGGTACCATGAGTGCCATTTGCTTTTGTGGCACCATTGTGTAGCTGTTGTCAGACAAGTTGGCACAGGCCATGATATCAAGTGCCAGGAAAGATGGTGGTTGTACGTATCAGCAGACTAAGGTTGCCTGTAAATGCTGAGAAGGCACCATGAATACATCCTACACCCTTGTGATACAGTCAAAAAAGCTGGGTTATGGAATGTGCAAGCTCTAGCCTCCTCTGTAAATCATACTGCTAAAACATGGCACAACTAGCACCTTGTGCTCAGAAGTGTTTAGGAACTTTATTAAAGACTGTACTTCCAGTAGAGTTCTGACAACATTATAGAGGAGAACCCCTTTTATTAGGTTTAACATAGAAACATGTTTTTTTGATAACATCTGAATTTAATATCAATAATATCATTTAATTATCATTCCAAAGGTAAATTCGTCAAATATCTGTTTACTACAGTAGATCTCAAAACACCTTATAAGAGAACACTACCATTCTACAGGTGGAGAAACTGAAGCACACAGTAATTAAAGTAGTGTCACCCATAAAGGGAGTGGTTCAGTCATGAAAATGTATCATGATGCATCCCGTTACAGAAGGAATTAAAGCAAGTCTGTCATTTGCTATAGAGAATTGAGTCCGGTATAGAACTCAATTTTCTTTACCTGCTGTATCAGAAACAAAGTTTTAAATCAAATGAAATCAAATCCAGGTTTCTTCAATAAGCAGGTTTCCAGGGGTACTTTAGAACAGGTGTGGTTGCTTTAGCATGATTTTTTTTTTTCAATAGAACAAGGCTTCTCAGGCAATAAAAGTGTAAACCAAATAAGCGGCAAGCCAAGTATCAGGATGTTGGAAAATGTGCTAAATTTATAGAACAGTTTTAGGTTTTAAAGTTTTCTTTCTATTACATTAACTTTTCTTTCTAATACAGATAGGGTCATTTTAGATCTCATCTTTCTATAGAATATAGTCTCACTTCTGAGTGGAATTTATCCCTAGAGCTGGGTGTTAGAGGAGATAGTGGACTCCTGAGCCTCTTCAAGGGTTAGCACCTCTCCAGCGACTTCTCTCTAGCTATCTTTGCTGCAGAAATGGGTAAAAAGAGAAAGCAGCAACACAGGGAAGTACAGTTTTCTGTGAGAAAAAAGGCAGATACGCCTGTTGGCGTTCCTAGAAACCATTGTCTACTGCTGCAGTATAAAGAAACTCCAAGCCTACTGAAATGCTCTCAGGGTGAAGTGTCATACTCAACTCAGGTCCAATGGGATAGCTTATATTTGTATCTAAGGAAGCAAACTCTGCTTTCAATTGCATCTCACCATGTTCACATATTTAAATGGTACTAGAGGAAAATCAGTGGGAGCTAAATTTGTCTGCTTGAATGGTAATCTGTTGCCCAAAAATGATCAGATGCCCTCTTATATGATGGAAGCATCCTAGCACACATCCCTCTAAGACCCCACAGCCCCAAAGGCAGTGATTATTTTTCACTCAATCCAGAGATGTCAGTCATCAAATGTAAGCACTGCTCATGATCTTGAGAGAAGTTAGTAATGGAAATCTATCTCATCAATGTGGGAGATACCCCAGTTCTGGAAATTTCACTATCCTTAATTCAGCTTTACAGGCCTGTAACTAGACTGAATGTCAGCCTGTGTAATTTGCCTCCTGCTCGGTTTAGCAAGCTGGCAGTAAATGTTTAGATTTTTGTTTGTAGTAATCTACTACAACAAGAGCCTTTTCATCCTTTACGATTTCAGGAGGGATTTTTGTCTGATCATTTCCATGCAAATCCCACTACAATTTGCAACAAAATGTTTTTTTCAACATAAATTTATTCTTTTGATCACTCTGCCTTTTAGAAATAAAGATCCATTGATCCATACACTTCCTGGGCAGAAAGGTTCACAGTGAATATCTTCTCTGTCAATCTATACATATAGGTCATATAATTATTTTTTTTCAGAGGCTGGATTAAAGCACTTAAAAACAGAAAAGCTCATACCATGCTAGAGGACTCCTAGTAAGGTCCATGATCTCCTTTTGCAGGCTGTAGTAAAACATACATAAAATATAAGTGTGATAAAGTCAACCTAATATTCCTGATCTCATGACTTGCTGGCTGTTCTTTTCTCATGGAGGATGATAGCTAGCTATCTCATCAAAATGCATAAGCAGTGTCTGTTCCTTCCACCCCCAGACCCATTCATTTTCTACTCAGAATCTCTGCTTGGGGTAGTATAATTGATTTCGACATAATTTACTGCTTACTTGGTAATGCAGCATTGCAGTCTCTGATAAAAACCGTATCAAGTCACAGCACCGGTCTAGAGCTTGAAAGGGAGGCAGCGTAATCACTTTCTTACCCTAATGCACCTCCATCTCATTTCTGCTGGGCAAGGAGATGCAAAGTAATCATCGTTAAATGACACTGGCTCCAGAGAGGGTCTTTCACTTCCCTCCCTGAGCACTTCTCTTTGTCTTTACACTTTATTTCATGGGGAGGCAGCTGGGAAACTTTTCATTGTTGGATTGTCATGGAAATAAAAGACTATGGTTATAGTTGCCTACCATCAGACTACTACCTCTTAGCGCAGAGCAAAGATACCCATTCCTGAATTACCCTGGGAAGAACTGGTAGTTGGGGAGGATGCAGAAGAGCAAGTAGTAAAGACGGAATATTTTGCATTGAAACGTTTCTTACTCCACCTTGTCTGCACACTCCTATATATGTCGTATTGCTCCCGTTGCTGCCTGTGTTTGGCAGTGAAGGGCGGGGGACCACTCTGTCCCTGTGCTCCCGGCCCCTGCGCAGAGCCTCGGTACCACTGCGATCAATGTGCCGGGGCCTGTCTGCCATGATTCCTCACCTCTGCCGCTCCCGCCGCACCAGCACCAGCAGCCGCTTCCACCAGGCCCACCCTTCCACAGCAGGCTTCCACAGGGGCCCGCGGCCAGGCTGCGCAGCTCGCACCACGGCAGCATGTGAAGCCAGAGTGGTTTTTGAAAAACGGACTAATTACAGGTGCTGAGGTGAGTTGGGGGCTGTCATGTGCTTTGTGGGGGATTGTGTGCTGATGATCATAGATCCAGTCAGGCTCAGCTATTCTCTTTGTAAGGACATCATGTCTGTAACTTCATGAACACCTTCCTCCAGCTCCCTGGCTGCCATCTCCTCAGACCCATTTCTTACAGGGGCCTGGCTGCCTGTCAAAGCTTGCTGTAAAACTCTCTCTGATTGGCTATTTTCTTTGCATTCCCCCTCTGTGGGGACTGGCAACCAATCAGAGCTTCTGTAACAGATGCTAGCCACTGCCCTCCATCACTGGGGCTGATTTCGGAGGGGAAGGAGCAGCGGGGTTAGCAAATGCCGAATCCTGTCAGAAATGGGACGGCTCTGCCTCCCCTCTGCAGCACCCGCCTGGGCTAAATGGCATCTGGGGCATGGGAAAGGAGGTGGAGAACCCCGGGAGGGGCAGAAGTGTTATGGGGAGCAAATGCCATGACAGCTAGGCTGGCAGAGGCCTGACTGAGTGCACTGGGTGTACTGGTGGGGAGGTGAGGGATGTGAGAGGGAAAGGACTATTCAATTTCGGTGCCTGGATTTCCCCAGACATGTTATTGTTTGCTGTGATTTATGTATCATTTGCATAAGCAGCTAAATGAGCACTTGGTTACGGCAGTTCAGACCATCCAATTTCACCAACTATCAGACAGCCTAGATCCTGGGCTGTAGTCATCTGTTCATTCTTTGGGGGCAACTGGTTAATTATCTTCTACTGGTCACTCCCGCAAAACAGCCAGACATGGCTAGCAGTTTTAGTGAACTGCTTAGCCCTGTCCCTGGCCAGCTGACTCTGTGCAGGGCATTTCTGAATCACTTACCTGCCCTTTGTCCTAGGATCATGTTATGAAAACAAAGGACAGAGAACATAGCACTTCTTAAAGAAGACTCTTACCTTATGCTTCCTACAACAGCAGATTTTTTTTTAAACAGGCAAAAGTAAACACATTTGCAAAGGTAACCTCATTTTGTTTGAAACTGAGATTTATTCAGAAAACACGTAGGCTTTTGGGATGACATTTTAGAGTCACTTTTCAAGCCACAAAATATGTTTTGCTTGACAATGAGAAAAGAATTCTTCCCGCAGTACCATCCACTCAAACTCACTAATGGCAGTGATTCTTGACACTGATTCAGACTATATACTTATCTTTGAGAGTAAGGAGATCTCACCTGAATGAATCACTTGAGCCCAGTCCTGGCAGACACTGAACATCACTGATGACCAGCATCTAAGCTGGAGGTACGCGTGGGGAAAGTTGTGCAACCATAGGCAAGGCTGCCATGTCTGGTGGCCAGGAGCACATATATTGTATCAGTGGTGCTGGGTATGATTGATGTGGTGTCCTCAGTAAATATCTGAATGAAAGCAATGGGAGTTTCTCACCTTGAAATAAATCATTTAGAAATGACTGCATTTTACAATTGGATATTCAAACTTTAATTGAGAAGGAGCTACATGTGACTGTAGACAGGTAAGCATTGGTGTCGATTGGCTTTTAGATATTGACAATCCAGTCCAGACCAGCTTTATTCTTTAAGGTTGTAAACCAGCTTACTTTTACTTTGGAAACAAAGTAAAAATCAGAATTTAGCTCAAACTACTGCTGCGGGAAGAGACAAGCAGCATGAAAACAGTGTTTACAGGGCATGAAACAGTAAAATAATAGGTACTTTACAGTAGATAATCTATTTTAAAAAAAAAAAAGAATAAAACAAAGATTTGTTGCAGCTGGGAATCAAGAAGCCAAGACACTTTACTTAAAAAAGACTTTTCTGGTACCCACTGAAAGTTAATTTCAGGTCTATGCAGCCATTTCTACATTTAAGACATAATCTAAAACTCTTTGCAAGTAGTACTGTGGCATGGAAAAACTGTTTATTTAAATAAAAAGATAATAAATATTTTTCCTGGCTTCAGTTAGTGCAGTATTCTACTCATAGATAGTGAAAAAACCCTGAACAACCTGACAGACTGTTGACAAGCCTACAAAAGTCAGGAAGTCAAGACTGAAACTGTTCTCAGCTTACCCTGTGGTGTCAACATAGCACCTCAAATGTTGGATACAATAATCTGCTCTCTTAAGTCATCTTGGAGGTGTATGCCAAAAGTGTGCTAAAGAAGAGCAAAGTGAATTCAAGATGAGATTTTAGCCCTACTTATGCAGTCTCCAAAACCATCCTAAAGCTGGCAGAATTCCCACTGAATTTCATTACCTGAAAATAGCTTGTTTATTTTGCTTCACTTTGGTTTTATTTCCTTAAATTGTTGCCTTTCCTGCATATTTAATGTAAAAGGCCAGGGTACATGTTTCTTTATTTATTTTAATAAAATCTTGCATTCTTGATAATTTTTGCATTTGTCTAGTATATTTTAATGTTTTTAGATATTTTCTTTGTTCTGAGACCTTAAAAGCAGTAAGTGATGGAAAAATCTGTTTAGGAAACTAATAAAAGGGAGACTTGTGCTTTGGGGGTTGGGGTGGAGGTGGCAAACAAAAGGATACCTGTCAAAGACTATACAGGAGTTCAATGAATTGGACTATGCTCTTTTGTATGCTCAGGTTCTAGCCTGGAGTTACTCATGTGCTTGATATTAAGCACACGCATAAATCTGTGCACGACTGGAATCTATTATTACCATGTTGACATACATTTGTTAAGGGTATGATTCTGCTAACATTTCTGTTGGCAACACAGGGAGATGCAGAAAGGTCCTGCAGTTCAGGAAGGTGTTACTCTGCATGAGGGAGATGGAAGAGATTTCAGGGAGCTGCTAATACACTAAACTTTAGAGACCATTCACAGTAAACCACATTTTAAATACATTTCCATGGTCATGTTTATTTCTAAAATACCTAAAGACATCAATCAAGTTGTGGATTAAATAGATGTAGAAGTATCCAGCCCTGAGAACAAAACCATTACAAATATTTATTAATGGTTATTTATATATTTAAGTCCAGTTCCTGTAAGATCTCAGTAGTGTCAATAAGTGGTTTAAAATCTGTTCCTTATTTATTGGCCTTCCATCTATAACTATATATTTGGCCTCTGGATTTTTTTGATAGCTTTAAATATTTTTTGTCTGGATTGAGGCCTAATAGCCCACATTTTTGTCCAAAGCAAGAGTTCTGAGAAACACAGGCTTCCTACTGTATCTTCACTATGGCAGCTGCTGTTGCATTTGTGTGGAATACCATGGGGAAGTGGTGTAGGGAGGGATGGAGTCTATTTAACTGATAACATTCTGGTAATTTAAAATAACTTCTACCAGGAGCATAAACCCACACTTCTCTACTTTGTCTTGGGACTTGAGTGTTGTTTCCTAGTGTGTTTGAATTAGGTGCTCAGGCAATCTTAACCTTCTGGTTTAAATCCAAATGTTACAGTTGTGGGAAGCACTACGTTCTGTTTACACATCCATTACCCCTGGAGAACTTAATGTGCCATTTGCATCACAATTAGATTTCTACTAGCTGAACTTGGATTGCTTTCTTTGGGCACAAGCTTGTACAGCTTGGATTTATGAAGTGAAGACTACGAAGACTTTATTCTTAGTAGCTCCTAATTTCAGTACAGTGCTGTATGGGAATGTAATGAAATATGATGGATGAAAGTGATGGAGTCAGCTTTCTTAGGCTGTACAAGCTCTGCAATGAAGCCTGGTGCAAGGACAGGACACTGTCTCCATTTCTCCTCTTTCTCCTAACCTAGCTCTGGTTGAGGCAGCCTGCTGGCTGAAAGTAGTGTAGCATAAAGTTAGAAAGAAAATGGCTTTGCCAGGAAAAATCTTTACTGACTTAGGTACTAATGTGGCTAACACTGTGGCTATCTAAAGCTTTCAAGATATTACCTCTGCATGCCATGATACTGTGCTACTCCCACTTGG
Organism: Ibycter americanus; assembly: GCA_035590275.1. Lineage (NCBI taxonomy): Eukaryota > Metazoa > Chordata > Aves > Falconiformes > Falconidae > Ibycter > Ibycter americanus. Next base: position 52,439,199 of record JAVJGI010000001.1, on the reverse strand, counting down.
TTAGCAATAGCATAGGCTCCCTAGCAGAATGCAGACATTCACATAGGCAGATATTCTGCATTTTCAATAGTGTTGAAATAGCTGCCATCTTTCAACAACAAAAAAAACCCCTTACCAAACAAATATTTCTTTGCAGAAAGCCTGCAAAGAAAAACTCTGGGTTAGATACCCTTGCCTGACAGTGTGTGGTCTGTTTATAAAAGTTATCCTCACCCACAAACTTGGCAAAGCAGGAGTCCTCAGTGCCTGCAATAGAGATTATATCTGTCTCTTCCTTTGAGCTCCAACTGAGTGCAGTGAAGCAGAACCTTAGCTCCATCCCTCCCCACACCACTTCCCTGTGGTATTGCACAGAAATGCAACCCTGCACCAGTATCTTCTCAAGATCCATAATCTTTGCCGGAAATTGTCTTTCTTGAGATTAAGAGCTCTTACCAGGACAAATAAATCAGTCATTAAAACTAAAGAAAATGCTAACTCAATGTCAGTTTGCTTTCTCATTCTCAGCCAGCTAAGTATTACAGGTTAGACTATTACTGTCAGAAAAGTTTTATGCAAGGAAGGGTGTTCCTCTTTGCAACCCCACCTGTTTCACATGCACCAAACTGTAATAAATGTGGTCATTATTTCATCCTTGCTCAACACCTTGTTGTTAGACAGGTGAAGAAGGTAGAAAAGGTAAGAGAGTGCGATAATCTCTTGGTGCTTCTTTGCAGGAGCAGCTTCTTAATAATTTTTTGTTTGGGAGGCAGGACAAATCTGAATCAGTGTTTTATCCCCTCTTTCACTGCTGTATCCACCTGGCAATGGTTCAGGGAATGATAATGTAGACAGATTGCTCATGGGAAAGAAAATTAATCCCTTAGGTGGCTGCACAAGACAGAGCTACAGAAAACCTTCATAATATTAACTTGGGTGAACAATTATTTTTTGACATGATCTATCTGTAGAAACATCTCATATTGCCCAAGAAATAGTATTTAGAAAAGGATAGTAGCTTGGCCTATCATCTACTTCAGCTATCCTTGGCCTCACTCTTCTGCTGTTTTGTTTCTTATCAATAACAGCTACATAACATCATGTCTCAAGTATCTAAGTTAAAGGCAAGTGATTGTGTCATAGAATCATGAAATGGTTTAGGTTGGAAGGGATCTTAAAGATCATCTAGTTCCAGCGCCACTGCCATGGGCAGGGACACCTTCCACTAGACCTGGTTGCTCAAAGCCTCAACCAACCTGGCCTCGAACACTTCCAGGGATGGGGCATCCACAACTTCTCTGAGCAACCTGTTCCAGTGTCTTGCCACCCTCAAAGTGAAGAATTTCTTGCTAATGTCTAATCTAAATCTACCCACTTTCAGTTTGAAGCCATTGCCCCTTTCACTACTTGTGTCCTATCACTACATGCCCTTGTAAAAAGTACCTTGTACTTCTGTCAGTCTTGGACTTTGTATGGGGAATATTTAGAGCAGACATTGGCCCACAAATATCATGGAATGACAGAGTGGATCTTTCCTCCATATACAAATGAGTTCACTTGCTTCTCTGTTTTATATCAGTTGAACAACATTTGATGAACCTAAGCTTCTAGCCTAGTTCTGTCTTTGCTGGTTTACTGAATCTGTACTATTCAATATAGAAAACCAAAGCTATTAAAGGAAGAAAGAATGATCTTCTTTAAGCTTTTTTTAATTCTAGGGTCTATAAATTAGGTACACCACAGCACTGAAATGGATTCAGATCTTTCAGAGCAGAGTTGCCTCATTTTCAGCAAGCTTTAAACATATCTGGCTAAAAAGTCAAGCCTATCAACCATGAGCCACAGGTGCCTCTTAGGCATTATTTTTTTCCTTTAGTTCATGGGCGATTGTGGCTATAAATGTGTTTTAAATGCTAAGATACCTAGCTTAGCCACCTCCTGCTTAAAATGAGTTAGGAATTCACAAATTAAGAAGTCTGACAGAAAATCTTGAAGTATCTGATCTCATAAATATGCTCAATGAGTAATACTGGTGGTAAATAAAGCTGTCCAGGACACAACAGCCACAATTATTATTCAAAAACACTAAGCTGGGGGGAATAGTGATCTCCACCTTTGTGTAACAGCCCAGTGGCTTGGGACGTCCTGATAAGTGAAGTACTCAAGACTTTGACTATTCTCATCTTGTCTTTGGTTCAAACATTTAATGTTTCACTGCCTCCTAATGGTTAGAAAATACTGAGAAAAGGCCCAGAACCACATATTCCCAGTTTTTTAGCATGCTTTCACCACCACTACAGAGTTACATTTTCTGTTTCTTTCTTTGACCATATGAGTTTTCTGTATCTTTCTGCTTAGTTCCCACCTTCACCAGGAAGCAGTAGGTGTGCTCATCCCAAATTTGCCTGTACCTGTGCAATAGACATACTATATTTAGCTCAGGCTTGCCGTGTGGTGTTACTCATGTTACCTGTTTCCCAACGATGCTGTCCAACTGTAAGGATATTATGTAAGTAGATAGGAGTCCCTCCCATGCTTTCTAAGAAATGAGCAACCAATCATTCAGACTCATGGGGATGATTTATATATCTTTTATTCATCAAGTCCATCAGACTCTAGCTAGCCACCTCATTCACATCCTTAAATCTAGAACAGATTTCACACACCAATGATTTTCTATTGGTATGTTAGCTGTCAGGTGCTATGAATGTCCTTCTTTAGTATCTAATTTTATTTGTGAATAGTTTATTAACCCTGTTCAACAATTAAGATAATGCTAACAGTATTAATCTCTATAGGTGAAGGCCCCTTACTTTCAGCCTGACAACACCTACCTCTACTTTAAATGTAGGCTTTGCAACAGGTGTTCACAGAGCATCAATAATAGTGTCCTGAAAAACTCTCTCTCAGTGTTCTTCCTGTTTAACTTGAAATCCTGGGATCTGAACCCCTGAAGTTTTGAAGACATACAGCTGAAATATAAAACTGTTGAGAACTATGATTTGAATATAAGCGTAGGAGACCTGAACATGAGAATTAAAATATAATTTTTTGCTTCCCCTGTGTTGTTTTGTTTTTCTAACTTTCTGTTGTTTGCAAAGAGAAATAGAGACTAGGACTTCATTTCTATTCCACCAGTCCTTCAAATCTGACATTCCAGAGATTTATTTGTAGCAGGTGTTACATATTTTATTCTCTTTATCTCATGACTATATCAATAACTTACTATAATATTATGACTAGATATTTACTAAATTCTCTAACATAATCAGCAATGAAAAAGGGATGCCCTGCTAACCAACAGAGCAGTTCAAGTACATGGCATGAATTTTCTTCCCATTTTTTTCCAAACTTCCACCTTATTTCGTCACTTGTAAGATGTCAAGCAGCGTTGTCTCCTGGCAGGTTTTGTGCAGCTCAGTGTAGCCCATTGCTGCCTGGCAGCTCATCCTTTTTCGCTAGAATTTATTCAATGCTTATACAGTACATTTTCCAGCACAGACTGATGCCAAACACATGATTTGCATTTTGTCTGGCACCATCTTTTAAGAAACCTGAATAGTCCAAGGGAATTTCCAAGATCCAGATCTTGGTAATCTTGGAGCTTCTGTTGAGATTCTCATTTAAATTACGAAAAGAATAACAATATTTGGCATATGCAGTTACAGTCTGTTTAATTGGAGGCTATCTGTGGGTTTACTTATTAGTTATCAACGAACATGTTAGTGGATTGTGAGAGGCATAGTCTTGTTTTTAAAAAATATTTACTAAAATTAATGGTCACATGTAATGTGGTCACACATGGTCACAAGGTTGGGACTGTGGTGGTATGTGCTGATATATTACCTCAGTAATATGTGGGATTAAAGGATGATTAGCATTCTACCTTTACATTATCTTCTGAAAATATTGGTACAAAAATTGCCTTTGTTTATAAAACATTTGTTCAAGAAACTTAGGTTTGAGGGTCTGCTGAGGTCCAACCAAGTCAGTGTCAAGTTCCAAACCATGCCTCCTCAGTAGTTATATATAGCAGTCAGCTTCCACTATTAAAGAACTACTTTATGACTTATTTGGGTGCAGAACAATAATGTTGACATATAGGGGTTTATGAGTAGCAACATATTCCATTTAATGCCTCTATGGCTTTTTTCTTCTTCCAAGTATAAGAACCTAGCTCCAGAGGACAACAGTTTTCCTTGTGAGCATGAAGGTTGCCTCTTACTTCAAGCTGATAGAATCTCTTGTTTATTATTTCAGAGGCCTGTGATCTTGGTTAACTGTACAATGATTCTCTGTAGAAATATAAAAAAATGTGTCACTATCTTCAGTAGAGACTTACTCCAATCCAGTGATCGTCAGTGATACCAGTAGCAGACCGCCCCAGCAAGTGGAAAATTCCCCTCTTTATAGCTGTCAAGTTTCTACAGCTGGGCTCAGCTCAGAAACATTGCTCTCAGTTCATGCATTAGCAAAAACTTTTACTACTGTGTGGGGAGAAAATCCAAGCAGCAACTTGCTGAAATTACAGGACTTCCTTTAATTTCCTCGTATAATATGTGTGATACAAATAGTGTGGAAATTCACATTTACAAAAAAATCAGGAGGCAGGCTTCTCGTGTTTTATCAAACTTTTAATGTAGCATGCTGTCACCATTTTGTCCCTACTGTGTTTTTGGTACATCCATCTGCCACATGACATTATTTGTAATTCCTCTCCAAGATAAAGAATCAGCATAGCATCATGTTAGCATCAGTATTATTACTGTTCTTTAAACAGAGCAGCTAGCCAAAGTGCAGAGCTTCATGAACTGTTTTCATTAAGGGGAGTGATAATTGAGTCTGGCATCTCTGATGCAATCCTGCTCATTTACAATGTACAAAGCTCTGTTTCCCTAAGCACAGAAGAAATCAAAGAGGAGACAAATTTTTCACAGATAGCTCCAAACCTCTTTAATCCAGCCTCTGGCTAAATGTTCTCTTATGTTTTTGCACTACTTCGGTGGTTACACCTGGTATATTCTTGCCTTTTCTCTCATCTTCTCTGGCCAATCTTCTGTGAGTCTCACACCTTTTACCTTTAAACATATTACATTATTTCTCCCACATATGTGCTTGCAAACACATTTGCATTGCCTTTTGATATATCCTTAAGGTACAGGCAACAACAGTAGTTTTAACTCCTTGTTTCCAAAAAAGAGCTTCGTGACTTTCTTCAGCTGTATAAAATGAAGGGAATTTAGCACCCTAAACTTCATCAAGATTAAATTCAATACCTATCAAAATATAAAGCAAGTAAGAAATGCTAGCTTTTGATTATTATGGAACAATTTGGTAGCTTAGTGCAAGAAGGTTAGCGATGACTCTTGACAAAGGATATGTGGGAAGGCTTCTCAAGCTCAGCCAAGAAGTCTGAAGCGATCAGATCTGCAGGTGCTCGATTAACTTCATATCACTCTTATCTAAATTCTAAAGTCTGTGTTTACCCCTGAAGTTTAAAAACTCTGGCCTTTATCCTGATTTCTGCGGACAGCTCCAAAAAAGTTTGAATGGCATTTGAAATATTATTTTTTGAGGTAGTAACTGAGTCTAGATAAGTTTAACTACCATTATGCAATGTCCAAAACATGAACTCCGATTCATATTATATTTTTAATTTTCCTTCCACTGGCAAAACATTTTACAACAGGGAGTCATATGAGGGTGGGAAAACATATTTGGAAACATAAAGCAAATCTACATTCAAAAGATGCAAATCAGTGTGTTCTACCCCCATTGTGAAGGGGTAGTTTTAGGAGTGTGTTGAAACACTCCACATTATGAAGCTGGTCAATAAAACCAAAACATTTGAAGTTAAACTTTCTTCCAATTCCATGATTTATTTCTCAGAAATGATTTCTAGCTAGGATATTTTCTTTATATTTAATTTGACCACAGTTGTTCAGCTTGTCCTTGTATAAACAGTTTGTGGATTTGGATTTGCCTTTCATCATACAAAGCTTAATATGCTTCCAGAGAAATACATAGATTCATATGCAATAGGGTTAGAAATGTTAACCCACTCATGCAGTCATGTATGTGCAGAACTTGTGCAAATACAGATGCAAGGATATTTTTAAAAGAAACAGAACCTTTTCAGAGAAATTTTATTATAAATTGAAGAAAAAACACTTTAGAAAAAACATACTGATTGCTTTCAAACATTCTATGAAAAGACTTATTTCGCAAACTCCTTGTTCAAGGTCACCCCAGGGACTACTGTCCTTTTCACAATCACCACAGTGGGCTGCAGGAGCAATTGAATGACTGATAGACAGATGGACTAATTTGCAGAGTATTGTGTGAGTTTTTAAGGCCATCGCGCTCTAATCCGAAAGATTCCAAATAAAAGGAAAGGGCAGTATCACATGACCCAGCCACAAGTATTCTTTTAGCCAAAGCAAATTTACATCTTATAGACCATCTAGGCTTGACCTCAGGGTAACCTTGATGTTTACAGATGAGAAAAAATCTAGTGAAATGGTATATATAACTAGGGGACAAAGGATGTGGAACAAACAAACCTAATAGACTAAAATATATATATTTTAACAGACACTCAAAACAAGTCTTGGCTACATTCCCATTATTCAAGGACACTGAATGTTACTCTTTTTCTCTTCTCTGACTAGGCTGGTGGCTAGCTGTCTTCTGTTGGGATCACTTAACTCTGTTGTTCTTCTCTAAGAGAAGTGTGCACAGGCTTTTCAAGCCTGACTATATCCTCTCATTCTGAAACCTTTTTCTGAATATCTCTACCTCTGTTCCTAACGTGCAATCACTTGGATATTGTCTCATTCTAACTGGGAAGTCACTTCCTTTGAAGTGTTTCAATGATTAGGGCAGAGACAGCCATCCAACAACATGTGGGCAGGTATTTTATTCCTTACTGTCTTTCCTGAAGGCCTCTTGGACTTAGACAGGGAGTAAGGGGTTGTAATTAAATGTTATAACTGTTTCCTTCCTGACATGGTCTTTCATGACTGTGTCCTACACATATGGCAAGAAGTATGATGATCCAACAAACTGCAGCCATGCCATCATGTGTTGGGCCCAGATCAAGTCCCACAGTAATCTTTGTACGTGCAGTGGTTCACATGGACCGAAGAGTGCCTGAATGATACCGACGTGGTCAGTTACAATAGTTTGCATTTTGATCATCTCTGGGAAGCATCCATAGTCATACGACAGATGATGGTGTGACTGATGCAAAAGTATGCCTTTGTCATGGCTTGCTGACAAGGACAAATATGATCATTTGACAGTATAAACAGTCCTGCAATAAAATCAGAGACGTGGGCTATTTAATGGATGTGTGTCCAACCATCCGATGGGAGACATGCATTCTGCCTTCTTGTAGCCTGCTTGTGCGGAAGACTTAAGTCTCATGTGGTTAGAGAGCTTATCTTGGATTTGGAGGCTTGGATACTGATTCCTGCTGTACCACTGACTCATTAAGATAATGAGACACTCAGCTTGGTGTTTCTCCACTTCAGTTCTATGATTTTTAAATAGGGAAATTCAGTGCTATTCTTGCAGATTGTAATAACAGGGTTCATCCAAACAGTTTTAATAGAAGTCACTGAAAACATGTATGAGAATAAGGAATTAGATCTGTATTTTATATCTTCAGGGACAACATTTCATTCCCCATAGAGAGCTGGTGAAGCCTGAGAAGTCCTTTAGACTGTGAGATATAATTGCATGAAAAAGCAAAGATTATGTTACTGCCCTTCATTGAGTGGCCATACCTGCTATTTCTAATTAACATTCAAAGGTGTTCGTGAGATATACTACTGGTTTTAGATAGGTAATGTGCAGTCATTCCCAGCTTGTGTACTTCATTTACTACCTTTTCTTTTCAATACATCCCTCTCCACAATAGATGTTGTGTTTGATGCTTTGACATTACATTTTCAAATTACCCAGAAATTGCAGCTGTTACAGTGTCTGGTTATTAAGTGCAGCTTCACACAAAGTATGCTGCTACTACTTGCTGTGATCTCTATCAGCTCTCAAGTTTTAAAGTCTGTGTTTTTCCAGCAAAGCCTGGTGTGACTTTGACTTGGGCTGCTCATATATACCGAGTACCTAATCCTCCAAAGGTTTTTTGTGCCTAACTCCCTTTGAAATCACAAGAACTTAGAAACACATTTGAGGATCGGGGCCAATTTTTTTTTATCAAAGTGTCCGTGAATAGGATTTCTAAAAGTACACAAAGGAATTAAGAGTATAAGTCTAATTGAAAACCATCAGTCTTGAGCTTTTAATTCTCTTAGGTTACTCTTTAGGATAGAATTTCCAAAAGACTTGAGTGTTCAGCAGTTTGTAATAATTTATTTAAGTTATTACATTTATTAAGAAGCTGGGTGTTCAGCACACATGCAACTCAGGCCATTGCATAGATGCCTAAAAGAATTCCTCTCTATACTTGATGCTCTTGATGTGTCTTCTAACACGACACCATGATGATTTATGAGTAACTACTCTTATAAAACAGTGCACCTTGAACTATGGGCTTCAAAGACCTGGTTGTTCCTCTCTCCAGCAAGTGACTGCTGAATTTTTCAGAAGGATATAATTCAATTGTCAATGGGAAAAGAAGTGCCCAACAGGAAGGGAAAAAAATATAAATATATATATTTTTTTTTTATATATAAATGGCATGTAGCTAATGGGAGAATACTCTAGGCAAATGTGTCTTGGTTTTAGAACTTTGTATTTAGTGGATTTAAACTATATCAGAATAATACTTCCTTGGGGCTTTTCTTTTGGTACTGAATAGATTAGAAACGGCATGATGAAGGGGAAAAGAATGGCTTGAATAGTAAAGGAGATTTCTTTGAGATCTTTGACCAATTTTAGTGCTTAGAATCAAAGGCAGGCATCAGGCAGGACTACCAACATGAAAGAGAAGAACTTTTTGGGAAGGACACCACTCTCTATTCATATCACAGCTTTGGATCACTAGTGGCACCGAGTTCTGACATAATTTGAAAACTCTTGAGCTCTAAACTTGACTGTTCAAGAAGCCTCTCTGCTTCTTTCGCCTACTGACTTTCATTAGCTCACTGCCCCTGTTGCTTGGTAATCCTTGCAACAGTTATATTGCCTTATTTTATAGTTTGGCTTGTTGTGTTATTGAACACTTGCTAATTAATTTTCCTGCCAGCTCACGGTTTGCCTGGCTCTCACCTTCTTACTGATCCATTGACAATACCCTTCTATAACTTTTCTGTCATACTCACTACTTCCTTCAGTTATAACTAACTCCCTTGTCTACTCTACCCCTTTCTATTCTTCTGTCTTCTGCAATGTTGTTCTTTTTCTTTAAGTAGGTGGCTTATTTTCTGTACCATCCACCAAAGTCCTTTTTCCCTTTCTCTCAACTTTTTGATTCCACAACCTTAACCTCTTATGTGATTTCTACTACCCTTCCTGTGGTAAACACTCAAAAATCTGTTTTTGTGTTTATGCCTGTTACTTTCCCCAATAGCTTCTATCACCTCTCATCTATACTGAGCCTATGTATCTGTTAATTTAAATGTGATATTTTAAAACCTGTCACTTGTCAAATTGTTAATGCTTCTCAGAATGTCAAGGGGTTTTCTTTTCCTTTCTCCTCCTTTTTTATCACAGATGATGACTGCTGTATTATAGCTGTCACTATAAAAATGGATGTCAACTGCGATTCCACTTCCTTTCTGGAATGCTATTCTTGACTTCAATTTTTGATCTTTCCTGTATCAAAAAACTTGCTGTTTTGCTTTCTCTGAATTCTTGACTTCTTCCAAAGACAACCAGAAGAACCTGACAACTCTGATCTTCTTATCTATGGTTTCCTTGGTGTCCACATGATGCTCACACATCCATTCAGATAATTTCTTTATAACTAAATATATTTACCATGACAGTCTGATCATATTGTCTCTCTCTTTGAATCCTTCTTCCCCTCCAAAGTTTACATGCAACTTTATTACACCAGTTAATGATCAGCATTCAGTAAAGTTGGCAGCTCAGCCCCCTCTCAGTATTGGACATGCTTCTTTTCTTCCACACCATCATTTATGCACAGAGCATGTTGATCTGCTCCATAAAGCCACTGGCTCCTCAAAACTTTCTTCTGGCTGGATCATAGGGGAACTGATGAGTGGTAACTAAAGAAATCCTCAGGAAAGACTTAATTTTACTCATCCTACTCCTCATGACTTATTCTAGCTGGTTGTTGAGTCCTACTTTGATAGATATTGGGATCTTTTGCACAAGGTCTTTTATTTAGTTCTGCTTGCATCTTGGCATGATGGGTATCCTTTGTCTGAATAATAAACACAGAAACCGTCATAATATCAGACTTCTCTCTTTCCTTAAAATATGTGCTCCTCCATCAGGATTGCAAATAAGCTGCCCAAAAGTCATTCACTTCACTTCATTGGAAATTAAGAATGTTCAGCAACAACTGGGTTTAAACTGTGGCAAGTTGAAGCTAATATTCGAATGCAGGTTCTGACTATAGGACCTTTGCAGGGATCTTTAGAGAAAGAAATAATGGATGTCACTGCTTTTGTTTCTTATGCGTACATATAGTGTAATCCTTGAACTAAACCTCTAGAAAGGAGATAAAATTTTCATAATCAGCAAAATCTAGCTTTAGTTCTTGCACATTTAGTTTATTAATCTACAAATGTATTGTGCTTTTAAGTGTGAGGTCAAAGTAATGGAAATCCATTCTCCAGAAGATTCTGAAACTTTGAGAGAAAAAGTTAATCCCAGACTTTCTTTTCTCCAGAATGAAACATTCTTTAAATACTGCAACTTAATCAGAAGTTTATTATATTGTATCCCACAACATAACAAGAAAACAAAAGCTCTGCTTCATTCTAGTAGGAAATTTTGACTACTTCGATGAATTCCCACAAAGAATTGTAATGCATTAAAGAAAAGATTTCAGATGTATAAAGTGCCATCAGCAAATCTTTGACCAAACTTACCACAACATATTTTTTGGCTAGTTACTCAAAGCTGTGTATTATGTATAGCAATTATCCAAACCATAATTTTTCTTTCCTTTTTTTTTTCCTGTTTTGCATATGTAATTCTGATGTAATTCAGTTCACTTCAGTGAAGTTATTCCCCACTAGATTAACCCACATACTCAAATTATATTTCTCAGTTTCCAATATAAACACCCAACTTTGCAGCCCATACATTTCTGGGTAGTATTTAGCTGAAGGAGTCTCACTGATGCCAACACAAGTAAAACCCACTGAAAAGGTATGTGGATGGCAGAATCAAGACCTCATAAAGTTGAAGACAACTATAGAGTTAACTAATCCCTATGCTTGCTCTCTACAGAGGTTTAGAATCCTCCTGAGCAATCCCTCTGTATTGTAATATGCAATTCATTATATAGACTCAAAGTGGGATTATTTTCAAGCCTTTCCTTTTCTTTAGCTCTAACAGGATTTGAATTTGCGTTTCATTTCTCACTCATATCTTTTCTGCTTGCTTTCAGATTTCCCCATTTGTTCTTCTTCACAAATGGATCTTTAGACAAACATTTTGTATGTGGGATGGGTCGCCATGTTAAAAAGATTATCTCACCATGGAGTCCATCAGCATTTAGCAACAACAGCACTTATATTTTTCTCAAGTTGCCTTTATCTCTTAATCATTATTAGCTGACTGAGATTTATGACATCTTCTTCACCCAGAGATAAAATCAATTAGTGGAAAAATCTTCAGCTTGTTAGCTATAGTTAAAAAACTGTGAGCTTGGATGTGTATAATTGTATTTTCCAGTTCAGTGAGCATGTGCGCAGGAAAACAGTCACAACCCCCAGCAGGGAATGGTCAGCTGGTCCCAGCCTATTCAGGGCTCTTGGTGCCAGCCAGCTTTCAAAGAGGGAGGGGTGGGACCTAAGGAGCCCAGAGGATTTTCCCGACCCTCTCGGGTAATTTACACCAATCTTAAACATGTATGTTTGTCTGAAGTCTCTTTTACCAGCGTGGTAATCCCATTACTGACAAATGAAGATGTAATCACAGTTTATTCAAATCGTTTGAAAGCTTTATCCCCTTTTGAGAGAAAGGAGAAAGTACAATTGGCTGCAACTGACTTCTTAAACTCCTACTGGGACACTAGCAAAGCAAAAATCATTTTGAAAAAGCATGAGCACTTGGATATAGGATGAAAAGTATAGCCTACAGGGTCCCTGAAGAAAGGTATCTTCTCTTGCTTATGGAATTTACATCATACTCACAACTGTTACTACTAATTTAAATCAGGGAAAGTGAGAGAATAGTGTTCTCTCCTTGATTTGTCCTACAGCGATATTTCCTGCTAATGCCATCTCTACTTAACTCCATCAGTAGTCGTGAGGGTAGGGATGCTGGTTGAACTGTGTCTCCATCACCAGGGTAACCATCTGCTAATATGCAGAGATCCTCCCTTGTGTGAAATATACACCACTAACCAGAAAAGTATGGAGAAAAAGCTAGAACAGATAACTTTGTGCGTTTCCAAGGGCAAAATTAACTATCACAATGCTTCTCCATTAGCCTTGTTTGTAGCAAAGGGAAACAGAGACACTGACCCAGGGAAAAGTCTTGGTGCAGAAGTGAAGCTTTGAGCACTGACAGCCCTACTGAAGTCTCTAAGGTGATGAAGTGCCAGAGAGGATCCACAGGAGGTCCTAGGAACCCTTGTTAAAACTTTTTCATGTGTGGAACAACTTCCTTGTCTTGGGTATAATCCATTCATGCTGCTCTGATACACTGAAATAAAGGTTATAAAAATAATTTGAAAAATATACCTCCCTCTTCATCACCTCAGATCACACCAAAGAACAGTTTTAGTAATTTTATGGCTATGCCCAGATAGCCAAAAAAATCAAAATACAGAGAAAAATGTTTAGATTATATTACCTTCTGAACAAGAAAAAAAAGATCTGTAGCATTTCAAATGCCAAATTTAATGTTAATTTTAAAGAGACTGTATATAATGCAAATTCCTTTATTAGGCAGATGTCTTTCACATGGATTTCATGACTTCATGATGAAATTTGATCTCACTGATAAACAGAATATCATGTTCTGCAGTTTTCAGTATAGGATAGTATTGCATGAGGTGATGATTGTTTTGCCTTTCCATTAGCTAAAGTGAATCCCTTAGGTAAACTGCTTTTGCACTTAGAAATCATTATTTTTATTTCTTTTTATTACCACAGTTCCCCAACCTAGACTCGAAATTAATTACATGAGTGTATAATAAGCAAAACATTTTTGCTTTGAAGCATATATAGTCTAAATAGACTGAAATTGGGAAAAGAGACTTGGAGCAAATAGCCTGACACCATACAGCAAGTTAGTTTTGTAGCTGAGAGTAGTCTTTACTTCTACAGCTCCACAGGATCATTTTCAGTTAATAAAATCCAGCACTTCAGTGTGGTGGTACTTGTTTCTTGCTTTTCACTGAGCCTTTTCTTTTGCTGGAACAGGTTTTCTTGTGGCCACACAGTGAACCAGGATTGAGAGAGAAGTAACCCAGCCAGAAAAAAAAAAAAAGAAAAAAAAATTAATTTTCAGTTGGATCAGTTCCCCACTCTGAGTCATTGTTCAGCTGTACAAACTCTCGTGCTGGCACAATGGAAGGAGTAACAAAGGCATGGAATGGCCTGCCAGGGCAAGGGAAGGGGGATGCTCCACAGTGAGAACAGCAGCAGTGCTGGCTTTCACCAGTTTCACACAGCTGAAATGGTGGCCTGTGTTTCCTCATGAGTTTCACCTTAGTTTCACATTGTACTAGGGCTGCTTTAGTATTGGTAATGGCATCTCCCTTTGGCTCTGCACTGCACATGCATGAGCTCAGAAGGAAGCGCTCAGCTGCGTGAGCTGTATCCTCCTCTGAAGGACCTGCATCCTGCGGCTTGGAAACCCTGGCTTTAAGAGATGAGTTGCAGAACCTAGAAGTAAGAAACCTCCGCAGGAAAAGCAGATATTATCCTGTTTGTAGGTAGTATCCAGAGCTGAGAGGTACCAGGAATCATTGTCCAACTTCTGTTTTGTTTTGCTTTTTTTTTGGTTGGATTCTCTGTTTCTTTTGAGGGTGTCTGAAGTGATAAATTTCAACAGGTATTTGGAATACCAAACATCTGATTGTAGGTTGGTTATCATATGATGAAAACACGAAGTCATTAAAACCAGTGACCTGTGCTGAAGAGATGACTTTAATCCTTAACAAAGGTTTTCTCTGAGAAAAAATCAGTTCATACTATCAAAATGCTGGCTGTTGCTGATCATTTTGTAATGTGTCAAAGAATACTCGTAGAAATGATCTGGTAAGGAAATTTTTGTGAGTCACTAACTACAATTTACATTATTATACTTCCTGATGTACCTGAAAGACAGTTGCTTCTTTCGTTTTTTTTTTTAAGTTAGAAGAATAGTCCCTGTATCCAATTAAACACAAACATGAGCACTTCTCCATTTTCTGCTGGATGCATCATGTCAGACCATGTTTTGGCCCTGTGTAAATTTTCCTGCTTTCAGAGCAAAAAAGGACATTTCCAAATTCTGTTTTTCAACTGAGAGTTCCTTTCCAAAGCTATTGAACTTGTGCGTTGAGACAGAAAGCAGAGATCCAGCAACGAGAGGTACAGAAGAACACTGAGACTATGAAAAAGAAGACATGCTGTACCATGGGAGAACCCATCACAAGCAAGTTAGACCTTTCCAGAAAGCTCTGACAATTTTGCTGAGCTGCATCGCAGCCTTTGCAGCTGTCAGACGTGAGCCTTGCACAGAGTTAAGCATCACAAGCAGAAGACAGGGCACAACCAGTCAGTGCATTGACCTGTCAAACTGATCGTGAGATGTGCAAGAAGTAACCTGGGCTCCGTTTAGGTTTTGGAAACAGGTTCCAAAGCCCACAGAATTCTTTCAGTGGCCTTTGGATTTACTGTACTTGTACTTCAGCATCATTTCTTATACTTTCAGTAGACAACTTCCTTAAGCTTTTTAGCTTGAGGAATCTTTATATGTCCTGATCTTATTATAAGTATATATTATGGTCCATGTTACTGATCAGGTCTTGAGTAGCAGGCTCTGCTGCAGGTTTATGTTGATCTATGATGAGCATTACAGATCCTTTCTTTTTTGTGGTGAGGTGCATTTGACTTTGTAGCGTGAAGTTACTCACCCATAAATGAATTATAGCAAGATCTGAACATCAGGAAAATCCAACCTAGAGTCAGAGTATTTGCTTTGTAATATTTGTGCCTTATGCTTCCAGAAAATAACAGATATCCATTCTTTCAGTCTGTGATTCTAAATGTTGTCTCCCTGATGTCTAATAATCAGCTGGTGAGTTAATGCTCTCCTCAAAGTACATTTTAGGAATTCCAAGTGAACCCTTACTTTTCAGTCTGTCTTTTTATCATGCACACACACACAAAAACCCAATACCAATCATATTCTTTAATTTAGTGCTCATCCTTAATTTACTAATCTGTCATAAAGCATTTTTTAATTTTTGTTTTCAAATAGAAGATGTCTTTTCCACCACTTGAAATTTTTCATTAAAATGTATGGTCTGGGCAAATATTGTACCTGGTTTGGACTCAAACATATTTTTCTGAAAGTTCACTTTGGAGGAAAAAGATTTCATTATAAAGATCTGTTTTCTTTTTACATTAGTGAAATGGAAAATTACGAAAATAATTATATCCAGTATGAAAACTTTTCCTCTCAAAAAAAAAAAAAGGTACATTGAAAAAAAAAAATCCTTTTTTTTACTTACTAATTTTCAAATTAAAATGCCAATTCACATTTATATATAATATATTTGCCAAAGTGAAACTTTTACAAAACTGTGTTTATTTAACATTTGTTTTGAGAAAAGAAAATTATGAAAGTCTGAAAATACTGAAATGTACCATTTCAACAGTTCTTGAGCAAAGATATTAAATGCTTTGATCACGAAAATATTTTATTTCTCTCTTAGTTAGTATTATGTAACATTCTGAAAAGTCAAAATTAAAAAAGAACAAATATACTTATTTTTAAATTAAAGTTTTGACGAACATAGGGTTTTTTCCTGGCATTTTCTTTTATGCATTTCATTTTAATTTGGCGAACTTTCTGCCCAGTTATGAAGTGAATGTACTGAAAACCTTGTGAAATAAAAATTCTAGCTTCTCCTCGATTCTAACATTTATCTTTTCCTGCTAACACAAAGCTCAGAGGTCTGCCAAAGCCTCCATACGCAACCAGACTAATGCGGTTGTGGCATTTCAGTCTTGTAGTTGATAACATACAGGCTACAACAGCTATTGATATATCTCCATTCACTCTGCCTGTAATGACTGTATTTAGGGACCCAGACACGCAGAAACTCTCTAATGAAAAAGCTCATTAATGTAAAAATTTGCATGAAAGTTTAATGTTCTTCTTTTCATAAGTAAGTAACTTCTAATAGCTTTAGAGAAAAAGCATATTTTTAGCTGTTGGGTCAAGCTTGAGGATAATCTTTACTGCTCTATACAGTTATGATTATTATCAGATTTATCTTAAAAAGTTCATGATGGGCATCCAATTAGGTATAAAATGGTAAAGCTTATCGTGAATATTGAGAAACACGCTGGCCCTCAGGCTATGGGATAATGTGCTTTAGCTGTATATAGTAGAGCTTAAATTAATCAGAATTTGCAATATTGGATGATTGCTCCCCCTGTGACCTATCCCACAGAATAAGAAAGTGTCATAAACAGTGCAATGTCAATTTCCTAAGATGACATTTTCAGTTTCTTATAATTCGTTACTTTTTAAATATTTATTAGAAAAATAGAGAATCTGCAATAATCTCCAGGGCTCGCAGTAAACCTAACAGTCAGACTGAGTGAACTCCGGCATGTGTCTAAATGCTTGCTTGTTCAAAACTACAACGCAAAGGAGCCACGTGTTGCCAATCCCCAAGTTTGCAAAGCAGGAAAGAGCTCAGTTACAACTTTCTGGTTGTTTCTGTATATAAGCATCTTTTGTTTTAAGGCTCCTTAAAAGTTTTCCTTAGTCCTTTGCAATATGCCTTATACCGTTCCTTGGAAATAACAGTATGTTTGCTCCTCCAGTCTAGGGAGCAGAGCTAAAGTAATCTAAATACATACAAAAACTAATAATGCAGCTGTCATTTTGTGAAAGTTTTCTGAAAGGACGTGAAGCAGACTACCTGATGTGTGCTGGGGAATCTGGAATCTGCAAAGAGTGTGGAATCATTGCTGACAGTCTGACATTCCTGTTTCGAGTGGGAAAACACCAAGTCCAGTTTTTGCTTCCTGTTTCTTATGAAAGGACACATATGGCTGCAGGTGTACTGCTTTTGGTCATGAGCTGCTCAAGTGTTTTATAGTATTCACAACTGTGTTTGGTCATTAGAATAAGTACTGGGATAAAAACAGGTAAAAACACATGGTTGACTAGTTGCTTTGGTGAACACACTGAGTAGTTCTGAGCAATGAATTCTGCAGCAATGCTGTGTTCCTAAATACATCTACAAAGGAGATTGTGTAGCAGTGTTTGCAAGAATATGAATCTGTTCCAGTATTTTTGCTATATTTCACTTCCTGTATTTTATGAAAGAGAGATGGGGACGGTGAAAGAATCCAGTGAACCAGTCAAAGTTACAGCTAGGAAAATGGTCTGCACTGAAGCCTTTCCGATATTTAGGTGTATGACAGATCTTTTTCTAGTCAAGAAGAAAGGACATAACTATTGGAGATAAAACTAGAGTATGGAATGGTATAGTTCTGTTACACGTTCTGTAAGAAAAAAAAAGAGAAAAATTTATATGGCTTATACTTCAGCAAGAAATCTGGAAGCTATCATGATTTAATAATGTAAAAGAAAAACTTGGCACTGTGACCCAAAGGCCAAGAGTTTACATTGACCTAAGGAAAAAAAATCACCCTTTCTTTCCTCCCTCCTGCAAATGCAGGCGTACTGATTCTCCTGGGATGAAGCCAATAGCTCTATCTTCACCTCGCTCTCTTCCCCATCTAGACCTGTGTCTTGTGCATTCACAGGGCAGCACCACAGACTCTTCACTACTCCACAACTTCTTATACAAGATAAGGTTGATTGGCCACATCTGCCAGCCAGCTGTGTCTGCCATGTGAGATCGCTAAGCAGGAAAGGAGCTGCAGCATCATGTTTGAAACAGAATCCCATCCCAAAGCATTCCTCATCACAGGACATCACTGAGGTATCTGCCATGTCCTTGCATCAGCTGTGAGAGGTATGCCTGCCGGTACATCATCCAGTACATCATTGACTCTTGCACCAGGATAGAAGAAATGTCAGCTCTGAGAAAAATAATTCATTTTGCAAGGCTGAGGCACTAAACTCAGGAATTGGGAAGAACTGCACAGCTTCTGGTGGATTGCCACTTACACTGAAGATGCTGCAGCATCTATCTTGAATAGTAGGTTGAGGAGTAGCTTGAAAAGGAGATTTTACTGGCATTTAGTGTCACCTAAACCTAATGAAAGCTTTGTAGCCTCTAAATTTTAGGTGTTTGGTACACAGAATGGAGTCTAGATTTCATGTACTCAGCATGTAAGCTGCCTGTAAAGCCTCTGGGGAGAGTTAGGCAGCTCCTGCTGTAGACATCAGATTGAAGATATGTTCTCTGTGCCGTTCGTTGACTCTGGCTGATACATGTCACTCCAATCCAGGAGCTGCACAGCCACATCAGTGTGGTACAGTGCTCAAACTGATATAGCTTCTAGACAGTGTCTGGCTCAATCCAGCCATGTCACAGAATGCCTGATCAAGATCAAGAGTGTGAATGTCTCAAGCAAGATCACATCTGCCTACAGCCAGTTGTGTGGCTCATCCTCCAAAGGGATGGTGCACTAGAGGAAAACTGTGAGGTGAGAGAAGGGAGAAGAGGCAGGCATGATTTTGACCTTTCTCTGAAGCATAAATACTATGCTAAGTATATTATATTTACTAAGCGTAAAATTCTTTACCTGCATCTATAGAGAGGTGATAAAAGATCCATGTTTCAAAAATCAGTCCTGAGATAAAAGCTTGTTTTGGTTCAGAAGGCCCAGGCTTCTGTTTTAAAATGTGGACAAATAAAGAAACACAAGTCCCCCTCTGTCGATCTTTGCTGCAATCAGCAAAGGATGCAATATTAATGGGGCTGGAAATCAAGCACAAAAGGAATCCTCACCCTGTAATAATGGCTTGGGCACTCAGCAGGGATTAGAGAGACCTAGGTTCACCATTTGATGTTGTATAGTACTTGTATTGCTGGCTGAGCACTCACACTGCTAGACTGCTACACAAAGTGAAGGAGAGATGGGAGTGGAAACCACCTATCTTCATCTCATTTTGTTTTAAAATTAAATTATTCTGTTGATGTTGGTTCATCTGCTGTGAGAATATCTAAGACATCAGGCTCTGCACGTGCACAGAACCAGAATCTATAAATCTGATAATCAGTGAATTTAGCAGGATGTTGAAATTAAGCAAGAATTTTTTTGGATTATGACTTTATTATCAGGCACCTCAGTCCTGCTTCTATCCTTATTTAGGTGCCTAAGTCCTATACTGGATCTTTTTTGTTAATTATTGTTCAAAATTAGTCAAGTGGTAGAAATTAAGTTTTTGGCCAATTCATTTGGAAGCCTGTGTTCATTGAAGCATTGATCAAATTTCAAATGTTGTATCCCATAAAAAGCAACAGAATCTTCTAGGCAATGATCATTAAAAGGAACAAAATTAGTTTTATTTTTATCTTCTTTAGGAATCAGCTATTGAATAATTTCTTTCAGAGGCTTGGAAGAAGGTAATAAGGAGGTTTTGGGCCTTGCATTTGTTACACGCTATGGGATGAATTCCTTCTTTATACTAACTGGTGTAAATCAGGTGCTGTTCCAATGAAATCAATAGTTACGCAATTGTAAAATTGGTTAGTGATCACAGTCCGGCCGAATAGACCTATGGCATTAATCAGTTTTAAAGATCTGGTCCCTAAGTACTTAATTTCTAGGAAACTGCACAATGTGACATTACAAGGATCCTATTTAGAGACACACACTCTGCAGATCAAAGCAGGAACTACTGGAAATGCTTTCTGAAGGTATGTGTAACTATAAAATGTTTTGAGTGGCTGCCAGTATTTTGTAATCAGTGTTGTAAAGTTTTGTGATACTCTTGATGTCTACAGATGTTATGTGGCCCGTGGCACCGAGCTGATGTTCTGAATTACCAATTATATACCTAATGGAGCCCTGAGAACTAACTCCTGCCCTCCTTTAGGTAGTGGGGCAGTCTTTAAATGCTAGCAAAGGACTGATGCTATAAATAAAACTCTGTCTCCATAGCGACAGGCAGTTCAGTGCTCAGCTTTCAACACTTTAAAAAGGTAATTACTGTCTTTTTTTCTTTATATTTTTCTATTCTTGGTTTATAACAGCAGTAATAACCTCCTGAGTTGGGCATTTCCTGGCATTTAATGACTGACAGTGTTAAGAACACTTGGCTTTACCTCAAGCCCTCAAATCCTCCAGCCGGTCATTAACTGCCAGGAAATGCCCTTCCCCACAGTCATTATTGCTTAATTATGTAAACCTGGATTAGAAATTTAATTAGATGACTTTAACATTCTCTTATTCTCTCCCTACTTTTTTCCCTCGTGTCCCAAGCATCGGTATTTGCCAGTTGTTAGTTGGCATGGCTGATGTTTACTCCAGAACAGTGCAAGTATAAATGCTACACAGAATCTCTATGAAACAAGACTGATTCCCTTTTTAGCCCTTGGTCAACAGAATTTATCTACATACCTACTTGTAAAGAATATATTAGACTAGATTGAAAAGAACCTCTAAGTCCTATCTGGTACTGCTTTTAGGTGGTAACCAAGGGGAATTCCCATCAGGAACTGGATGACTCTGCAGTCTGATGCATGAAGGACAGCTTGTGATGGACGGTTCTGAATCTCTGCCTTAGCTTCCTGACTCCAACTGTACCTGCCTGAAGCAAGAGTGTTCCAGTTACTGCTACATTTGCCCCATTCCTCTTAAAAGCCTAAACGTATAAACGCTTTAGACAAATGCTTAAAAACAGGATTAGTGGCTTTGGCCCATTTCTAAGCAGACAACCCTTGATGCTGCTTTCACAGATCTGTTTCCTTTATCCAGACATGGGGCCAAGGTGTATCTAAATAATATTAATGCAGCATCCAAAGAAAGGTGCCAAGTAAAGCTGTTTCTACCTATTTAACATGCCATTTTGTTTATTCATTGTTCTTAAAGATCTCCTGCATAGCACAGTTACTGTAATACTGAGCCCATCACACTACAGTCAAACAGTTGGCTTCCAGGAAGGCATTACCTCCATAGCCTCTGTGCCATTGACCCATGTACACACTTGCAGCACATTATCATCATCCACCATCATCAGTGTCTTATCATTACATTAATACAATCACCCATCTATGCCTTCTGATTTTAGTCCCAGAAGCTTTATTTGGTCACTAAGCAAAAATAACCACTAACATTTACCATTCCTTATCTTCAAATGAACTAGTAGCAAACCCCTAAAATTAATATTTGTGATTCTGGGAGATCTCCTAAATTATTAATTTGCTTCTGACTTCTTTGCAGGCTGTGTGGCACCATTTCATGACTTAGTGACTCTGACACTCCATGCAACTATAACTTCTTGCGTACTTCATAAAGTACTTCAGTGTTAATTGTTTTAATGTACAAAGGACACATAATTTGGATCAAAGGGCACTTTCTATGAAGTCTTATGCATTGTACCACTGGTACAAAATACTACTACTTGACATATAGGTCATGTTCTAATAAACAGAGAAGCAGCAATAATGTGGACATGAAAAGTAATTATTATATTACTGGATCATCTCTTTAATTTGAAGTCCTTCTAAAAAAAGCACACTATGCCTGATTGCAGCTTCCATCAATCCCCAATAAAAACAAAAGTGCAAGTGTCTTTTGAAAGGTCTTTAGTTTTAAACATTCCATTCATTTTTACTGTATATATTAAAAGAAACAAAACCAAAATCCACACACAAATGAAAAGCTCCTAAAAAAATTGCAAAATAATACTGGTTTTTATAACCTTTTCCTCTTTTTTAAGAGTTTACAATGTTATAGAAAAAAATTGTTGAAATCCATCTCCATTAGAAATGCAAACTATGGATGGTAGAGCTGAAGTATTTACATATGACTTTAATTAAGCTATTAAAGTATAATATTTCTTTTTGTGTAACATATTGTACTAACTGAGGTATGTACATTTGTATCATGTAACTCTTTTGGTGGTAATTAACTAACTAAATAAAGCTGAGGCTAGCTTGTTGTGTGGGTGGAGGCTTCCTCCCCACCCCCAGCCCTGATAAAAAAAGAGTAGACAAGGCAACCGATCTCCACCTGCCCTTTTCAAGGCACACTAAAAAAGGTGGCATAGGGTGGACTTCTAGTTCTTTACTCACATGCTAGTGGAAAAAATGGAACAAATACACAAAGCTGAATGCTTGCTGTTTGTGGTGGTCTTGTTTTTCTTTCTCTTCTCTGTGTGCTCCTGCTTTTCTGTGTGCCAGCTCTGTACCGCTGTAAGGCGGTGCTCAAGAGGGAACCCCATTCACTTCCATAGCATTGCAGGTGCACAAAGCTGAGGGCTCCAAACCTAGCTGCTTCTGGGAAAGTAATACAGAAAACCAGAAGTGGCTTTAAGGCAGCTTTTAAGGAATTCACCTATGATAATGGTGAATTGTTTCAATCTATATTATTAAGTTAAAAGATATGACAGAATTAAAGAAGCGTTCCCTCCTTTCCTAAGACAGGGTGACCCAGAGAATGGAGCTAAAATCTGGAATACGATAGACCCTTGTTCACATCTTGGCTCTGCTATTGACCTGAGGCTTCAGTTTTGTGCCTCAGTTTCCCAAATATACAATTACACTTGCTTCCTGTGTAACAGTGATGTTGATATATACTGATCAAAAGCATTAACTAAACACTGGGGTTTATCATACTGAGCCTTCAAGGGAGTCAGTTCAATATTTAACACACTATGGACAGTTAGTTATTTTGATGATTTGCATTGAGGATTGGAATGTAATGGCAGAAATCTCATCAAATCAGCAGAGGGAAAGAGAAGGCAGGAACCCCCCCACCCCTTAGTTTACACACTGAAAGAGGTAGATCCTCCTCTGTTGAGAAGCTTCATATTCTACAGCAGCTGAAGACCTGATACCTAAGAAACAAAGTATAAAAAAATCCAACTGTTAACTTCATTGCAACAGCGTATATTTTGCAATCTGGTAGTTTGCTACAGCATCAACATAAAAATATGAAGTAACACTTCCTTGTGTTTGCCTCCTGTGTACTTTATCTTAGTTATTAAAGAAAACATAAAACCATGTACTTTAAATAGTGTATTTTGTGAAGGCTGAGAAGCTAAAAGTATTCAGTAAACAGAAGGTAACTCAGCAGTTAATGCTAACAGGTCATTACCAAGCATATTAGAGTAGACAGACAAATTCAATTGCTAATGAGATTGCTAGTCTAACTTGCCACTTCAGAATTTAGAGTTAATAGTAAAGATCAGGAAAAAAAGAAAAAGCTCTGAAATATATTACAGAAAATTAAGATTTCTTGATGAATAGCATTTACAGAAGAGTAATAAATATTTAGAAATAGTTTTGTTTTCTATGGTGAAAGACTGCTTTTCTTCCTGTTCTCCCAGGACAGGTTTTGAACTCAATGGAAGCAAAGAGCTGTTGATTTAGCAAGGATTACAAGACTGATCCTCACATTATACAACAGAATTTATCCACCTCAGGAATCACTTCAGACTCTCCTTTTGCGAGGCTCGGCAATGAATCAAAAGGCTATTAACTGCTGTAATTTATATAATCTTCTACTTCTCTTGTGTTGCAAAAAAATGCATTCAGTTAAGACTATTTAAGCATTTCTTTACACAGAGAAGTATTGTCAGCATAACTTATATTGCTTTAGCTGAGTTAATATTGCTCCAATTAAGTGCTTTCATGCTGTTGTGTCAATGTCCACACAGCATTATACTATGATCTTTTCATTGCAGACAAGGTGTCTGAGCCTTGCTGGCATTGTTTGGAGTTCATTGTGTTGTGGATAGTGTTTATGATATACTGCGGGACACCTCTCAGCATCTGAAGGAGCAGTGGTTGCAGTGGCCACTTTCTAATCTAAATTCACATGGAATGTTATTCCGCTTCCAAGTGGTTCTTCGCTTGCATGGTTGGAACACAGAAGGATACAATACTTGTCCTTTATCTAACAGGAAAACAAGCTGCCTCATCAGAAGGCTGCGGTGTTCGTGGATAGTCTTATTTCTCAGTCAGTATTTAGATTCTGATAGTTTTGGGGAGAAGATTTACAGCTGGATAAAATGAAGTAATCCAGCATGTGAGCCTGTCTTTATGTTGTAATCTAGCGGAAAAATCACAGTGTAGTTTTCCTGTACAAAGCCCTTAGTAGACTTTAAGGGGTAGTATTGTCACATTTTAAATTTTTGTGCAGCCTTCATTTCTTTGATGTCAGATGTCCTCCACTGACAGGCCCAGATGCAGCCACGATGTACGTGCAGAAGCTGTGAAGCCCCGTTTCATACCCTCTGCATCAAGTAATCCAAAGTACATGTTCCCCATATGTGGGGCTAACCAGGGAGCAGTGAGGGATCTGGGACAGCTTCTTTTAGCTTTATTGATAAATTGCTGCCTTATATACTGAGAATAAAATTGGAATAATATTTTATGGGATTTAGTTTTCTTTTAAATTAGGTAACACTTTGAGAAATTTTTTCTTTGTTTTTATTTTCACTAGATGAGACTAGAAAGATTTCTGTAGCAGTGTTTTTCATCACATTTTCATGAAAGTGTTAGTTGGTTTGTAGTTTTAAGGGTTTTTTTGAAAACACCTCTAGTCCTTGGAAAGCTGGTAACAGAGACATGGACTCATCCGTTTAAGCATCACCTTAAACTGTCAGAAGAGGTTCAGGAATAATATTGACCTCTGTGTCTCTGAAATAAAAGAAACCTTCCTATTAGTTGGCCTTCCTTTCAGCATGAAGAAAGTTTTCTGTAAAATGTGAGTCCTGTAGAGAATGAATGCGTAAAGAATGAAATGGTACGTTGCACGAGGCCCGTGCATAGGAGCCAAACTCAGTGTGAAGGAGCAGCATGTAGGCAAGGCTGTATGGTCTGAAAGGCAGGCAGCGAGGGATACGAGTAATGTCATGAATGGTGAAGGAGCAGGAATGAGCCAGCTGATTAAACTGATAGGAGCCAAACAGTGCTGTGGAGCCTTTGATGAGTGTCAGAGGTCATCTACATACAGTTCCCCGAGTCCCCAGGACACACAACCTTGCTGACCTAGTCACTAGATCAGACAAGAGCGTTGAAGCTTCATCAGCAAACAACAACCTCACAGATTTAGATAACTGATAGACTACTAAGAAAATGCTGTAAAAATGAGTGAAGGAGAAGCAGCTTGCCAAGAAGGAAAAACTGAGGGAGAGAAGGAACAAAATTGTTCAGAAAATTTTTACTTCTGTGTTTAACAGCAGTACCGGGACGTATGAGAAACTGAGGGTAAACACCATTGACATAAAAGTACCAAAACTCCTGCAAACTGGTGAAGTCTGTATTCATGCTAATTCTGCATCTGCTAAAGTATTTATGGAATTTTAGGTATTTCTTTAGCTGTCTGGGGGGCTTCAGTATTTACATACCATTTTAAAATGAATGAGGTATCAACCTAAAAATATAGTCAGCTGCACTGTAGGCACTCTTCCACCCTTTTATCCTTATTTTGTAGGGCTGGTTTGCTTTGCATTTCACAGCATGGTGCAAAAGAGACAAAGTCTACCTCCAAGCAGATGTTATGCAGAGATGTTAGCTTAGATTGCTAAAGCAGTATATCTTTAACGGTATAACACTGTGCCAAGCTACTAAACTCCATCTGTCAGAATGGTTAGTTATTTTGAACCCAAAGTAACGCTGATAATGGCTACACTGATTTTTGGTATGACCCTTATGCATAGCATAAACACTCCTCGAGACTTCAGTAACTTCGGTGGCTGTGCCTTCCCATGCATTTGTGCAACAGTCAATGAAATGTTCGCCTGTTTGGACTGGTTTTGATATGACTACAATACTAAATATATCTGATCTCAAAAGCTTGCTATAGTAAAAAAGTTACAGAAAAGCAGTGGCAACTTCTTATCTGTGTTTTAGGGGCCATCTGATATATTTTACGGAGGTGTACTGTGTATAAATAAAGGTGTCAAGGGCTATGTGAGACATCCTAGTATACCTGAGACGTCCACTGGTCTCTTTTTGCAGGCTGGCAAATATGACACAGGACCTGCATGAGACCCACATCCTTCTGGAATGGTGACTGAAGGCCAGAAAAGATGCCCTGTGTCATCTCAGATGCTATTAGGAGGCTGTTTTGGGTAACCTAATCACTGGGGCAGGAAGGTTTTCTGTGTCTTCTCTTCAGTATCGTATTGCCAGCACAACTGAGAGTAGAAGATCCACTCAGGTGGCATGAGCTACCTCCCTCTCCTCCATGAGCTGACACGTTGCAGACCAGATGTGAGCTGGAAGCCATTTAGACAGGTTTGGGTCTTGCTGAAAGGTAACGTCATGTTGAGAAGCAGGACTTATTTGCTTGGGCACAGTACTGAGCTAACACATCTAAATGGCTTCCAGAGTACAGCTGGCTCACCGGCAAGTCTAGCTGGCAATCGTTTACACATGGCAATGTGGTTGGACCCTAAGAGGAAAATATCAGTTTGGGCTCTGCTCCAGCTCGTGCATTGCCATCAGAATTGTCCACTGAGTTCAGATTGCGATGGTGAACAAGTCAGGAGGAACTGGACTTGCAAAAAGTTTGGCTGGAGTTTGCAAGGGTCAGTAGCAATTAAGTAGAAATTCTTATGTATAAACCTAAAATGGCTAAAACAGGCGTGTGGAAAGAAAATGAATGGAATCCTTTTTGCGTTTGCTCTTTATATAGAAGACACCATGTAAGAGGAAAATCTGAAAAGTGTTATAAGTGAAATTAAATTGTCCAGATGAGATACAGAAGTTACCCTACACAGTCCTTCCATTCACCATCACAGATAAAGTAATTTTTCAGAAGCTTATGCGGTGTGTTTAGTTAAACAAATTTCCTTAGAGACATGATTGACTATTTTTAAGCTGAACACTCACAGTAACAATTACCTGCGTTCTCAATGTCCATGAGCCTCAATAAACAGCCCATGGATTTATGTCTTAGTGAGAACCAACCTATTAGTTTCAGCCATAAATCTCATGTGCCTTGTGTGCAAAGTGAATTTTAATAAAAATCATATAAGGAGCCAGACTTGCGAGGCAGGGTTTCACATGGCTGCCAACATTTGAAAACAATTAATAGAGACCTTTTGGGGGAGGGTAAGTAGAACCATGTCTTTAGCTCCTGTTGAAATACAGTGGACTCAGTGAACTTGCCTGAAGGACGGAATAAAGAGGGTTTTTTCTATTAAAAAAAATAAAAAAAGAAATGGAGGCCATCACTTCTAAATAAGGGCAAATGGAATGGAAAGGGTAATTCCTTTGAGTTTGCAATCTCATCCTCTCTGATAATCTACTGCCAGTGAAATGGCAATAAGTATCTTAAAATTAAGCAGCAAAATAAAATAAATATACATCTGCGCTCCCTGGTCGGAGAATGGATTCTGGCCCCTAACAAACAGAGGTAGCATATGTGTTCAGTTTCAAAATCCTCGCCTCTGGTGCTCCTTGTGCACTCCCTGTATGAGCATACAGAACATGTCGTGTCAAACAGAGTCCAAAAGACAAAGCTAAGAGTCGCTGCTCATTTTTATTCTGGTGGTCATATTAGTTTTATAAGCAAATAGTTCAGGCATAGAAAAATAAATAGGAAAAGATCAAAGAGAAAAGGTTAGGTCCTGAGCTTCAAATGCTTTGTACTGTCTCCACAGTGCTGAGGGCGGAAAGGTTGCTCTAAAGGGGAGGCCAGGGATTCCTGTAACACACAAGGAGCCTCCCAGGGTCTTGGTGTTGTGTCTGCCCAGTCCGTATAGGACTAGTTCAGCTGGTGTAAATTAACCCAGCTCACAGGCTATAATATACTGCTATAATATACTGAGGAACGGATGTCTTATCACCAGGCTGGTAAAGGACCTCGGGATTGAAAGGTACCATTTATACCAAGTTTAACCAAATACAGCTGAGGGCAGGTCCACTTCATGTCTAATACCAATAAATATGTAGGCTTGGTCCAGGCAGGGAACTCCGGCAGTGATAGGGGGGTAGCTACACTCTACCTGACTGCTTTTAAGACACACAAGACATGTGTTTTGAGTTACTGAAATGGCATGTACCGGTACTACTTATACTGTGTATACTGTGCTGCTACTCACATACTCACATTTAAATCCAGGTTGGGATGGTTATAATGAAATTAATATTGTAATTGCAGATGGAGTCAAACTCTTCCCTTTGGAAGTTCTTGCTGGAAGAAACTACGGCCAATTTTCTTAAGCACTCAGGGTGTGGGTCCCCTTACCCACTGCCGTGGATAGGTACGTTCCACACTGAAAACACTGAAGCTTTGGTAAATGATTCAGGAGTAAACAGATTAAATCTAAACAGATTTAATTGGAGCCAGCTATACACTGTCCCAACATGAAGAGCTAAGTTCAGCTAGCATGTTACTGTGGCTGCAGGTATTGTTAGTCAGTCAAAAGGTACCTCGAGTTGCCATAGTCCTACTCAGAGATAGGAAGAGGTACCAAGCTGTTTTCCTCCCCAGCTGACTCTTCTGCCATACTTTCCTATTCTTTCAGGAGTGTGATAAGGTATTTGGTTGGCATTGATATTTTCAAATAGTTGTATTGAAGGTGTCTTCACATCTTAGAGCAGTTTGAAGATTAATATGACATATACAGAAACCCTGTACTCCTCCTTGGTGAGGAAGTACTAAATAATAGTTTCTACTTTCAGATACAGGTACATTGAGCTAATATTAGTTACTGCTAGCCAGGTATATGTAATCAAGCTCCAGCTGGACTGCAGTACTGCAGTTGGTGGACATTGGGGAAGGCAGTAGGAGTGCAATAGTCAAGAGCAGTAAGAAAGCTTGAGGAACAGAGCTGAGAATTGAATCCCATTTGTGCCCCAGTCCAGGATTTGCTTACTATTGTAACATATCATTTAGGACTATTAAAAGGTTCATCAAAAAACCAGGACATGTCCTTCCACCTACTTCTGTGGTCTTTTGGGCTTGGGAGCCTTTTGCTATCTTGCAATAAATGCTCAGGTATAAGCTGAGCATTTTCTTGCCCCTGGAGATCCTACAGAGACTGCTCAAATTACCCAAAAGGGTGGTGATAGTGTATTGTTTTCTTGGACTTAACTTTGTGCAATTACATACAGGTAATCCTGGTTTATTTCTGTTATCCCTTAATTGAGCTATAGGATTTTTTTTAAGCTTAAAAAAATGCCAGAGGCTTTTTAAGAGCTCTAAATTAAAATGCAACAAACTGAAAAAGAACCCTCCCCAGTTAATGCTATTGACCGATCATCTGCCAAATTTAATTGCAAAAGTAGTGTGTTTTTTGAAATTACAAAATCCCAAAGAGATCCTTCAAAACAACTATGTGGATTTTCTTTTTTCTTTTTCTTCCCCCCCCCTTTTTTTTTCTCCCCTTTCAACTGCCCTGGAGTGCTCTGTCTCTATTTTCTCACTCTCAGCCTGAGGTATGCTTTTATGACTAAAGTATCAAAACCCCGCAAACAGAGGCTCATAACAGAAATCCTGACAAATCTGTAGCTGCATGGGTGGGCGCAGCTCTAGCAATTGCATCTTTAAAAGTCTTATTCACCCTGTCACCGCTGTAACAGTGGCACCTGTTAGCAGTGCTGCTGCACTCTCTCACTGTTTCCATTATAAACCTCTCTTTTCATAAGTTCATTTCTTGGCTAATAAAAGTTTCCTCACAGCTGAAACTTGGCTGAAAATGGCTTTGCCTGGGAACAATTATTATTAATATTTTTTTTATATAAACTTCCTTTTAAAAATCTTTCTGTTATTTTTAAATTAAAAGAGAGAGAGGTTTACAGGGTTCAGATGCCTACTCCGTGCATATACAACCAGGTCTGGTGGCCTTATTTACAGTTAGATGCCAGCTAGAAATTCGGGGATTTGGTTGTCCTGTGGGTGACATGGCACCCAAGTAACTGAACTGCTGTCAGTTGAAGAAAGGGGTGGTGACAAAGTGCATGAAAGGTCTGTTGCTCTGATCTACTTGGATGGCACCGGTTCCTAGCAAGAGTGCAAACCTTAGGCCAGAGTTTTGGGAAATAAGTGTACCCAGGAATTTAAGGTTAAGTGAAGGAAGAGCACGATGGCAGTAGGTTCTCCATCCCCAAAGTGAGTTGTGTAGGCTAAGGTGCTAGAGAAGAGTAACTTAAAGCAGCCTAAAGAGTGTAACCTTTGCATGCGGTGCCCATCAGGTGCACCCGTGCTTTCCATGGATGGGTAATATCAAGTAGGGCTGAGGACAAACTGTGTCCTGCCTTCTTATCACACATTACTCAGGGTTTGCTGATCTGTTTTTCCCCTGCTGTTCCCACGTACCCTTATCAGACACTGAGTTTCCAGCAGCCCTCTTCTCCCGCCAGCGCACTGATTTCCTCTTCTTCCCCTGCGACTCAGCACTACATGAACGCAGCCCGGCTCCCTGGCTCCCCGGCTGTGCATCCTGGTGGCAAAGCTCCTGCATCCAACATTTCTCATACCCTTGTTGAAGAAAGGTAGGCTCTCTTCCCCTTCCAAAAAGCTGAGCAGGAGGAGATTGTCATATTCAGTTGGTGACTCATTTGGAGTGTGTATTTGGGAAAACAGTATGTCCTCCCTCTCTCTCAAATAATTCTGAGCTAGAGAATATACATGGTGCAGAAATATTTAGCAATATTGACGAGCTCTTCATTCCAGACAGGAAGCAACATATAAATTAGAAGATTCCTGCAAATCCACAAGGACAGGATCCCCACCAAGGAATTTTGGACAAGCATACTTTACTGAAATAGAAAATAATCTCAATTCAAACTGGGGTATGCAAAGAAAATATCTGACATTGCATTCTCTTTATATACAGGATTTGGGTAGTAAACAGACCTTGTGAGGATGTGGGTGAATTTTACGCTCTTCAAACAGCATAAGCATAATCTATTTTTCCTTAATTAAAAAGAATCAAGTGACTGAAGATCAAAGCAGCAGCCCTGGACTTTCACAGCAGTGGATGTGACCATTTTCTGTACAGTATTTCAGTTAATACATTTTCTGATATATATAGGCCTTTGGCTTTGCCCCATCCTTCCCTGATGCATGTACATCATCAGGCTCAGCAGCAGCTCTCACTGGGCAGGAGCAGGGGTGAGCATCTGGCTGCTCGGGCAGGGATGCGAAGCAGCTCACACACGTACTGTATACACGCTGTGGCCAGGGGTCCTGCCCTGGGTGCTCTGGGCTGGGCACGTGCAGATGCTGGCCACCCAGCCTGCCAGTGGGCATCCTAACCGCTGGCTGAAGACCTGCCCTCCATTGCTCTCTGTGGCTGGTTTATACCACATGGAGTATGTGGGGCTAAACTGCCCAGGTGGGAGGTGCAGTACTATTTCAAAACTCTTCCAGCGCTCAATAAGGGTAAATATTTGAAACGAGGTCTCAGACCCAAAGAACAGGTTAGCTCTCCCCACCCAACCGGAGTTGTCCTACTTGCTGTTTTCAGAAAGAGACGGTGAATAACTCTCTTACAAGGCAGTGAGGATGCTTTTCCAGGTCAGCTTCCAGTGTCTCCTCAAACGTCAAATTAAGTACATACCCTAACACAGCATAGCATCCTGGGCTGCAGGATCCTGTACATCTGGGCAAAGAGAGGTCTTAGAGCACACAAGAAATCAAATTCCCCCAGCATCCCCTCACGTCTGAATTACGAACCTACAGCACCCTAACTTTCCCCTCTGTGGTGGTGGGAAACTCACCCGTCATTCCTTTGCTTTTGTTGCTCACCCTTGCAATGCTGCATGTTGAGTGCAGCCATTTAACAAAGAAGGAAACTCACTTTTACTGTTTTTCATCTTGCCAACTGAATTTTTCATCCCATCTTCTTTCCCATCATCCTTCCCCCTTCCCGTTCACTGTAAACTGAAAAAAACCCAACCAAGCAAACCCTTCTCCAGCAGTCTGGGCTCAACTCTGATGTGTGCTCCCAAATAAGCTGCTTCTCTGGTTTGGTTTCCCCATTGCTAAAATGAAGATTATGCGCATCATAGGAGGAATTGTAGACTACATCCAGGGGGATATGTTGATTCTTGCTAGATGGTGTCCTGGTCCTGATGTGTGTAAAAAGTAAATCACATATCAGTCTCCTTGAAGGGAAGGGGCTGAATGCTGCAATGCTGCCTGGAAGAGGGATCAGCATTTCATAAAATCTTTACCAAATGGGGTCCTCTTCCTCTTACCCAGACACCTCCCCTGCTCCAGCGTTATGGACAAGGACTTCCTCAGATGTGTCCCTGATTTACTGCTCGGTCTGTGGAAGAAGAGGAATCAGGCCCAGTGACTTCAGATTATGCTATTTTTAACCACCAACAATTAGATGTTATACAGTTAACTAACAACAGGGTGGAAAAAAAACTAAGAGAAATTGTAAATATATCCTAATAATTGTATTGCAGCATAGGATTTATAATTACTAAATGTGTGATAACTGCTTCCTAAATGCCCATGCTCTTTAAACAACCTAATTTATAATTTAAAAAGCTGACAACTCTTAAAGTGTTTTATTTTATCTTGTCTGAAATAATTGAAGAGTAAGTTATTGAAAACCTTTATTTTTCATTAGCCTTAAATTCAGCTACAATTAATGTGCCCAATTTGATTATAAACTGCACAAATTAAACAATAAAGAGCTGTCTAATGAGAAATTAATTATGAGGAACAGAAGAGGAGCTGGGCTGGATAAAAGCATTAAGTTATGGCCTATGGCAGGATGTGTCAGGTTTTAAAGGAGACAAAGGGCTTTTTCCTCAATGTGTGCCAGTGCTGATAGGGCTCATCACAGATCAGTAGATCCAGAAGCCATAACAGCACGGTAATTGAAACTGCCAAAATCAATAGTGCTGACAACCTTAATTAAATTAAATATGTCTCTGATGAGCTCAAACAGCATGGCAGCGGACCACTTGACCCTTTCTCGGAGCCCCACTTGATAGAGTGCAGCATGCAGCATGATGGATTTCACCCCCGAGGACCGCTGGAGCCCTTGCGCTACTGTAGAAAATTGCTCCAAGAGTGATGGTCTCCCCAGCGCAACTGTAGCTTTGACTCCAAAGTACAGCCCTGAGTTCGTCGCCTGCTCTGGCTTTTGCTCTGCCTGGCAAGCACGGGGGCTACTTTGCTGAGCGCAGCCTGCAGAACTTTGTCATCTTGTCAGCTTCCCGCCCTTGCCCGGCAAAAATAACAGTTTTATTTGCTAAACAGGCAAACAACTTCCATCACAGCTGGCTGGCTGAGAAGCAGTTCTGACTTTTTATTACAAGCAGCATAGCTGGGAGATCCACTTGGAACTGGGTCTAATTCAGGCTGGATTCTTGGGCTTTGTCTTTTTAAAATAAAAAGAGATTGGGCTGAGACGCCCTAGAATTATCTGAAAGATCGTCATGGGATTATAAGAAGGAAAAAATGAGCTATAAATGGGCAGGAGACAAAGAGAAATTCTTGCTGCTTAAACCACAGGGCTGGAATCTCAGTTCAGCTGTACAGTCAGCAGTTGTTTTTCTCACTAGGAAATTGCATGAGTAAATATTTTTGCAGAATGCTGTTCTCTTGACCATGTAGTGCTGACTTCCTAAACAACGTGAAATAATTGTGCCTCTAAGTTTTCAAAATGTTTATGTCAGCATTAACGAACTGTTCCTTCATTATAAGCCTGTCAAAGATCAGAGGCTTAGATTATTGAAGTAGATTCCTTTCAAATGCTGAAGTTGTTGCTGTGACAACTGGGGGAGAGAAGAGATTGTTGGAGGTGGACGAACTGTGGGTTTTCCATACCAAAAGGGTTTAAATAATCCGCCTCCCTGTTTAGAAAAATACCTCAATCACAGTAAACACCCTCCAGCTAAGCACAGAGGTCTCAGAAAGGTAAAACGTCATAACATTGCATCTAAAAACCTGTGGGTCTAAATCATGCTGTTGAGCTTCATATATACAAATTAGGCTAATCTTAAATAAATATGATCCATATACTGTAATTCTGTTCCATGTGTAACATTTTATGAAAAACACCTATTCAATATATTTTGGAGCATTGCTATTCTGCTAGGAGCTTGGACAGAAATTTATGGTACTGGAAAAATTATACAAAAGATGATACCCTTGAATCACAGGCAGGCCCTCCCTCACAGCGTGGTTTACGGCGTCGCTAATTTAAATGTGGTTCTGTGTCAGGCAAACTGTTTTATAGCAGCCTCTAATCCAGCCTTGAAAACTTTGTAATCCAGTGCATAAGGGCACTTTGCAGGGGGTGGGAGGACAGGCTGCGTTTGAATTTCGGAAATGTCTCAGACCAACTTTTTTTCCTTTTTACTCTTTTCCTTTTCCTTTGCCTTTTCCTTTTTCTTTTTTATTTTCTTTTCCTTTTTTCCTTCTTCTTCTTCTCCTTCTCCTTCTCATTCCCCTTCCTATTCCCCCTCCCCTTCCCCTTTCCTTTTTATTCCTTTGAATTAATCTAAAAATGAAAACAACCTTTTTATGCTCTAAGTGCTGTGTATTGTTTTCATTATTATTGGTGGAGAGTTACAACATTGTGGGGGTCAGATAGATGTCAAATTCCCTATAAAAATCCGTAGGGGCTGGTCCAACCATTGCCTTTGAAAACTACCTGCCTTTTGGTGACAGCATCAAATAATAACAAATTATTAGTAAAAAAGTATTAGTAACAGGAGTAGTAAATGACTTTACCCTCAGCTCTTCTCAAAAGTAAGATGAAGAGGCTTTTTGCCTGTGATGATGCTGTTAACACTGGTGGGTTTTGAAGGGACAAAAGGGTTCTAGAGCAAAAGGGACTTCCCAGAGGGTGAAATGGAACAGAAACTTCTCATGTACAGTGTGAGATCTGTGGTTGCAGCTCCAGAAGAATTGCAGAGTGGAAAACCAATTTTTTCCAGTGGTCTGACAGCTGAGGAAACTGCTCAGCAAAGAGCCAGCATTATGCCCAAAAGACACCGAAGCACAGCTCCTGCTTCAGTGTCTCCCTCAACTTCTATGGTGGTGGTGGTTTTTCGGCCAAACTGGTTAT
Source organism: Ibycter americanus (assembly GCA_035590275.1). Classification (NCBI taxonomy): domain Eukaryota; kingdom Metazoa; phylum Chordata; class Aves; order Falconiformes; family Falconidae; genus Ibycter; species Ibycter americanus. The sequence goes on along the minus strand of JAVJGI010000001.1, from coordinate 52,403,736 downwards.
CCAGTTGCTGCCTGAAGCACATACTGCCAGCCTCATCCAGTCTCTTAGGGCTCTCACCACCTTCTGTCTTCTCCTTGTTTAACTTTCTTTTTACTACCCTTTTCTTGTTGCATCTGTGCCCCGAGATGTTTTTGCCCCGCAGTGCTGCGCGGTGGGTGCGAGGCAGCTGACCCCTTGGCTAGCGGGTGCTGGGGGCCCCCCCAGCGGAGTGAGGGGGAGCAAATGCAGCCTGCACAACCCCTTGTCTTCCCAACATTACCGGTGCTAGAAGCTGGTAGAGTTTTACTGCCTGAAAAACAATTTACTGGGGCAGGACACTTGGGATACGCTGCTTTTGTCGCACCAACACAATGCACGGGAGGAGGGTGAGAAGCTGAGCTCGCCGGTGCCTTTTACCCAAGTCCCTCTGCAAGGAGACAGGTTCTCTGAGGCTTGGTGGAAAGAGCTGAAGGATTGTGTCCTGTGCCCCAATGCAACGCGTTCCCATCGCACTCGATCCCGACATGTCACTGAGCCGCCTCAGCCTCCCCTTCCCTTGGATGCAGTGAGAATTCCCGTCCCTTGGACACAACGAGAGTATTTTAAGTGGGAGCGAAGGCTGCTGCAAGGACTCATGGAGTTAGCAGAAATCTCAATGCTCAGATCTGAGAACAGTGTCAATTTTGCATTTTTCTGGAAGGTCTGAGCTGACAAAACACGAATTTTAAAGCTTCAGTCTTTGAGGGTTTGTGCTTTTAGTTTCTCTTGACCAGCACGTCTGTAGCAAGCCAAACATTCAAAGCTCACTCTTGTTGGGAAAACAGTTTAGAATAAGTGATTCTTAATCTGCTTATTCAAGATAGAGATATGCTCTGGAGCCAAAATTTTCTGAATGTTCTGTTATTTTTGGCCAACCATACTATATCTCCCTAATCTTAAAGAACCCAAAGTATTTACTTGTTGCCAAAGAAACACTTTATGTTTAGGAGAGATCTGATTAGCTACAGGCAGCTTCATCATTCAGTTTTCAACCCTCCATTCTGTCCCGTGGCAGCTGACCTCCAGGTGACCATGGAGGGTGGCCCTTGTCACTGAGGCTGGAATATATAAACACCCCCAGCTGAATGCAAAAAAGTAGAGCAGTATGAAGGGTTTTAATTGAATCTCAGTTTGCACGTTCTACTAATAATTTGGCCTTTATCTCCTGTATTGTTCTCTGTACTCTGAAGCTTCTGATTAATCTCGAGTGATGTGTCTGAGCTAGCCTTGTGTCACCAGCTTTTGCAGTGGGGAAGAAAACTAAGATAGCAAGACAGATAGCTCGGAAGGAGCAATTTGTATAAGGAGGAGAGCCACATTGATCATGTCATCGCGTTACTACCTGTAACAAGCACGCCTCAGCTCCACGTAGAAAAGATTCTCGTTTTCACAGAAGAGCCTTGGCTTGAATAGCAGTAGGGAGTAAAAACGATGCAAAGTAATTTCCAAGTACAGTTTCGAGAGAAAAAAAAGAAGGAAAAAAATCTCTCTAAAAGGATGCATGGAAAATCTTCTACATAGCATATATAGGGATGGGTTTTCCAGGTGGTTAGAAGAGAAGGCCCTGTGAGGACTGTAGATGCAGGTCATGGCACTAAAGCAAGTGCAGGTGTTTTGCTGCACAGCCCTGTTCGTGACTATCCTGGCTGAACCTGGCCTTGCCAAAGTCACTTCATGCCGCCAAAACCCTTCTCTGCCTTGACACCAGCAAAACCTGTGCAATGCCTGGCAGCTGGTGTCTCAGCTGCTGTTTACTGTATTGATTTCAATGACCCCAAGTTGGCTGTCGTATTTATCTTACCCACGAGCCTGCAATCTAATTATGTGTTTTATGTTCTACTTGTACAGGACCAAGTTCCTGAATTATTGACCTTCAAATCAGAGCTTTCTATTTTCAGTCAGTGTTCAAATGTGTTCAAGTTTTGGGCACAGCTGCGGGGAAAGTGAAAACTTCTGTACTGGGCCCAATCATCAAATATAATGACCTGTTAGCATTCCACTCCAAGCAAAATTTGGCTGGAAATACAGCTTTAGGTGCTGAAGGCAAATCGTGTAGTTGGCAGGGGGATCTTGCAGTCTTACACAGCTGAAAAAGGTGCTTGTGTATCTCGCACACACTGTATGTCATCAAGTTGGATCCATTTTAAATATAGTCACAATTCCTTTGCACGCCTGTAGTATTTTTCTTGTGTTTGAACATTACCAAAAATTAATACCACACCCACCTTTTTTTTCCTTCTGAAAAAATCACAGTTACTACACTTTCCTGCAGAACGCCATCACGTTTGATTATTTGTTGTTTGTTCTGCTGCATAATGATGGAACACATGATTTTTTTTTCAGAAGGCAGACCTGAAATGGTTTTTATATACTTACTTTTCTGCTTTGAAGTTGCTAAATAAAATGGCAAGCTTATTAAGGCTCTTCTGCTATTGCTAAGATATGCTTTTGTTTTACTGTCCCTAAATGAAGCTTATTATTGTCTTTAGTTTTGTCTGCATACAGACACAGTTAAATAATGTCACTTTTGTCCTCTCATTCATTTTGATTTAAATTCTAGAAACTTTTGATGCCCTGATAGTATCTTTTGACAACACAGAAATGTAATGAACTGTGAATGCCCTGAAGCACAGACCTTCAAAATTTAGAATAACATGAGTTCACACTGAAGGACATTTTATTGCCTTATTATTATACTATTACGGGAAATAGTCTTAGGAGGAATGGGAATATTAAGAAATTATTGTTCATTTGAGTCATAGGTCAAATCAGAGACCTTATTGTAAATGTATAGAAATTATCTTTACAGCTCTTAGAAGGTTAGATAGAGTTCAAGGCCAAGCATTCATACAACTGAGAAAGGTCAAATTATACATATGATAATACTTGGTGACAACAAAGCCAAAGGTCAAGTCTGAGGCATTATTGTGGCACATACAGAGAAAATTGCCATTCAGATATCATATGGCATTCCTGCTGGCTCCGGGACCAGATTCTCATCTTGGTTCTGCTGCTGTAAAATGAATAATCCCAGTTACGCACCTGTGCATTTAAAAGACTGGGTTTATTCTTGAATCTTTAGTCATAGTTCAATGAAATTTCCAGTAGAGAAAGTAAACAAGTTTCCCTTGATACTTTGCCATTTCCATATTTTAAGATGTGTAGACTTCTTTTCAGTAGATAAATCGCCTCCAAGAATTTCCATTTTGTTATTGCAATATTTATGCATCATGAATTCCTAGACAAAAAATAACCAAAGCACACTCTTGTAGAATCTATAAAGTTATTGAGAACATTATGTATCGTGAGTTACAGGAAAAACACAGATACGCTTTTATACTTTTTGTTGCAGATTTTAGACAACTGATTTTTTAGATAGGTTGCAAACAGTTTGCTCTCTGCTGCCAGAGTGAAACTTTTAAGTATACCCATTTTGAAAAGGTTTTAATTTAGAGTTTGTTGCCTTGGACAAATGGAAGAATAAATGAACGATTTTAAAAAGCATCTGTTCTTCTAATCTGTTTAAGATCCTCTGAAAATAGCTCACCTAGGTAACTATTGGGAGAGTTTAAGGGAAAAGTTCAGCTTTTAGAGCAAACTTTTTTGTTGTTGTTGTAAAAATGTATAGTGTCAGCATACACCAAATAAAATGTTCCTCCCCAAATCAACAGGAGAAAGATGTTAATAACACAGAGACATACATAAGAGAAATTACCATTTGGGAGCATATTCAAACAGTGGGAAACTTGTATATTTACTGATACACTGTTCTTGGCAATTGGAAATAATATAGCATTATTTCTACTGATACAGGTAATAAAGACCCAGAACTGCAATGCAGGGAAAAAATCGTCTCTGTGTGCTCCTTCTTTTTCATCATGTACTGTACATAGTACCACAATGTAAACGTTTAATAATAGTAATAATACAATGCAAATAAATGTTTCTGTTATGTACAAACTGATTCCGTATTAATTATCTTGTCATTTATTTACATGTATTTCTCATTAGACTGGGGAGAGTCTCAATGAGAGAGCTAAAGACAGAAAAATTCCATTGCAAGAAAAATGTGACATTTTATTCCGTGCCTGATGAATGTATACTCTTATAGGAGTAATACTCTTCAAAATTGCTGCATAAAGCTGTATATTCAGAATCAGTTAAATAAATAGTGTCTGCTATATACTGCATGTGAAAATGATACAGATACAGAAAAAAACTAAGCTACTATTTTTAGTGTAGGTGTATATATATACGCATGTGCAAACATACCTAATTTATGTCAAAATCTGAGTCAGTTGTTTTATTTTTAGCCATTGTATTAATAGTAAAATACTCTTGATCAGAAACAAAATATTTTTTAATAATGAAAAAAAACACAGCATTAATAAGGTTGAATGTGATATTGTGGATTGTGAGCATCTTCAGCAGGACCCATGGCATAATATGCCAGCAGACCAGTCCATCTTATTTAATATTTAGCTGCAGTATCTATTGAATTATATTACCTTCTGTTCCATCCTCTATGAATATTTTTCCAATCCACTACAGAGCATCAGCTGGTCCCTGCATGCTTGTGGCACTGGATAATTATACAGAGACAATGATCATACAAAACCACTCAGCAATTCTGGGACAGGGTGCCATCAGGAATCTTACTGACAATATTCAAATAATGTGGGATGTATCATTCTTGGAGTAGAAGTGTAGTTTTACATACAATTCCTTAGTGCATCTTTGGTGAGGGAATTTGTACTACTTGAGTAAAAAAAAATAAACAAACATTACTCTGTGGAGATTTTAATCCTTGCACATGTGAAGGGTGATTTATGAAAGAAAGAAAAAAGATTGTCACAAAGATAGGTTCAAGTATTCAGCACCTGAAAACTGAAAATGGAACTATTTTTGCGTTTGCTTACTGACAGACTTGCCAGCTCTCGTGTTTGCACCTTAAACCCTTTTTAAACCTAGTTGTTGCTATTGACAGATGGTATGGGAATCTCAGCCTTCACGTATTTTGAGCCTTCCTAAGAAATATGAGGGCATATGACACAAGTGCAACTTAAAGCTTCAGAGGCAGTATCTCATGATCTTTACAGGAAGGAATCCTTGCTGACTGAGCTCCCTGTGCTTTAGATTAACAGCACTCTGCCTGTCTGCCGGGGTTAGTGTGGTCTAAGTTATACCTTCAACTTTGATTTGGTTTATTCCAGTTTCAAATACCGAGCCAACCTAGTGATGCGTTAGCTGAACAACTGCTCTGTATTCATAGTGTAGTGGTTCACATGACTGACTCAGTACCTGACCATCTTCTCCACTGGTTGTTGCTAAAGAAACACCTCAGCCATGGTGGTGCTGCCATGCACAAAGGTCACATTCACTTGGGATGTGCAAGTTATTACTGATCTCAGGGATTTTTATTTTGCCTAGAGAAGCAAAGTTTGGATATGATTATCCATGCAAATTCTGACTCTACCACCCCAAATGCTCCTCAAGTTTCAACAGGATATTTGAGCTGGATTGTCCCTCAATTCCAGACCTGAAACAGTGCACATTGCTCCTGGCTGTTACCCAGTATGAGCATCCTCCTCACTCTTAGCCTGTCCTCAGGACAGACCAGGAACAGGGAGTGAGAACAAGGGAGCACACCAACATGCACAACCCTGCTTCCCGCTGGGGCAGAGCAGCCGTGCCCTCCCGCGCCAGCCAGGGTGCCGCCGCGCTCCCTGCTCATCGCCCTCTGGGAGGAAAGCAGGGCAGCCAAATACCCTCCAGCTGGAGGGCTGGTGAGCGTGGCTGCAGCAAGGGGCCTTTGCAGAAGACCTGTGCCTGGTGGTGGCTCAGGCAGGGGGTTCCCATTCACCAGTGGCACTGCCTGCACCAGCCCATGCAACCCTCGCACCCGGTCGGCCCCGCCGCCGTGCTGGCGCAGCTGTTTGTGCAGCTGTGCGGCTAGCCAGATGGAAGAAGTGATTCTGGCTGGAAAGCAAAACATGTTGCTTTTTGCCGGGTGTTTTAAAATATTTTTTTCCAGCCAGATCTATTCCCTGATCCGGTTGGCCAGGCAGGCACAGAGAGCGGTGCTTGGGCAGCTGCAGGACAGCCGGACAGGTGAGCCAACAGCCTCTGCCCTAAGTGCTTTGTACCACTGGAGATACACTCGTGGAACAGACGTTGCCATTTGATAAGCTTTTATATCAACACTCAAGAAAGTGATCCACCTCCTGATTTCTCTTTCTTCCCCATCTAAGCATTTCCAGCTCCTGTTGTTGCCCATGCATGGAGCTGCTCCTCCAGCCAAGCAGGCGAGGGGAGAAGCAGGCTGGCTTACACATTGGGATGAAAAATACCCCTTTATGCCATAAGATCTTCCTCTGCTAGGTCATCTACCCTAATCCTCTTCCTGGCAGAGCTGCACAAACCCTTTCCCCAACACAGGGAAAGCGAGGAGGTGTTAGGTCTCTGCCTGCTGTTCCCTGCCAGATGTGTTTCCCACCGGGTAAACCAGAACTAATAGAGGTTGCTAAAAAAGTGAAGATCCTGCCTGCTGACCAGTATCATGCGGCACTTTCACAAACTCCCTTCTTTAGCAAAGACTCGGGACATTGGCAAAATGCTTTAGCTCTGCCCTCCTGTAGCGTTTGAAGCGTTTGGTCTGCTGCCACCAGAAGCTGGGAAGAGCTGGGGTGGTGTGTGAAGAGCGTTTCTGTGCTGGGGTGCCCTACCGGTTTCAGCGTCACCATGGCACAGGACGGCCTTCCCTATGGCAAGCGACTGTCCTTGCCATGTGGGATGAGCTGCTGCCTGCCCATGGCAGGAGCATCAGGGGCCCAGCCCGGCGCGTTCACGCGGCAGCACGAGCAAAGCCGCCGTCTGACTGCATGTTGCTGCCTCACTACATTGCCTGGTTTGTCTAAACAGAAAGTCACCAGTTTCAGAAGCAGTATTGTTAGGCATTGTTCATACAGAATACCCTCTCCCAAACCAGCCTAGCTACTTGTTTCATGGCCAGCCCAGTGTTTTTGTGGCTGATTACACTAGTCTGAAAGCCCAGGGAACCAATGAGGCTCCATTCAACCTCGTCCGTGGCCAGCAAGCTATGGGTGATGTTTTGTAGTGCAGACTTGTTCACTGGCAGTGAAATCCACTCAAATCAGTGCAGGGTTCAGAACACATTTAGATGAAATTGAAATCAAACCCAGAAAAAGGGTTGCTTCTCTTCTCAGATCTCAGGGAGAGTTTGCAAAGCTGATGGTTATAAAATCATCATGTGATACCAGACCTTACCCAATATTTAGCATTCTCAGCCTCCTTTGAAGCCAATGACCCAAAACCACACTTATTGCTAGGTAGAGCTGGGATGCTGGCCTGAAACAGGTAGTGATTCAGGCTTTTTGCACACTCCAGGGCTAGGTAGTGAAATATCTTGCAGAAACTTCAATACTCAGGAGATATTAAGCACCTGCTGTTTTGTTCTCTTTAGTATGGATTAAGGCACGTTCCCAAAATCAAAGTACCCCCAAAATCACCTGTGGATTAGGGAAAAGAAAAGGTTGGTTTTGAATAGCAAACAGAAAATCTTATATAAGAGCCACAAAGAGAAAAAAAATGCCATTTTTTCCTGACTACTCTCACATATTTCGTACAAAGAATTAATATTCTGCTTATCCTTTAACTCTGATTTACCTATTTTAAGACTAATAAACATCCAGTAAAAGATATCTGAAAGCTCTCTCCATCTTTCCTTAAATGAGCATTTTGAAGGGGGCTTATCCTACATCTAGTAAATTCTAATCCCTATGAGCTAAACTTTGGAAGCGAGCGAGGAATGTAGGTAGAAAGCTTTTCTCTTTCAAAGTCGAAGGGTAATAGCACGTCCTTTCTATTCCAAAGTCAGAGTGAAGACAAGTTCCTCTTGATGAAAGCGCCACAGTTAATCCGTCTCAGGATTGGTGTCTCCATGTAGCACCCTGGGGAACTAGAATAAAAAGAAGTGTTTTTTGCCTGGTGAGCTGTAGAGTTACAGTGCAGGAAAATCCTTGTTGTACAGTACACTATATTGTTTCGCTAATGTATTTTTTCTGTGCTCTGAATGAAGCGCTTATATGCAGGGAAATTGGCTTTGAGGCAGCGGATGAAATTGTAATGGTATCAATGATCTGCCTCTCAGCAGAACAAGTGATCAGCTGATGGATCATGTTAAACCGCAGAAGACTGGATCCCGCAATCATTTCTCATAGTAGCAAACCTGCAAACACTGGGAGATGTTCTGTTAACGTCTGAGAGCCAGCTCCCAGAAAGGAGGATAATCCCAAGATGTTTATTAAGGAGTCAGGCTACATTCTTGTTGATTAATTGTGATCATTTGTTGAAGAGACAAAGCTTTTATTTCCCTCCTGACCTATTTTTAATTACATTGCAAAATGTTCCCAAACCCCACGTATTTCAGTTCATTGTAGTTTTTGAAATGTCCAGGGTGGAAAAAGGCAAGGTTGGCTTCTTTGGTGGAAGTCGTCTGATAGTGATTTTTCTCCCTTTTTGCTGTTGTGCCCTTCAAACAAGCTGCTTTTGAGGGTGGGACCTGATTTATTCCCACAGTTCTGAACATGAAAACTGTGTATTTATTGTAGAATCATAGAATGGTTTGGTCTGGAAGGGACCTTTAAAGATCATCTAGTTCAACTCCCCTGCCATGGGCAGGGATGTGCTACGGAGTGTTTGCTGTGGTGCTGTGCAAGGTCCTTAGCAGACACACAGGACCATGGTGCAAGCAGCTTGCACCGAGACACACAACAGGAGAGCTCCCGTTTCACTGATCCTATCGCTTTATTGCTCCATGTTATAACTCCTCTCAACTCCAAATGAAAGCTGACATTCTGTTGTGAGGTTTTGTTGTTTGTTATTTGTTATTACAGAGCTGTTCAGATGTAAGGAGTGAGAAAGAACTACAGTTTTAAAAGACATAATTGCCACAAGGTATTTGTGTGGTCAGAGGATAAACAATAGCCAGGCTGTTTCTTCCAACTTCAGAAAAACATTTTCTTTGAATACTCTCTTTTGCTTTCTGAAGAGTCACTATTATATCTAAACCCAGACTGTATACAAAAAGCTCAACACTAGATGATGAAAGATTTTTATGATGCAGTTCCTGGGGACTAATGGGAGAGTACTTCATCACTGTTCATTGTTAGTCAGTTTAATCTGGCCTTGCAACTGGTGTGATAGGGTTTCCAGTCAGCTGATGCCATGTGTAATCAAACTGCGTGTGAGGCTCAGACTGATGATACAAACCGATTTCTTCCAAAGCATGTACGGCACATGAAATCCCAAAGTAATGATCACCCAAGTTTAACCATCCTTAAATCAATTTTTATTAAAAAAAGTGTTTGTCAGAGCATCAGTACAGTATACGCAAGCCCGTGCTTTTGCATGCTGAAGGCTTATGGAAAGGCTGCTCTTTGCCTTACCACTTGATGCTTCAAGGAAGCATCAGACTCTGGTCAATCTTTTCTACCTTTCCTTCCCCTCTAAGAAACCCATTTGCCCAGTTCAGCTTTTCCATCATATTGCTAGACTAGCATTCATTCTGATGTCAAGGAAAGTTAAGTGGCTTAATTTGTTCTTAAAAATAGGGAATTTCCTTATGTTCTGGGCCTGTCCTAGTAAACCTGGCTCTGTCTCAGAAAAATTAGTGCTCTCTGTTTTGCAAACCTCATCACATTCACCATTCAAAAGAACAGTCTGTGTGATGGCTGGTGAAATCAGCTACTCTTACATTTCATTACTACAATACAGCTGTTAAAGCAATTCCTTTCCTTTCTGTTCAGACTTTTCTCTGTCCTCTAGAGCAGAAACTTTTCAGGGAAAAAAATTTGTTACAACTCCATTTATAGATGCCAATGAGCTGCTGTAATGTTTCATAAATTTATTACAATCACATACATTATCCTGAAGACACATTTGTTCTTACTCGCACCTGACAATTACTTCCTGTACATTTATTGTTTTAGTAACAGTGTCTTCTTCATCTTCTTATGATTGTTATTCCAGACTAATTCTCAGCTTGTGTAAATACCTTTAGGATGATCAGTTAATAATGTTTTAGGAGCAAGCCCCTAGTGCTTCTAGTCTGACAATCTCAAAGTGCTGGGAAAATGTTCACTTGTTTTGCTGAAGAAATATTTCAACTTTTTCTGAGATGCTCAGGTCTAAGTGTATTTGATCACCCCCCTTTGTTACTCATACAGCTTCATGAGCTAGGCAAATAATTCACAGTTATGTTAGGTGAATAATCTAATTAATTGTTTAAATAACGTCAATAGCACATCTGAAGGGTGAGAATAATTTTTTTATTATTTGCCTAATAATTAAGACTCCCTAAAATAGCAAAATATCACTATCAGTCTTTTTTGAGGTTGAGTCTTTATACTTCTAGTCTCAAGTCTACTCATTTCCTTCTTTTCTGCGAATGGGAATTGCTATGAGAACAAAAAACTGGCTTGAATTGCCTTCTATATTCTGGCATGTGTTATGAAAGTACTGTCATATCCCATTTTTATCAACTATTTTTGGTTAAAACACAACTATTTGACTGGTAATTAGCACGCCTGTGTCTTTATACAGTCTTAGTCTTGAAGCAACGTACGAAATGTCAAGGAGGTAAAGGCAAAGGTTAAAGATGCTTGGTGTCTTCTGGTTAAAACAGTGCCAGAAGAAGTTTTGTATCTTTTTGAAGAGGAGGTTGCTATTTCTTTCAGAGCAGCTGTGTGATTTTTTTCTTTTTTTTCATCACAACTCTGCATGCATTAGTCTCCTACAGGGCAAATTGCTTTATTTAACATGCCACAGAAAGCTACTGCTGTTGCATCAGGGAGATGGAATGCTTCTCTTAAACTGTAATGCCAATAATTGCCTTTGGACTTCCACACAAAGAAAGTTTTGGTCTTCAAACTGTCTGGAAGGGTTTGTCTGTAATTGCTGTAATGTACAATCACTCCTAGAATGAAAAGGAAAATGACATATATTTAGAAAGTTCAATAAGAATAGTGCAAACAAGCAAAGCTATTATCCAAGACGGTGAATGAGCCCCATGTTCTGAGGCTGAGCCTCAGAAATTGTTTTATTGCACATGGTGAGCAGACACACTGTTAATAAAAAAGTATAATGAAAGCAGTTCTAGTAACCGCAAGAACACCCTCTGAAGCATCTATGTTTGGTTAAACAGATTTGTCTGAATTCATACCAGGCAACTGGGCTGACAGATTACTTATGTCTGGATTCTTCCCCTCCAAGCTGATTCGCAGCAGAATAGGTATATCCCATTAACACATCGGAGTTCATTGCCTTTGACCTTCTGGGCAATTAAAAGGCAAAACAGCGCGCATTTTCTAAGCCGCACAACTGTTAAAACGCTAGATACACTTCCAGGGACATACTTTGGCCAAATCTCTTTATGTTTGTTAAGACGCTTCATGAGTTTGACCCACTTCCCAGCACAGTCAGTCACAGCCCTGCCACTGTGTATTTGCCAGAATAAGAAAAGCAGAGAAGTTGCTGGTATGAATGTAAGACAATGGTGACATAAAATTAACGGGTTTTAATATAATTTCCTCCAAGCAGTGGGAAGTTGGCTTACTGGTCAGCTACAGTGTAGGTTACTCTTAGCGGGCTCAGCCCCCAGGAGCTAAAAGCTGAGGAGGATGGAGACTTTCCTTCTGATACTGTGTAGCTGCTAGAATAAATGGAAAGTCCAAAAGGAGGAAGGAACAATTCACCCTTTTTTACTGAAAAACTTCACAGGGCTTGAAAGAGTTGTCAAAACTCTGCAAAATAACTTTTTCGACAAGGAAGAAAATTCTAAATCAGATATTAGCATACGACTTCTACTATTCCCTTGGTTTTTACCTACACACAAAATAATGATTGTCTTGTCATCCTATTCATTGTTTAAAAAAAAATAACTGTGTTGTCATAAATGACAAGATATCTTCAAATACAGAATAATTGAGTGAAGCTTAAGAATTCCAAGACAGAGATTTATCATGTCTTTTCATGAAAAAAGTGTTCTTAGTATTAAAACTAAAGAGAGAGAGAAAAAAAAACCCCAAACGTGTCAACATATTTCTGACAGTATCAGGATACTTACGAGTTTTTCTGCCATGCTTCCTTCCAGACCTGACTTTTCAAAATAAAATGTTTGCTTCAAAAATGGCTAACATTACCTCAATGTGTGTGTAACTTGGACCAGCTAATGAATAATTCTCCTGTTAACTACAGTTTCATTTCTGTATGTTTTCTGGTTTTGCTAAATCAAAATGCTAAAAGCAAAATATAGTCCTTAAGGATATCTAGATATAAATCCTTCCATACTGCACTTGCATCTATGAAACAATGCATTTTACTGGTCCTTCGGCAGGAGTGTGATAGGGATTGGTGTCATAAGAAGGATTCTCAAAACTGTGATATACAATGTAGCTGCACCTTCATTTGGATTATTAAAGAAACAATAATCTGTGTAAAAGAAATTCAGTCCTCAGTTCGACGAGGCTCTGCCCCAGTACTTTACATGGGGAAGTTACAACTTGAAATACACTTATGGAAATGCTGTAATTTGTATCTACGTGTATTCTTTAAGTCAGGACATACCTAGGTCAGAAACTGCAAATAATTTTTCTCTCTTTGCTTTTTATTTGCTTGGATTAAGCTTGGCCCACTGCACAGCTGTCCTGCAGAAGGAAATGGAGAAGCAGGTAATAAACAGTCCGATAGTTCAGCTCTCCCTGCTTCCCACTCGGCAGCTCCCTTTCCCAGACTCTGCCATCGCCTGGTCCCGTTCCCCAGCCACATCTCCCATCCTCATCCCCCACAACCAGAGGAGCGCCTTGACCTCTGCCAGTGTTTATTGATAAATTCAAGTGGTTTGGAAACTGATAAGGCACGTTGTGGCTTTTGTAAATTATACTGTAGGTAGCTCTTCTTGTAGTTTTGTCTTCCTAAGAGTCCGTGAGGTACAAGGTCAGATCGCAAATGGTGGCTTTGAAACGTGTTTTCTGTTTCAGCATCTGAAAACATCAGAGTCTGTGTGATCTCTGGTAGAGGGACTGCCCCAACAGCGTGCCTTTGGGGTTTCGTTATAGCAGTGACAGCACTGAAAACTCAACATGTCGTGCTCCTATATTATTTGAATGGTAAAGGAATTTCCACACAGAAATGGAAGTGATGCTGCAGGAGGAAGGGTCTAGGGTGTCGTGAAAATAATTTTGCTTGCAAAAATTCAGAGGGGAAGGAGGAATTTTAATTTAAAATTTCTCTTGGCATACAAAAAAAGGATTTAAACCTGCGATTTGTTCAAACATAAAATTTATTTCAGTTTTCTAGTTTCTCTTATGTTAAGAAAGAGTGACAAGCATTAAAATAAAAAGTAGTTTTGAACAGAAAAAAAATCTTCTGATGAAACAAATTTGATAGCATTTGATTTTGACTGATATAAGTGTACATTTTTGAGTGAAAAAGTCTTTCAGATAACAGCTAGATCTACTCAGAGGACTATTACCGTAGGTGCAGTTCTTTCCAGCTGAGTTCTCTTATAAAAAATAAATCTGTACAATCTACATTTCCCTTTTCCTCTTCCCCCAAGAAAGCAAACCTACATCACACCCATATTAATCTCCTCATTTTTTCTTTCCAAAGTTCTGCTCAGCCCATCCTAGTCTGGCTACAAACTCTCTTTGTATCTGTGTCTTCCCTTCATTCCATCAAAACCTGCACCCCAATTTTCTCCAAACCCTTCATCCCTCCTTCTAGTCACCCTGCTTCTCTGTTCAAACGGGACATTTGGGAGAGCAAAGAACAGAAAACAGCAAGGCAAGTTTGGAAAACTTGAAATAACTTACATATACAAGCTGCTCCAAAAGGCCAAATTTTTATTTGGCTTAAAATGGGGTAATTCTGCTGACACAATAAAATTAGCACTGATTTAGAAGTTTTCCTACCACAATTCAAACTGGTTTACACTTGAGATGTGGACTACATGTGTGTGTGGAAGACAGAAAAACAAAATCTGGAGCAATGAAGATTGCTGTTCTTTCTCTCTGAAACACCAGAAAGTCTAACATTGCCAACGTGGAACACTAGTTTTAAGTTTTATCTGAAAAAGCCACCACTTTACTGCACAAAAATCCTACCCCAAAAAAAATAATTGTATTTCCCAAGGAGGGACATTATATCAAACCAGAACAGAAAGTTCCAGACTTGATACATAGCTTTCGTCCACTTTTAAAGCAAGTCTTGGTGCATCCTGACTTACAGTGTTGTGACTGACACCTATGTGAAATCAGCTGCTGGGCATAGTTATATCCATCTGCTGGTTTTGCTAAACCTCTGGATCTCACACTAATTACAACTGCCTACGTAGCTGGTTTTGCTGTATCCAGTGGGGAGAAGAGCAGACTTGCTCTAGACTTGGCAGGCAGAATGAGTCACGCTACAGACCTACAAACACTGGAGATGATACAGTGATGTGTGAAATAATTCCTTCAACTCATGTGTTCCAAAAATATACATTCTCACTCCTGTTAGCCTCATGATTTGCTAAAAATCCTTAAGCCCCTTTACTTTTTTCCTAGGATTATGCTATGAAACATTCAGCATTTTGCAAGGCTGCACCCATATTTGAAAACTTTTTTCCCATCGGCACCCCCCGCAACTTCACACAGATCAAAGCTGATGAAAGAGTAGCAGTGGTAGTTCCACTGCTTGGTTAGGCACTCTGATCTGCTAAAATCTAGATGTGGAGCAAAGGAATCTAAAAAAAAATATCTCAAAGAGTGGTTCTCAGGCAGCTCTTTTGTGTGGGGATCATATACTTGACACCATGCCTTATGTGGAATGCACATCAAATCACCTGGAGACTCCACATCAATGGTAGTTATGTGCATGCATGTACCACAAAGAGAATAGACCCTTAAACCAGTTGGGTCCATGAAACACAAAAAAGAAAAGAAAAAAAAGTCTAAAGAGTATAAATCTAGAGGAGTACATCAACTTTTTCTTTTGATCTACCTCTCTGCTTTGCCTTATGACTTTTTCGTTGTTGTTTTTTAATGTTTTAATGGGTGGATTTTAAAAAAAAAGGACTTTCCCAGTGCAGCCAGTGCTTTATTTTATAAGGTTCTGTCCTTAATCTAACACATCTGTGTTATCTGATCCAAGACTGCCCATAGGATAGAGGGCCAGATTCTTAGCTTCCATGCACTCGTCTCATAGACTTCAAGGGGGTTACACTAACCGCAGCAAGTCAACGACTCGCTCTTGTTTGTTGTTGAACTCTTAAGTGTTACCATATTTTTCCTTTAACTGTTACTGAAGCCCATACCACGTACCACTCAGATAAAATGATTTCCTCTGTGCTGAGCTGATTTTTGCTCCAGGCTGGCATTTACTAATTTCAGGGAGGTTTTTCTATCACAGTGGACAGGACCAAAACAAATCTCTTGTAGGAGTCAATGGACTTGGGCATTTAAAAAAGGGGGTTCTGTACCTCAAAACTGAGTCCTGGGTTAAGGTCCATGTGCCCCTTTCAGTCTAGGAAGGCAGGGATGTTATAATAGAAAATGAGATAAAATAAAAAACCAAACAAATAGGAAACTGCCTGTTTGTGTTCTAGGGTGAAGCGGGTAAACTCTGAGTTTACCTTCCATTGCAGACTCCAGAGTGAAAGGTACTGCCTTTCCTTGAGCCTGCTTATTCTTTCAGTGATGTAAATAAACATGATGGACCTGCCTACCAAACTGATGTCCTGGTTTCAGTGGGGATAGAGTTAATTTTCTTCTTAGTAGCTGGTGCAATGCTGCCATTTGGATTTGGTGTGAGAACAATGCTGATAGGACACTGATGTTTCTGGTTGTTGATGGGTAATGTTTATAGTAAATCAAGGACTTTTCAGTTTCTTGGGACCTGCCAGCAAGAGGGCTGGAGGGGCACGGGAAACTGGGAGGGGACACAGCCAGGACAGGTGACCCAAACTGGCCAAAGGGATATTCCATACCATATGACGTCATGCTGAGCATATAAACTGGGGGAAGAAGAGGAAGGTGAGGACATCTGGCATTACAGCATTTGTCCTCCCAAGTAACTGTTACGTGTGATGCAGCCCTGCTTTCCTGGGGGTGGCCAAACACCTGCCTGCCCATGGAAAGTGGTGAATGAATTCCTTGGCTTGTTTTGCTTGTGTGCATGGCTTTTGCTTTACCTTTTAAACTGTTCTTATCTCAACCCTTGAGTTTTACATCCCTTTCCGATTGTCTTCCCCATCCCTCTGGGTAAGGGGGAGTGAGCAAGTGGCTGTGTTGGTTCTTGGTTGCTGGCCGGGGTTAAACCACGACAACTGAGTAGAACCCCAGTGAAGCCAAGCACGTGCTCACAGGCTCCATGCCTTCCCTGCTGCCCTTCCACCAGCTGCTACTAGACCCTTTCTGGATGTTTGCCCACCCTGCTGCCAGGCCACCCTGCTGTTGCGGCAGTCCATCTTAAACAGAGATTTCTGACCACGCAAAGGAGCAAAATTTAGCAGGACTCTCCCTGTGACATTGGAAACCAGGCTCTGCTACTGCTGAGTATGGCCTTCCTCTCCCCTCTGGGACTCCCCACCTCTTCGTCCTGATCCTCCCTTCCCAGTTTGCTCTCTAAGATGCAGAGAAATAAGGACAACAGGCAAGGGCAACCAATTACACACTTCGTGCACCAAACACCAGCTTTGTTTCCATCCCGTGCATTCTCCCTGACCCCGGGTGATGGCAGCCCATCTGTCTGCAGCACACCACGATGGCTTTGTGCCTCGCTGGGAGCAAACACTCAGCAAGGGAGGCTGTGGAGACAGAGTGAGGACATGGTCCTCTACTGCCACGGGACATACGTCTCCAAACAAGCTGCTGGTCTCAAATGCTGGCAAAAGAAAAGCAAAAGGAAGATACGAGGCCTGCAGTAAAGGCATGTTTCTACAGAAGTGGATAATATGTGCATTGTGTGTTGCATGAATGTTAATCAGAATGTCTGGTACTACAATCTATTTAATGATTACTGTCAACCCAGATGGCAGGTACGCTAAGTACACTAGCTACATAGACATCTTAAAAGGAGGAAAAGTGATGGATAACTCAGTGCAGCTTGTGAAACAGAGTGTAACAGATTAGCTGTTGACATTAGCTCAGAGTTCTGCAAAGAAAAAGTCCATTCATGTATCTGCAAGCTACAGTGCATCCCATGATTTTTTTTAAAATGTGCATGAGGAGCAGCAGTGACTCCATATCCAAACGTGGCTGACTTGCTTCAGGGTCCTCCCCTTCAAGGCTGGTGTCAAGGACAGACAGAAAGCCCATCTGCAGAGAGCTGGCATGCATCTCCACCTCTCAAGCCCTACAGAGGACTGCAGGAAGCCCTGCAAGCCCAGCTCCTTGAGTAAATCATGAAAACACCTAAATAATTCATAAGTACAGTCTGCACAGATGCTCCTAGGAGGCTGCCCTTGCTTTGGGCAGTAGGATGACTGCTCAGTGATAGACCTCAAGTTTGCTGATGTTGAGACATGGGGAGCATAAGCATGGGCAGCAACAGGCTCAGACAGCATCCCTGTACACCATTCAAGCGCCGTTCACACTGTAATAGCAAACCCAGGTCTCATGACTGTACTTTAAGGAAGATACGATGATGTTGGAGTGTCAACAAGACCTACACAGATGGGTCTAGACACTGAGGACAAGGGCAGACAGCTGGAGAAGCAGATCCAGGTGGTTACATGTACTAAAAGAAGCATGGGAGAAGGTTTCATCTCCTTAGAGGAGGAATGATCATGCACCACTTGATCTAGCAAGGATAGTCACAGAGAACAACATTCAGAAGCAGGGGACAGAGAGTTATACTGGAACTAAAGCAAGCTTCTTACTGCACGGGTAATTTACTACCAAAACAATCTCTGGATTCCAGTGATGACTCCTTCACATTTTAGTATTTCCAGCTTAAGAACAGCTACCTTTTTGGAAGCTATCTTTTATCCAAGCACAGACTTTTTTGAACTCAATACTGTTGTAACTGGATGAAACAAAATGGCCTGTAATGTATATAGGAAGTCATATTAAGCAATCTGATGCTCCCATCAGTCCTTAGACAGTATAAACGAACCCAGAAACTTCTCAGGGTGATGATAGATGTGGAGACTGCAACTCCCAAAGTTAAATCCTCTGTTTCAAGCAATGCAACCAGAACTCTGTGATCAAGCCTGACTGTTGCATGGTTTTACTGCCTTCTGCAAGATAGCATCGTCTGCAAGCTGGTCCCTTATATGCAAATTAAGAGCAGCCCTTGGGCCCTGGCGCTTTGCCAGCTCAGCCCTCCTTTAAGTGAAGCTGAGGTCTGGGTTGGAATACGTATTTGGCTCCATATGGAGAGAGTGGTGAGTGCTCTCAGTTATTCAGTCCCAACTGAACTAGGCACTCAGAGCACTCTGTGCGTGAGGATTGCACCCTGCAGGAGAGTTTTTGTTTTGTTTTGGTTTGGATTTTATACTTCAGTAATTAAGTAGAGTAGTTTCACCAGCTCCCATAAAGTTACCTGAAAAATGTCATTACAAGCTAATCTTTAAATAACACGCTGCCCTTACAGTGCTGAGCCAAGGAATGCATCCCAGCTGGTTCCTACATCCTTGTGTCTGGAGAAGCCTCTGACTGATTTTGCTATTAGTATCTCTGTCTCTCCAGTCTGCTTCAACATGTTCACAAGTTTCTCCCTCTCTCTGCAGGTGATTTGTTTGTCTCAACCCTGCAAATTGATAACGTTGCTAAACAAAAGATTGAGCACTTCAAATGTTCATATATCGGTTCCTTTTGGACAGAGTTTAATTTAAAGAATCCCAGAGAAGCAGCATGGAGGACCTAGTCAGCATTTTACTTCAGTTTTCCAAAGCATGACACAAACATAAATAAGACTAGATCAAAATCTTCTGTAGCAAACAAAATCACTAACCATAGTTTTAAATCAGGAAAAAGTAAATTTTACTGCATCTTTACAATTGAGGGTTAAAAAAAGGTTAAAAAGGGTGAAAAGAAGGAAATCAGTAGAAAATATGATCTTTCAAAAGCAGTGACTGTTTGTTGTACTTAATTTGGTTTTCTCGATGTCTTACTAATTCTGCATATACTTTAGCAGATAATTAATTTTGTCAACTCACCAAAGATAAGATTATTGCAGATTCTTCAAAAATGAAAGCGTAAAAATACTTAAAATCCCCAAGGCAGATTTTATATACTCCACTCTTAAGTGTTGCCGTGGATTTCAATGAGACCTACTCCCATGAAATTACTAGAAAGCTGAAAAAGTCCTTTATAGGCACCCAGGGACCAATCTGAAACCTGATGAAAGGAAGGGAAGGAAAGGGAAGGGAAGGGAAGGGAAAGGAAGGGAAGGGAAGGGAAGGGAAGGGAAGGGAAGGGAAGGGAAGGGAAGGGACGGGACGGGACGGGACGGGAGGGGCGGGGAGGGCCGGGAAG